>OW240920.1:9492091-9540484 GCA_933207985.1 Pelobates cultripes | reverse complement strand
AAGGTGTCGTCCTTCCTCCCCAGCGGCAGTGTGTACCCCAGGGAGCAGAAGGTGCCGTCCTTCCTCCCCAGCGGCAGTGTGTATCCCAGGAAGCCAAAGGTGTCGTCCTTCCTCCCCAGCGGCAGTGTGTACCCCAGGGAGCTGAAGGTGCCGTCCTTCCTCCCCAGCGGCAGTGTGTACCCCAGGAAGCAGAGACCGTCTGTCTCGCACCCCAGCCGCAGGACAAAATATTGAAAGGGGAGACAGTTGGTCCCCCTCTCCACCAGCAAAGAGAGTGTCAGGGAGAGGAGCAGGTTACCCCCTCTCCCCAGCGGCAGTCTACAGTTCAGAGAGAGGAGCTTGTTACACCCTCTCTCCAGCGGCAGCCTAACCCACCAAGGGGAGATGTTCAGCCCCACAACTGTGCAGATGGGACAGTGGTCTCTGCACATGCACCACCGGGGGTAGGGACAGTCGGTCCTGTCCCCCAGCAGCAGGACTGTTTAGGCAAAGGGGAGACAGTCTGTCTCCCCCTCCAGCAACCAGGCTCCAACCAGACTACTCCCGTGGTAGTGCTGGCACCAGGACAGAGTACCGCTGGTCTCTGCCCACTCAGCAACCCACCCAGTACGCTTACCAGTCACCCACACAGCCATGGTGAGGCACCTGGACACGGACAAAGTTCTCCTCTACCCAGGTGTAGTAGCCAGTTATTGTGGGTGGGCTGTATTACTGATTGTGTTTTGTGGGTGGGCTGCTGGACTAACAAGGGCACTGACCGGCAGGAGGTCAGATACCCTGTTAGTCTGATTGGTAAAGGGGAGAAGTGTGGCGGAACCAACCTCGCCACTATGCACTGGAGAAGCCTGGTTGCCAGCCTCCTGCCATGTGACTATGGCCCCTGGGATGTATTGCCCTTTAAAGACATGATTTGGGCATAATGGATTTGTGTTGTGCTGCTGCTGGCCCTTTTAAGAACCATCTGGGGACATACTGTGGAGTTACTGGGTGGCCACCATTTCCTGTATCAGAAGCACATGGTGAGAACAATGGATGGGGGCCATTTTAACTCACAGACACTGTTTGGACTTTTCAACACGGTGCCATCTCGCCAGTATTTGTTGCACAGAGACATCGTGCAGTGGTTTTGGACTATACAGCAGGGGACACATTATACAGTGATTGTTTTTTATTTAGCCTGTATATGTTCTGCAGAATCTGCATTAAACTGTATTTTCCAAAGTACTGAACGGATCTGGGTGAATTTTGGATATGTGGTTCCAATGATATACTTTTTATGGGGTTATTGCATGTTTTGGGGTCCCTGTGATGTGTTTTATGAAACTGTATTTCTCTGGCTGTGATAATTAGATTACCCATTGTGTTCAGTAATCATATCACAGCCAGAGGGGAGGATTTTGTGTGGGAGTGTCTGGGTGTATTGTATGGATTGATTGGCTGTTTTGTAACGCCCTGTGGGCTGTACTATGTTTGTGGATTGGGAATAAAAGAGACTGTATGTGACAGTACAGGGAGTTCCTGTTTTAACCCTCAAAGTGAAGTGTCATCTCATTATTGGGGGAAGGATTTATTGTATGCTGTTCCAGTTTGACTGCTTGGAGAGTAAACCTATTCGTATGGTTCCTATTCAACTGTCTACAGCATTCATATGCTTGGGAGAATTTATTTGTTTCTCCGGTTCGGTGATTGTGGTGTCTGCCAGAGTGCTTGGAGTCCTCAGGAAGCGCTAGGAGCATCCTTCAACGGAGGTACCCAGTCGGGGTGCCAGTCGATCCGTTACAATTATATCTAATAATTTTAACAATCTATTATAACTCCTTTTATCTTTTCATTTCCCCCCTTCCATTACATACCCAATTATTTGTGATCTATATTATAATTTTATCCCTACTAGTGCTAATATATTAATTAGGAGTAGGAACTATATATTTCTATTACTTTTAAATCCTTACTCAAGTGACTAATTTTTGTCAGATAGTTAATAGTTCATATTATCCCTCTCCATTCCCCTTTTGTTCTCTTCATAGAGCTCCATACAGATTTCTCTCTTTCTTTTCTTCTTCCTCTAACTCAGATTGCTTTGTTCAATCTATTGTCTAGCTTCGTTCGATGTCATGAAAGAGCTCCATCTGTTGTCCCAGTATACTCTTAGGATGGCCAAATCGCTACAATTAAATTTAATATTGTGTGTTTTAAACAAGTTAATTTGTGTTGAGAAGTTTTGTCTGTTCAATCTTGTTATATATGAATAATCCTGTAGTACTTGGATACTTCTTAAAGATGCTTCTAAGGTATTTGGAGCTTTGATTTCTTAAAAAATTTGTTCTTTAATTTGAAATTAAAAAAAAAAAATTGTTCTATTAAATCCCTAGGAGTACTTTTGGGGATACCCCTTGGTTTAGTGAGTCTGTGCCAACGATTCATGAAAAATTTATGAATTTTAGTATTAACTCCCAACTTTCCCAAAAATTCTTCCAAAAATATTTGTAATCTTTCATCATTTATTTCCCCAGATATATATCTAAATCTTAAATTCTGTCTTCTTGCGTGATCTTCCATGTCATCTAATTTTAATTCTATATCTGATATTTTCCATTCAGATATTACTTGGAGCTCTTTAAATGATTGATTATTCTCCTCCATTTCAGCTATTTTTTGATCAAGCTGATTAAGGCATGTACTTAGGTTCATACAAAACAATAGGAAAAAGCACACCCTTTATAATCACAAGTGGAAAGATATAAAGTGAGAAGGTGAAACCCAACACACTTCACCTATATAATAAATGTCTCACCCTGTAGAATAAGAACAAAGGACTCCTTCCAGTCCTCTCAAAATATGTATACAATATAGATTCTACAGCAGGAAGAAAAAGCAAAACAAAACATCATAGTGTACTATCTGAGATGCAATTGAAAGTGGTGTTTAAAGTTACACTCACAATAAAAAATTTGATTGAAGGCACATCAATAGAGTTGACTAACGATCTTCCCCACGTGTAAGGGCATATAGGAGAAAGAGAAATGCAATAATAAATGCAGACTGTTATGCACTTAATACAGCGCTAGCTATGGAAACACTTACAAGATTGTAGAGGTGTATAAGCATGTAGAATCACGGAAGCCAAGGAATCCCAAAAGGTCAGCCACAGCGTTCAAAATAAAAACTAAACAAAGCCTAAATGGCTTATAAAATTTATTAAATATAACAATATAAAATAAAATAAAACATAACAACAATCTCCTATAAAGTCCCAACCCTACGCGTTTCGTCTGACTCGAAGCAGACTTCCTCAGGGGTAAAAATAAAAATCCGTCTCCTGTGTGGAATTCTTTTGCCGCCCGGCTTGGTTTTTAAACCTGTTGAGCTCCTCCTCTAATCGTCGTTGACTCGTCTGTGTGGGGGAAACCCAGCTGCCGCTCGTTATTTCATTCCAAGCCTCGTTTTCGACCACCATAGCGGTCATGTGAGCGTTCCAATGCGTTCCATAGGAGAACCGGAAGTAGACGTCTGCGTTCCAGCAGAACGATGATTTTCTCAATGGGGTGTTAAGTCAACGTAAGAGAACATATCATATCCATAGTGCCATACATAGAACAAAACATAAAAACACATATCATATTCTTATGTCTTTTAACTATAGACTTTACATCAAATCAGAAAAAGAAAAATAAGTGGATAAAAATAAAAATAAATAAATAAATTAATTAATTCAATGAAATAAAATAAAATAAAATAAAATGAAAATAATAAAAATAAATAAATAAAAATAAAAATAAAATAAAATAAATTAAAATAAAATAAAATAAAATAAAAATGAAAATGAAAATAAAAATAAAACTAAGAATGTAACTAAAAGTGAAATAAAAATGAAAATGAAATAAAAATAAAAATAAAATAAAATAAAAATAAAAATAAAATAGTAATAATCATAGAATATAATTATAAATGTCTAGATATGTAATTATATATAACATTATTAAATGTATAGGAATGTCAGATGCGAGAGAGGACATTACTAGAAGTTGGACAATAAATCTTAAACTATAATGACAGAAGCAATCAAAATAAAACCTCCATTTTAAATCAATTTAAGAAACAAACTAGATCAAAGTCTACATTCATACCTCTTGGTTGTAGGGTCTTCAATCTATGTATCCAGAAACCTTCCCTCTTTCTTAGTTTGAGCATCAAATCGCCCCCCCTTGAGTCTAATTGTACCTGTTCAATCGCTATATAGTTAAGATTATTATCAAATAAAGAACAAGAATTACAATGAATAGGAACAGAATGTGTAGTAATCTTTTTCTTTACATTATTGTAGTGTTCTAAACATCTTATTTTGGCTTTTCTCCCGGTCCTCCCTACATATTGTGCTCCACATCTACAAGAGATGAGGTACACAACATGCGTGGAGGAACACGAGATATGGCCCTTAATTTTAAAAATTTCTGAAGTTTGAGTACTTTTGAATTCTCTATAAACTTTATACACATATCTACAAGCTTTACAGTTGCCGCATGTGTAAAAACCAGACTGTCCTTTAGTCTCTCTTACTTCACTCTTAAAGGTACTAGGGGCTAAAATATTTTTAAGATTATTACCTTTTTTGAATATAGTATTTGGGTACCTAGGAATCCTAGTCTTCAATACATCATCCTCCAAAAGAAGTGGCCAATGCCTTTTGATAATACGTTGTATATCAAAAGCCTTGGAATTATATTGAGTATTAAAAGCAAATTCAAACTTTGAGTCCCCTATTTTTTTGTTGTTACGATTCTGAAGAAAAACCTCTCTATCCATCCTACCTATTTGTTCTATTTCCTTATCCAAAGATTCTTCCAAATAGCCTTTTTCTAAAAATCTCTCTTTTAAAATGTTGGTCTGTTCAAAGAACATTTTTTTATCGGTACAATTCCTCCGAATACGTGTAAATTGGCTTTTCGGAACACTGGATAACCATTTAGGATGATGCCCACTATTTGTATTGATGTAGCTATTTGTATCAGTCTCTTTAAAAAAGGTCTTAGTTTTAATTGCTAGATCCTCTATATAAAGGCAAAGATCCAAAAAGTCTATTTTAACTTTTCCAAAATTGGGTGTAAACTTAAGGGATAGGTTGTTATTATTAATGTACACAATAAAATTATCTAAGTCTTCTTGAGTACCTTGCCAAATAAATAAAATGTCATCAATATACCTCTTCCAGAGCACCAAGTCCGCACCAAAAGGATGGTCACACCATATGGTAGATCTTTCCCAATTGTCCATAAAGACATTGGCGTAACTTGGTGCGAACTTGGTGCCCATAGCGGTACCCTTAATCTGCAGAAAAAAATCATTATTAAAATTAAAAAAATTATGTGTTAGAATAAATTCAATTGATGACAATAAAAAATCTTTAAAACAAGAATCTATCTCTTCGTCATTTTCTAGATTAGCCCTAACTGCTTCGATCCCTTTAGAGTGTTCGATAACCGTATACAAAGAAGTTACATCTAACGTAACCCACATAAAATTATCTTTCCATACTATTTCTTTTAAATCTTGTATAAGGTGCTTTGAATCTTTCAAATAAGAATTAGCTTTTTGAGCGTATTTTTGAAGGAAGAAATCTATAAACTCTGAGAGTTTGGAAGTAATAGAATCTATCCCACTAATGATGGGTCTACCAGGTGGTCTTTCTCTACATTTATGAATCTTTGGTAGAAAATAAAAGGTAGGAATTCTCGGAAATTCTACAAACAAAAATTTAAAAATGTTGTCACTAATAATATTACTCTCTCTAGCTAATTTTAAAAGATTTTTTATTGTCATCAATTGAATTTATTCTAACACATAATTTTTTTAATTTTAATAATGATTTTTTTCTGCAGATTAAGGGTACCGCTATGGGCACCAAGTTCGCACCAAGTTACGCCAATGTCTTTATGGACAATTGGGAAAGAATTCCCTGTTGGTGCATTTCCCTCTCTCAGGTGGATATCCCTACGCTGGTATCCACCCGAGAGAGCACTTTCCTGGGCAGCCACGAGCCTAGCCTCGTAGCTCCAAGGTAGGGGTGTAAAGGGTGATTAAAGCTCTGTTGGGAGCAGGTAGGATGACCACCCAGGGGAAGCACGCGCCGCCTGTTTACCTTGTGGTCTGCGGTTTTCACACCTCATTAGCGAGGTCCGGCAAACAGGAAGGCATGCGCCGGAGCACCCCCGTGTGGTTAAAAATTTGCAGGATTAAGCGTGAAAATCACAGAGAGGGGGGAAATTAACAAGGGAAAACATACATTCCAGGAGAGTACATTGTTACGGGCAAATGCAAATATTACAAGTTTTAGAATGAAATGTTGTATTTCTTAAACTGTGTACTTTGTCTTTAAGAGATATTGCAAACTGACAAGGTGTTAGACATGGAACATTGTTTTTCATAACTGTTTCTTTAAGCAATAACCTCAGTGCATAATATGTTTGCGCCGTTTTGTCCCAGACGAATTACAATAACAATAATGCATAAACAAGCTTCAAGGCTTTGCTACGACTCTTGCAGTACACAATATACTGTGGTAACCCCAAGTTAATGGAACTTCCCCAAATCCGGGAATCTCCCACGACTGTACACTTACGACTTAGTATAAACAACAGATAACCTATTCAGACTTTAAGATGCCATCTTGAACTAAGTCAGGAAAATTTCCATGACGTATACACCCTTTAGTTATGGCCTTGTATGTTTGCCAAGTTAAGGGAGGTCCTAAAATGAATAAAGTAAAAGAAGTGGTACTTTTTCACATATGAACTATGGTAACTCTAAAATGACGACACCTAAGGTATAAATAGGTGTACTTTTAAATGTTAAGACACAGAGGAGAGACTTGGAGACAGACGCTGCTCCATCTTAAAATGACAGAGAGGCTGACATGATGACATGTTCAGAAGGGTATGTTAACCTATTAATGATATTTGCAAGCATGTAATTTAAATCTTATAAACTCTGCTATAATGGATTTTATATTTTTATATAATAAATATCCAAAAGACAATCTTGCTTCCAAGACAATCCTTATTTTATATTGTATTCTCAATTATTTATATATGTTAAATAGAGGATCTCTTACACTATATAAAATTATGGCTAAGATATCTGTATGGTTAGCCCTACTAAGTTCTATGCTTTAAGACATTATAGTGGTAAATAAAGGAACCACACACGGTTACAATTGGCGACCACGAAGGGACTTTGTACTTGGAAGCTTTAAATATAAAATAAATACCTAGGTAACCTCTTATACGTAAGAGAAGACACAGTACTTTGTCATGGCACAAGTCCTGAAATATCAAGAATCTATCGAGCTATGTGTAGCCCAGACTCAGAGAGAGATCATTAGAGATGATTTTAATGTGAACAAGGCACTGTGAGTTCAAGTGCCAGGTACAATGTAATTAGCATACAATGCTGAAATTGTGGATCTTAACTAATATCATAATAGAACAAATATACATATTTGGTAAACTCCCTGATATGCCTAATACACCAGCACAGCATGGCCCGTTAGTTCCAGGACAGTGGATTGCAGACAGGGGGATATGTTCTCTTTGTAGCTGCTTAGTATGCATGCACAGGAAAAAGATTAATGCAAAATGTTGTCAAAAGAAAAGTGATAAGACAGAGCGATGAAATAGGAAGTCTAATTCCAAGAATGCAAAGAAAATTGCATTATGGCTTAATGAAAACATTCATGCAACAGACAGACAGGATTTTTAATTATTGCATTACTGCGTTCTGGATTCTAATGTCCACTATATATGAAAAGTTTTAGAAAACAGTGATATTTTCCATATTGTCAGTTAGGCTAGCTGTTGATTGAAAATCAGGAATTATAACAGCATAACTATTTTTGGAGTCTGGAATTTCCAGCCAAGGTTGCGGAGATACAGAGACATGTAAACATTCCAAGGAATTGAGAAGTCGTTGTTTTATATTCCAAATTATGAACAACATTATTACATACAGCCATAAAGAAAAATACATGGCTTTTAAATGCATTCAATGCAGTACACTGCAGCATGTATTTTATATAATATATAATTAACTAGCTCATATTTTTTCCTAAACAGAGTTGAAATTATACTACCCTCCTAGAAAAAAGGGCAACAGGTGGTTATACATCCTTTGCTTCTCTAAATTCTCTGCATAAATAAATATTGATAAAATGATTACAAATAATATATACGTAAGATAAAGCGGGGCAAAATAAAATTGTAACTATATAGGATCTCTAATAACTTTTAAACTGAAATTATTAAAGACTTATTTAAATAAAATGTTAAATACATTTACAACTTTAAATGTGACCAAAAGATATTAAATGATGTGTTAAGCAGCCAGCCCAATTCACTAGAATAGCATAAGTATTCTACTATTTAAAGTGCACAATTTCTGCACATAATGACTTTGCTTACTTAGGTACAGTCTTTAGTCTATTGCAATGGCAGTAAAGTCCACCAATTTTAAAAGGGAAAGCTTACTTAAATCATTGGTACTATCCCACCGTGCTAGCAGTAAGGAAATTAGAACAATTATATTGTACTACTGACTGTAATCAGATCAGACACATGTAGTCTCAGTGAATTTCATAAAAATAAGATTAAATATCAAAGTTGTTTATATATAAACATATCAATGTTGTTTATAAATAAAAGTATATAGACTAGGCAATAACAGCATTTACATGCATTCAGCAGCCTGCTCTCTCAGAGCCAGAACTGGATTTATAAAAAAAAATAGGTTTTAAAAAGTCCACAGTCAACCGCACGTGAAATAAGGGTGAAATAATTGCTTATTTAAAAGCTATATGTTGCCGCAATTATGTATATAAATACTGATTAGGGCACAGAGTAGAACTAAAAATACAGTTTTAAATCTCATATATGGGGATTCAGTTCCACCACATATTCTACAATTCTGAAAGAGGCTAATTTTAATATGTTGTAAAAGCACATATAATGCAAAATTAATTTGATATTGCAAGGCTGCAATATTCTAAACAGACATTAAAATTTAAGAAAAAAAGAAAAAGAATAATGCATAAAGAATAGTGTCAATTAAAGTGATAATACTCTGATATATTAAATCACATTGCATATCCCATATCTGCTATATGAAAAGTATAATTAAGGTCCAATGCCCCCTCACATCTATTTTATAGAATCTATACTTTTCAGTGGTCACCTCCAAAGAAGCCTCGGAAACTGGGGGTCTCAGAGGGGTGCTCATCCCAAAAGGAATCAGATTCCAGACTTAAAGAAAAATAAATGATAGAAAAGGAATCACGGGAACACCCAGAACATGCATTTTTTGTATATAATCTTAATTTGCAGATATTTTATGCCTTAAAGACATAATTAAATATTTAGACATAATTTAATTAAATATGCAGGTATCTGTAAAAATCAAGCAATGTTAAAAATAAATAAATAAATAAATAAATAATAATAATAATAAATATATTTTACACCACAATATAAACAGCTTTGTTAAGCAGATTCAAGTACAAGTACTTATGTCAAGAAATATACGGACACCATTACAATATTGCTTTGCCGATTGAGGTCAGAGATTTAAAGAATAAATGTTCTATAGCTCGCTAGACCACTGGCTTTTAATGAACAGTTTGCATGACACTTATAAAATAGTTTGTTATACTGCACATTATAGCTGTGACAACATGACACACATGGTAACAATGCTATGTCACTGTTTAATAGACTTGCCCAGTATTTAAGGACGACATGTTTCTTGCAAAGTCATCGGGACTTTGAGGGAGGTTCTAACTACGTTTAATTAATTAACTTACTAAAGAAAAAAGAAAAAAATAAGGTTTTGGTTTTACCCTGCAAGTGAGTTTTCAGCGCAAGGTCATTTTGTGTTCACAGACTATTCGGATTTAAAAAAAAAAAAGCTGTTCTTTATCTCACATTATGAACGGCCTTGTAATTCCTATGCACACTAAAAGTTGGCTTTTAAATGTTATTGTTTTAACTTTAATATTTCATAGTTAATACAGAGGATAAAGTAATATAAAGAAAGTATATTAATTGATAAGATTTCATTTATCTATTTTGGTCCACTGTTCACTGATCTCGAATCTCAGTCTGGTGTTCAAACAGTTTTTCTTACGATACATCGTGAGTTTATATCCACAACTGCATTTTGCTTTGTGGTAACAAATTGAAAGCCTGGCATTGTAATACGTGTATGGACATGCTTATAACAAAGCATGGGCCCTCTCCTCATGTAGTTGGTCATTAACAGGCACTTTGATGCAATGTGTCTACCAACGCTTTTCTGTGGTCACTGCATCACATCGCATACCCTATCTCTCTGTCATGATGCAGAGTTTATGCTTGCAAGGATATCCAGACCTTATCCACCTGGTATCCGTATAAATACTCCTATCGTTTAGAGGGGTTTGTTTACATAATAACCATTGAAGGTAATATGTTGGTTGTTCTTCCTATAGAGGAAAGATGGACTTGCCCTAAAAGCTTTTTTATGGCTAGGACAAGCTCTTATAGAGAGAGGTAATGTACTTCTGACTCCTGAAAAGGAATATTGGTGGTCACAATATGGGAAATACTGTAATTCATGTGTTTAGTAATCATAAGCATTTGCTTATTGCCACATTACTGATGTACTGTTTATTGAAATATTAATATCCAACATACTTTTTGAATTACTATATATTGAAAGTTTGCCAACATCTCATGGTTATAAATATGTTTTTGTATGTGTTGATGCATGTACCATGTTTACTTGGATATATCCTGTGCGAAGTGCAACCTCTGATGCCATGTTTTCTAGTCTCACTTCCTTAGTATGCATTTGATAATCCCAGGACCATCCATTTGGATGGTGGTCCTGCAGTTACTGCAAAGGAAACCTAAAACTGGGCAACCACATTTGGGTTACTTTGGGATTTCAGTGCCCCAACCACCCCCAAAGAAGTGGGGTTGTGGTCTGGGAGAATGCTGAGGTTAAATGATTATTAACCAAGTTACTAGTTGCTTGCCCCACACAGTGGTATCTATTTATTCCTATGGTACAGATAAGCATTCACAACATACCTGATGATACAAATGGTGAGACACCATATGAAATGTTACATGTTTTTTCACTGACAATTATATTTCTGCACCAGGGAGAGCTTAGAACCATTGGTTCTATTAGAGAAATTTAGGGAATTTATTTTTTTTCCAGCCCACCACGCCTTGCACCACCGACTTTTTTCTACTGTTGGCCAGTTTGTCCTGGAGAGGGTGACTCAGGTAACTTTTACTACAGAGAACAATCAGAGCCAACAGAGAACAGTAAGTTTTGATATTTTACAACCTGCTAAATACTTCCAGGACGTTCACAGAACCACTGACTGATACAATGGATGCTGTTAAAATGACAAGATAAAACAAACAGAGGACGACAGAAAAGCCACCAGAATCATAGCCACGTAACAGACTGACTCATGATCTGACATCTGAACCTGCAAATATAAAGGAGAAGGATGAACAGACAGACGTGATACATTCACAGTTAACATGGAATGTACGAAAATGAATCATCAACATCATTATAAGAAAGACTCTGGAGAAAACAGACTGAACCTGCATTATCTAATACAGTAAGAAAGAAATGCAAAGATAGAAGCAAAAGGATGCTAGAAAATTGGTTATGGTGTCTCCTTCTTACAATCTGCAGCATTATCATAACATCAACCCTAGCTGTCATTTTAAAACTGCATTGGGATTATGTTAACAAGCAGGAAGCACCTGGACTGAATTGGACTGTACACTATACAAGTTCTGTGATCGTGAGGACTACCTCCAAGAACTATCTCATAAGGAGAGACCCAGCTCACAGTGAAATGATTGACTACAATGGTATTTCACAAGGAACCTATTGAGATCATTCCAAAAACCAGTTATACATGAGAAAGATGTGATTGGACTAATACAAATCCTAATAATGGACTCAACAATGATGACAAAGCATGCTGAAAACAGAAAAAGATGGGACAGATGTTTGTGAAAGACTTTGGATGCACCTATGAAGGTGATGCAAGAAAAGACTTTGTCATATAGTTTATCATTGAGTGACTACCGCAAACAGCCTTCTTTATGCTGAAAAGAAGTGCTATGCTAATTCTGGACATTGCTATTATGTTTCCAGACAGAAGATGACCGGAAAAAGAAATAAAGGCTGATAACTGTCAAAAACAGCTGTTTTTGAAGATGGAACATGGTACTGAGAAAACCTGATTGACTATCAAAGCACCTCACAGTACAAGACACAGATTGTTGCCTACAACTCAGAAAAAGTGGTTAATAGGAAGGATCAGAAGAAGAGGAATATAGATTTCCTACTGGAGTGAAAAACCATCCTGGAACAATATTCTGTAACAATGAACTTTACAATGACATTTGGTGGCATATGAATTTGAATTTGGTAGAAACACATCAATTAACTAAAGAAACCTTGATGCAATTAATAAATAATAACAATACCGGCTTACTAAGAGCAGATGCCCTGCCAAGAGAATGGAATATAAAAAGACCAACAAAATCTTTCAGAAACCTGACATCATGGGACACTTGTACTAAAGCACGATTTGCAGCTTTTCTTAAACTCTACATATTATGTACATACCTGCAAAGCAAGGACCTCCTGTAAACATAAAGACAGAGACATTGATACAACAAGGAATCTGTAATGGTTCTGTTGCAGATGTGATCTACCGTCGTACTCCTTGCTCTTTTGGTATAACTATACCAATGAAAACGTTAAATGGCTCCATAGAATCAAACGACAACGGATTATTGCTATATTCTGGACTTCCAGGAATGTGGTGCATGGACAGAAAAATTATAATTACTAAAGCAATCATGCCATTTTTTTCCCTGTATCAGAAATGTGTCAGTGACAATGTGTAATATAATACAGATACTATAATTAATGGTATAAGAAACACATAATGTGTTAATTACAAAGGTGGATAGACTTTGTGAATATCTGAAACGCAATTGAAGATTATTGCTAAAATGCCATATGCAGCTGCGGTCTGGCCTACAAACAAATATATTAGACATACATATAAGAGCATACTAGCTTATTACCCAGATAAATAATTGAATCATGATAGTTAAAGATCATATGATTGCAATAACAACTGCAATAATGAATAAGGTTTAAACTTTAGAAGAAAATATAAAATGTTTTTATTAAAACAGAAACTACTCGATATTCGTTTAAGTTTGCAGAGTGGTATAATTAATATAAGTGAAATACTTCAACAGTTAAAAACAGTTAGGACAGGCAGAAACTTTACTTCAACTATCATAAAGTTTATTTATAATGATAAAAATATTCAGTCTGCCAGAGCTAAGGCCAGTCAATGGAAAGAAAGATAAGTTAGGTCACCTATTGCAAACTTGTGAAAAGATGTCAAAGATATAAATTCAACATCCATACCACTCTATGTATATATATTAAAATACACGTAATCAAATATTTTATCAGTTTTTCAAATACAAAGAAAATGTAATTTGGTTTGTAATGGTTAAAGGTACATAAAACCACTTATACAAAGGTAGAGTTAAAATATAAATACATTCAATATTGTATCGGAGTGCTTTCTTAACTCACTTTTAGAAATAATAATACATTCTAATCATCTTAAGCTACATCCAACAGCCACTGAAAAATACACTTAAACAATTAAGATTCACATTGTTAAGCATCCAATCTCACGAATGTAGCTTTCCACAATGGCTGTCAGATCTTGGTTTAAAAAAAAAAAAAAAAAAAAATGTTTTGAAGACAATTTTGGGGTGTTTCTGGTATTTTAAGCCACTAATAACTGTAGTTATTATATTTACTAATTATATCTTAGGGAATAAGTTGTCTTCTCCCTAACAGGACAAAGAAATTCCAATTAGCAACTATTCTAAATATATTGAGAGTTTTTGAATAAAGGAATAAAGTTTTTGAATTTTAACATTTAAAGAGAATGTAATTTTACATACCATTGTGAACAAGGGCGGTAAATACTTTGCTGCTTCAAATTATCCTTATATATCTAAATCATATACAAGGGTGTTTATCTCTAATACAAAACACTAGAAAGATTAACTATGTTACTATTTCATCTATCATTATTATACAAAGTATAACAAATGTAAAGATTTTTCCACAGATTTTACCTGTTAACATTTTTTGCACAACAGCACCTGATGTCAGTGAGTTGTCTATCACTGAGATGTTACAAAGATTCCAATACAGCAAAAAGAGGTGTTCCTGAGAATCCACTTCGATTGCTGTATCAACATAACATTTACTATAACGGGATCCATGTCACTTAAGACAATGTCTTGGAAATGCTGTCAATTAATTTATTCCGTAAAAGAATATCAGAGAGTATCCAATCTATACACATCATAAACGGTGTAAAAATGTTTCATGGAAAAAACAAACAAAATAAAAAGCAGAGACAAAAGGCAAAGACAAATACCAACGCCATCACCACGGTGATAACAGATGATGCTGATTCAATATCTGCAACCAATTCTAGCCAAATATTTGGAAAGTTGGACTCTACAACCTATACTCTACAACAAATACCTGGGTAATCTACAAACACAACCTCCAGCAATGTATCTAAGGAATGTAAACTTCTACAGGCCTTTAAAGACTTTGGATTACAAATACAATTACTACTTTTAACTTTGGATTACAATTCGTATCCGGATCTATCCAAGAATATCTTACTCTGGAACTTGGTGTTCTTTTCAATTCTTTCCCAGACAAAAGCTTTGCTCATTTTAATCAACCACTTTTACAGGCAAAGATCACACTACGGATATTTTACTGTTACAACAATGATCAAAGATGCTGGGAGCACAAAAACCTAAAGACAGTTGGAGAACTTTAGTTTACTAATTTAAGGAAGAAATGCTCTACAATGCCCACAGTTTAATGGAGAGGGTGTTACGGGCAAATGCAAATATTACAAGTTTTAGAATGAAATGTTGTATTTCTTAAACTGTGTACTTTGTCTTTAAGAGATATTGCAAACTGACAAGGTGTTAGAAATGGAACATTGTTTTTCATAACTGTTTCTTTAAGCAATAACCTCAGTGCATAATATGTTTGCGCCGTTTTGTCCCAGACGAATTACAATAACAATAATGCATAAACAAGCTTCAAGGCTATGCTACGACTCTTGCAGTACACAATATACTGTGGTAACCCCAAGTTAATGGAACTTCCCCAAATCCGGGAATCTCCCACGACTGTACACTTACGACTTAGTATAAACAACAGATAACCTATTCAGACTTTAAGATGCCATCTTGAACTAAGTCAGGAAAATTTCCATGACGTATACACCCTTTAGTTATGGCCTTGTATGTTTGCCAAGTTAAGGGAGGTCCTAAAATGAATAAAGTAAAAGAAGTGGTACTTTTTCACATATGAACTATGGTAACTCTAAAATGACGACACCTAAGGTATAAATAGGTGTACTTTTAAATGTTAAGAAACAGAGGAGAGACTTGGAGACAGACGCTGCTCCATCTTAAAATGACAGAGAGGCTGACATGATGACATGTTCAGAAGGGTATGTTAACCTATTAATGATATTTGCAAGCATGTAATTTAAATCTTATAAACTCTGCTATAATGGATTTTATATTTTTATATAATAAATATCCAAAAGACAATCTTGCTTCCAAGACAATCCTTATTTTATATTGTATTCTCAATTATTTATATATGTTAAATAGAGGATCTCTTACACTATATAAAATTATGGCTAAGATATCTGTATGGTTAGCCCTACTAAGTTCTATGCTTTAAGACATTATAGTGGTAAATAAGGGAACCACACACGGTTACAACATCAACAGATCGGAAAGGGCAATTCATAGTCAGGCAGCGGTCCTGCCACACCGGTGATTATCTACACTCCTGTACTTACCTGCATTACATCCTATTTGGATTATCTACTCTCCTGTACTTACCTGCATTGCATCCTACTTGGATTATCTACTCTCCTGTACTTACCTGCATTACATCCTACCTTAATTGCAACAACCCCTACTCCTTATCTAATCTGGACACTGCAGAACATTTTGATTTATAAGCTGTTCCCTTTCTTTCCCTAACTCTTATTAGTTCCTATTCCTCTCGTCTTATTCTTACTATACTTGGTTGTTTTCAATATAGGGGCATATTGCATTTATGTTTATTTTTCCTTTTCCTTATCCTTATTATCTACTACGTTACTGCTGTAATGCCAAAACCTGTAAATAAAGCCATTTCAGTTAACCCTGGCAATCGTCTCCTATCTGACCTGATCGAGGGCATGACAGCTGTATATAGTGACTAATGTTAACTATTTGTGCATAGACCAAATATTTATTTATTATTTTTACTATGTATTCATCAATATTCTTTTAAATTTTTCAAAGGAAAAGATGGATCTAAAAACCGAGTTCCATTTGAAAAACTTAATAGCTAGCACCTTACAGATCTTCTTTGCTGGGGTAGATACTATCTCTACAACTATCACATATGGTATTCTAATTCTAACGAAATACCCACAGATTCTTGGTAAGTGATAAGTGAAATCTTATTCTATTTAAGAAATTATGACCATGATTTAATATTTTTTGGATAAGCCTTTCAGATAATCACAATCTTTTAAAAAGCTTTCTAAATGATGTATCTACAAAAATTCCCTTAGACCTTAATGGTGACTTTTGTAGATAAAACATTTCAAAAGAATGTGATCAATTGAAAAAACGTACACAAAAATAAAACATCACGGCCCATAGAAGAGATTTATGAATGTATTCTGAAAATGTACATTTAATTAATAATAGTTATTTATATGTGATATAAAATGTTTCTTCATAATAAATTCTACTTTCCATACATATCTATTTTACAAGACTGCCATATTTAGAATGCCATAAAAAAAGAAGTGAAACAGAACAATTTTCAATAGGAAAAATCAGCAACAAATTTGATAAATCCATTGTACCAACAACAAAATTATGTATATTGAAAAATTAAAGTTAAAGGTGCAAAAGAAAAAAAAAAGATAAAAAAAAGACAGAAAAAAATAGCACCAAAAATGTTAAATACAGAAACAAATCTGTGCAGTGAAAATGTTTATACAGATACAGTATATCAGGTTATTATGGTTACTGGATGTGTAATTCTCCACAAACACACAAGCACGTGAAATACAAAGTTTAAAACGGTGGAGCACTTATATATTAATCCAGTGTTATGTTATGCACCAATAAAATATCGTAACACTTAACTAGGATCTTTCAATTAGTATATTGGTATCTTCCGTACCTTAAAAGAGAAATTGCATATAGTGTAATATTGTTATTATTATAAGAGTTTAAGGGAGAAAAATTGGAAAACTTACATATTCCAGAGCTATGATGACCTAGCTCTGGTGTGGAATGCTTGTAGGTCCGTTATGGGAGACCTCCCCCCTCTTTATTCCAGTACTGGTGTATGTCCAACGTTACCTCCCAATAAAAGACAATATATATAGCGAAGGTCCACTAAAAGTGAGTTACAGCTTATTACACGTAGGAGTATACTCACAAGTGTAGAGCCTGTGTCCTGGCTCAGTAAAACAGCTTAGTGTACAATAAAAGTATAAATATACGAATACCAAATATAAGAAATAGTCTATCAATAAAGAAATGCGTTTCACCGTTCAATTCGGCTTCCTCAGTCTTCTAGTTGTGACTTCATGGGTCTCCGCTATTTAAATGTTTTCTCTGTTCATTCTTCAGCAGCTGTCGCTTGTTTGCTTATTTTTCGCGCTGTATTTGTGGTCCACGCCTCAATTCTGGCATGAGTCCGTGAACCGCATGACGTCATTACGTAGGGGTGAAAGTTCGTGGACCACCTGACGTATTACAGTAGGGTGTGTTGTATCACTCCTCCCTCCTTCCTGGAATCTGCATTCCACTATGCGTCTCACCATTGAAAGTTCAGTTTTTCGGAGTAAAAGAATGATTTATAATAATTATGTAGAGTCAATTCATTACTTCATTTTTACAATGGGAGAAGAAAGAGCACATATCTTATAAAGTGCATTATATTTATGAGAAAAAAAACAAAAAATAAATGTATACATTATATAAAAAATGAAACATAACTCTACTTAATATCATTCTAAAACTAATGCCATATTTTCCTATTACAACATATATTTCATAGAGGTTAAAGAGTTCTCTTGTAAATATTTTAGCCAAATGAATAAGTATAACATATTTCATAGAATACATTTTTTCCTCATATATTATTTAGGCATGATAAGTGTCCTTTATATTCCAATTTATATTATTTATGGTGAAACGCATTTATTGATAGACTACTTCTTATATTTGGTATTCGTATTTTTATACTATTATGGTTTTTTATAATAAAGTAATACTTTTATACCTATTTGAGTCTCCTGCATCTACACAATGGGTGTGTAGTCCCTAACTACACTAAGCTGTTTTACTGAGCCAGGACACAGGCTCCACACTTGTATACTCCTACTTGTAATAAGCTGTAACTCACTTTTAGTGGACCTTCACTATATATATTGTCTTTTATTGGGAGGTAACATTGGACATACACCAGTACTGGAATAAAGAGGGGGGAGGTCACCCATAACGGACCTACAAGCATTCCACACCAGAGCTAGGTCATCATAGCTCTGGAATATGTGAGTTTTCCAATTTTTCTCCCTTAAACTCTTATAATAATAACAATTTTACACTATATGCAATTTCTCTTTTAAGGTACGGAAGATACCAATATACTAATTGAAAGATCCCAGTTAAGTGTTACAATATTTTATTGGTGCATAACATAACACTGGGTTAATATATAAGCACCAAAAATTTGCTGAAATTTAAAAAACACTTTGATTATTCTCCCCCACTGTGTTGTAATGTGTTTCTTGAATTAAGGCTTACACTTTTAACAACATGCATGTAATTTCACATTTAAAATTAACATAAGTTTAAATAATATTTCATTTTGACATTTTTATGAAAAAAAGCACATCTTTTTTTAAAAGACAATTACCACATGGTACTAGTACTTGGAACTTTTTTTGTTATTCTTTATTTTTGAAGTGAAAAGAGTAATTGACAAGTTCTGAAAGATGCATAATGAAAATTATAGGTCTACAATAAAACTTGTTAAGTTTCAACATGCATGTTTACACTTATTTTATTTTTGTTAAACATGAAATAATATCAGACAGACAGTCCAAAGGCATATGAACGTGAGGACAGGAAACTGCTTTATATTACCTAGGAATATTAAAAAGGATATAGCACAAGCCTAGTAGAGATAAGCAAAACATATAAAGTTACCACGCTTGTGCACGCCCTGTGTTGGTCTAGTGGCGGTCTGATGACTAGCATAATGCCATGACACGAAGATAGAGAAAATAACACAAATTAAATAAAATAAAACAAAATAAAGTAAAACACCATTGCAAAATAATGATCAAAGGACATATACAACACTGAGCAGGTGGTGAGTGTAAAGCATTGCAACTCAGCCTATGCCCTCTGATGGCAGCTCGTCTTCAGCAGGTGGTGAGTGTAAAGCATTGCAACTCAGCCTATGCCCTATGATGGCAGCTTGCCTTCAGCAAGTGGTGAGTATAAAGCATTGCAACTCAGCCTATGCCCTATGATGGCAGCTCGCCTTCAGCAGGTGGTGAGTGTAAAGCATTTCAACTCAGCCTATGCCCTCTGATGGCAGCTCGCCTTCAGCAAGTGGTGAGTGTAAAGCATTTCAACTCTGCCTATGCCCTTCTGATGGCAGCTCGCCTTGAGCAGGTGGTGAGTGTAAAGCATTGCAACTCAGCCTATGCCCTATGATGGCAGCTTGCCTTCAGCAAGTGGTGAGTATAAAGCATTGCAACTCAGCCTATGCCCTTCTGATGGCAGCTTGCCTTCAGCAGGTGGTGAGTGTAAAGCATTGCAACTCAGCCTATGCCCTCTCATGGCAGCTTGCCTTCAGCAGGTGGTGAGTGTAAAGCATTGCAACTCAGCCTATGCCCTCTCATGGCAGCTCGCCTTCAGCAGGTGGTGAGTGTAAAGCATTGCAACTCAGCCTATGCCCTATGATGGCAGCCTATTGATGGCAGCTCGCCTTCAGCAGGTGGTGAGTGTAAAGCATTGCAACTCAGCCTATGCCCTATGATGGCAGCTCGCCTTCAGCAGGTGGTGAGTGTAAAGCATTGCAACTCAGCCTATGCCCTCTGATGGCAGCTTGCCATCAGCAGGTGGTGAGTGTAAAGCATTACAACTCAGCCTATGCCCTCTGATGGCAGCTCGCCTTCAGCAGGTGGTGAGTGTAAAGCATTGCAACTCAGCCTATGCCCTCTGATGGCAGCTCGCCTTCAGCAGGTGGTGAGTGTAAAGCATTGCAACTCAGCCTATGCCCTCTCATGGCAGCTCGCCTTCAGCAGATGGTGAGTGTAAAGCATTGCAACTCAGCCTATGCCCTTCTGATGGCAGCTCGCCTTCAGCAGGTGGTGAGTGTAAAGCATTGCAACTCAGCCTATGCCCTCTCATGGTAGCTCGCCTTCAGCAGGTGGTGAGTGTAAAGCATTGCAACTCAGCCTATGCCCTTCTGATGGCAGCTCGCCTTCAGCAGGTGGTGAGTGTAAAGCATTGCAACTCAGCCTATGCCCTCTCATGGCAGCTCGACTTCAGCAGGTGGTGAGTGTAAAGCATTGCAACTCAGCCTACGCCCTCTCATGGCAGCTCGCCTTCAGCAGGTGGTGAGTGTAAAGCATTGCAACTCAGCCTATGCCCTCTGATGGCAGCTCGTCTTCTCTCCAGAACCCTGACATATTATATCACTCCACTAGTGAAGGTGTTAGGGAGACATCACTTTGAGGAGGAGGGTTAGGGTACTTGGAACATTTAACATTTTAATTCAGCCATTTTGTTACCAGTCTGACAAAATATTTATTTTAAAGTTTATAACAAATAGTCCAGTATCTGATTTTTGGCCAGCTGAGCAGACCACCATTATATATTGGTACAGTATGGCTGAATGTACCCTCCTTTCCTCTACGTAATCTTTTCTCTCACTCAAATTGTTGTGTGTGAGAACTGTTTGGGGTTTTAAGGGTTGTTTGTGATATCCTGAGGTAAAAGGAAAGTTGTATACTTGCCCCAAAACCACTTTGTCACTCTGTAATATTTACTGTGAATGATTAACAAATTATGTTCTCCTTATACTTTCTACAACACAATGATTCGATCTCTGTGAGTGAGCAGGAAGGATGGAGACCAAACATTCAGGGTGTTTTGTGTATCTGTCAACAATTCTCTCTGGGAAAAATTCAGTGTTGGGAAATCATGCTCAAACAAACTCAAAATGGGGATACAGCTATAAATCTGAAAACAGACATGTGTACAATAGTAGAATATTGTTAGATACAAACATAACAAGCAAGTAAACTGCACTCAAAAGATTTGGACCAAAAAAAGCTCTCAAGGGTGTATCTCCAATGTTTGTTGGGTCCAAAAGGATCTGCACATTCAACAGCTACAGATATAACCTTTCATGGAAACTCCAACACTGTATACTAGCAGCAAAATGTATTTGTGCAGCAATAAAATAACAAACAAAATAAAACAGTGAGTAAAATAATTGTTCCAACATGTTTTTTTCTTCCTCATTGTAAACCTTTCAACCAGCTTTCCTGTTTAAATATGGTCAGTCCCTTCTGGAGGCAGTACTTCCTTCGTAGTTTGTCTTACCACTTGTCCTTTCCATCTAATGCGGTATCCAGCATCCTCTAGATGGATGCAATTGCTTTCTATATCCCAAAATATATGTGCATTCCAATTTTATAATAGACATGCGTTTCACCAGTTTCCTAATAAAAGGATATTAATTATTCCACTCCCTTTAAATTTATGCATCCAACTATTTCTTCTGTTCCAACATACAACTACTT
Organism: Pelobates cultripes; assembly: GCA_933207985.1. Taxonomy (NCBI): domain Eukaryota; kingdom Metazoa; phylum Chordata; class Amphibia; order Anura; family Pelobatidae; genus Pelobates; species Pelobates cultripes. The sequence continues at coordinate 9,518,418 of OW240920.1, read as the reverse complement.
TTCAAATCATTTATAAAAATAAATCTATACACATTCAAAAGATAAAAAAAAAATGAAAATAAAAAAATTAATAGAAGTACAATAGAAAATATGGTAATATCTTTGTTATACACCTGTGCACAAAATAAATTGTGCAAAGGAAGTTAAAATGGTGATCCATACATATAAAAACTTCATGTGCAACTCCCAATGTATAGACCTCTTCATGGCCCCAACCCCTGAGACTATACGGGAGATTATTTTACTTTAACCCATGAGGAAGTCTGGACTGTTAACAGACAAAATGCGTAGGGTTGGGCCACTGTAGAGAGTTTTGTTTATTTGTTTTTAAATACTGTTCTATGTATATCCAATAAATTGCTGAACATCCAAAAGAGGCGTTATCCTTTATACTACAGAGGTAACCAGTTGACTTCAATTGGTAAGGACATCCTTTGAGAGTTGATATGCCTTAATATCACTTCTTTTTTGTTAGTGTTATCTATCAAATCACTGAATACAGCGTATAACAGTCTACACTTATAGTTCCGTTTTCATTCTCTCTTAAATGCCTGTTCTCATGCTTGAAGATTCTCTGTCATCTTTAACAATTTGATATGCCTAGAATCAATATATTCTTGTGAGTGCAATCTAAAGAATACCACTTAAAGAAGTATGAGCATTATTACTCTATGAGTTTTATTTTTCTCTACCATCAAGCTTTTTCTGTTTTGTATACATTGTGAGGACTAGGAGGAGTCCTGCTATATTTTTCTGCAGTATTGAATATTGTTATTCCACATTGTGTGTCATTCCACTTTTTAAAAGGGTGTTATTTCTATATTAAATAGGGGGATAACCTACTGCCACCTCCTCCATCCCCCTCCCATGAGCAGCCTGTGGGGGCCCTAGTGACAATAGGGGGGGACCTATTGCCCCCCCTGCCACCACCCATGAGCAGTGGGTAGGGGCCCAAAATGACAATGGGGTTACCTACTGACTCCCCTCCTCCCCCAGGCCCCCACCTGTGAGCAGTGGGTGGTGGCCAAAAATGACAATAGGGTGGCGACGGGTGGGGGCTCAATGTAAAAGTAACCCCCCAAGGTAACTAGGGGTCCCCAGGCCCTTCGTCACCCCCTCAAATAAAATTCCTTCCTACCCCCTTCACCCTAAAAATAGTGAGGGGGGAATACAAAGCTAAATATCCGCAAAACAAAAAAAATCATACTTACCATTAGATATCTTCAGCCCCAAAAAAGGCCAAATAAAAATCCATAATTCCCATTGAACTGTAAATTATTTTTTTTAAAAACCAGAGCACAAAAGAAAAAACATGCTGTGAAAAAAAAATCCTAATGCTAAAATAAATTCCATCTTCACCCAGCGAGGGCACCACCCTTTAATTTGACTCAGTGGCGCTCTGATTAGTTGGTTTAAGCCAACCAATAAGAGTGCTCTGATAGGTAACTCTTGAGCCTTGCCTAATTGGTTACTTGCAAAGCTCAAGATTTACCTATCAGAGCAGTTTTATTGGTTGGCTCCCTTTTATTAATGACCCCCATAGGTTTTAATGCAGGGGGGAGGTTTAGGAATTGTTAATATTTATTACAAGGAGGGAGCTGCTAGCGCTACCGGCTCCCTCCTTGCTTTTGTTTGTTTTTTCGCATGCGCAGTATTTCTTTCGTCCTAATAGAGGAAAACTAATTATTTTTTACCGAATTACGTCTGAAAAACAAATGTTTTACAGATGAAATTCGGAATGAACAAATTAAATATTTATTTAGTACGAATTCATTTGTACGAAACAAAAATTTCACTGGTGCACATGTCTAATCAAATCTACTCTAGAATTCAGTATTGATTAGTGTAATAATATTATGCAAAGTTTTATATGGTGTTCATTATATAAAATGTATTCATTATCTAAAGTGTCCACTATATTGAGTGCATATATAAATTCAGAGTGCCCTTTGTATTTAAAGTTAAATAAAGTACCCAATTACTGTTTGTTCAATATATTTAAGTTTTACCAAAAATTCCTAATATTTTTAAAGTGTAATACGATTAATTATAATCTTATCTTGGTAAAGCTTGGTAAACATACCAATTTTTAAAACAAAAAATGATCATAAATCAATTATCATTTGCCCAAATAATATTTTAATATTCAAACTTTGCGATGAGTGCCTAATTGGTAAATCATTTTTTTTTCCTTTTTAAGAAATAATGTCTAATATTTATGGATGTCTAATTTTGGTAGTAGTAATTACTTCTTCCATCACGTCCCATACCATATTTAGCAATTTGCTTTGATGTGCCCTTTATTCTGTTCAACTTCTTGGACACAAAAGGGACTTATTTTAGTATTAGTTTTTTATATAAACATTTAAATAAATAAAAATTATAGGATATTCCAGGAGCTAGTTAAATTGCAGCAGTAGGAATAGAAAATTCAATAAATAAACTGTAACTAGCTATTAGAAGTAGATAAATATATATATATATAAAAAACCTGAAAAAGTTCCAAATAGTTCATATAGACAGTCTTGTGATGGAAATTAATAAGTCAATTATAAAAAGAAATAAAACAAGTTCTAATTGCAGTCCAATAGTTCACAGATTCTTAGAACTTATTTTATTTCTTCAATTTCTTCAATTTCTTCCATTACTATTTAAATAAACTCAATGTTCTGAGTCTCTATGTGTTTTCTAATCAGTACTGTTCATCTACTTTACCAATCTCCCTGTTAGCCAAAGTCCATGAAGAAATTGACAGAGTCATTGGTAGGAATCGCAGTCCAAAGTTACAGGACCGGAGTCAGATGCCGTATACTGAGGCCGTGATCCATGAAACACAGAGATTCATAGACCTCCTCCCCTTGGGAGTACCACGGAGAACAACAAGAGATGTTAAGCTTCAGGGATACAGCATTCCAAAGGTGGGCGACCATACAGTCAATATTTCCTGGATGGTGTTTGATCTCAGAAATAAACTAAGAAAAATAAGAAAAGCTAATAAAAGATAACAATCAACAACATAACAACGCGACAAGGTTATTGACTGGGCTGATGCGCTCAGTCAACGAGATTGCTCTTCATGGCAGGGTTTTTATAGTTGATGAAAGCAATGCATATCCTAGAGATAGTCAAAACTTTTGCTGTTTTGTTCTATTAATTCCCCAAATAATAATATTATAAGAAACAATAAATATTTGGCATTGGAAGGAACAGGTTAAAGGCATGAAACAGAAAAACAATAATTCACTTAATTATTATCTTTCACTTTAATTACTGCGTCTTTCTTCTTCCTTAAATTCCATGCTGACCCTACACGGTCAACTCCAACCTACGCATTTCACTGCCACCCTGCTTACCATCTCCATTCCTTTTAAGCAGCTCCAAGGTCTCGCTCACAATTCTCCCTATTTTAATCGCTGTTTCAATGGTTAGGTACTTTTGTCATGACTCTTTATCACTTTAATTAAATTCTTTCTCTTACTTTCCTGGTTCTTCCTGTCTCCAAAACCCACTCAATCAAGTGTGTCCAACACATTAGCTCCAACATTATCTTCTTGTATTGTCATTGCTTTCTGATATTATTTGTAAATTGCTTTCTACGGTACTTGTCTTCATTTTAAATAAAACTTTCCTGTTTTCCCAGAACACTAATGTTTTCCCAATGCTCGGCACAGTGCTAAAAGACCCCTCCTGCTTCCCGTACCCATCAGAATTCAACCCCCAAAATTTCCTGAAGGAAAATGGAGAATTTAAGCAGAATGCAGCTTTCATGCCTCTCTCTGCAGGTTTGTTTTACTATGGTATACTTTTAACAATAATAAAATGAGGTTTACATTTGTTATAAAATAAATAATAATAATAATAATAATAATAATAATAATACTATCACCCTGTGCAGGTCACTCAACAACACAAATATAGTGCATAGAATATAACAGAAATAAGGGTGAGAGCTCTCAAAGTATAACAGGTGCAATTTTTACACAAACTTGATTAACCTGAAAAACATAGAAGTAAATAGTGTTGCCAATTTAATACAAATAAATAAGTATGCAGGAACGTAGTCTCACTCACATGATGCTGAGCCACTTATTAGCAAGCTCACACTTTCAGCCTTCTCAAATTGAAAATCAAAGGTGATCTTGAGGTCTTCAGGAGATGTACGTATAACCCTCCCTATAACTCCTAATACTGCTCAATATAACTTCTCTCTATAACCTCTTCTATTACTCCATTTAACCCTCCCTACCACTCCTCCTTTTACTCCATATAAGCCTCTCTATAACCCTCCTATTACTCCATATAACCTTCTCTATAATCTCTCCTATTACACTGTAACCGTCCATATAACCCTCCTATTACTCCATATAACCCTCCCTAAAACTCCTCCTATTACTCCATATAACCATCCCTAAAACTCCTCCTATTACTCCATATAACCTTGTGAGATACTGTATTTTTAGCTAGATACTTTGAAGATTCCCCTCTCAAACTCCAATATTAACAAAATAAATAAATAAGTAAAAAATAGAACAGTTTAGTCCCATAACGCCATTAAGGCGTTCCATGCCGTCCGCAATGTAACAGGCTTTAAAGCCATTGTGGCGGTATAGAATGCCATAACAGCTTTGAGCTCTGGAGCATCCAGAATACTTACCTTTATGGCTCTCCGCTTCAGGGGGACTGTCTGACAACCCAGTCAGTCCCCCTCCATTGAATCAGGATCCCAAGGACCATGTAATCACTTTTACCGAGCGATCACATGGCTGACATAACTGACTAACTACTGACAAAAAGTTTTTTAGTGCCACAAATATTTATTTAGCTATATATATATTGTCTACCTATTTTTTTAATGTCTTAATGAAAGCTAAGTATTATTTTTATACCACTTTGTGAAGTCCCATGAGTGCAGTAATTTCTTTGAATTTGTGTATTTTGGCTGGACTAGCACCGGGCACTACAACATTAATCATGAGTGCAAGCCCTTTGTGCACCTATATATAACACTATATATATTGAAAAAGACCATCCTGGTCGAAACGTTGCTGATGGACATTTTAAATTTGTCTATTTAAAGTCTTGGAGTGCCTAAACATTCTTTACTTTTGCAAACTGTTTCTAGGGACTAAGTGCTGGGCCCTGGCTCTGTTGCACCCAAGTTTCGTCATATGGATGAGTGCAGTTCCTGATTTGGCATTCAGGCAGTCAACTGTTTTGGGACATGTGATATCACATGTCCCAGGCCTCATTCTATTAGCTAGTTTTAGGTCCAAACTGTCTGGATAAGAATGTATACTTCCCAGTTTGGGAGATGCAATGGATGAGTTCTGTTCGAGTAAGGGCCTCTGTAGAGAGCCACTGCTTATCTATCAGGCTTAGTTCTGCAACAAGAACATGACAAATCTGATATTGAATATGTTTTGGATATGTCTCTTCAAAGACAAAACACAGGAGAAATTCAGGAGTATTAGGGATTGTAAAGTCAGAATAGGTGTGAATTAGTGAGAGTACTTCTGACCAGTAATTTGAAAATCTGGTGCAGCCCCACCCGGTATGGACCATGGTACCAATCTTGTTGGGAACACCTCTAGCATTTGTTTGTTCTTGTTGGACATAGAGAGGCCAATCTTACTGGTACTAGGTACCATCTGTAGAATAGTTTGTGTAATAACTCTATGTGTGAAGCACAGACGGTTGACCCTTTATATATGTTGGTCGCTCGTAATCAGTCTTGTTCTGATATACAGCATCCCAGTTCTTTGAGAGCCAATGTTTTTATCCATTTGTAGTAAATTATAGACAATAGAGATTGATTTTTTTAATTGGTCATCGGGTTGTATAAAATTTCTCGAAGTTAGTTAGCGGCTGCCCATTCACAATTGAGGACTTAAAGTCAGTAGAATACAATATGCGAGAATACAATTGCATATAAGAATACTGTGCAGTACTGGGTACTTTATATATTTTTCAAGTTGCGAGAATGTTAGCATATTGATTTTATCAATTAGCAGATATAAATGAATGACATTACAGCTAATCCAAATTTGATCATTAAAGTTTAGAATTACAAATTGTTAGAGTCTCAGTAGGGTAGCCACAGAGACAGGATGATGGCTGCACAGGAGCCGCATATATTTGTCCTATAGTGATAAGGTTAGTTTAGTGGTGGATAAAGCATAAGGGGTTTCAGGTTTACTTAGAGGTGTCAGCCATGACAGATCAATCATGCCTTAACCCTCTGTCCATAAGGCCTCTATGGATACCCATTGTGGTATATTAAGGTAATTTGAAACATTACAGTTTTATAGAAAATGTGATATTTCCTTTGCAGGGTTAACCAATATGCTTTGTGATGCTAATGCTAGGGAGAACTCTTGTTTTATAATAATTTTGCACATCAGGGACACCCATGCCCTTTCTAAGCTCAGCTCTGCATAAGGTACTAAGCGTAATGCATGGGAGACTGCCCATTCATTCAAAGTGGGTAATGGCTTTTCGAAGAGATCTGAAAAAGTACAATGGTACATTAATCACACGAGTGCCAAATAAGTACTATAATTTGTGTAACAATGACATCTTCACAGCTGCTATGCGGCCAGATCATGAGATTAATTTATTGTGTCATGCCATGAGAGTGTTTGTTGTAGATTTGTGAATAAGATAGAAATGTTATATGGGAGATGTACTCTTAAAAAGATCAAATGGTCAGTCCTCGAGTCATAGTAATGCTGCCTCAGCAAAGTTGTGAAACAGCTATCCTCTATCCTTACCTCTATTAATTGGGTTTTAGTTACATTAAGCCTATAGTAGGAGCACTATATTCATGTAGAATGCTGTTAAACACTGGTAAAGATAGTTCTGGGTGGAGGACATTGCCCATGAAAAGATTGAGTTTAAATTCCTTATGTCCAATCTGACCACCCTGTATGTTATGATTAGACCTAATCAACATTGCAAGAGGTTTAAGGGCTAAAATATAGAATAGTGGGGGAGGTGGGCACCCCTGTCTTGTCCCATTAGTAATTGTAAAAGGTTCAGACAAGAATTCTGCATTAAATACTTATGCAGATGGTTTGCTATAAAGTGCCCCAATCACAGAAAGAAACTGTGGGAGTGGCGATGTCTGCCACATTATGTTCAGTGTCCTGATGTTGAATGAGCAGTATGTGCGCTGGTCCCCAGTGATACATCACTCCCTTGGCTGTTAGAGTTGCTGTTAGCGGTCGAAGGGATATCCTCCAAAGCAGAATCATTCAAGAGAGGTCAGTATAGAAGGACAAGTCCATGTCTTCAAACCGATATGGATTCTTTCCCTTTGTGGTACTCAAGAAGGCTGCTTTGTCCTGTCCATTCTGGAACTTTACCAGGAGGTCACTGGTAGCTGTGCCTGAGGGCATTGCTGGCTTGGGCAGGTGGAACATTCCGTCAAATTGTATTCCCTTGGCTTGCCTGGGGGTAGGAGGGCCGCGAATAGCCTGCAGATGAGGTGAGGCAGTTCAGTTGGGGCTATCCTTAAGAGAGGCCTCTGATTTTCACATGCTTCCATCGCCTCTTGTCCTCCACAACTGCTAGTAGGTGGCTGAGAGTAATATGAGCAGCAGTCAGGTCTTTGACCTGCTTCTGGAGGTCCTGGACCTGTGTTGTGCTTGTTTGAGAGGTCTGCTCCACTGCTGTGTAGCGAGTGGTGAGAGCATGCGACTGATCCCATTGGGCGCTAGCTCCAACCCCTCAAGGTCACACATTTAGACTGGAAGAAAGGAGATTTAGTCTAAAACAAGGTTTTTTTCAGTAAGAACAATAAGGATATGGAATTCTCTCCCTGAAGAGGTGGTTTTATCAGAGTCTATACAAATGTTTAAACAGCAATTGGATAAATTGCAAAAACATAATATGTAGGGACATACATTTTAATTAGTAAGGTAATAGCTTCTTGATCCAAGGAGGTATCTGACTACCATTCTGGGGTCAAGAAGGGATACTTTCTAGTTTTGTTACACAGTTGTAAATGCTTCAGACTGGGTTTTTTTCCCTTCTTTTGGATCAACAGTAAAAATCAAGTTTGATGGACACATGTAACTGTGTAACTATGTGACCAGGGCTTCTAGGGAGTCATGCTGAGTAGTGGTTAGACTCGGTAAAGAAATCTGAGAATGAAGATATCTCAGCATTAGCTTGTTGGTGAACAGTGCTGTCATCTGTAAAATTATATAACTTGCTATAAAATAATGCAAATGTGTTACAAATGTCTTTAGGGCCATACATTATGTTGCCATTATCTGCTATCAGGTAATGTATTTTAGTGTGACTAATGATTGAGATGTTGATTCGGTTGATTTGATGTAAAAAGTAAGGATATTAATCATGTTAAACACAGGATAAACTCAAATCTGTTTATGTATAACCAGGTTATGCAAGGCGGCACACTTATATCCATATGTTTCACCCCTTAAGGACACATGACATATGTGACATGTCATGATTCCCTTTTATTCCAGGAGTCTGGTCCTTAAGGGGTTAAAGGACCATTAACGGCACCCAAAGCACGTCATCTCAATGAAGTGTGTACAGTGTCGCTGTCATTTTAACCCTGCAATGTGAAACATTGCAGTTTTGTAGAAAATACGATGTAACCATTGTAGGGTTAACCAATCTCTAGTGGCTGTCTTCCAATGCACTTCTGCATTGAGAACCATGCCAAACTCGGTTCTCAATCAAATTGTGCTCCTAACCTTCTAAGGGCTTCCCTTAATCTTCAAGATTGATGATCTCAGGTAAGTCATTGGGACTGGTAGTAAGGAGAGCAGTATAGCGAGGGGTGATAGGAACGTAAATCTGTTTTTGTACTTAATGAAATGGCGTAACACTAAAGTCTTGAATCCCACACTTGTTAGCTCTGCCATTCAGTCCATGACTTCAATAAGAAAGTCTTGTACTTGGTGCTGCTTATCGGATGAGACTGTCAGCTGAAGCTCAGTAGCTTCCAATTAACAAACCTGTGTAAAAAAAAAGTAAGTTTCAACCTATCAACAGTGTCCCTGAAATGAAAGTCCAGAGGCAGAAGTGATTGGTGCTGGATTTGAGACTTTGGATTTAATCCATTAATGATTTAACACCTGATTATAAGCCAGCACCGGGGACCTCCTTGCAGTATAACAACTTCATTCCGATTACATTGTTATGGTGCCCCACCTGTCCCTTTAACACTTATATTTGCATTGAAAAAATTCTTTGTTTCATTTCTATTTTTATTTTTATGCAGGTATACTACATGTGAGAATTCATTCAACTATTGAAGACAGGAATGCAAATATTGCTGTTTCAGTTGTTTATTGAAATATAAAGGTTCTATGGCTATAGGTAAACGGTGCAGTGTGTGCAACACCAATTTCTAAATCAATGTAATTTATTGGGCTTGCAAGCATTGCTAAGGAGCAAGTGAAGCTATTCCTGTGTTCCACCATATGAGACCAGCAAACATAATATAGGTAATACTTGACGTGCTAGACCAGAGTATAATGCAGTTTTTGTTTTTTGTTTTGCTTCAGGGAAACGAGCCTGCCTCGGAGAAGCTCTGGTTCGGATGGAACTTTTCCTCTTCTATGTTACCATACTACAAAACTTCACTTTTAAATCCCCTCTGCCAATTGAGGAATTGGATATCACACCAGCTGTGTCTGGACTTGGAAACTTTCCAAAGCCTTACAAAGTTTCTTTCATTCTCTGTTAATGTTCTAAATAAAGGTTATATCCTCCTTCAGATCACGTGCGTTCTGATTATATAAAATTTGCTGTTCAGAGGCACAAAAATAGAATTGATTTATTAACCAATTCATCACCAGAACTTGGAAAAATATCATGGAATACATAGTATTTCCTTGCATCATTGGGGTTGTGCTGTTGCAGTTAAAAGTTAAATGCATTGGAAATCAGTTAATGTCCCTCATTCCAAACATTAAAGTAAGTTTCAGTTGGTGATGCCATTCCTACAGTCATTTTACTTTTAGCATTACATTAGCCTTGCAAAGACTGGTAAAGATTGCTCTAACATATTTTATATAGCTTTTTATTTTAGAAATATAAGATTTAACTGTATTTACTGCTCTGTGTGCTCACTTGCAGATATTCATTTTTCATATTCAGTAAACTGTACTGTTAGAAATGCATACAAATAATAATGCATTACAAATACCTATAAGCAGGCTATTTTACAATTTTTACTTATCTATTCTTGTCACATGGACTGTATGTGAGAAATAATTAAATTTATTTTTTCTATTAGTGTTTCAGACCCTGTGTGAACTATTGCAGGATAAAGGACACTGTATAAAGCTTTTCACCCCCCATATATTCTTATAAAAGATAAATAAAAGTTTTTCTGAAAAACAATCTAAATACAAAGTTACTGTTTATTTATACATTTATATGTTAACTATGCATTACACCTTTCAAATAAATGCTATGCTATTGTTTTTTTCTCAAATAAAGACGTGTTTGGCAGTGAATGGGTGAACTGCTCATCTCCTGTCTGACTTTGCTTGTTATGTTTTCTGGTTTATTTAATTGAATGGAAGTTTGGATGATTTTAATCAGGGAGCGGCTTATCAGACTTTACTGTGTTCCATCCACCCTGCGTGTAACTCATCATTATATGATTTATCATTTATTAAATCAGTGCAGGAATTGTCTAGTTAATTACACTAACCTGAGAAATATATTATATACTGAGAAATGCAGAATTTGCAATATTTTTTTAACTCTTAGCACCGGTGGTGACCCTCCACACCCTCCCTCCCCCCCCCGCTTTGTAATTTGTTGGCCACAGGTTTGGTACTCAATGGGTTAAAGAAATTGAATAAAGAGTTACTTTATTTAATGGATATTTTGCTTGAGTCCAGCAGAGGGCGATGCTTACAGAGTGAGAGAGAGTTTGTGTGTTAGAGAGTGTGTATGTCAATGTAACTTGTCGATGTAGATCCAGACAATGTTTATATGGGCAGCATAGGAGTTATTGTAAAGTGGTGTACATTAAACTGTGCCTGAATAAAATGAAAGGATCAGGGGTTATAAAGCACTGCACAGATTAAAGGATAGGACATGGACGTAGCCTAGAGGAAGTGTTTATTGCATGGTAATATAGGCTTCAGCCCCAGGATGATTTAGCACTTGCAATGGTCCTGTCTATCACTAAGTGAATTGCAAAATGTACACCACAATGGAAAATTCAATCTCCCAGTCAGATATGTATCTGTGTGCATATGTGTAAATGTGTGAGTGCATGTAACTGTGTGTATGTATCTGTGTGGGTACGTGTAAATGTGAGTATAATATGCAAGAGTGCTACGTTTTCTATTGCCAAATAAAGATTTACCAACTGAAAGTACTTAAGTGTCCCTGGTTTTGATGATGCATGCTACATCCTTAGCAGGACATACAAAAAATGTACACAGTGTATTTTATTAATTTTAGCAAGACTTGTGCATGGTGAAAAAACTTTAGTTTAGCCAAACCAACTTAGATGGAAAAACGTTTTTGGGGTAGTCCAACCGAACTCAAACAAATAATCCCTTCAAGAGCTGATTGTCATGTTCTGTTCCTCGCTGTGGATCATTCTGGCAATGGCTTCTGGTATCCAGTACTCTTTTTGCTGTCCTTGCTTGGTTTTTCTGGTTTTCTTTGTTGCTGGGTTTCTGGGTTCATTCTTATATTCCGTCCCTGGATTTCCCAGTCTCTTGGATTCATTTAAATCAGGGGTTCTCAACGTTAGTCCTCAGGATCCCCTACCAGTCCAGGGTTTAGGGATTACTTGGGTGTGTCTAAGGTGTTTAGAAAAAGAAAAAAAAAAACACCTTAGAGTCTAAGGTGTTTTTATCCCATTTTCTAAACACCTGAGAGACACCCAGGTAATCCCTAAACCCTGGACTGGTAGGGGGTCCTGAGGACTGGGTTGAGAACCCCTGATTTAAATGTTTGTTTTATGTTGCCACACCCGTTTGTTTCAGCCTGGACCTGCAGCAGTGTTTCAAGCCTCTGCCCTTTCTTTCAGGTAAGTGCTATATTGTGGTATAGTGTGGTTGTTTTAGTATACATTAGGCAGAGTAGGACCTGCCAGATATGGGGTACATTGGCGTTGTTGGCAGGCTTATGCAATGTGTGATCATATAATGTAACCAAATCCTCATACTTTTCATAATTAGTGCTTAGCTATGTTTCCTCTTGTTTTACCTTGTATCTCTTGTCTTGTTTTACTTTGTCTTGTAATCCCAGTCTATGTACAGTCCTGTCCTGTCCTGCCCCTGTTTAGCTAATGTTCCCTTATGTATTGTGTACATGTTCTAGGTTCTGCTTTCTGTCCTGCTCTGGTTCTGGGTTCTCCTAGTTTTGCCTTGTGTTCATGTATGGTGCCTATCCCTAGTCTTGCCTTGCTTCAGTACTGGATACATCCCTGTTGCAGAGCCTCCCTATTCAGCTCCTGGGAGGTCTGCTTAATTACCTGCTCCTAGTTTCTGGGATCCACATAAGCTGAATCAGGGTTCTGGTATGTGGCTGCACAAATGCTGGTGCTCAACACCAAGGGGCGTGCGGTTACCCTGCACCAGACCCTGCTAATCCACCTCCACACTGTGACTCCTACTTTCAACATCAGGCATAATGGGTCCCGGACAGTGTCTGGGTCCCGGGCACCGGACCGCCACCCGTGACACTGATAATGTCAATGAGACATTCAATGTGTTTACCCGCATGTGAACATACACTGTAAAACAAACGGCAACTTTAGAATGTTGAATGAAAATCTATAAGGGTGAATATCCATTTGGATACCAGCTGAGGAGAGGATCTCAGCCCAGTGTGTTACACTTGTAGTCAATTTCAAAAGACTAACTAACATATGACAATCTGCACAAGAAGAAACAATATATATTTAAAAAAAATATAACCTGCAGAAATAAAAACCATAGAAGGACCACAAATGGTTCAGATAACTTTAACACCTATATACCTCTAGAGTGTTTTGTTAGTAACTTGTAAATTTGGATAGACTTCATATTTGGAGTAATTTGTAACATCAGGGATAGCAATTAACAGTATCTTGTTTTTTGCTAGTATAATAGATACAAATAGTGTTGTGAATATCCACTGAGCCAGACACAATAAAGCTCAGAGTGGATATCTGATACTATTAATATACTCACAATAGCTATATACCATCTATGTACCTTGGAGCAATTTGGTATTCACTTTACCCTTACCCTATAGGGATATCGTAAACTTCAGAATTTATGTATATATAGTTAATTATAGATTTTCATTAGACTACTTCTATTTCCAGGCAACACAGTGAGTCACAACTGTCTTTGACACTGTGTTTTTCTCTGTTTTCTTCAAATATAATCCCAGGGGTTAGGCCCCTTGAGATACCTGGAGTCTCCTTTTGGTACCTTGGATGGTTGGTCACAACAGGAGCACCTACACATGTGGTTGGTGTTCGGTGGTGATTAATTAACATACATACACTTTTTTTTCTCATTCTAAACATTAAAGTAGGTTTCAGTTGGTTATACCATTCCTACAACCATTTTACATTTAGCATTACATTAACCTTCAGAGATTGATACGTATTGCTCTAGCTGCACTTTTTATATAGCTTTTTATATTAGAAATATAAGATTTAACTGTACTGTGTGCTCAATTGCAGACATTCATTTTTAATTTCCAGTAAACTATACCTCTAAGCAGGCTATTTTACCATTTTTACGTATCTCTGCTTGTCACAGCTACTGTATGTGAGAAATAATAGAATTTTTGCATTTTTATTAGTATTTCACACCCTGTGTGTAGTATTGCAAAATAGAGGACACTGTATAAAGTGGCATTTCCATATATTCTTATAAAGGATAAATAAAAATAATGTAAATTAATGTAATTTCTAATTTTCTTTGGAAAACAATCTAAATACAAAGTTGCTGTTTTATTTATACATTTGTATGTTAGCTATACATTCCTTATTTCAAATAAATGCTATGCTATTGTTTTTTTCTGAAATAAAGACGTGTTTGGCAGTGAATGGGTTAACTGCTTATCTCCTGCCTGACTTTGCTTGTTATATTTTCTGGTTTATTTAATTGAATGGAAGTTTGGATTATTTTATTCAGGGAGCGGCTTATCAGACTTTACTGTGTTCCATCCACCCTGTGTGTGACTCATCATTATATGATTTATAATTTATTAAATCAGTGCAGGCATTGACATTTAATTACAATAAGCTGTTTCTTATATACTGACAAATACAGAATAAGCTATTTGTTTTTACTCTTTAAGCATCCTTGGTGACCCCACTCCACCTATTTTGTAATTTGTTGGCCACAGTTTTGGTACTCAAAGGGTTATAGAAATGGAAGAAAGTTATTTTAATTTTTTTAGAGATGTTTTGCTCGAGTCTAACCGGGGCGGGGTTTACAAAGTGAGAGCGAGAGTTTGTCTGTGAAAGTGTATGTGTCAGTATAAGTTGTCAATGCAAATCAAAGCCAGCGCTACCATTAGGCAAATAAGGAATTTGCCTGGGGCATCTACCTTTTGGTGGCACCTACCGAGGGGTTTCCTGGTGGGCTGTCCTGCTGCTCTCTGGGGCTGTTGGGCTGGGCAAGTGGCTCCTTAGCTATCACTCAGCGCACCCACTCATCTGCTGAGCTCCTCTCATCACCACCAATACTACAATTCCAGCACCCAAGCAGAACACACTGCTTCCTTTGGCAGGGGTAGTCCCAGCCGCCCCTGTCTGTGAGCACCGGTAACTCTCTGAAGGGAGCAAGAGGCAGCCTGTGCTCATAGTGTGTGGCTCTCCTGCTCCCTCATCAGAAACAAAGGCAACTACCTGCAGGATGGAGGCCAGTTCCCTTCTCCTTCAGTCACAACTCTTGGGTATGGAATATCTGGAGGATAAGGGGGACTGAATATTTTGTGCTTGGTTATAAAGTGGTTTGTGTGTGTGTGTATGTTAATTTGCTGTGCTTGTGTGTGTAAATTTCTCACTGGCCTGCTTTCACATAATTGTCTCCTTCCCTAAATGTCTCTCATCACTGCAATTCAGAGTTTAGTGAATAAACCTCTGATAGAATGTAGTTGCTTTCATGAGGTGGCAGCAAAATGGTTTGTTGCCTTGGGCGGCAAGGATCCTCGCACTAGCCCCGATGCAGATCCAGACAATGTTTGTATGGGCAACATAGGAGTTATTGTGAAATACATTAAGCTGTGCCTGAGGTGTGAATAATGTAATCTCTGGGTTCTGGTGATGTCGTAAACTGCACAAGAATTCACCTTACCAGAAACCTCTTTGCCATGAAACAAGTTATCCATTATATCTCTGTTTGTGTCTCTTCAGAAGTTACACTTATTCTATCAATAGATGTTCTCTCGAGTCAACTACCCGGAGCAGTCAGGATGAATACATTATGTATTACCATTGTTTTATGTATTTTTGCCAGGTATCACTGTAGGTGTTGTTATGGCTTTAGGGGCTAAAACCCAAGTTATGGGACTCTCCAGCCCCAGATCTCTTCAGATGGTGAGATATACTAGGCAGCAGCTAATCAAAGCAACCCAACAAAATTAGGCAGAGAGACAAAGTGGTTTCGGGGAGAGATTAAGGTGTTGAAGGGAGATAGGGAAATTACATTTTAGGGTTGGGGGATATTGATATAGGACTGCACAAATTAAATGATAGAACATGGATGTAGCCTAGAGGAAGGGGTTATTGCATTTTAATATGGGCGTCAGTACCAGGATGGTTTAGCACTAGCAATACCCCTGTTTATCCCTAAGGAGTAAATTGCAAAATTTACAACAAATCTCCTAGTCAGTTATGTATCTGTGTGTATATATGTAAATCTGTGAGTGTATGTAACTGTGTGTGTAAATGTGTGTATGTATCTGTGTGAGTATGTGTAAATGTGTGTGTTTCAATGTGTGTGTGTATCTGTATGTGTGTGGGTAACTGTGTGTATGTATCTGTGAGTGCGTGTAAATGTGTGAGTAAATGTAACTGTGTGCATGTATCTGTGTGAGTATGTGTAAATGTGTGTGTTTCAATGTGTGTATGTATCTGTATGTGTGTGGGTAACTGTGTGTATGTATCTGTGAGTGCGTGTAAATGTGTGAGTAAATGTAACTGTGTGTGTGTAACTGTGTGCATGTATCTGTGTAAGTACGTGTAAATGTGTGTATGTATCTGTGTGAATATGTGTAAATGTGTGTGTTTGAATGTGTGTGTGTATGTATATGTATATGTGTGGGTAACTGTGTGTATGTATCTGTGAGTGTGTGTAAATGTGGGTGGGTAATATGCAAAAGTGACACATTTTCTACTGCCTCCTACTGGTTAGATTTACCAATTGAAAGTACTTAAAGGGAAACTCTAAACACCTTATACACACCCAGGTAATCCCTAACTCCTGGACTCACCCCAGTACTCTCTCCTTGAGTACTGGGGTGAGAACCCCCTGATTTAGCTAATAAAACCAGTAAGTCACATTGCCTGTTGTCTGATTGTAAGCCAAGGGGACGTAACACAGTTAATTTATAAAAGTGTACATTTCTACTGAAATTTGCACTTTTTGCAAAAAAAAAAACCACACTCTTCACACACAAAGCTTATCAGCAAGCTAAAGTTGTTTAGGGGTCTAGAATGACCCTTGAAGTGTCCCTGGATTTGAGGGTGCATTCTACACCCTCAGCAGGACTTTATACAATGTTTATACAATGTATTTTATTAAAGGGACACTATAGTCACCCAAACCACTTCAGCTCAATGAAGTGGTCTGGGTGCCAGGTCCCTCAGGTTTTAACCTTTCAGATGCAAACATAGCAGTTTCTGAGAAACTGCTATATTTACATTTGGGGTTAAGCCAGCCTCTAGTGGCTGTCTTCCGGACAGCCACTAGAGGTGCATCTGTGACGCTGGGTTTTAACCCCTTTAGCACCACTGAATGGGGGACCCTGAGGGTGGGGGCACCCTCAGGGCACTATAGTGTCAGGAAAACCGCTTTGTTTTCCTGACACTATTGTGATCCTTTAATTTTAGCAAGACTTGTGCATGTCGGAAAACTTTGATTTAGCCAAATCAACTTGTACGGGAAAAAAAATGGTTTGGGTAGTCTAAAATGTGACCAATTTCAACATTAACCTTTAAAAGCCATAAATCTGCATTGTACCAACACAATTAATAGTTATCCTTCACTCCCACCTCAAAAAATCCTTTCAAGAGCTGATAATGTCAGTGAGACATTCAATGTGTCTACCCTCATGTGAACATAAATCGTTGAACAAACCGCAACTTTAGAATGTTGAATGTAAATCCAGAAGGGCAAATATCCATTTGGATACCAGCTGAGGAGAGGATCTCAGCCCAGTCTGTTACACCTGTAGCCAATTTCAGAAGGCTAACAGGGCCACTAACATATGACAGGCCACTCACAAGAAGAAACAAGCATTCATTGTGTTTGCTTGAACTATTGCTTGCACTGCAGATAATCATCGCCATAGTTTTTACTTGTCATTTTTAATTTGCACATAATAGACAGGGATCAAAATTTCCACTCACCCACAAGATGAAAAAGACCGACTGGGGTCAAAACGTCAGTCAATTTACAGATATAATTGTTTATTTTTTTTATTAAAACCACAAATGAAAATACTAAGTCTTGTGAGTGCACCCTTTATAGTATTTTGTTATACATAGTGTAGATTGGATTAGCCGAATTAGCCCAGTAGACCAGATGATAATATACCAGAGTATTGCAGTATGATACCTTTTTTATTGGACTAACATAATACTTAAAATACAAGCTTTCGAGAAGATTCCTCTCCTCCTCATGTCCGAAGCAATACTGATCAATCTGATAAAGTTTAACACTCAAAAAAACCTATGTTAAAGAAGGTGTGTCCCCCCCAGGGGGGGACTTAGAAACATAGAAACATAGAATGTGACGGCAGATAAGAACCATTCGGTCCATCTAGTCTGCCCAATTTTCTAAAAACTTTCATTAGTCCCTAGCCTTATCTTATAGTTAGGATAGCCTTATGCCTATCCCATGCATGCTTAAACTCCTTTACTGTGTTAACCTCTACCACTTCAGCTGGAAGGCTATTCCATGCATCCACTACCCTCTCAGTAAAGTAATACTTCCTGATATTATTTTTAAACCTTTGTCCCTCTAATTTAAGACTATGTCCTCTTGTTGTGGTAGTTTTTCTTCTTTTAAATATAGTCTCCTCCTTTTACTGTGTTGATTCCCTTTATATATTTAAATGTTTCTATCATATCCCCCCTGTCTCGTCTTTCCTCCAAGCTATACATGTTAAGATCCTTTAACCTTTCCTGGTAAGTTTTATCCCGCAATCCATGAACCAGTTTAGTAGCCCTTCTCTGAACCCTCTCTAAGGTATCAATATCCTTCTGAAGATACGGTCTCCAGTACTGTGTACAATACTCCAAGTGAGGTCTCACCAGTGTTCTGTATAATGGCATGAGCACTTCCCTCTTTCTACTGCTAATACCTCTCCCTATACAACCAAGCATTCTGCTAGCATTTCCTGCTGCTCTTGTGGGGTGTCTCTTCTCTGTATGCTTACTTCTTCTGGCTGTCCTCGACTAGTCCAATCTAGCAACCCATACAGCAGGAAACACTCTTGATCTTGCCTTCACTAACCTCTGTACTGCCTCTAATCTCTCAAATATTAATTTTCCTCTATCTGACCACCATCTGCTGACTTTTGACATTGGCATACCTAAGACCCAATTGACACCACCGTCTGAACATCACTCTCACAGAAACCTCCAATGTCTTGACCTAGAGCATTTCTCCACTAATCTCCAAACTCTCCTTTTACCTATCTCAAACCTCACCTGCCCTAGTTCTGCAACCTCCTTTTACAATTCCACCCTCTCCTCTCAACTAGACATCATGGCACCTTGTACATTTAAACACCGCAGGCCCCCCCAACAACAACCCTGGCACACCAAGCTCACTCGATACCTCCAAAAATGCTCTAGAACTGCTGAACGCTGTTGGAGAAAGTCTCACTGTGCGTTTGACTTTCTCCACTATAAATTTATGCTGAGCTCATATAGCTTGGCTCTTTCCTCTGCAAAAGTTAATTACTTCAATACCCTCATAACCACACTCTCCCGCGAACCCAAATGACTATTTCACACATTTAACTCTCTTCTTCGCCCTGCTGTTCCTCCTCCACCTACTAACTTCTCTACAATCAGAGAAGAGATCTCTCATCTTTCTTCTTCCCCTTACAATACTTCCCCTAACTTCACTCCCTCTGCTGTTCTATGTTCATTCGCACCCGCTACATTGGAAGAGGTTTCTGCTCTGCTCCAGTCCTCCGCCCCACCACCTGCTCCCTAGATCCAATTCCCTTGCATCTCATCCATACTCTGTCTTCTTCTCTTTCTCCACCTCTCACTAAAATTCTCAATCTCTCTCTCTCCTCTGGTATATTTCCATTGCCCTTCAAACATGCAACTGTAACCCCAATTCTAAAGAAGCCCAATCTTGACCCTAACTCCCCATTAAACTATCGTCCTATCTCACCACTGCCTTTTGCATCCAAGATCCTTGAAAAAATTGTGTATGTGAGATTGACAGATTTCCTCGAGTCCAACTCTCTGCTAGACCCGCTTCAGTCTGGTTTCCACGCTAAGCACTCTGTGGAAACCGCACTGACCAAAGTATCCAATGATCTATTTGCTGCAAAATCTCGTGGTCACTACTCTATCCTAATTCTAATTGACCTGTCTGCGGCTTATGACACTGTTGATCATCAACAGCTTCTTCTGATCCTTCGCAATATCGGTCTACAAGATATTTCTCTCTCCTGGTGCTCCTCCTACCTCTCCCAGCACTCTTTCAGTCTTTCTTTCTCTGGCTCTGCTTCTTCTCCCCAACTCCTCTCTGTTGATGTCCCCCAATGTTCACTCCTTGGTCCCCTACTGTTCTCCATGTATACTGCCTCCCTTGGTAAACTCATTAGCTCCTTTGGCTTCCAATATCATTTCTATGCAGATGACACTCAAATCTACCTGTCCTCTCCTGATCTCTCCCCGTCCCTCTTGACTAGTGTCCCTGACTGCCTCTCTGCTGTTTCTAACTGGATGGCTGCTCAATTCCTAAAACTAATCTTGACCAAAACTGAAATTCTGGTCTTTCCTCCCTCAAGTGTTGTTACTACTGTGTCTGTCTCTCTCCAAGTCAACGGTGCTACCATCAGCTCCACCACGCAGCCTCGTTGCCTAGGTGTTCTCTTTGACTCTCCTTCAAGCCTCATGTTCAATCTATCTCCAAATCCTGTCATTTCCATCTCAAAAACATTGGGCACATCCGCCCCTACTTAACGCCAGATGCAACTAAGGTGTTGGTCCATTCCACTGTCCTTTCTCGCCTTGACTACTGTAGTCCGCTTCTCAGTGGTCTTACGTGCTCCCTACTAGCGCCGTTACAGTCCATGATGAATGTGGCGGCGAGGCTCATCTTCCTGTCCGCCCTCACCTCCCATGCCTCACCATTATGTCAGTCCCTACATTGGCTTCCTATAAAATATAGAGCTCAATTTAAAATTCTGGTTCTTGCTTTCAAATCTCTACATAATGCTGCTCCCAACTATCTATCCTCCCTTATACACAAGTATGTCCCGTCTAGGCCCTTACGATCTGCTGAAGACTTACGTCTATCTTCTGTCCGTACACCCACCTCTGATGCTCGCCTTCAAGATTTCTCGAGGGCTGCACCGTTCCTGTGGAACTCGCTTCCCTCCTCCGTTAGATTCTCACCCAGTCTCCACTCCTTCAAAAAATCGTTAAATACCCACTTCTTCATAAAAGCGTATCAATTAAACTGTTAATAGCTCCTGACTGATTCCTCTTCTGCAACTGTCACTAGTCTAATACTATCCTTACCTTTTTGTGTCATTTTACCCCAACCCCCTAGAGCATGTAAGCTCATTGAGCAGGGCCCTCAACCCCTCTCATTTTACCCCACTCCCTCTAGATGTAAACTCATTGAGCAGGGCCCTCAACCCCTCTTCTGCAACTGTCACTAGTCTAATACTATCCTTACTTTTTTGTGTAATTTTACCCCACTCCCTCTAGCGTGTAAGCTCATTGAGCAGGGCCCTCAACCCCTCTGTGTCCAACTTGTCTGGTTACAACTACATGTCTGTTCGTCCACCCATTGTAAAGCACTGCGGAATTTGACGACGCTCTATAAATATCATAATTATAATAACATATAGTCACCAGAACAACTACAGCTTTTTAACCCCTTAGTGTCCAGACCGTTTTTCAATTTTCTTACCATTAAGGACCAGGGTTCTTTTTACATTTCTGCTGTGTTTTTGTTTAGCTGTAATTTTTCTCTTACTCATTTACTGTACCCACAAAATTTACATACCGTTTTCTCGCCATTAAATGGTCTTTCTAAAGATACCATTATTTTCATCACATCATATAATTCACTATAAAAAAAATGATAAAATATGATGACATTAAAAAAAACAAAAAAAACCCACACTTTTTCGAACTTTGACACCCAAAATCTGTTACGCATCTACAACCACCAAAAAACACCTGTGCTAAATAGTTTTACAATTTTTTCCTGAGTTTAGAAATACCCAATGTTAACATGTTCTTAGCTTTTTTTGGAAAGTTTTAGGGCTATAAGTACAGGTGGCACTTTGCTATTTCCAAACCATTTTTATCAAAATTAACGAAAGTTACATTGTAACACTGATATATTTCAGGGATCCCTGAATAACCCTTCATATGTACATATTTTTTACAAGAGGACAACCTAAGGTATTAAACTTGGGGTATTTTGACTCTTTTCATGCAACCATTTTAACACCAATCTATGCCAAATTAAAAAAATAAAATAATAATTGGTGATTTTTTTGACACACATACCAATTTAAGAATACATGTACTGAGAACTTTAAGGGTTACTGCCAAAGATCACCCCAATATGTGTTCAGAAACATCTCCTGAGTACAGTGATACCCCCATGTATCAGTGTGTCTGGTTCTTTGGTGGCTAATAGACCTTATTTGGAGGATGCACATTCCCATTTTTCAACTTGGAATTTTCACAGCTGGTCACCATGCACCCATGTCCTATTTGGGACATTTTTGAAGTCAGCCAATGTAATGTATCCCCATCAAACCATATATTTTTGAAAGTAGACAACCCAGGATATTCAATATAGGGTATGTCCAGTCGTTTTTAGTAGTCACTTAGTCACAAACACTGGCAAAATTTAGCATTTATATTTGTTTATGTGTTAAAAATACAAAAAATAATTATGAACGCTAACTTTGGCCAGTGTTTGTGACTAAGTGGCTAATAAAAAAGACTGAACATACACCATTTGCAATACATTGGGTTGTCTCCTTTTGCAAATGGTATGCCATCATGGGGTAATTCTCATTCTTGGGCTACCATACGTGCATATTTATGCAATTATTGATATAATTATGTATAACGACATATGTATATTTCGTATTATTTTTATTTATTAATATATAGATATATATATAATTTCATGCTAAGTGTATTTTGATATAAATATATATATATAAATTAATATACCGAAATACGGTTAGAATAAAATTACATATATATATATTTTTTCTTTATTATTTTTACCTTTTTTTATTAATTATTATTTATTTTTTATAATATATATGTATATATATATATATATATATATATATTGTTATTAAATATATTAAATATGTGTGTGTCATTTTACTCTAAGTGTATTAATATATTTATATATTGATAAAAAAATACACTCAGTATGCCATTATATATAGATATAATATATGTATATATATATATATCTCAAATATACATATATATTTTTTATTTATTTATTTTTTTAATTTTCTTTTTTATTAACTTTATTTTTTTAAACTTTTTTTTTACTTTTTTCACAGCAGGGGGACTGCCTGTCAGTTCAGGCAGTCCTCCAGCTGGCAGCACTGTGGATACCTATTGCGGCCATGTGACCGCTCTTTAGTACCTGATGCGTCCATGGTCGTGATGGGGTTAAATTTGTTCTGGGGAGTTTAATCATTCCCTTCAGGCTTTTTGCAGTACACAGTGTGTTTTCAGGGAAATGTCAGCATGTTTAGCACAGTGATAACTCCACTGGCCACTCCTCAGATGGCTGCTAGAGGTGCTTCCTGGGGCAGTGCTGCACAGTGTGACTCTGCATGGAGACACTGAACTTTCCTCATAGAGATGCATTGATTCTCTATGAGAAGATGCTTATTGGCTAGGGTGGCATTTGGCTTTTGCTGGCTCTGCCCCGATCTGCCTTCTTGACACTCTCAGCCATTCTAATGCTTTCCTATGTGAAAGCATTGTGATTGGCTCAGATCCCTACTTCTGATTTTGTCAGCCAGGAAGGCAGATCAGGAGCAGAGCCAGAAGCAACACCAGACTAAAATAAAAGTAAGATTTTACTATATTTAGGGGGTCAAGTGGATACTAGGGGGGAAGATGGTGGTTTTAACACTGTAGGGTCAGGAATACATGCTTGTGTTTCTGACTTAATAGTGTTCCTTTAACATTGGTTGTTTTGAGTGTTAAACTCTATCTGTTTGATCAGTATGGATTCAGACCTGTCTTTTAAATATTATGTTTTGTCCAATAAAAAATATATCATTGCAGACTGCAATACTCTGGTATTTTGGCATTATATATATGTAATAACTTGTCTTAGCCTGTTAATACGTTTAGACACCACCCACAATTCCTTCTTCCCCTCCAGCATTACTTAACATAAATATAATATTAATTGTTACCACCTCTGTGCAAGACAGACATCAAGACACCCCGTATCTGAAACACACTGGAGAGCTGACTGTACAATGGATTTCTCTGAAGGGGGAACGCTCGTTATTGCCCTCTGTATATCCTGCCTTATTGTGATTCTTGGCTTTAAAATTATTTGGAGAAATGGAAACCTCCCCCCAGGACCTAGACCTCTTCCACTGCTGGGAAATTTCCTTCAGCTGAGAAAGGGGAATTTTGTAGAAACTCTTCAGAAGGTAAGAATGAATGAATTTACAATGAGAGTTAGCAATATTGGTATAAAGGAAAACAGTTATCAAAATTACCATTTTTTATTTATTAAAAGTTTATCACATTTAATGACAGTTATTTTTTTTTAAAGATATCTCTAGGGACGCAGATCACTTCATCTCAAAGAAGTTGTCTGGGTATACATGTCCATTAGTGATGTCCCAAATGGTTCGCCAAACGGTTCGCCAAACGGTTCGCCGAACGGTTCACCACAGATGGCGAACATATGCGCTGTTCGGTCTGCCCCCTATGTCATCATTGAGTAAACTTTGACCCTGTACCTCACAGTCAGCAGACACATTCCAGCCAATCAGCAGCAGACCCTCCCTCCCAGAACCTCCCACCTCCTGGACAGCATCCATTTTACATCCATTGTGAAGCTGCATTCTTAGTGTGCTGTCCAGGAGGTGGGAGGGTCTGGGAGGGAGGGTCTGCTGCTGATTGGCTGGAATGTGTCTGTTGACTGTGAGGTACAGGGTCAAAGTTTACTCAATGATGACATGGGGGCGGACCGAACAGCGCATATGTTCGCTGTCCGTGGCGAACCGTTCGGCGAACCGTTCGGGACATCACTAATGTCCATATATTTTTAACCCATGCCCTGTCTTGCAGGAACAGCAATATTTTCATTACAGAGTTAACCTACCTCTTGTCTTCCTGACCTCAACTAGAGGGGACTCTGCAGCTATAAACAAGTTAAACTTGGTTAAAGCTCAAATTGCTCCCATTTGGTTGGCATAGTGTTGCATTTTGCTGTGCATGCGCACTAGTCTCCCTGTGAGGAAGTATTTGATTCACTGAGATCATCAATCTTGATGATCTTAGGCAGGAAGGCGGAGTGTTTGCATGACAATCAGTGTACTGATATACATTTTAAAACCCTGCAATGTGGGGTGGACTCCTATATAGCTAGGGGAAGACTACAATGTTAGGAATAGATGTTTATATTCAAAACACTATAGTGTTCCTTTAATGATATGTATTTATTTTTCCGAGAAAATTTCAGTTGTTATCTGGCTGAGCGGCAATGTTGGGTCAGACTGTGCTGTTATCTGACCAAATGCCGCTTAACCTAACTTGCTGCCACCGTGATTTCTCTGTGTGAACCTGCAGAAGTAGGCATGTTAGGTTGTATGGAATTTGTTCAGATATGAGTAGAATTTGACCCAACATGGCTGTGACGGGAGCAATCTCGCCACATTGCATTGGAGAAGCCTGGTTGCTCGCCTGTTGCCTTTGGATTATGGCCCCATGTTAAAAGGCTTGATTTTCCCCTGCAAAAACAAGAAAGCCGGGTCATTTGGTGCTTGCCCTGTTTGAGCAGTGATACCCCAGAAAGCTATGCCATGGAGCCCATTCGTATAATGAAAGACTTTAGCTCCATGGCAATTGAACTGTATGTGTGTGCTCTGAGCACTGTCTTTTTGCTGCCATGTGTTCAATGGAGTTTTGCCTCTGTCTTTGGAGATAATTGGATTACTTCTAATTATCTCCAGGATAGAAGACTCTGTGGAACTGGTTTTGGGCAGAAAAGCCATGCTTCCTGTGGTCACAAAGGACTACGATCTATCTTTTGAACCACTGGACCAATTTGTATGATTTTGACGTATGTTTGTATTTGGAGTATGCTGATTCTGAAAATGTGAATGTGAGGCATACTTTTCAAGTTATGAATAATGTGGAAAAATTGTATTTCTCTGCTTGTGGTTAATTACATTACCCATTGTGTAAGGTAATTGAATCACATGCAGAGAGGAGGAATTTGTGTGGGAGTGTCTGAGTGTATTGTATGTGTTTATTGGTTGTGTTCCAAAACCCTGTGGGTGGTACTAATGTGTAAGAATGTGTACATAAGCACAATAAATCCACAGCTCTGTCTGACCACTGCTTGACCCTCAACACGGAGCCTTCTTGGGGGATTCACTGTATGCTGTTAGAGACTGATTGCCAGGAATGTAAGCTGATTGTCTGCTTTTCCTGTTTGGGAGTTGGCAGCTATTTGGGAGGTTCCAGTTTGGCGAGTTGGAGTGCTATTTTGTATCCAGTTCGGGAGTTTGGTGTTCTGCAGTAGCTGTGCCTGTATCTCTGGGAAGGGGAAGATCTCCTAAACGGCTGTTAACCCCTTTTTACCCCTTGTGTGCAAAACGGTCCGTTACAATTGGTGGCAAGCGGCGGGATC
>OW240920.1:9436574-9491991 GCA_933207985.1 Pelobates cultripes | reverse complement strand
GCCCCTATGCCTCACCTATTGTGGTAGTGAGGAAAAAGAATGGTTCAGTTCGGCTATGTGTGGACTACCGTACTCTGAACAAGAGGACTGTGCCAGACCAGTACACCTTGCCCCGGATAGAAGATCTTCTGAACGCCCTATCTGGCAGTCAGTGGTTCAGTGTGCTTGACTTGAGGTCTGGATATTATCAGGTACCCATGAAGAAGGAAGATCAGGAAAAGACAGCTTTCATCTGCCCTTTGGGGTTCTTCCAGTTTACCAGAATGCCTCAGGGAGTCACAGGAGCTCCTGCTACTTTTCAGAGGCTGATGGAGAAAACTGTGGGGGATATGAATCCCAAGGAGTGTCTAGTGTATCTAGATGACCTAATTGTTTTCAGGAAGACACCAGAGGAGCATGAACAAAGATTGCTAAAGGTGTTGGATCGACTTCAAGCTGAAGGCCTGAAGCTATCAGTGGACAAATGCCGATTTGCCCAGAACTCTGTCACTTATGTGGGGCACATAGTCTCCGCTGAAGGAGTAGCCACCGATCCTGCTAAAATTGAAGCAGTGCTGAATTGGCCAAGACCAAATAACATCGGTGAGTTGCGGTCCTTTCTCGGATTCTGTGGTTACTACCGAAGGTTCGTGAAAGACTACTCAAAGATTGCTCGAGAGTTACATGACCTGCTGAAGATTATCTCTGACGTAAAGGGTGTTAAGGCACCATATCCTAAAGACCCCTTTGGAGAGAAATGGACTTCCGGATGTGAAGATGCCTTTCTGACGCTGAAGAAGAGACTTACAGAAGCTCCTGTCTTAGCCTATGCAGACCCTGAGAAACCATATATCCTCCATGTGGATGCCAGTATGGAAGGCCTAGGGGGTGTACTGCACCAAAGTTATCCAGCAGGATTGAGGCCGGTGGCGTACATAAGTAGGAGTCTTACAGGTGCAGAGAAGAACTATCCAGTCCATAAATTGGAATTTCTGGCACTCAAGTGGGCCATCGTGGATAAGCTGCATGACTATTTGTATGGAGCAACATTCGAAGTAAGGACTGACAACAATCCACTTACCTACATCCAGACTACAGCTAAGCTGGATGCTACAGGACATAGGTGGTTGGCTGCCTTGTCAAACTACAGTTTCAGCCTGAAGTACAAGCCTGGGCCCAAGAATGTCAGCGCAGATGCCCTGTCCCGCAAACCTAGACTCCCCCCTCACCAAGAAGAAGAGGAGTGGGAAGAGATCCCTGGGCCGGGGGTAGGAGCCTTTTGTCAGATGTATGTGGTGGCCGAGAGTCAAGAAGAATTTGCCGAGCTAAGAGGGATAGACTCCATTAGCCACTCTCCCGAAGCCGTGCCTGAGGTGTTCCATGCTCCAGTCATGCTTCAACAGTGGTCCAGTATAACCACAGAAGACAAGAGGAAGGCTCAAGCGCAGGACTGGTATATTGGGATAGTTATCAGAGCAATAAAGACTAAGAATCCTAAATTGCTGACTTCTCTACCTGTGAATAAAAGAGAATTATACTGAAGAGAATGGAGCCGACTACATCTCGAAGATGGAGTACTCTATAGGGTCGTGAAGTATCATGATCACCCTGACAGAAAACAATTGGTACTACCGCACCGATACCGTGGCATTGTCCTGAGAGCTCTCCACGATCAACATGGGCATCTCGGGGTGGACAAGACCTATGGCCTAGTACAAGATCGGTTCTATTGGCCTTGCATGAGGGAACATGTCGAGCAACATGTCAAGACATGCAGGAGGTGTATCCAGAGGAAGACCCTGCCTGTGAGAGCTGCCCCTATGGGTCATCTGAAAAGTACGGGACCCATGGATCTTGTGTGCATGGACTATCTCTGCATTGAGGACGATACAGCGGGAATTGGAAATGTGCTGGTGGTAACGGACCACTTCACCAGATATGCTCAAGCTTTCCCCACTAAAGACCAAAAGGCTGTGACTGTAGCCAAAGTCCTTTGGCAGAAGTATTTTATTCACTATGGACTACCCAATCGGCTACACTCTGATCAAGGTAGAGACTTTGAGAGTAAGTTGATAAAGGAGCTGTTAGGCATGTTGCAGGTGCAGAAGTCCAGAACCACACCTTATCATCCGGAGGGTGATGCACAGCCAGAACGTTTCAATAGGACCCTCCTAGATATGCTAGGGACTCTCAAGCAAATCGAGAAGCGGTCTTGGAGTAAACATGTGGAAACCATGGTCCACGCATACAACTGTACAAGGCATGAATCTACAGGGTTCTCACCCTATTTCTTAATGTTCGGAAGAGAAGCTCGATTGCCGATAGATGTCCGGTTGGGAGTGTCTCCTGATGGAACAGATTCAACTTCACACTTTCAATATGTGAGGAACCTCAAACAAAACCTTCGTCGGGCCTACGAGTTGGCCACCCAAGCTGCAGCAAAAATGGAAGAACGGAACAAAAGAAGATATGATGCTAAGGTGAGATATCGGGAGATTCAAGCAGGGGATAAAGTTCTTCTCCGGAATCTAGGTGTGCCTGGAAAACACAAACTGGCTGACAGATGGAAAGATACCCTGTTTGAGGTTGTGTCCAAACTGGAAGGACTGCCAGTGTACAACATTCGGGGCCCGGAGGGCCGAATAAAGGCTTGGCATAGAAACCATCTGCTTCCAGTTGTGTATACTGATGAAGAGGAAGAGAGTAGTGAAGAACTGGAGGAAACCCCAGCAGAGAGTCCTGGAAATGGGGCAGAGGAGACCCCGGGAACTCCCAGTGCAGAGGATCAGTGGTGGTCATCACCCGCTGAAGAAACACAACAATTGCCTCCTTTAACTCCTGTGGTTTAACAAAGTCCCGGAACCTCTCCTGGGTCACAAAGTTCTCCAAGGTTGAATCCAGAAAGTCCCTGTTTTGTGCCTGGAACTTCCCTTAAAAACTCTACTTCGAGGGCAGGAGTCGAAGTTCCACAGTTGATGTCCCAAGATCCCCTCCCCCAGCGAGAACTGAGACACAGCACCAGAGTGCGGCAACCCCCTAGGGCCCTAGTTTATGATAATATAGGAGAGCCCAGTTATGCCCCGCTGACACAAGCAGCATTTAAAATGGCCACTTTCCTACATGCACTAGCTGAAGTGGTAAATGTTAGTGACTGTTTACCCTAAATAAATAACTAGCTAGCTAGGATGTTACTGTGCGAACTGTACTGTAGGTATGCTAAACCTTTTTCTGTTGAATTTTTGTTAAGCTCCCTGGCTAGGACTTGCCAGTGGAAGGCAAGTATTTTCAAGGGGGAGCATGTAGCCCGTGAAGTTACACAGGCTGCATTATCTGAAATGCCCAGTAGATGGCACATGGACTCAGTATGCTGTTAATAAAACATTGAGCTTTGATCACATGACTTGCTGAAATCAAGAGAGGAGTGTGGCATCATCGCAGGGCCTGTCAGGACTTCCTGCACAGCTCTGAGGGAGGAGGATTCTAAGAGTGACCACATGCTGAGCCAGAGAGAGGACATGTGAGAGACTGTAGCACAGAGATAGGGCCTGGCTGAGAGAACTTGTTTCACCCAAGATCACACCAGCTGAGAGAGGGACCTGCAGGAAAGGAAAGAAGACAAGCACTGAGTCCAGACGTCTGGCGAATCCAGTGAGAGGAGACTGCTGCTGACTGACTGGTTAATCGTGTTGTGAGGGTAAGCCAAGCCTCTCCCTGTATCACCACAGGGCACCTGTCTCCTCACTCACAGTAAAGACTCTGAGGTCCCGTGACGGACATTACACATCTGAGGCTGCTTCAGTGACCCAGGACTTATAAGGGCCCCAACTCTCCTATGTGCACCAACGGCCGCTAGGGCGAAGATAAGGGGGTGGGGCGCAGGTGTGCTGGTGGGTGAGTGAGGAAAATCCACATTTTGCATTGTTATCTGTGTTACTCTATTGTATTTTCCTATGTATGTTGGTTCAATTGTTACTTACCATATAAAGTTAGTCCCAGTTAGACTGTGTCAGTCTCATTGCACCAAGTATGTTCCCAGTGGGACCCCACATCCCTACCCCGGATGCTCCACTGGGTGGAGGCACTGCCGCAGACATGTACCCCAGCTCCCAGATAGCGGAGGCTCAGGATCCGCCTGTCAGGCATAGTGAGTTAACTAGGTTTGGGGACCCCAAAGACACTAGGGGGCACCCCCAAAACCCCGTTACACAGTAAAAAAAGTTTTTTGTTTTTAAATCCAAGCTCTTGTGACACCAGATCTAATTAGTGGCACTTGTCAGCGTATCCACTGTTAGCGTAACACACCCGCTTTAAGGACACTGACTGCTATTCAATCTATAACAGTAAAAAAAGTTTTTTGTTTTTAAATCCAACTATTGTGACACCAGATCTAATTAGTGGCACTGACTGGGGAAATGGGCACAGTATGCACTGTGAGCCTGACACAGAAGCTGGCAGCAGTGGCAGACAACTGACTGCTATTCAATCTATAACAGTGAAAAAAGTTTTTTGTTTTTAAATCCAAGCTATTGTGACACCAGATGTAATTGGTGGCACTGACTGGGGAAATGGGCACAGTATGCACTGTGAGCCTGACACAGAAGCTGGCAGCAGTGGCAGACAACTGACTGCTATTCAATCTATAACAGTGAAAAAAGTTTTTTGTTTTTAAATCCAAGCTATTGTGACACCAGATGTAATTGGTGGCACTGACTGGGGAAATGGGCACAGTATGCACTGTGAGCCTGACACAGAAGCTGGCAGCAGTGGCAGACAACTAAGTGCATTTACATTACATAGAAAAATAAAATAAAAAAAAAAGCATACCCTTATCCCTAACCTAGCTATGCCTTTCCCTATCTTATGAACAGCAGCTACACTTTCCCTCCCCTTACTAAGCATGCAGCTTGAGAATGAATCTAAAATGGATGCTGTCCAGTAGGTGGGAGGGTGTGCTAGGGAGGCTGTGCTGCTAATTGGCTGGAATGTGTCTGCTGACTGTGAGGTTCAGGGTCAAAGTTTACTCAATGATGACGAATAGGGGGCGGGTCGAACCGCGCATATGTTCGCCCGCTGTGGCGAACGCGAACATGCTATGTTCGCCAGGAACCGTTCGCCGGCGAACCGTTCGGTACATCACTACTGTTACATTGTTGGTTTAAAAAATCACACTTTTTTGTGCTAAATAGTACATTTGCTGCCTGCGGTGCACTTCATATCTGAGAGTCAAATAGAACCGTCAAATACTGTGGATACATCGCAGTTTGACCAATTCAAATTTTTTTGCTGCTAAAAAGTAAATTTGGGGCGTGCACTTCATATCTGAGAGTCAAATATAACCTTCAAATACTGTGGTTACATCGCACTTTGAAAATTTCTAATTTTTTTGGTGCTAAATAGTACATTTGCTGCCATAGGGAACTTCATATCTGAGTGACAAATATAACCTTCAAATACTGTGGTTACATCACACTTTGAAAATTTCTAATTCTTTTGGTGCTAAATAGTACATTTGCTGCCTGCAGTGCACTTCATATCTGAGAGTTAAATAGAACCGTCAAATACTGCTGTGACATTGCAGTTTGACTAATTCAATTTTTTTTGGTGCTAAATAGTACATTTGCGGCCTGCTGTGCATTGCTTGCAGCCCAATAAACTAAAAAAATTTTTTTTAAATTGTTGACTATTGGCGGTTACATTGTTGCCTGACATAAACCATCTGTTAGTTTGGTGGGTGAACGCAAAGAATGAGGAGAGCGTCAAATAAGGAACGTGGCCCTGGTCGTGGTGCTGCTGGTGTTGGTGGAGCTCCTGTTGCAAGGAGAGGACGTGGTCGATCTGTGCCAGCTACACGCACAAGTGAAACACCTTCCTCAGGTGCGAGTATGCGACAGAACCTTCAGCGTTATTTGGTAGGCTCGAATGCCGCTCTACGAATGGTGAGGCCAGAACAAGTACAGGCGATAGTAGATTGGGTGGCTGACAGTGCCTCCAGATCCTGCACATTGTCTCCCAACCGGTCCCCTGCTGAAAGCTCAGAGTTGGCACCTGCAGCCCATGGCCATCTGTCTTTCACCTCACCCCCTTGCAAATCAGCCAAGCGGTCTGAGCCACAAGTCATGCAGCAGTCTCTTATGCTTTTTGATGACTCTACTGGCGGGGTTTCCATGTGCCATCCACCTAGCCCTGCCCCAGAAGTGGAAGAGATTGAGTGCACTGATGCACAATCACTTATGTTTCAGGATGTGGACATGCGAGGGTCACCACAGCACGTCTCTGATGATGACGAAACACAGGTGCTAACTGCTGTGGCTTTCTGCAGTGTGCAGACCGGCAATGAGGGCAGGGTTGAGGAGTGGGTGGAAGATGATGTGGAGGATGATGAGGTCCTAGACCCCACATGGAATGAAGGTCATGCGAGTTACGTGTGCAGTTTGGAGGAAGAGGCGGTGGTCGCACAGAGGCACCAGCACAGCATAAGAGGGAGCAGGGTGTAAAATCGGAGTGGCCGTTCCCTAGACAGTATGCCTGCTACTTCCCACCACACCTAGGGACCGAGCACACCAAAGCCAGCTCCCGAGGAGTTCCCTGGCATGGCAGTTCTTCAGACAATGTGCTGACGACAAGACACGAGTGGTTTACATGCTGTGCAATTAGAGCCTGAAGCGATGCATAAATGTGCTAACCCTGAGCACAACCTGCATGACCAGGCATCTACATGCAAAGCACGAGCTTTAGTGAAGTAAGCACATCAAAAACCAAGAAAGGTCTCAGGCTCCTCCTGCTTCCTCTTCTGCTGGTGTCTCTGCCTCTTCCTCCACCTCTGGAGTGACAGTGGCACCTGTCACCCCGCAAACAGAGGATGTGGCAGCAACGCCACCACGTCCGCCACCATCCCCAAGCATCTCCACACTGTCCCATGGAAGCGTTCATCTGTCCATCTCCCAAACACCGGAGAGAAAGAGGAAGTACGCCCCTACCCACCCACGATCCCTGGCCCTGAATGCCAGCATTTCAAAATTTGTGGCCTTTGAAATGCTGTCATTCCGTCTGGTGGAGACGGACAGTTTTTAAAAAAACCTGATGGCGGAGGCTGTCCCACAGTATGTGGTTCCCAGCCACCTCTACTTTTCCAGGCGAGCCATCACTTCCCTGCACAACCAATTGTCGGACAAAATTTAGGTGTGCACTGCGCAACGCCATCGGTGGCAAGGTCCACATAACAACAGATACGTGGACCAGTAATCACGGGCAGGGACGCTATATCTCCCTAACTGCACACTGGGCAAATGTAGTGGTGGCTGGGCCTGAGGTGGATAGCAGTTTGGCGCATGTCCTTCCGCCACCGAGAATTGCAGGGCATTTCTCTTTGCCTCCTGTTGCCTCCTCCTCCTACTCCGCTTCCTCCTCCTCTACCACCTCCTCATCCGGTCAGCGTAACACCTTCACCACCAACTTCAGCACAACCAAGGGGAAACAACAGCAGGTTGTTTTAAAACTCATATGTTTGGGGGAAAAACCACACACCGCGCAGGAACTGTGGACGGGCATGGAACAACAGACCGATGAGTGGTTGTTGCCACTGAGCCTCAAGTCTTACCTGGTGGTGTGCAATAATGGGCGAAATCTCATAGCAGGTCTGGGCCTAGCCGGTTTGACGCACATCCCTTGCCTGGCACATGTGCTGAATTTAATGGTGCAGAAATTCCTGAAAAACTACCCAGATATATCAGAGCTGCTGCAGAAAGTGCGGGCCGTCTGTGCGTGCTTTTGGCGTTCTTACCCTGCTGCTGCTCGCCTGTCTGTGCTGCAGTGTAACTTCGGCTTTCCCGCTCACCACCTCATATGCGACGTGCCCACAAGGTGGAACTCCACCTTGCACATGCTGGAGAGACTGTGCGAGCAGCAGCAGGCGATGGTGGAGTTTCAGATGCAGCATGCATGGGTCAGTCACTCTGCGGAACAGCACCACTTCACCACCAATGAGTGGGCCTCCATGCGAGACCTGTGTGCCATGTTGCACTGTTTCGAGTACTCCACCAACATGGCCAGTGCCGATGATGCTGTTCTCAGCCTTACTATCCTGCTTCTATGTCTCCTTGAGAAAACGCTTCAGGCGATGATAGAAGAGGATGTGGCACAGGAGGAAGAGTTGTCATTTCCACGGTTATCATGCCAGTCATTCACAAGTGGCTTGGACGGTGGGTTCCTGCACAAGTATAGGCCAGTTACACAATTGTCCAGTCAGGGCACAGTTCTGGAGAATGAGCAGAATGAGGATGATGATGAGGAGGAGGAACTGTGTTCACAGCAGGGTGGCACCCAATGAGGCTCATGGGCATCACTGGAGCATGGCTGGGGGGATACGGAGGACACAGACGATACACCTCCCACAGAGGACAGCTTGACCTTGCCTCTGGGCAGCCTGGCACACATGAGCGACTACATGCTGCAGTGCCTGCGCAACGACTGCCAACTTGTGTTGATTACTGGGTGGCCACCCTGCTGGATCCCTGTTACAAGGACAACGTGCCGTCTTTAAGTCCCTCACTGGAGCGTGATCGGAAGATGCGCGACTACAAGCGCATGCTGGTAGACGCGCTGCTGAGGCCATTCCCAACTGACACCGGGGGCTCAGTGGAAGCACAAGGCGAAGGTAGAGGAGGAGGAAGAGGTCGCCAATGCAGCTGGGGCACCGCCAGCACCTCATAAGGCAGGGTTAGCATGGCCGAAACGTGGAAAAGCTTTGTCAGCACGCCACAACAACCAGCACCACCATCTGATATGGAACGTCTAAGTAGGAGGCAGCATTTCAGCAACACGTACTGACTGATGGGTCTGCCCCATTCAACTTCTGGGTTTCCAAATTGGCCTGAGCTTGCCTTTTATGCCTTGGAGGTGCTGGCCTGCCCTGCAGCCAGTGTATTGTCTGAACGTGTGTTTAACACGGCAGGGGGCGTTATCACAGACAAGCGCAGCCGCCTGTCCACAGCCAACATGGACAAGCTCACGTTTATTAAAATGAACCAGGCATGGATCCCACCAGACTTGTCTGTACCTTGTGCAGAATAAACATTTATACTGGCCTCACCCAGCCATTGTTATACTCAAGTGCACTTATTGTTTGTTTAATTTTTTTATATGTCCCAATATTTTGGGAGCTACACCAATTAAAAAAACAAAAACAAAAAACAAATAAAAAACAGTGTTGGCTACCTCCTCCTCCTCCACCGCCGCTTCCACCTACACCGCCACGGTCACCGCCTCCTCAACCTATGGGTCACTTAGTATAAACTATGTATACAATAGCAGAGGCTTGTGAAGACCTTTTCTCCATGCATCAGGAGTTGAGCTCAGTTTGAACAATGAAAGAGAATACCCTGCACTCCAAACCTCTCTCAAATGGATGATTCTGGTGATCCTCCTGACAGCCATACATTTTGATTTGTGTTCTTCCAAAGCTAACATCAAACATTCCATCTAATGCTATTTTATGGCTTAGCTGTATTTAAATGTTTTATGTATCTTATGTTATTTTAAGTGATTTCCCTATCCACATTTGTTTGCAGGGCACTTGTTCTACTCTTACCCCCATTTTACTTCCTTTTGCAGCCCTCTAGCCCTTTCTAGGACTTTTTTAGAGGCATTTTAGTGCCCAAACGTTCGGGTCCCCATTGACTTCAATGAGGTTCGGGGTCAAGTTCAGGTCAAGCTCGAGCCTGAACTCGAACTTTTTGACGAAGTTCGGCCGAACTCAGCGAACCCGAACATCCAGGTGTCCGCTCAACTCTAAACACAATACATTACAAGCAGAAATATGAACATACATACATTTATATATACTGAGTACAAAATTATTAATGCAACACTTTTGTTTTTGTCCCCATTTTGCATGAGCTGAACTCAAAGATGTAAGACTTTTTGTATGTACACAAAAGGCCTATTTCTCTCAAATATTGTTCACAAATCTGTCTAAATCTGTGTTAGTGAGCACTTCTCTTTTGCCAAGATAATCCATCCACCTCACAGCTGTGGCATATCAAGATGCTGATTAGACAGCATGATTATTGCACAGGTTTGCCTTAGGCTGGCCACAATAAAAGGCCACTCAAAGGCACACCTTGTCTAATCAGCATCTTGATATGCAACACTAGGTGGATGGATTATCTCGGCAAAGTGCTCACTAACACAGACTTAGACAGATGTGTGCACAATATTTGAAAAAAATAGGCCTTTTGTGTACAAGTCTTAGATCTTTGAGTTCAGCTCATGAAAAATGGCGGCAAAAACAAGTGTTGCGTTTATAATTTTGTTCAGTGTATGTATAAATACATATTTATATTGTGATAAAGTGAAGGCAGATAGGCCTATAACATTTAACCCCAGGGGGAGTATGTGTAGTATGTGTTGTAGGCAACACAAACCAAAGCTTAGTTATGGGCCCCTGGGGTGGAGCATTTGGAGAGCAGGGTGGGCCAATGCTCCACTCCGCAGTTTGCATACAACTGGGAGAAATAAGTTCCAGGCCAGAGTTTTGATCTGTCTCCAACCCACTGCTCAGTTGCAGATAATCAGCTGCAGCAGTGGGAATAAACCCCTCCCTGCTAGGCAGGTAAAGGGAGATTGCATGCTTCCTCCCTGGAAGCAGGTAGGAGAGACGCTGTTCTCTCCTGTGAGAGAGTCAATGAGACTGAGCACTGGGAGTGCAAAAGGAAGCAGTCAAGGCTGGCTTGGAGCACTGGGAGTGCACAAAGGAAAGTAGTTAAGGCTGGCTTGGAGCACTGGGAGTGCAGAAAGGAAAGTAGCAGGCTAGCTGAGAGCATTGGAGTGCAGAAAGGAGAGCAGAGTGTTGCTATCTAATAAGGTTGGTGCAACCCAACGATATGTTTTTGTTAGTTTAACCCTGATAGAGAGGGACATTAAAAGTGAGTCAGTGCTCAGACGAGCTAGGTTTTTGTTTAAAGGGGAAACCTGTTATATTTCTGTTTTAGTTGTGTTGCTGTGTGGAGTTACCAATAAAATTGCCTGGATTATATGAAAACCAAAGGACTGTGCCTGTTGTTTACCCTAGAGGACCGTGCTATCTGCAAACAAGGATCACAATATATATATATATATATATATATATATATATATATATATATATATATATATATATATATATATATATATATATATATATATATATATATATTGTGACCGAAAGCAAGGAATTGTGCTGGAGGGAATCTATATATCTCCCCAGATTTTTCAAAGTTCCTACTTTGTGTAATTAGCCCCAGGGAAATGTGTTATGTTAAAATGAATATTGCACTTTAAATATGTATATATGTGGGCCCTGGGGTGGAGCACTTGGAGAGTAGGGTGGGCCAGTGCTCCACTCCACATTTTGGAAGCTGCTCGGAACCTACAGGTGAGAAGTCCAGTTCCAGAGTTTCAACCCTAATTTACCTCACCTGAAAAGGATTGTTTATTACAGGTGCTATTAAGTACTCCCATGTCTAAGGAGGAGAGAGATTGTGTTTGATTTCTGTGAGTGGAAACAGAGAGCTGAAAACCCTGAAACGATAAGGTTGTCACTATATATATATATATATAATATATATAGATTGTTAATACAATGTTAAACAAAAATCTGCTCACCAGTCAAGCCATAAGACTTGCTTTTCCCACAGAAATCCCAAATCTGCAGTGATGTTAAAACCGCAAAGGATTCTGGGTGGGCATATGCAAATTAGTTTAACAAAGAATCACATTTATAGATATAGATATAGATATAGATATAATAAAGGTGCACACCTGGATTTAAGAATTATAACAATTTATTGTGCAAAAAAAATATGTTCAAATGATCGACGTTTCGACCTCTAAAAGGTCTTTCTCAAGATCAGAACATTACAATTTGAAGTGAAAATATATACATAATTCAAATAAGCACTTACCAATGAACGTGAAGTGACTCTCCACCACCCGATCGTTAACCCGGAAGTGAGGGAAGACCACGTGTGACGTCATTACGCTGCATCCCCACGATGGATACTAAGGTAGCTAAGCAACCATTGTGATAGGCAA
The DNA here is from genome assembly GCA_933207985.1 of Pelobates cultripes. Lineage (NCBI taxonomy): Eukaryota > Metazoa > Chordata > Amphibia > Anura > Pelobatidae > Pelobates > Pelobates cultripes. The sequence goes on along the minus strand of OW240920.1, from coordinate 9,479,943 downwards.
CTGAACACCCGTGAATTCTACGGAGAGCCCTAAGCTACTCTTCCGAAAAAGAGGATTGTAGGGGGACCAGTGATATAGATCCAAATATTGATCTTTGTTATATTCAGAGCAAGCCCAAATTGTTATTACACTTGTAGGAGTGCGAATTAGACACCAGACACCTGTTAGTATTCAATATAAGCCTCTGCCATTTTATTTGTCATCTGGGTTTTTATAAATTAAAAAGTAAGTGCTTACCTGCAAATACTCATAGGACAGTAGTAGGAAGGGAGTGAAAGGGTAAAAGGAGTACAGATAAGACATAGGGATGAACGTCATGTACATATAACAAATAAGTTCAGAGAAAAAGAACAGAATGATTAGAGAAGAGACATCTCAGGTGGGGGCTATCTGCTCCCGGAACTAGACATATATAGTCTTTGTGGCGAAAGTGACCTCGCCACTGGTTTTTGGAGGGGCCTGTTTGCCAGCCTCTTGCCTTCTGACTATGGCTTCTGGGAGATTGTGCCCTTTAAAAACAGTAATTGGGCTTATGGACTCCTATTGGACTGGTGCTGGCCCTTTAAGCACATTATTGTGGCATAATGAAAATTGGAACAATGCCCCTTTAAAATTGTGTCCCCAGAGTCCCCAGACTGTGAAAATAACTTGTGCATGTTTTTTTCCCATATGGTTCGGTAAATGGGGCTTACCAAACCAATTATTGAACAGGCGGACCACACACAAGGGGAAGTGTGCAGCCTATTTACCTCCCAGGCTGGTGGTTAACCGAAGGTTAATTGCCGACCGCTGGGTGGCCGCCGTTCGTACAGTCAAACACGTGGCGGCGGCTATCTTTATTTAGTCGAACGCGGTCAGCGGTGTGTGCCCTCAAATTCATGGAATTTGAATCGGCTACAAAATGGCATGAACACCGCTGACCCTTACCTTCTCTGCAACTTAGATGCTTCGGCTGAAATCGAAGTGCGTTCGACGAGTCGAACGCACAGTTATATTGAGCTATTTCCCGTTCGTGCATTTGAATGGGACTTAGTTATTTTTCTGTGTAAAATAGACCGACCGCACAGCCCAAATCTATGGAACTGTTTTGGGCAGGAAAGCCATGCACCACTGGGGGAATTGTATGATTTTTGAATATGTTTCTATATGGAGTATGCTGATTCAAAATATGTAACTTTTATGGAGATTGCAAGTATATTTTAGGAGTTATGAATATTGTATGAAACTGTGTATTTTCCTGCCTGTGATAATTAAGTTACCCCATTGTGTACAGTAAGTATATCACAGGCAGAAAGGAAGGTTTGTGTGTCCTAACTGGGAGTGTCTGACTGTATTATCATGTGTTTGATTGGCTGTTCCCCAAGACCATGTGGGTGGTAACCATGTGGAGAAATATGTATAAAAGAAGCAATAAAACCTCAGTTCTGTCTGTGCCTGCTTACACTCCAAAAATGTGTGTCGTCCTGTTATTGGAGGGAAAGAAGGCTTGTTCCTGTGTCTGCTGTTCCAGCTTGCAGGAGATTCAACAGGGAAAGTTCTTGTAAGGACTATAGCTAATTCCCCATTCTGTTCCAGAGTTCCCAGGACTGAGTGTCGTCCAGTGCCTGGAGGTGTCTGCTGGAGTGCTTGTAGCTCTCAGGAAGTGCTAGGAGCAGTCTTAAGTGTCATTTTAAGCATCAAGCATTTCCTGAGTCCAAGATAGCCAATTTTAATATAGGATATCATTATATGACACCTACAAGCTTAAGCCTTGGAATCAAGATATTTCTATCACAATCCCCTCTTTTGATACAAGGGTCACCCAAATGTCCAAGGTATTTCCAGGCCTGCTAGCCAAGGCCTGTGGGACTTTAATCAAATTTTTCTTAATTAGTAAAGTTAACCATGTTTCATCAGTAAGTAGTCAATGGCTGCTCTATTCTCAAGGATTGCCTTCTTATTTGCCTGGGTGTCCATAAGTAGTTCTTCTATGGCCTGGGAAGTGGCATTTAAACCCTTTGCAAGGGAACAGGCTACATCATTAATTACTCGGGTATTATACAGTGCTAAGCCTGGGACTCCTACCATAGAGTACGCAAGCGCAGAGTATTCAGATTTAGATAAGAGAGTGATTTCAGGGTTACAATCTGAAGTAAGGGTGTTTTTAACATCTCTCCTGTCTCTCAGCAGTTTGTGTAGCTGGGTGGTTTCAGGGATCAGGTCAGATTTGGAAAACATGGTCATGGTTAGGTGTGAGATTGCACAGGGACCTCCTGTAATGTTACCATAAGTAATATTTCCACAGTAGAAATTCCATCCTTTAGGAAGATAGACATTGTAGTGGTAACTCACAACTTGGTGAGTTTTGGTACAATTCATAGTGGTGCTCAGGGCTCTACAATTCGTGGGGCAAAACAGGGATTTAGTATTAGGGTCTCTTGAACAATTACATGAAAAAGACCAACATAGTTCAGTTCAGCAGCTGTCACATTAATTGTCTTCAGGGCTAGGGAAGGTTTGCCTACCAGTGGGTTGAAAGCATAAGAATATAGTTGTAGAGATGTATGGGGTCTATGGGTATGTAGGTACTTTCTCAACAGTGAGATGGGGGTAGGGACAGCTATAAGACAAGATTCCATGGCGTTTTCAGTATTGAGGAGAGGGTTGAGGCAAAAGGAGGTTAAATTAAAAGCCTTTGCTATCTGCAACCATATATTTCCCTGCCATGCATTATTATCTTCTGGTCTCAAGTCAGAGTAGCGTGTCTGAACAGAGCATACAATGGTAAAGGATAAGAACAGCTTCATGTCGGTGGATCAGTCGAAGTGACCTGTTTACAGTGACTGGCGTGTATCCACTTGGCTTATTTTTGGGCGACTTCTACTAAGTCATTATCTTCTAACCAACCTTTGTAATTTGCCATAAATTCACTCCATAAATGTGGGTCTAGCGTGCCCTCTGAGGGCATGCCAGCTTTCTTAAGTAACCTCTTAACATTCTTAATTGCTCCTTGTCCTTTGCTGCTTGACAATAGTTAAAGCCGTAAATCCCCCTTAAGTGCTTTCAGAGCTACCCATCTTAAAACTTGTAAGGGTTAATTACTGTACAAAAACAGTGTAAAAGACACTTAGGACCACTGCAGTGGAATTTTCACAGTCTTGTCTTCGTTATTTTCAACACAGATCAGGAGATCTTCCCTTGGAGGATTCTAACTCAAATTATAAAACAAATGACAAGGCAAACAATAAAAATAACTTAAACCCCACAGATATATTCCACTATCTCAAGATTCCTTTCACAAGACATAACAATTTGGGCTTCCTCTGAATTGTGATATAATTTATCTTGATTCCAAGGCTCAAGCTTATAGATGTCATATAATGATATCCTGTATTAAAATCGGTTAACTTGGACTTAGGAAATGCTTGATGCTTAAAACGACACTTAAGACCATTTATGTCTAGTCCCGGGAGCAGAAAGCCCCCACCTGAGATGTCTCTTCTCTAATTTTTTGTTCTTTCTTACCTTGGAACTTATTTGTTATATGTACGTGAAGTTCATCCCTATGTCTTATCTGTACTCCTTTTAACCTTTCACTCCCTTCCTACTACTGTCCTATGAGTATTTGCACGTAAGCACTTACTTTTTAATGTATAAAACCCAGCTGATGAATAAAACGGCAGAGGCTTATTTTGAATACCAACAGGTGTCTGGTGTCTAATTTGCGCACTTGTAATAATAATTTTGGCTTCCTCTGAATATTACAAAGATCAATATTTGGATCTATATCACCATTGAAGCTATGGTGCATAAACAAATAACCAGGGTGAAACCATGGAAAAATCAAACCTTCATGTGTCAAGTGCAGCAAATTGAGCGAATAGTGAAAGATAGCTTCGTCAGTGCCCCACTATAAATGTATAAAGAGTCATTAAAGAGCAAAAAGTCCCACTGACATACCCAAATGACCATCGGATAATAATATTACAGAATACCGTTTATAATAGTCTATACTTGACAGAGCAGGTTAGTTAAAATGATTCTCTCTCTATGACTCCTGGGTGCACACATTCATATTGTGTAAACCCAAAACAGCCACATAAATACATATGCATGGAAAATATGACAACTTATAAAGTGTTATAATTACCAAGTGCAAAAAACATGAAAAAAAATCAAATTGATGCATAGAATAAGGTTTTTACAATCTAGAGTACACCTCAACACAGGGAGGTCTCTGCAGAAAAAACACTAACATCAAATCATATTATTAGTGATCATATCTCGAGATCTATCTACAAAAATCAAGTCAAAGCACAATTTATAGTGAATGAAAACTTATAGAAACATAGAGAACAGTGTTCAAATGGTGCATCCAATACGCCTCATGTCACAACAATGCCCTAGACCTGTCTCCCCCACGAGGTAAAGGTGGGACATGACCAATGGCAATGAATCGAAGGTATTACAAGATACAAATTGTATCTGTTTTTTACATCTCTCTATATATATATATATACATATAAACGCGCGTTGAACATTTTCTTTTTACTTAATCTCTGCACTTGGTAGCACTTTTTTATTTTTGTTACCACTATGGTTATTGATTTTTAGGTGTTTATTTATAACTTTAGTAGGGAGAGTTGGTTCAGGTAGACACTAGTGGTTAGACCACGGTGTCGAGGTAACTTTTAGGGTGAATTGAGAGATTTATTTAATTATTTATTTTTTGTGTGAGGCTTTTCATCTGCGTTTAGACCTGATTATCTAGTCCCTTGTTCTCTGGGGACCCTGTGCCTCTTCTCTCTCCTCCTAACCTCGTTTACACTACCTTCCTGTCAGTCGGACACTAGGGGAACTTAGATGCTAGCTAGTACTCCAGACAATTGATCCCCTGGGCACCGTTTAGTACATCTCCCTTTTTTTCAAGTTATACTTTTTGCTTGCATATCCCTTTTTATCCTTAGATTGATTAAAGGTAGGGCCTCCCTTCCTCATTTCTCCTGATGTTGGTTTCCCCTTGTGGGACTCTACACATCACCTACTCCTATTACCTATATAATTCTCTTTTGTTGGGAGTTCATTTCCCTTACGTTCGAAGAGGCACATTTAATCATAATCACCCCCAACATATGTCCCCTTCCCTACACCAGCATCTTCTCCGCAAGACAAACACAAAAAAGACAACCCTGGCCGGGGCCTAACCGCAGAGCTGGGCAGACGCTCATCTTAGCAGCTACTGCTGAACTTGGCACCTAAAGCCGAATTTCACTGCCACACCGGCATACAATCATGATTAAAAGGCCACCACAGGAGAGTGGGCATCGAGGTGAAGAGAACGACACCTCTCAAGAGACGAACAGAGCAAAACTCATTGTGGGGCCTACAAGCATGGCAGACGCAGGGGAGACGGCCGCTCCCCAGCTGCAACACCATGCTGGATATCTGGCAGTGAGCTCTCATTCCCTCCCTCTTGACCGGTTGGGGTCATCCCTGTCTACCCCCAACCGACCCTCTGGCAAGGCAATGGGCCTGTACTGGTTCCGCGGAGCCCAAAACCAACTGTACCTGTGGGCGCTAAAATGGCGGGAACCTATTGCTCCACTGACCCACCCAACGCATGGCAGGAAACGGAGATGTGGCTGAACAGCATCTTCGCTGATTTCTGGGAAAAACTGGAAGCCCGCATGAGACCATCACTACAGTGTGCCCAGCAGGAGGCCAGATGGAGACAAGCTGCACAGCACCATCACGAAAAGTCAGCTCCGGCGGCGGTCCCTCTCAAGGCCATGACCAGGAGATCTAACAGGGAGCGAAGGTGTGAAGTATTTGACCCCTGGGACCTCAAGGATATCTGAGAGACACCTCACGAGACAGAGGCATCAAAAGGGTGAAGCGCACCTGAAACAGCAAGCAGGGAAGTGAGACGCAAGGCCCAAGAAAGCAAAAGCTAGAAGATGGCGGAGGAGCAAGCACTCACCTTTCCCGCGCCAGACGGCAAGGCGGAGGGGACCATTGAAGCTAAGCACAGAATCACCTCAGGTACCCACCGCATCAGGGGTGACCCTACCCCAGCAGCACGGCCCAGCCAGTCGACCCCATACACACCCGCCTGATCGATGTACCGCAACGTGGCACCATGGGCAACCGCAGCCCCAACAAGGCATAGGGTGAGCCACCCAGGGTGAAACGGAACACTAGCTTTCCTAGCTGAGAGACCTCACACAGCACCCAAAGCCATAGCAGGAACTCACAATCTTAGGGGCACATTTCTCTTTTTGCCGGCTTGTGTGGAGTGGGACTCATGCCTGGGGGACACCAGGGGACTTTATTATTTTGTTTTGTATGATTTGGTTTATCCATCTGCAGTATCAATTTTCTATCTCTCAAACTAAAGCTCAAGGAGTACACTCAACAAGGCACACACACAACACTCTCATGTACTCCACAAACACTAGTTCCAACCTGCTAAACTATATAAATGGTTTGTTTTACCTCACACATGCTATACCACATGCTTTCAGCTCTAAACATAACCTTTATATTCGTATGCATATGCACTCTAGTACCTTCACTATACTTTAATAATGTATCACAGCATGTTATTATCATTCTTCTGCTTACACCATAAAATTGTGCATTGAATAGCGAATACCCCACTTGTTACGTATAATGAGCAGCTAGAGGATTGCCGTTGGGGTACCTCCAGCCAGTTTGTATTCATTACATGCACTGCAAAAAAAAAAGAAAAGACAACCCTATAGACCCGAAGGGGAAGACAAGTCTCACCTTGAAACCAAAATGCAGCAACCTTTATGTGTGCGAGAATGTCTCTTCGCTTTTAACATACACTTAGTAGCTACTGCATAAGGGAACAGAAAATGCAGATGATAGCCAACAATGTGCCTCTGATTCTTTCTTGGGGCCCAGCCAGCTTGAAGCTGTAAAATAATATAATAAACACTCTTGATTGTTAAGCTTCCAGCTGATTGGACTACTTAAGAATTCAACTCCCACTATGCTTAGTTGTCCATAGGTTGTATGCTGTAACTCATAACAGACAGTAATTACAGAGTTAGAAACAGGCTTAAGCTTAGTGAAGCATCCACTCTCATCCTACTCAGCTATCCACGGTTTATCAATTGTGCCAATGTGATGGGCAAAGATTCACAAGTAAAAAAAGTTTAAAATAGATCCCCAACACCCAGCTTCCTCACCCGTCAATATAATTAGCAGTTGTAACATATTAAAGCACAGACTTTCAAATTCCACTGAGGGTGGAACCAACTTCGAACTTACTTAGCCACCTACAGAGATATCGTTTATAAAACATGATGAGGAAAAAACAAGTTCACAGTTCCAGCAAAATTGTATCTAGTTTGGCATTCAACTCCAAGCCCAGTCAGCCATCCAAATGAAGGATTGTATATTTGGCTGTCTTATAAGTGAACTAATTTGGTGTTTTGTCCCATATTACCCTATATTTCTATATTCATTTGTACTTTTTTATATCATTTTATAGCTCTTTTTTGCTTATTCATTCAGTATATGTTATAATCTATAGTGTTGTTGATGAGTACACTTTTTAGCGGGTGGGATTTTATTTTTGGTGTACTGATAGTCATCTTGGTTTTACACCTTTTACTTATGTATGCTGCCTACATTATTTTTCTTGGCCCAAAATGTTAAATCTGTTTAGCTAGAGAACTGTTTAATTAATGTATTATATTTTTACCATTATATCCTTTACAAACTAGGAATAGCCTTTTCCAGTAATATGCACCGATGGCGAGAACTCAGACGCTTTTCTCTCACTGCCTTACGAGATTCCGGGATGGGAAAGAGAAGCACAGAAGATAAAATTCTGGAGGAAGTCATGTGTCTGGTTGCAGAGTTAAAAAGAACCAAAGGTTTGAGAAATGAGAACGTCTTCTATGAAAATGTTTAAAACAGGACAAAATAAAAAGTTTAAAAAAACATAAAATATAAATTAAAAACAGTTTAATTTCTCCAAACTAAGGCCTCAATTTCTGCATATTCCAAAACTGTTAGAAAAACACTCAATATGATTTATTTACAGAAGTTACCAGAAGAGCTATAAGAATTTTTGTAGATAAATAATTTGGAAATATTTCTAACAGTATAAGATTTACATTTTAGCAAGTGATAAAAAAATAAATGCAATAGTATCACACAGGGTAACATTTCATATTTTAATTTTTAACATAGTAATTACAATCCCATTTGTTCTACATCCCTAATATATAATTAACATTCTAGAATATTAATAAAAATGTTAGAGACTGTCAACTAACTCTAGATTTATCTTATCATGCTCCCAAACGGTTTAATTCCTGTAAATGTCAAAAATAGATTTGTCAATGTTTACTGATTCCACAGTTTGAACTGTATTTAATAAAGTGAGAATTCTAAGATAATACAAAGCTTATTTAAAATTAATGGCCAAAGTAGGCAAACTGACTACCTAGCTCACTGAGAGATTATTTTCCAGTTCCGCAATTTTGACCTTAACCATTAGGTTCTAATCAAAACAAAACCTGGAGTTTGAGCATTATTTCTGTACAACCTTAATTAACCTCTTTAATATATTAAACACGCTCTTCCTATAACCCATACTACCTGAGCAGCACACTCACTGCAGCTCCACACACCTCCTATAACCCACATTACCTGAGCAGCATGCTCACTGCAGCTCCCCACACCTCCTATAACCACACTACCTGAGCAGCACACTCACTGCAGCTCCCCACACCTCCTATAACCACACTACCCGAGCAGCACGCTCACTGCAGCTCCCCACACCTCCTATAACCCACACTACCTGAGCAGCATGCTCACTGCAGCTCCCCACACCTCCTATAACCCACATTACCTGAGCAGCATGCTCACTGCAGCTCCCCACACCTCCTATAACCACACTACCTGAGCAGCACACTCACTGCAGCTCCCCACACCTCCTATAACCACACTACCCGAGCAGCACGCTCACTGCAGCTCCCCACACCTCCTATAACCCACACTACCTGAGCAGCATGCTCACTGCAGCTCCCCACACCTCCTATAACCCACACTACCTGAGCAGCACATTCACTGCAGCTCCCCACACCTCCGATAACCCACATGACCTGGGTAGCACGCTTACTGCAGCTCCCCACACCTCCTATAACCCACACTGCCTGAGCAGCACACTCACTGCAGCTCCCCACACTTCCTATAACCCACACTACCTGAGTAGCACACTTACTGCAGCTCCCCATACCTCCTATAACCCACTCTACCTGAGTAGCACACTCACTGCAGCTCCCCACACCTCATATAACCCACACTACCTGAATAGCATGCTCACTGCAGCTCCCCACACCTCCTATAACCCACACTACCTGAGCAGCACGCTCACTGCAGCTCCCCACACCTCCTATAACATACACTACCTGAGCAGCCCGCTTACTGCAGCTCCCCACACCTCCTATAACCCACACTACCTGAGCAGCCCGCTCACTGCAGCTCCCCACACCTCCTATAACCCACACTACCTGAGCAGCACACTCACTGCAGCTTCCCACACCTCCTATAACCCACACTACCTGAGCAGCCACTGCAGCTCCCCACACTTCCTATAACACACACTACCTGAGCAGCACACTCACTGCAGCTCCCCACACCTCCTATAACACACACTACCTGAGCAGCACACTCACTGCAGCTCCCACACCTCCTATAACACACACTACCTGAGCAGCACGCTCACTGCAGCTCCCCACACCTCCTATAACACACACTACCTGAGCAATATGCTCACTGCAGCTACCCACACCTCCTATAATTCACACTACCTGAGCAGCACACTCACTGCAGCTCCCTACACCTCCTATAACACACACTACCTGAGCAACATGCTCACTGTAGCTCCCCACACCTCCTATAACACACACTACCTGAGCAGCACACTCACTGCAGCTCCCCACACCTCCTATAACACACACTACCTGAGCAGCACACTCACTGCAGCTCCCCACACCTCCGATAACCCACACTGCCTCAGCAACACACTCACTGCAGCTCCCCACACCTCCTATAGCCCACACTACCTGAGTAGCACACTTACTGCAGCTCCCCATACCTCCTATAACCCACACTACCTGAATAGCATGCTCACTGCAGCTCCCCACACCTCATATAACCCACACTACCTGAGTAGCACGCTTACTGCAGCTCCCCACACCTCATATAACCCACACTACCTGAGTAGCACGCTTACTGCAGCTCCCCACACCTCCTATAACCCACACTACCTGAGAAGCATGCTTACTCCAGCTACCCTTTACTCTTGTTCCTCTCTTGCAAAAAAATAAATTATTGAACAGCCTTTTTTTGCTATTCAGAAATACCCTTGGAGAAAATATTAAGTTGTCTTCTAGTTTTCAGTTACAATATTTCAAATACTATTAAGTAATATAAATAAGTACTGATAAGAAGAAAATCCTTAAAGCATCTATGTGATATTTCAACTGGGAAAATAGATTTTTTTTTTACAACTGGGAAACACTTAAGACATTTAGTTAAAATATCCTATTTGAATTTTTAGAAATATATTTCAAATTGATTTATTTTGTCTTATTTTATAAATTATCAGCTCAGTTAATCCCAATAGTTAGTGATACACCTCAAGGCAATTATGTATTCATTTACATAACTATAGTTTACTCTGCGATATGGGTGTTGCAGTTTGTAACATGTCCAACATGTTCCTTGACATTTGTTACAGAAGCCGTTCTGGATCCTCGGGAATATCTGAGCAAAGCTGTTTGCAATGTTATTTTCTCTCTAATGCTTGGAAATCGCCAGGACTATGAGGATGAGGAGCTCATTAACGTCATAAACCTGATTAACAAAACATTTTTAATAGTTAGCTCACCATGGGGACAGGTAAGACAGGAAATGGTCCATAATTGCCTTAAGTGGAAATCTAACATTATGATATTGTCCCACCATCTAAATGACAGGTCATGATGTGCTTTCAAAGGCAATCGTTATTAGTTTTATATTCTATATCTGTATCATTTAGTAACATAGTCTGCCACAGAAATCAACATAAACTGTTCTTTAAAGGAAGCTAAGCAATCATTGTGACACATCAATGAGTTTGCTAATGTACACAGAATACATTGATGACAATGTATGGGAAAATGTATTGACCTGAAAATTAATTTCAACCAGCTAGAGGTGGCCAATGACGTTTATAGATGGTGGGGGCTAGTTCCTACTTCCAGAATTACTTGTTGGGTTCTGCCCATGTACCCCTGACACATTGAGAGGTTCACACAAATAGCACAACTTAATAACGATAAACATGTGTAACAACAGTGAACAATGCAATAATGATATGAGATAGTATATGGCAATATTATGATATAACCTCACACTCAAGTAATTAGCGTTTGGATAATGAAGCAAGGAGTCATGGATATTAAGATCTACAGATATACATTTTTGGAAAGCAAAAAATGAATTTCAATATTTCCATCTCCACCTCGATGCCTTTACTCATTCCCAACTCCTTCACCCAGTGACAGCTCTGGAAGACATGCCAACACACACACCTGTCTTTTAAGGTATGTAGGAGCTGACAGCTCAATGCAAAGCCAGTAAGGGAATCATTAGAGAGCAGACTGCGATCTAAACCCAGAGAATGAGGCAATTTAAAAAAATATATATATCACAAAATCTTGTTATGGTTTGTTGTTCAGCCTCTCAGCAGCATCTCCAACCATCTAAACAATAAAATACCTACAATAACACACACGTATCATTAGCTCTTATGACAGCAACATATTTATTATTATTTTTACTGCAATAAAACTTGGGGGGGGTGAGAATATTTGGGGAGGAGCACGTCCTCACCTGCTCCTGTAGATCTCTACTGGAACCAACCCTGAAACATGCTCTTGCTGATGTGCTGATGATTGTCATAAGGTGACTCCAACTAAAAAACTGATTATTAATAGCCCTTCCAAAGTCTTCTTCCAGACTGGCTAAAGATGATCCAATGATGTTTCCAGAGGTAGAGGAACACCTCTGACAGAGCAGTTAAACTCCCTATGTAGAGCGTTTCATAGTGATACAAACTCCAGGCACCATGACCACTTCTGATAAGATTTAAGGATTCTAAGCTTGATATTAACTAATTTCTTCCAGTTGTACGATATGTTCCCGGGATTCATGAGATTCCTCCCTGGTCACCATCAGCTGATATTTAAGTACCTGGAAGAACTAATGAAATACATAGAGAAGAGGGTTAATATGAATCAAAAGACTCTGGATCCTAACAATCCCAGAGACTATATTGATGCTTTCCTCATTAAAATGGAGAAGGTAATTATGAATTTAATTAAACCACACCTAATAAATGAAGATATAATGTACTATGAAAGGAAGTAAAAACAGAATATGTAATTCAGATATAAGGAGGATTACATGTAGTTATAGGAGGGGCTATAAGAGGGGTTATATGGAGTAATAGGAGGAGTTATAGGGAGGGTTATATGGAGTATTAGGAGGAGTTATAGGGAGGGATATATGGAGTAATAGGAGGAGTTATAGGGAGGGTTATATGGAGTAATAGGAGGAGTTATAGGGAGGGTTATATGGAGTAATAGGAGGAGTTATAGGGAGGGTTATATGGAGTAATAGGAGGGTTATAGGGAGGGTTATATGGAGTAATAGGAGGAGTTATAGGGAGGGTTATATGGAGTAATAGGAGGGGTTATAGGGAGGGTTATATGGAGTAATAGGAGGAGTTATAGGGAGGGTTATATGGAGTAATAGGAGGAGTTATAGGGAGGGTTATATGGAGTAATGGGAGGAGTTATAGGGAGGTTATATGGAGTAATAGGAGGAGTTATAGGGAGGGTTATATGGAGTAATAGGATGAGTTATAGGGAGGGTTATATGGAGTAATAGGAGGAGTTATAGGGAGGGTTACATGGAGTAATAGGAGGGGTTATAGGTGATAGGAGGAGTTATAGGGAGGGTTACATGGAGTAATAGGAGGAGTTATAGGGAGGGTTATATGGAGTAATAGGAGGGGTTATAGGGAGGGTTATATGGAGTAATAGGAGGAGCTATAGGGAGGGTTATATGGAGTAATAGTAGGAGTTATAGGGAGGTTATATGGAGTAATAGGAGGAGTTATAGGGAGGGTTATATGGAGGAGTTATAGGGAGGGTTATATGGAGTAATAGGAGGGGTTATAGCAAGGGTTATATGAAGTAATAGGAGTAGTTATAGGTAGGGTATATGGAGTAATAGGAGAAGTTATAGGGAGGGTTATATGGAGTAATAGGTGGAGTTATAGGGAGGGTTATATGGAGTAATAGGAGTGGTTATATGAAGGGTTATATAGTGTTATGGGAAAGGATATAGAGAGGGTTACATGGGATAAAAAGAATGAATTTTATGGGGGTTATATGGAGTAACACAAGGAGTTAAAAGTAGCTTGTAGACTAAAAGGAGGCGTAATAATGATGGCTGTATAGAGTGACTAATGTTAAATGGTGCATAGCCCAAATATTCATTTATTATTTTTACTGTATTTATCATTATTCTTGTTAATTTTTCAAAGGAGAAAATGGATCCAAAGACAGAGTTTAATTTGAGAAACTTAATAACGAGCACCTTACAGATCTTCTTTGCTGGGGTAGAAACTATGTCTACAACTATCACATATTCTATTCTAATTCTGACAAAATACCCACAGATTCTTGGTAAGTGATAAGAAAAATCGAGTTCTATTTATGAAATTCTGACCACGGTTTATTATTTTTTTTGGATAACCCTTTCAAATGAACACAACATTTTAAAAAAAAACTTTCTTAATGATTTACCTACAAAAAAAATCCCTTAGACTTTACTGGTGTCTTCTGTAGATAAAACATTTCAAAAGAATTTGATCATTTGAAAAAACGTACACAAAAATAAAAGATCAAGGCCCATAGAAGCTATTTATGAATGTGTTCTGAGTTATTTATATGTGATGTAAAATGTAACAGTTTTTTCCTAGTAGATTCTGCTTTCCATAAATTTCTATTTTAGAAGACTGCCATATTTAGAATGCCAAAACTGAACTGAAACAATTTTCTGTATGAAAAAGCAGCAAACAGGCTGATAAAGCCATTGTATCAACAACAAAATGAGGTTTAATAAACATTAACGTTAAGGTGCAAAAGAAGAAACCGATACAAAAATGACAGAAAGATAGCAACAAAAATGTGCTGAAAATGAAAAGTAAAAGTATATTCAACACTTAGATAAATTTCTCCCATTGTGTTGTAATATGTTTCTTGAATTAATTCGTTTTAGCAACACTTTCAACAACATGCATGTCATAGTTCTATTTCATTTTTAAAATGAATGTAAGTTTAAATTAATATTTCATTTTGACATCTTTTTAAAGGTTAGTTACCCCAAGGTATGCTTGGAACTTCTAAAGTTTTAATTCAGCCATTTTTTACCAGTCTGACAAACTGATTTGTAAAGGTTTGCTTATAACATATAGTCCAATGTCTGATTTTCAAGCAGCTCAGCAGACCATCATTATTTATCGATAGTACGGCCCAATGTACCCTCCCTACACCTAATCCTTTCTCTCACTCAAAACTGTTGGAAACTGTTTGGGGGCTTAAGGGTTGTTTTTAGAATCCTGAGGTAAGATGAAAGCTGTATCTTGCCCCCAAACTCCTCGGTCCCTCATATCTCCTGTGAATGATTAACAGATTATGTTCCCCTTATATTATGTATAATGCAATGATTTGATCACTGTGAGTGAACAGGAAGGAAGGCGATCAGACATTCAGGGCTATTCTTTTATTCTTTGTGTCTGTAAGAATTTCTCTCTGGGAAAGATTCAATGTTGGAAAATCATGCTGAACCCAACTCAAATGGGGATTCATCTTATCTGGAAACATACATGTGTACAAAAGTGGAATCTTGTTAGATACAAACATAATAAGCAAGTAAATGGTACTAACAAGATCTCTCCCGCATGAATCCCCCAATGTTTGTGTTGCCAAAAGGATCTGCACACCCAACAGCTTCAGATATAGCCTTTCATGGAAACTCCAACACGGCATATTGGCAAAGACATTAATATTTATTTGTGCAGCAATAAAATAAACAAAATTAAATAGCAAGTCAAATAATTGTTGGAATATATTTTTTCTAATGCAGACTATCTCAGGGACCAATATAGTATAAAAATAAATTATAATAGTAGCTGAGCAAATCATATTCTAAACCCTCTCACCAGTGCTCTTATTTATATATGGCCAGTCCCTTCTGTGGGCGTGCAGTTCCTCCTTCGTAGTTGGTCCTTTCCATCTAATGAATGTCCTCTAGCTGGATCATATTGCTTCTCATATCCCAAAATGTATGTGTGTTCCAATTCTATAATAGACATGCGATTCACCAGGTTACTAATAACACGGATATTCATTATTCCACCCCATTCATATTTATACATCCACCTATTTCTTTTGTGTTCCAACATACAACTACTTTTCAAATAATTTAGAAAAACCAATCTATACACATAGCAAAGATTCAAAAAAATTGAAAATGTAAAAAAATAAAAGTACAATAGAAAATATGGTAATATCTGTTTTTATACACCTGGGCATAAAATATACTGCGTGCCAAAAGGTAAAATGGTGAACCGTGCATATAAAACCTTCATGTGCAACTCCCAATCTATGATTATATTTATGCTATCTGAATTTACTATTATGACTATATCATATCTACTCTAGAATTCAGTATCAATTAGTGTAATAACATTATGTGTTGTTTTAATTGGTGTTCATCATATAAAATGTAATTATTGTCAAAGTGTCCACTATATTGGGTGCATATATCAATTCAAAATGCGCTTTTTATTTAAAGTTAAAGTACCCTATTACTTTTTCAATAAAATTTTTTATTCATAGCTAGTAATCGGGAATGAGGCAATAGAAATGGTGGAGGCCTGGAGGGTAGGTTGCACCAAGAGAGTAGAAACAATATATAAGTAAACTTAACACAAGATAATAAAAACCAATTATTGGAAAAACGTGTAGTATAGCAAAAAATATATAATAATAATAAAAATGTCCAATAAAGAGTCTAATAAAATCTTGTCTGAAGAAACAACCACAATCCTGTTAGGGGAATATCTTCTATGGAGGTGTTAGATTAGAGTTTTAATGGAATCCATATGAAAAGACAGAGAAAACCTAATCGTGCAATATATCCCAGAAAAGGTAATTACAGTCAATATAAGGTCTTTTTTGGTCCTACTCATGTTTTTTAGAGCTTTAAATCAGCTCTAGTATGAATAGAGTACAGAGGTATAATCCCCATCTAGGATTCTTTGGAGTAGTCCTCACTGGAAAAGTAAAAATCAAATGTCAGGCAGTAAAAATGGTAAAATAATAAAATACTAGAAAGATAAAAAAAAAGTAAAATGGCAAACTCACAACTGAAAGTGGACAAAATACCTTTATTATTGTCAGGATCTTACCTGATGTGGAGTCTGACTTGCAGAGTTATACGCTCATCTTTGTAAATAAACACACACCAAGATCACCAGGTGAGAAGCCATGTGGGCTGTGAGTTTGTGCATGGGGGCTGTGCTGGAATATAGCTCCAAGTCGCAGTACAGGCAAGGACAAGCAGAAGAGTAGTCGTGGAAAGTTGAAGTCAGGGGAAGCTAGAGGTCAGAGTAAACTATGAGATAAGCCAAGGTTAGGAGCCATCTGGAGAACAATAACAGGAACCAGAGTCAATGAACTGACATTGCTCTCAGCGAGAGGCAGTGTTTTATACCTAACTAACTAGCGATATACTTTAGGTGGACCAAGATTGATAGGAGCAGCCACAGGAAAAGTTCAGCCCCCAGTGCTGAACACAAGGCAAGGATAAACATCAAAAGGAAAGCGATAAATGGAATAGCGCTAAGTTTCTATAGGGAAGGCAGCACACCTAAACAGGGTTAATCTCTCCTAAAAACCCAAAAGGAATAATAGAACTACAAAACAATAGGGTGCGCCAATGGGTAAGGAATAAAAATAGCTGTTGATAAGACAAATTAAAATGAAACAAAATTTACACTGTCCTATGATGGTAAAAATATTGAATGTAAAAATAAACAAAAAGTCCAAAATAAAGTCTAATATACAATAGTGTGGATAAGTCTTCAGGTTAGTGTACATAAAAGAGAGACGATAAACTATTACACTATTGGCGTTTTTCTTCTCTCTTTTGTGTTCCTGGATTCTGAACATTTGGTACTCTAACCTGAAGATACAGGCAAGCCCTATCAGACTTATCCGCACTGTTGTATATTAGACTTTATTTTGGAATTTTTGTTTGTTCTTTTTATATTCACGATTATTTATCATCATAGGACAGTGTGTATTTTGTTTCATTTTAATTTGTCTTATCAAAGGATAAACATCAGGCTGAAATAATAAAATAATAATAATGAGAAGAAGAACTGAAGTGTGTATTTGTTTGTATCCAGTAGGATACTCTCTCCCTCCCTCCACTGTGGTTGATTATGTTCAATTCCTACAAAAGTAAAATCTCTCTAATTAAAAAAGGGCAAGAATCACAGTGTACTGGAGCCAAATGTTACTGAGAGCATTATCTTACGTTATAATTCTCCAAAATTGTGTTTCCTTTTCTTCATTTATTTTCTCATGATTTTTAAAATAAAGTTTTTACTATATATAGCAGTTTGCATGTAGTGTCCTTTATTCTGTTTAACCTCTTCTTGGACACAAAAGGATCTTATTTTAGTGTTAGTTTATAAATAAAGGTTTAAATAAAGAAACTCAATGTTCTGAGTCCCTATGTGCCTTCTAATCAGTACTGTTCACCTAGTCCATCAATACCTCTCTCCCTGTTAGCCAAAGTTCACGAAGAAATTGACAGAGTCATTGGTAGGAATCGTTGTCCACAGTTACAAGACCGGAGTCAGATGCCGTATACTGAGGCCGTGATCCATGAAACACAGAGATTCATAGACCTAATTCCCTTGGGAATACCACGGAAAACAACAATAGATGTAACACTTCAGGGATACCGCATTCCAAAGGTGGGCGACCATACAGTCAATATTTCCTGCAGAGTGTTTGATCTCAGAAATAAACTAATAAGAAAAGCTAATAAAAGATAACAATCAACAACATAACAACATGACAAGGTCATTGACTGAGAGTGATCAGCTGATGCTCTCAGTCAATGAGATTGCTCTGCATGGCAGGATTTAGCTCAGGAGAGCTAATGGAAGCTCAATGCAAGACTTTTGGCTCTAATAGGACCCTAGCTAAGCAAACTACTCAAAGTGGAGGAACACCAGAGCTGTCCTGATACCATGACAATACGGAGAGCTGTAGTGGTAATTGTGCTTTGAGTGTTCAATTAAACAACTGCCTTACTTGCCCCCCAAAGGAGGCCTGGTAAACACTTCTTTAATCTTTTTTTGTAGGTGTAGAACTTGTTTTTATAGTTGATGAAAGCAATGCATATCCTAGAGATAGTCAACCATTGGCACTCCAGGTTTTATAGACTACATATTCCATGATGCTTTGGCAGTAATATGGCTGTAAGAGCATTATGGGAGATGCAGTTCATAACTTCTGGAGTTCCACAGGTTACCTACTCCTGGCCTAGACAAGGAGTTGTGAATGGAAATCAGAAAAAAAAACCATGATATTTGCTATCATTGCACACAACTGTTGGTATTATATGGGCCAATGGTAAATGATACCCACTGATTCCATAGCTGCTAGGACTGGAGACTGGGCATGCTGGTCCATTTATTATTAATTTAGGGACTTTAGGACCCAAGGCCTTCTTCCATATACTATCCATCTCACCATCCATAGCATTCATGGGATGGAAAAAGAGGGGATGACATTCGTCCAGCCTCTCCTATCTGATGGATCAACACATCTTTTTTTCAGTCTTTGGAAAGAACAGTTTAGAGAGACAATCAGCTTTTGTAAAATTTCAGCAGGGTCATTCAGAGCAAATTTCAAATTCAAGGTAAAAATAACTGAAATGGAAAACTCCTCAGAGCCAACTATGCTCCTAGTTTGGCTATTCTGGCCATAAATTTTAAATTCATTCTGAATTCACTCTGAATTCTCACTTTAGTGAATAACCCTGTAAACGTTTTCCCTTTTCTCTTTAACACAGACAAGGGCAGTGCGTATTGCTGGTCTATGCCGTGATGGTAATAGGGTTATTTTGTGCATGCTATGTTAGTTAGCTAAAATAATGGGCTTTTTATGCCTGGAAAACACAAAGCCATACAGGATATACAGTAGCTAACAAAAATGAGTACACCCCTCACATTTTTGTAAATATTTTATTATATCTTTTCGTGTGACACACTGAAGAAATGACCCTCTGCTACAATGTAAAGTAGTAAGTGTACAGATTGTATAACAGTGTAAATAACTCAACACGCAGCCATTAATGTCTAAACTGTTGGCAACAAAAGGGAGTACACCCATAAGTGGCGATTTGATCACCTAGGCCTTTTAAAACATTTGCTGTTTTGTTCTTTTAATTCCCAAAATAATAATATTATAAGAAACAATAAATATTTGGCATTGGAAGGAACAGGGTAAAGGCATGAAACAGAAAAACACTAATTCACTTAATGATCATCTTCCCCTTTAATTACTGCGTCTTTCTTCTTAAATTCTTCCCCTTAAATTCCATGCTGATCCTACACGGCCAACTCCAACCTACGCATTTCACTGCCACCCTGCTTATCATCTCCATTCCTTTCATGCAGCTCCAAGGTCTCGCTCACAATTCTCCCTATTTTATTTCTGCTCCGATGGTTAAGAACTCTATTACTTTTGCCATGACTCTTTATCACTTTAATTAAATTCCTCTCTTACTTTCCTGTTTTTTCCTGTCTCCAAAACCCACTCAATCAAGCGCGTCCAACACTTTAGCTCCCACACTGTCTTCAAGAAATCCCTTAGAATCATTGCTTTCTGATATTATTTCTAAATTGCTTTCTACGGTACTTGTCTTCATTTTAAATAAAACATCCCTGTTTTCCCAGAACACTAATGTTTACACAATGCTCGGCACGGTGCTAAAAGACCCCTCCTGCTTCCCGTATCCATCAGAATTTAACCCCCAAAATTTCCTGGATGAAAATGGCGAATTTAAGCAGAATGCAGCTTTCATGCCCCTCGCTGCAGGTTAGTTTTACTATCATATACTTTTAACAATAATAATATGAGGTGCTATAGACTGTTAGCTCGTTTGAGCAGGGTCCTCTTCAACCTATCGTTCCTGTAAATTTGCTTGTAGTTGTCCTATTTATAGTTAAATCCCTCCTCTCATAATATTGTAAAGCTCTACGAAATCTGTTGGTGCTATGTAAATAATACGAATAACAGTTGTTATGAAATAAATAATAATAATAATACTATCACCCTGTGTCACTCAACAACACAAATATAGTGAATAGAATACAATAGAAATAAGGGTGAGAGCACTCAAAGTATAACGTGCAATTTTTACATAAACTTGATTACCCTGAAAAACATAGAAATAAATAGTGTTGCCAATTTAATACAAATAAATAAGTATTCAGGCACGTAGTCTCACTCACATGATGCTGAGCCACTTATTAGCAAGCTCACACTTACAGCCTTCTCAAATTGAAAATCAAAGGTTGTTGATCTTGAGATCTTCAGGTGCTGTATTTTCAGTTAGATACTTTGAAGATTCCCATCTCAAACCCAGATATTAACAGAATAAATAAGTAAGAAAGAGAACAGTTTAATCCCATAATGCCTTTAAGACGTCCTATGCCGTCTGCAATATAGCAGGCTTTAAAGTTGTTGCGTAGAACGCCATAGCAGCTTTGAGCCCTGGAGCCTCAGGGATACTTACCTTCCCGGCACTTCACTTCAGGGGGATGGTCTGACAGATACTGCTGTCTCAGGTTTTTGTTGAAATATAGAGGTGCTATGGCTATAGGTAAACTGTGCAGTATGTGCAACACCCATTTCCAAATCAATTTATTGGGCTTCCAAGCAATTCCTGTGTTCCACCACATGAGACTAGCGAAGATAATATAGGTAATACTTGACTTGCTAGACCACAGTTTGCAGTTTTTGTTTTTTTGTTTTGCTACAGGGAAGCGAATCTGCCTCGGAGAAGCTCTGGTTCGGATGGAACTTTTCCTCTTCTTTGTTACCATTCTACAAAACTTCACATTTAAATCCCTTCTGCCAGTTGAGGAGTTGGACATCACACCAGCTGTGTCTGGAATTGGAAACTTTCCAAAGCCTTACAAAGTTTCTTTCATTCTCCGTTAATGTTCTAAACAATCGTTATATCCTCCTTTAGATCAATCTGTGTAAAATCAAGTCTTTACTCCCAGACATTACATGCCAGGCTTTCAAGTAGTATCACATGTAGAAAAGAACATATTTCATTCAGCGATTGCAGCGCAGAGGCAAAAAATATATAATGTGCATAGATTTGCATAGATAATATATTATTGTGTGCATTATATTCTTGTTATGCAATGCTTGTTAAAGGTTTAGAATAATCAGTGAAAAGGGGAAATAATTCATTTTAGAAGAAACAGTAGGAATGCCATATACACAGACAGAGATAAAACCTTTAAATGTTCTGCTTACTATTTACATTGTTAATTGATAATTATTAAATTATCCTATAATGCATTAAGCAGAGTTGGGCTGTGCCACAATATAAGGATAAAGAATAGTCTTATCTTAGTATAGTCCCAGTTAGAACAAAGTCTAAATATATAGAGCTATATACACCAGATATCCTATAAGTGGGGATTATACCACTGTATGCTTATCACACCAGAGCTGGCTTAAGCTCTATCAAATGTGAGTGTAACCCTATTATTTTACTGTTTAATTTATACCTTGTGGAACATACTGCACCATTATTGTTTCCATCTCTTATCATCCCCTTCTCTGGGTCCCTGATATTTCCATCTACAAGCACACTTACCATATATCCCATAAGCAGGGATTATACCATTGTACAATATACACACCAGAGCTGGCTTAAGCTCTATCCAATGTGAGTGTAACCTTATTATACATATCCACACCTTGGAGAATGTGCTGCACCATTATCTTTTCCATCTTTTATCACGCCTTTCCATATATACGGATACCTGAAAAGTGCAAGGATCACTATGCCCTGGCTTCAGAGATTTACACTGGACTCTAGTTCTATATATATAGACTTTGTTCTAACTGGGACTATACTGAGATAAGACTATTCTTAATCCTTATGGTGTGGTGCAGTCCAACTCTCTTTTTTGCACTTCTCTGATTACCTCCAAAGGCTTTGAGGGAGCCTTTGTTTAAAGTTGATCCTTTATACTCTTTATTTTATTTGGATTTACCAGCGCTGACTCTTAATGCATTGCCTGAATATTTTCTTATTGTCAGCACCTACAAAATCCCTATAATCAGCAGTAAAATACAATCTATAATTGAATTATTATTGACCATTATTATTATGTAAACGGTGGTGAGATCAATGCATAGCTGCTAACTTACCTTTATTGAGTCTTCTCATGAATAATTTTCATTCTTATATAATATTTATATATATAACTTTGCATCAAAATTGTTTTTATTCAAACAATAAATCCACTTAATATTGTATGTTGTAACACAATTTTGATTGTATCGTTTCTATGGTCACATGTTATTGCAATATAAATATTTTGTTTAATAAAAGTGCTGATTACTATGTTTAGCATGTATTTAATATTTCTCCAATATTGGGGTGTACCTCTTAATCTTTTCAGCTGCTGATACATTTTTACTTTGAAGAAGAGACAGAATATCTACCACCAGACATTCTGTCACATTCTCAACAGACTCAGATTATTGAGTATATTTCTGTATTAGAATTACTTCTTTTTAAGGCACAAAATACATGTTTTCTGCATATTCGTCTTTTGGTTGTGTAGCAGAATGGATGCCCTAACTACACTTTTATTCCCTTTTGTTCGGCTGTCTGTATACCCCCCGTTCAGTTACCAAACCAACTTTGTGTGGTCCCCTGTTAACACCTCACAATCACCCACCTCCCCTGGCTGTTAACCACAAATAGCTCATTAGTACAAATGTTTCCTCTGTGTGGCCGCCGTTCTTACACACATGCTCCAATAATTGGCGGCCATTTTGTCTCCCGAACGCAGGCAGTGGTACATGTTCGTCGATAGCCTGTAACTATTCTCGGATACGCGACCCCGCAAACACCCGGTAAACTAGCACCGCTGCCCATACAACTTCCCGAACAGTTATGAGGCAGGGGGAGCTTTGGTCGGAACCCCAAAAGATGACCAGTCATTGACTTGTTTTCTATGGAACTGGTTTGGCGGATCACCTCCTGGCCGACAGGTCAAAATTTCATTCAAATGGTGTTCCCGAACCACTGAAGGGATCTGATCGCTATTTTGACAAAGTGGGAGCTCAGACCCAAGCTATTAGATGATATGACCTTAGTGGGTTCCTATATTGTTAAAATGTATTTTTAGGAAAATTGTAAAATTGTATATGTTTTCCTTTATTTAAGAGATAATTGAGTTATAGTTTTCTCACTCAATTATCTCTCAGAAATAGAGGATCCTTGGAGGAAAATCCTTGTAATATTGATATTGTAGAAGGACCTCGCTCCCACACTCACCTACTTCATGCATCCACGTTGCGTCTCTCTCTGACTCTATGAGGGCGCCATGTTGGAGTGCGACACCCCCCAGACTGCGCGGTCGGCTCAGGCACCCACTTTCCCTATTTAAGTCGTACACACCCTTTACTCTTTGCTCAGCTGTACTGTGCTCCTGATCGTATAAAGACTTTCAGTGACTGTCCTGCTGTATTCTGATCTTTGACCTTTGCCTGAACCATCACCTTTGAACCTGTGTCTCCTGTCCTGACCTCTGGCTTCCCTGACTACTCTGTACCTAGTCCATTGCTTCCAGCATTACTCTGCATCTTGGGCTCCGTCTAGTAAACAATGAACCTGACATATGGAGACCCAATGCTAAAGGTCAGTGCATAAAATCCATGTGTTGCAAAAATAAACTCAGTTGATTCCCAGAACTATGTGTCATCTAGTTGCTGGGGGAAAAGGGTCTTGGGTTATTGCAGTGCTTCTTTCACCTACGAGGAAAGGAATAGCGGAGATACCTATGCTTGATATTGGAGCTCCGCTACAGTAGGTTTAGGGTGAGTGTATGAATAGGGAAAGGTAAGGGTTAATGCTGGTTATGGGTTAATGCTCTTTAAGGGTTAGAGATAGTGTAGGGTTAAGGTTAAGGGTAAGATTAGAGTAAGTATATGGTTAGTGTACGCATTTAGTACAGTGTTAGTGTGGAGGTTGGTATAGGGTTAGCAATAGGACTGATATATGAATCTATTTATTATAAGCAAAAATGTGAACGCAATTTGTTGTGTTAGGTATACATACAGGATAATAAATGAAAGCAATTTCTGTCATTTCAATAATTCTATATGATATTTATGGGGCACTGTGATAGAATTTATCTTGATTCCAAGGCTCAAGCTTATAGGTGTCATATAATGATATCCTATATTAAAGTTGGCTAACTTGGACTAAGGAAATGCTTGATGCTTAAACAACACTTATCTGTACTCCCTTCCTATTACTGTTCTAAGAGTATTTGCACGTAAGCACTTACTTTTTAATGTATAAAACCCAGCTGATGAATAAAACGGCAGAGGCTTATTTTGAATACCAACAGGTGTCTGGTGTCTAATTCTCGCTTCTCCAAGTGCACTTGTAATAATAATTTGGGCTTCCTATGAATATAACAAAGATCATTATTTGGATCCACAACAGGCACTTAAAGAGAAACCCTTAAAATATGGTGGAATGAACCTCTAAGCTCAAAGTCAAAGTTTTAAACATGGACAATGTCAGAACTTGGACAATTTCCTGCGTCCATAAGTGATTCAAATACGAACCCATATTTTTTTCATTTGGATCTGGATTTCAGCTGTTCAGGTAGCCTGAAATCTAGATCCAATTCTGACTCATACGGAACCTGTTTTGCAAAATTTGGACATTGTTAAATGCTGTGAACAATATCTGGGTTTTGCAGACAAAATGGGCCCCATGCGGAACTGAATAGATTTGCACAATTCTGTATGGGACCATTCAGAGTATAGTGAATAACCCTGTCAATTTACACGTTTACATGGTAATATCATAGAATTAAATATATTCTTACTGTATGTTAACTATCCTAATGTCTGTATGCATTTTCTATTAACACTGTGCATGTCTTTTCACAAGTAACTGCTTTGACATACAGCTTTAGAATTTAAAATCCCAGTGAATGATATTAAACTGTTAAAATTAAACACTTACATTGGATCATAGAGAAGATGATGAACAGTTAAGTCAAGTCACAGAACCACTTGTATTTATTCTTGCTTTTTCCCTCCTTCTTTCACTAAAATGGGCATTTTCTGCATAGCAAGTAGTCACGAGTCAAACATATGCTAATGGTTTGTGAAATGATCACAGATGACTTTTTTGCTTTGAAAGCTTCACCTGAATGCATATTACCTTTTACTGACTACAGGTTTCGTACTATAACCCCATGTGCTTCGCCATATAAACCGAAATTTAATTTGCTTCCTTCAGTCACAAGAAACATTCGAACTGATACACGATAGGCACCGAAGGCATCTTCTTGACGTAAATTAGTGACTTAACTAGGATGAGTTCCTCCGAATATCTGATGCTCTTCTTGGCTCTCTTCATCTCCTGCTTTTTTCTAGTTCTTGAAGTTAAGAAGTTTTTTAGGAAGAATGGTAAACTTCCTCCCGGACCCACACATCTTCCATTCTTTGGAAATTATCTGCAATTAAGAAACAAAACAAAGACAATAAGCAATGTAAGTCCTCTATAAGCTATTTCATGGATGACATTTTGGCCAGGAAAACATGAGATAGATTTACAGTACAGTATAGGATATGATTTGTAAACTATAGGCCAGGTGTGCATGCTAAAACTCAAATTATATTGATGGAAATTTAAATTGCTAGAGTTTAAATTCTCAGCGAAATTTAGCAGAAGAATGCTTATTCTCCACTACCATGACCTGTTCTCTGCGGTTCCATTGCAGTTCCACAAAAAGTATGGTGATGTCTGTACGATTTACCTGGGGTCCCAGCCTGTGATATTGGTCACTGGATACCAGGCTGTGAAAGAAGTCTTAGTGGACAGAGGAGATGACTTCTTGGCTCGAGGGGAGTTAGCTGCCTTTGACAGTAGCTACAAGAACTATGGTGAGTTTGATAATTGCTGCTCTTGAGTGGCAATAACTTAACCTTAATAAACAATGTTGTTGTTGTTATTATTATTATTACTGGAATTTATAAAGTGTCAACATATTTCACAGTGCTAAACGTTAATATCGTAACTAATGGTAGTTATAGTTTTATAAACTTGTGCTCGGTGAGACATTTTGCTTCTGCTGAATCTTTTTTTCTGCAGATAGAACATTTTTTAGCACTATCAAAATTCGGTTGCACGTCAGTTCAGCTCAATTTCGCTTTGGTAGCCGAATCAAATAAACAAACCCAAAAGTCGCAACTATGGGCCATCGGTGTTCTGCAAAAAATAGATATTCTATAATATTCTGTATCTATTTCACAGTATACTGATAGGAGCATTTTCACTCCATTTGGTTCACAGATCAACTGAGGAAAAGCAAGCAATCGATGGGAAAACAGTATTTATTAAGTATTACGTATAGAGTATATAAATATAGATTTTTTTTAATGTTCCCTCTGTTGTTTCCTCTATTGATCTGGTCTCATTTAATCTGTGAATAAAATTAGCATTAGTGACTGTCCCATAGCCAGGAATCACCTTTTTCTCATCAATAATCTCTTTTACTGGCACCTCTGGGTGAATTTGATATATATTAACCCTCTCCCTCAGAACATGTTTGGCATTGCATGTTTCAGCTAGTCTGTAAGTAGACGTCAGCTTGGAATTCAGGAATTTTGCCAAAAACTTTATCAGCCCAAATTCAGCCGAATTGCAGTTTGGTCGAAAATGTTATCATTACTAAAAATATGAAACTCTATGACAGTCACAGGTAATATATGTGTAAAATATATCTGGGGTGCTAAGTGAAGAAACTTTACATTTTGAAAACACCTGATGTTCCTTTAGATAAAAAAAATAAAAAAAAATATTACCTTTCTCTCTCTCTCTAAAAATGATATATACTTATTTCAAATATTCAACGTAAATATATTTTCATTTATAAAAAAACAAATAAAAATATTTGATAGCAGGTAATTGCATAAAGCCCATAGCTTATTTTAACTTATTTTAACTTGTTTAGTTGAAATCATATAAGCTGTACGTGATTGGGAGATTGCAACATGAGTTAACGTGTCTATAGAGCTTTATCAGTCCTCACACCACAAAATATTGCAGGGACAAAACCAGAAAACAAACACTGCCTGGCCCAAAAAAAAGGTCATAAAAAAAAAAAAAAAATAAGTCACACACTAATATTTTGTTGGACCGATTTTAGATTTGATTACAGCACATATTCGCTGTGGCATTGTTTCGATAAGCTTCTGCAATGTCACAAGATTTATTTCAGTCCAATGTTGCATTCATTTTCCACCAAGATCTTGTATTGATGAAGGGAGAGTCAGACCACTGCGCAAAGCCTTCTCTATCAGATCCAAAAGATTCTGAAAGGTCTGGACTCTGTGGTGGCCAATCCATTTGTGAAAATGACGTCTCATGCTCCCTGAACCACTCTCACAATTTGAACTCTATGAATCCTGGCATTGTCACCTTGGAAAATGCCTGTGCCATCAGGGAAGAAAAAAATCCATTGATGGAATAACCTGGTCATTCAGTATATTCAGCTGACCTCATTCTTTGGGCACATAATGTTGCTGAACATAGACCTGGCAAACTGCAGTACCCCAGATCATAGCACTGCCCTCATAGGCTTGTACAGTAGGCACTAGGCATGATGGATGCATCACTTCATCTGCCTCTCTTCTTACCCTGATGCGCCCATCACTGGTGGTTCCCCACTACCCTTCCAGTTTTTAATAATGCGTTGGCAGTTCTTGACAACATTTCAGTAGTTTCTGCAATCTCCTTAGATGTTTTCTCTGCTTGATTCATGCCAATGATTTGACCCTTCTCAAACAGACTAACATCTTTTCCACGACAATGGGATGTGTCTTTCAACATAGTTGTTTAAGAAATGAGAAGCTGCTCATTGCATCAGTTGGTGTTAAATAACATGTTGCCAGCTGAAAGATATTCACCCATGCAGTAACTATCCAATAGGAAGCTCTTACCTATTTACTTAGTTAAATCCAGGTGGCGACTTTTTTTTGGCCAGGCATGTATATAAAATATTGTTATAATAAATAAAGAAATTTGGCTGTGGCTCTCATTCATAAAGACACAGATGACTGAGAGCCACGGGAGAGATAATGGATTAAATGATCACTGAAGAGGGGGATTAATGTAGGTGGTAAGAAATGGTATTCCATGGAATGGATCAACAGATAGACACCAGTTCAAGAAAATTGCTCTCTCAAAGAATATATCAGTATATGCTCCAGTATTAGTGGAACAATTATGCGTGATGTATAGATCTACAGATATTTTAGCTACCACTGTGTCAAGGTGGCGGTCCGCTGCCCGGGACCCAGACACTGTCCGGGCAGCGGTGCATGGACAGGGACCCATGTATGCCTGATGTTCAGAGTAGGAGTCACAGTGTGGAGGTGGATTAGCAGGGTCTGGTGCTGGGTAACCGCACGCCCCCTGGTGTTGAGCACCAGCGTTTGTGCAGCCTGATTCAGCTTATGCGGATCCCAGGAACTAGGAGCAGGTAATTAAGCAGACCTCCCAGAAGCTAAATAGGGAGGCTCTGCAGCAGGGATGTATCCAGTACTGAAGCAAGGCAAGACTAGAGATAGGCACCATACATGAAATCAAGACAAAACTAGGAGAACCCTGAACCAGAGCAGGACAGAAAGCAGAACCTAGAACATGTACACAAGACATGAGGAAAACAAGAACATAACATGGGCATGACTGGACAGGACTGTACGTGGACTGGGATTACAAGACAAAGTAAAACAAGACATGAGATACAAGGTAAAACAAGAGGAAACATAGCTAAGCACTATATATGAAAAGTATGGGGATTTAGTCACATTATATGATCATACATTGCACAAGCCTGCCAACAACGCCAATGTACCCCATTTCTGGCAGGTCCTACACTGCCTAATGTTCGCTAAAAGAACCACACTAAACCACAATAGCACTTACCTGCAAGAAAGGGCAGAGACTTGAAACACTGCTGCAGGTCCAAGCTGAAACAAAAGGAAAGTGGAAAACAAATGGGTGTGGCAATATAAAACAAACATTTAAATGAATCCAAGAGACTGGGAAATCCAGGGACGGAATATAAGAATGAACCCAGAAACCCAGCAACAAAGAAAACCAGACAGACCAGAAAAACCAAGCAAGGACAGAAAAAAAGAGTACTGGATACCAGATGTCATTGCCAGAATGATCCGCAGCGAGGAACAGGATGTGACACACTGATGGATGGTGCGACAAAAATTAAACCAACAATGATATGTAAGGTAGTGTCAGGAAGCAGCGCCTGTGGTAGTCTTCTCAAGCTCAGGGAAATATAGGGGAGAGAGGAGAGGACACGGATATAGTGTAGTATGTTAAATTGCTGATAGTGGTAAATAAAGAAAAATTTGCACTTACTATTTTTTGGAGCTTATATTCTGCTCCAGATATATGGATGGTACAATCCCCATCTATGGATATGATGATGGTCCTGGTACACTCTCAGAGGCGTTTTCGAGGTAAGGGTGTTCTGGTGTCAAATAGTACCAAAACTGGTATCCTCGGTATATAGGAGGAAAAATAAAAACCCAATATAGTGCTCTCTGTATGGTCTGGAATAAAACTAGGATAAAAAAGAGGAGGTATACTAACCAGCGAGAAGCAAAAGGGATATTGCTCAGTATAGGAAGCGTAGGTGGAATAATCCCCACCAAGGATATCACTTGTGAGTCCTCAAGTTCTTGATAATAAAATTATGATGTTTAAAAGGATAGGCTGGGAGGCTCCAAAATAGCTTAAATTTGCTATCTTTATTGGAGACAAATAAAATAAAAACACTAACGCGTTTCACCTGTTAGCAAGGCTTTTTCAAAATGTCCACAATGATATGTATATATGTATATCAGGGAGTGCAAAATATAAAATATAGGATAAAACAAAACAAAATGTGCTATTGATAAGCAGAACAGAAAAATAATGAAAGTCCACACTAGGGGAAAGTATACTTATCATTTGTTGTGTGTTTTTGCACTATATTTGTATTCATTTTAACAAAAGTGTTTAATAAATTTGTTTTGAGAAACGGGTGACACATTGGCCAGCAGTGGGTGTATATATATATTTTGGGATGGGTGGGGACAGAGGAGACAGGGAAAATCGTCAATAGCAAAAGAATAGCAGGGGGAATGGAGGGGCATGGGCATGTCCCAAGAAAGGGAATCAAACTGAGGCAAAGATATCTAAAGAGCACATATAGACTGCGTGTATACTGAGCTAGATTGTGTCTGGAATAATAGTCCATCTGAGTTTAAACATATCTTGCTCTCTTGTTACAGTAGAGGTTCTTACATCTCCAGTAATACACGGCGTGAATACATAATTACCCTATTGACTAAGATGTTCCAATAGTTACAATAATATCGATCATTAAACTGAGATTGACAGTTCAGACTCAAGAGACTGTTTATCTATGTAGAGGTAGTAACCGAGCTCTATCCCACAGAGAAATACATTGCATTAATTAATTTTGACAGTTGTATTTTGATTGTAGATGTTTGATTGTAGATGTTTATTTTGTGTGCGTCTGCTTTCAGCTTGTGATTTGTTATTGACTTGTATTTCCGATGTTTTTGTCGTGATGCTAGCGTCTCTTTTGTTTGCTTCGATCATGAGACTATCATTTTTTCTAATTTGCATTGCTTGCTACTTACACAAAATGAAGTGGTCTCTCTTTCCACCTTGTTCAAAAGCTGAACTTCTATTTCAGGGTCACAAATGTAACTATTAATAAGTCTATTTATTGTTTTGTTTTCTACGAATAATATGGAATAAAATCGGGAGAGAAAAATATCTTATTGAAGAATATGGATTTTATCCACAAGAAGAATTTATTACATATGTGGTTCTTATATGCCTAATGTCAAGATCCAATAATGATAAAAACTAAAAGATTAATGACAGTTGTGTGATACTTTCTATTCTCTTAAAACAAAATAAAAATAAAATAATAAATCCAGTGTGGTCCTGAGAACCAATTCTTTTTTTTATTATTATTATCCACTGAATGTCTGCAATGCGCATGGATGGAAAATTTGATAAAATTAAACAAACTAAATTAAAAGAGCCATGCTTTGTTTCGGTTCGTTTGAATTTCATTTGTATATTTTTGTTCCAAATGAAATTTATACAAACTGATTATATTTTTAAACTCTCATTCAATGATTGAAGGGTTAGAACTGGAAGAAACAGGCAGTTCTTCCCCCAGTTCCCTGGCCTGTGCGATTGAAGTGCACTATTTTACACCCCCATGTCCCCTCTCATGCAGTGCCGTGGGTGAAGGGTTAAATCTTGCATTGATAGTTCTTGCAATATGTGGTTAGATATAGAACATGTTTAACTCAATGGAAAGTTACTTGAAAATACACATTGTACTGGCAGGGTTTTCAATGAACCTACCACACATAAAGAAGCATGTTCAAACATGTACTGGTCCTTTTTTCCCCCAATGTTTCAGAGATAGTGGAAACCGGTGTGGCAAGTCTATGCCTTTTTATACCATGAATAAAAAATGCTTCACTGCTACTTTAATGTTTATGAACTCATAAAAATCCATATACCCACTTTCCTCATTGATATATTAGGTTTGGCTTTCACCAGTAACATGAACCGGTGGCGAGAGCTCCGACGCTTCTCTATCTCTGTCTTACGAGATTTTGGGATGGGGAAGAAGAGCATAGAAGATAGAATTCAGGAAGAAGCTGCTTGTCTAGTAAGAGAGCTGAAAAGGATGAAAGGTTAGAGTTTCATATTATTATTTTAAATTCTCAGCTCTTCCTTTTTATTTCTTCCTTTGGCGACTCTCTGACTCAGTATAACCATCACATGGTGGTAACCTTGACCAGATCGTGACTTGTTGTCATGTCACTGTCCCCTCAAGCCTCAATATTCTACTTACCACCACATCATATCCTCTTCATTTTAAAATATGAACTATCACTTTGTTACCGTTCTTCATCCACACAAACAATACTTACTTTATGCAGAATTACCCATTCCATTGAAATTCCTACAGTTTCATTACTTCTTTCCACTTCCCTTCATTCTCCTCTCTCTCATTAAATGCTCCTGTCTCTCTTTTTTTATTCTGTATTAACGTCACCCATAAAGGCATGATATAAACAAAAATTTTATAAATAGTCACAGAGTATTTTTCATCTTCAAAGTAAAGAATAAGGGTTTCTGACCACTATATTAAATGAAAAAAAACTAAGAAAAAAGGAAAGAAAAACTGGGAAAGAGACCTCTACGCTGATAAGCTTGAAAAGCAGTAGGGCTTCATGACACATTTCTACCCAAGGACTCCTGCTGTCTGTTTTTTTTTTTTCCTCCAGACTTTTCTCTTAGAGCACTGTTTACCATAGGGCACTATTATTATTATTATTATTATTATTATTATTATTATATTATTATTTATATAGCACCAGATATTCCATATTCCATAGTGATGTACAATTGGTGGACTAACAGACACGTTATTGTAACCAGACAAATGGACGCACCGGAACAGAGAGTTGAGGGCCCTGCTCAATGAGCTTACATGCTAGAGGTAATGTGGTATAGTGACACAAAGGGTATAAGTAGGGGTAATGAAATAGGTTGTTAGAAACGTATTCACTTGGGTTATTTTTGACAGTTGCAGGAGAGGAGTCATGGGGGGGGGAATGAACACCCTCTAACAGTTTAAATTATATGCTTTACTGAAGAAATATGTTTTCAAAGTTTTTTTGAAGAAGTGGAGATTGGGTGAAAGTCTAACGGAAAAGGGAAGGGATTTCCACAGAAAAGGTGCAACCCTGAAGAAGTCTTGGAGGCGAGCATCAGATGTGGGAGTATGGATAGAGGATAGGCGTAGGTCTTCAGCAGAGTGCAGGGGCCTCGACAGGACATACTTGTGTACTAGGGAGGCTAGGTAGGTGAGAAAAAACAACGCCATGGACCAGCTCCTTAGCTGCATCTGGTGTTAAATAGGGGCGGATGCAAGCTATGTTTTGAAATGGAAGCGGCAGGATTTGGTGATCGATTCGACATGAGGGGTGAAGTAGAGGTCTGTCAGGATTACAAAATGATCCAGCACGTAGAATTGTATAACACAGAGGACTGATAGGTAACGTATACCGGACTAACGTACCAAAGAATAGTCAGGAATAGCCGAGGTCAAGGGAAACAGAAAGAGACACAACGATAAGGAAAAGCCAGGAGTCAGGGATGCCAGAAAACAGGGAAGTCAAAAACAATGCCAAAGTCAAATAACCAGAATAAACCAGAATCAATAACACAACCACAAGGGAAACCACGACAGGGCACTGAGCAGGATGAGAACTGGGCCTAAATACCCCTCCTTTAGTTCTGATAGGCTGTAACCGGCCTTTGACCCCAAAGCAATTACCAGGTTCCCATTTGCATAATTGCTGCTCAGCATTAACCCTTCTGTGGATTTGGTTGCTGTTCGGCACAACTTTTACTGTGTGGGCAGTAAATGTCATTAACCACATTTTCATAAGCGGATGAATACGTGACAAGGTCGGAGTCAAAGAGAACAGCTAGGAAGTGAGCCTGCGAGGTAGAAGTGATGATGGCGCCGTTGACTTGGAGGGAGACAGACATGGGAGTAGCAACACTTGAGGGAGGAAAGACCATAAGTTCTTTTTTGGACAGGTTGGCTCAACAATTGGAGACATGTTTTGTCATTTCATAGTCTGCACTATGAAACACTGAATTCAACAAGACAACATACATATCCACTAGTGGGGATTACACACTATACGCTATTATTATGAAAGCTCCAAATCTTGTGAGTGGGTAGTTACCCACTTTGAGGTATGTTATTCATCTTTTCTGAGAAATACTACACTACTGGTCCTTTTCTTTTTACTTGTTACAACTGATGATGGATCAAGCCACATAGGAGCTATGGTTATTTGAAGAAAATTTGGACAGCATTTCATTATTTTATCATTTAATTTAATTTGTATTTACTTTGTTAATCTTATTTATTGGTTATTGGGTGCAACCTGCTTCTGTATGTTTATTTTACCATGTGTGGTATAGAGACATTTTCTGCCTAAGGTGATCTACTTTTGAACTTTTAACGCTTATCTGCACTTTGTACTATTACTAAACATGTACTTTTTCTAAATGAAGCATGCTCTTCAAAGCTGTACAAATTATCTATCTATTAAAGTCACCATTATAGTCAACAGGATTTTTTTTAATACATCATTTGAAAAGTTTTTTTTCTCTAACGGATTGTGATCATTTTAAAAGTTTATCCTAAAAAAGAAATAAATTGAAGCCAAAGTATTTTAACTGCTTTAGTTTACTTCTGAATATTTACCTTGCTCTAAAATGTTCTCAGATTGTATCTTCTTCCTTTTTTAGAAGCCTTTTTTGACCCTCTGGAATGTCTAAGCAAGCCTCCTTTTAATGTTATCTTCTCCATCATGTTTGGATATCGCCAGGATTATGATGACGAAGAGCTTCTTAATGTATTAAAATATTTTCATGAAGCAGCAGCTATTATATGTTCACCTTGGGGGCAGGTAAGGAAGAAAAGAAGGCAACAAATACGTAAAAGGGATAATGGAAAATCCACAAGATGAGATGGGTAGAGTAATCACATTTTAATTATTCCAGCTCTATGAAATGTTCCCGAGAATCATGAGGTTTGTTCCTGGTCCACACCAAATGATATTTAAATACATGGAAAAGCTACTGCTTTTTGTAGAGAAGAGGATTAAAGTGAATGAGAAAACACTGGATCCTGATAATCCAAGGGACTATGTTGATGCTTTCCTCATTAAAATGGAAAAGGTAGAAATTAAACATTCAAGTTATTTACCCAACATATGTAGTGGTGTAATAATAACAGTTATATAGAAGGGTTATATAGAAGGGTTATATTTTATCAAAGCGGATGATAATATGGAAGTAGGAAGCATTATAGAGAGCTGCAATACTGTACATCATGGGTAAGAATTGAAAGGAGCAATGAGAGCAGTTACAATTAGGTTTATATGGAGTAATAGGAGGAGTTATAGGGAGGGTTATATGGAGTAATAGGAGGAGTTATAGGGAGGGTTATATGGAGTAATAGGAGGAGTTATAAGGAGTAATAGGAGGGGTTATAGGGAAGGTTATATGGAGTAATAGGAGGAGTTATAGGGAGAGGGCATATAGAGTAATAGGAGGAGTTATAGGGAGGGTTATATGGAGTAATAGGAGGAGTTATATGGAGTAATAGGAGGCGTTATAGTGAGGGCTATATGGAGTAATAGGAGGAGTTATAGGGAGGGTTATATGGAGTAATAGGAGGAGTTATAGGGAGGGTTATATGGAGTAATAGGAGGAGTTATAGGGAGGGATATATGGAGTAATAGGAGGAGTTATAGGGAGGGTTATATGGAGTAATGGGAGGAGTTATAGGGAGGGTTATATGGAGTAATAGGAGGAGTTATAGGGAGGGTTATATGGAGTAATAGGAGGAGTTATAGGGAGGGTTATATGGAGTAATAGGAGGAGTTATAGTGAGGGTTATATGGAGTGATTGGAGGGGTATAAGGAGGGTTATACAGAGTATATATAAGAGGGTTGTGAAGACGATTTAATTTTTTTCCATTTAGTGGTATTTATCTGCTTCCCATACATTTTAAAATGTTCTGTTCGCTCCACATTTGCTGTTTATTAATTATTCTCCACCGTGGCTCCGTGCTGTGTGATGTGAATGTATGATGCCGCTTGCCTCCCATAGAAAGTCAGACAGCACTTTTCCTGTACCTCACAGCTATGGATGGAGATACAGCCCACCCCATAGTAGTGGAGTCAGGTCTCCGGGCTGGGAACAGGTTAGATCATGTATGGCAGCGTTTTATGACAGTTAGAGTAATAAGCCCCACAGGCTGCTATATACCTGGATTATTAAAACTTGCATTCCGCAGGTTAGGGAATACGATTCACCCCATGTGAGCAGCGCATTGTAAGGCAATGAAAGGGTTAGTATAACCTGCAGGTTCCCCTCGCTGTGGCTCTGAATGGAAGAGCTTGCAGTTTATTCTGGGGAGCGGGATGTCAGCTAGCTGTACTTCTGATCAACTGTCTGTCCATCTATTGCTTGCCTGTCTGTCTGTATATCTCTCAGTCCATTCACCTGCCATCCATTCATCCACCTCTACAACTGTCCATCTATTCATCCACCTCTACAACTGTCCGTCTATTCATCCTCCTCTACAACTGTCCATCTATTCATCCACCTCTACAACTGTCCGTCTATTCATCCACCTCTACAACTGTCCGTCTATTCATCCTCCTCTACAACTGTCCGTCTATTCATCCTCCTCTACAACTGTCCATCTATTCATCCTCCTCTACAACTGTCCATCTATTCATCCACCTCTACAACTGTCCGTCTATTCATCCACCTCTACAACTGTCCATCTAACCATCCACCTCTACAACTCTCCATCTATTCATCCTCCTCTACAACTGTCCATCTATTCATCCACCTCTACAACTGTCCGTCTTTTCATCCATCCGTCAGTCTATCCATCCGTCTGTCAATCAACCCATCCGTCTAACCATCCACCTATACAACTGTCTGTCTATTTATCCATCCATCAGTCTATCCATCTGTCTGTCTATCCATCCGTTCTTTAACCATCCACCTATCCGTCCGTCCTCTATACGTCTGTCTGTCTATTCATCCATCCGTCAGTCTATCCATCCACCTGTCAATCAACCCATCTAACCATCCACCTATACAACTGTCTATCCATCCATTAGTCTATCCATCTGTCTGTCAGTCAATCCACACGTCTTTCCATCTAGCCATCCGTCCGTCTATGCCTCAATCCATCTATCCAACCAACCATATGTCTGTCTATTCACTTTATTTGTCAATCCATTAATTCATCCATCAATACATCTGTCCGTCTATCCATCCACCTGCCCATCCATCTGTCCATTCATCAATGCCGAAGTCCATAGAATTTGTTAGTTGATTCTATCCTGAGATGTTATTTTCATTGCTGAAATGATTCATTAAAATAACATCCATAAGGAAAAAGCAAACATCAGAGAATAGGGGCTTCATACAAGGAATTGGTGAACCATATACCCCTTTAGCGGCTTGAGTTCCCATAGCCCCTCCATCCATGCTAGAAGCTCAGATTCCGGCCCGGGCCATTCATGGTCCACCGCTCTCCTTACCCGTGTTATTTAACCTGTCCCCATGTTAGTCTGAGGATTGTTCAGTAATATCAGGAATTAGCTAGTGAAAGTAATTACCAGACACAAGTGGTGTTTAATTAAGTGACGCTCTTGTTAGACACTAGAAGTTACAATTATGACTGGTAAATATTTACAGTAACGTATTATGCAAGAAGAGTCTACTCATAGTAACAAGTTCCAACTAGTCACAGAGAACGATTTACAGATTTCTTTCAGAGATTATAAATATATCTACCACCAGAAGATGGGCAGAACACAGCTCCCGTTTCCTTCTGTCTGGGTCACCCTGCAGTGGGAGGGACAGACTCCGTGTCCCATAGCTCCTTCTGTCTGTGTCACCCTTCAGTGGGAGGGAATGACTCTGTGTACCATGGCTCCTTCTGTCTGTGTCACCCTGCAGTGGGAGGGACAGACTGTGTGTCCCATAGCTCCTTCTGTATGTGTCACCCTGCAGTGGGAGGGACAGACTCCGTGTCCCATAGCTCCTTCTGTCTGTGTCACCCTTCAGTGGGAGGGACAGACTCCGTGTCCCATAGCTCCTTCTGTCTGTGTCACCCTTCAGTGGGAGGGAATGGCTCTGTGTACCATGGCTCCTTCTGTCTGTGTCACCCTGCAGTGGGAGGGACAGACTGTGTGTCCCATAGCTCCTTCTGTCTGTGTCACCCTGCAGTGGGAGGGACAGACTCTGTGTCCCACAGCTCCTTCTGTCTGTGTCACCCTGCAGTGGGAGGGTCAGACTCCGTGTCCCACAGCTCCTTCTGTCTGTGTCACCCTGCAGTGGGAGGGACAGACTCTGTGTACCATGGCTCCTTCTGTCTGTGTCACCCTGCAGTGGGAGGGACAGACTCCGTGTCCCATAGATCCTTCTGTCTGTGTCACCCTGCAGTGGGAGGGACAGACTCCGTGTCCCATAGCTCCTTCTGTCTGTGTCACCCTGCAGTGGGAGGGACAGACTCCGTCTCCCATAGCTCCTTCTGTCTGTGTCACCCTGCAGTGGGAGGGACAGACTCCGTGTCCCATAGCTCCTTCTGTCTGTGTCACCCTGCAGCGGGAGGGACAGACTCCGTGTCCCGTAGCTCCTTCTGTCTGTGTCACCCTGCAGTGGGAGGGACAGACTCCGTGTCCCATAGCTCCTTCTGTCTGTGTCACCCTGCAGTGGGAGGGACAGACTGTGTGTCCCATAGCTCGTTCTGTCTGTGTCACCCTGCAGTGGGAGGGACAGACTGCGTGTCCCATAGCTCCTTCTGTCTGTGTCACCCTGCAGTGGGAGGGACAGACTCTGTGTCCCATAGCTCCTTTTGTCTGGATCACCCTGCAGCGGGAGGGACAGACTTCGTGTCCCAAAGCTCCCTTCTGTCTGTGTCACCCTGCAGTGGGAGGGACAGACTCCGTGTCCCATAGCTCCTTCTGTCTGTGTCCCCCTGCAGTGGGAGGGACAGACTCCGTGTCCCGTAGCTCCTTTTGTCTGTGTCACCCTGCAGTGGGAGGGACAGACTCCGTATCCCATAGCTCCTTCTGTCTGTGTCACCCTGCAGTGGGAGGGACTGACTGTGTCACCCTGCAGTGGGAGGGACAGACTCTGTGTCCCATAGCTCCTTCTGTTTGTGTCACCCTGCAGTGAGAGGGACAGACTCTGTGTCCCACAGCTCCTTCTGTCTGTGTCACCCTGCAGTGGGAGAGACAGACTCTGTGTCCCATAGCTCCTTCTGTCTGTGTCACCCTGCAGTGGGAGGGACAGACTCTGTGTCCCATAGCTCCTTCTGTCTGTGTACCTACAGACTGGTAGTGAACACGCCGCGCTCTATAATAATACCGAGTACCTACTGACTGGTAGTGAACACACCGCGCTCTATAATAATACCGAGTACCTACAGACTGGTAGTGAACACACCGCACTCTATAATAATACCAAGTACCTACAGACTGGTAGTGAACACGCCGCGCTCTATAATAATACTGAGTACCTACAGACTGGTAGTGAACACACCACGCTCTATAATAATACCGAGTACCTACAGAGTCGTAGTGAACACGCCACGCTCTATAATAATACCGAGTACCTACAGAGTGGTAGTGAACACGCCACGCTCTATAATAATACCGAGTACCTACAGAGTCGTAGTGAACACGCCACGCTCTATGATAATACCGAGTACCTACAGACTGGTAGTGAACACACCGCACTCTATAATAATACCGAGTACCTACAGATAGGTAGTGAACACACCGCGCTCTATAATAATACCGAGTACCTACAGAGTGGTAGTGAACACACCGCGCTCTATAATAATACCGAGTACCTACAGACTGGTAGTGAACACACCGCACTCTATAATAATACCAAGTACCTACAGACTGGTAGTGAACACGCCGCGCTCTATAATACTGAGTACCTACAGACTGGTAGTGAACACACCACGCTCTATAATAATACAGAGTACCTACAGACTGGTAGTGAACACACCGCACTCTATAATAATACCGAGTACCTACAGAGTGGTAGTGAACACACCACTCTCTATAATAATTCCGAGTACCTACAGAGTCGTAGTGAACACGCCACGCTCTATGATAATACCGAGTACCTACAGACTGGTAGTGAACACACCGCGCTCTATAATAATACCGAGTACCTACAGAGTGGTAGTGAACACGCCACGCTCTATAATAATACCGAGTACCTACAGACAGGTAGTGAACACACCGCGCTCTATAATAATACCGAGTACCTACAGAGTGGTAGTGAACACACCGCACTCTATAATAATACGGAGTACCTACAGAGTGGTAGTGAACACGCCACGCTCTATAATAATACCGAGTACCTACAGACTGGTAGTGAACACACCGCACTCTATAATAATACCGAGTACCTACAGATAGGTAGTGAACACACCGCGCTCTATAATAATACCGAGTACCTACAGAGTGGTAGTGAACACACCGCGTTCTATAATAATACCGAGTACCTACAGACTGGTAGTGAACACGCCGCGCTCTATAATAATACCGAGTACCTACAGAGTGGTAGTGAACACACCACACTCTATAATAATACCGAGTACCTACAGAGTGGTAGTGAACACGCCGCACTCTATAATAATACCGAGTACCTACAGAGTGGTAGTGAACACACCACACTCTATAATAATACCGAGTACCTACAGAGTGGTAGTGAACACACCGCACTCTATAATAATACCGAGTACCTACAGAGTGGTAGTGAACACACCGCGCTCTATAATAATACCGAGTACCTACAGACTGGTAGTGAACACACCGCACTCTATAATAATACCGAGTACCTACAGATAGGTAGTGAACACACCGCGCTCTATAATAATACCGAGTACCTACAGAGTGGTAGTGAACACACCGCGCTCTATAATAATACCGAGTACCTACAGACTGGTAGTGAACACACCGCACTCTATAATAATACCAAGTACCTACAGACTGGTAGTGAACACGCCGCGCTCTATAATACTGAGTACCTACAGACTGGTAGTGAACACACCACGCTCTATAATAATACAGAGTACCTACAGACTGGTAGTGAACACACCGCACTCTATAATAATACCGAGTACCTACAGAGTGGTAGTGAACACACCACTCTCTATAATAATTCCGAGTACCTACAGAGTCGTAGTGAACACGCCACGCTCTATGATAATACCGAGTACCTACAGACTGGTAGTGAACACACCGCGCTCTATAATAATACCGAGTACCTACAGAGTGGTAGTGAACACGCCACGCTCTATAATAATACCGAGTACCTACAGACAGGTAGTGAACACACCGCGCTCTATAATAATACCGAGTACCTACAGAGTGGTAGTGAACACACCGCACTCTATAATAATACGGAGTACCTACAGAGTGGTAGTGAACACGCCACGCTCTATAATAATACCGAGTACCTACAGACTGGTAGTGAACACACCGCACTCTATAATAATACCGAGTACCTACAGATAGGTAGTGAACACACCGCGCTCTATAATAATACCGAGTACCTACAGAGTGGTAGTGAACACACCGCGTTCTATAATAATACCGAGTACCTACAGACTGGTAGTGAACACGCCGCGCTCTATAATAATACCGAGTACCTACAGAGTGGTAGTGAACACACCACACTCTATAATAATACCGAGTACCTACAGAGTGGTAGTGAACACGCGCACTCTATAATAATACCGAGTACCTACAGAGTGGTAGTGAACACACCACACTCTATAATAATACCGAGTACCTACAGAGTGGTAGTGAACACACCGCACTCTATAATAATACCGAGTACCTACAGAGTGGTAGTGAACACGCCACGCTCTATAATAATACCGAGTACCTACAGACTGGTAGTGAACACACCGCACTCTATAATAATACCGAGTACCTACAGATAGGTAGTGAACACACCGCGCTCTATAATAATACCGAGTACCTACAGAGTGGTAGTGAACACACCGCGTTCTATAATAATACCGAGTACCTACAGACTGGTAGTGAACACGCCGCGCTCTATAATAATACCGAGTACCTACAGAGTGGTAGTGAACACACCACACTCTATAATAATACCGAGTACCTACAGAGTGGTAGTGAACACGCCGCACTCTATAATAATACCGAGTACCTACAGAGTGGTAGTGAACACACCACACTCTATAATAATACCGAGTACCTACAGAGTGGTAGTGAACACACCGCACTCTATAATAATACGGAGTACCTACAGAGTGGTAGTGAACACACCGCGCTCTATAATAATACCGAGTACCTACAGACTGGTAGTGAACACACCGCACTCTATAATAATACCGAGTACCTACAGACTGGTAGTGAACACGCCACGCTCTATAATAATACGGAGTACCTACAGAGTGGTAGTGAACACGCCGCGCTCTATAATAATACCGAGTACCTACAGACTGGTAGTGAACACGCCGCGCTCTATAATAATACCGAGTACCTACAGAGTGGTAGTGAACACACCACGCTCTATAATAATACCGAGTACCTACAGACTGGTAGTGAACACACCGCGCTCTATAATAATACCGAGTACCTACAGAGTGGTAGTGAACACGCCACGCTCTATAATAATACCGAGTACCTACAGAGTCGTAGTGAACACGCCACGCTCTATAATAATACCGAGTACCTACAGAGTCGTAGTGAACACACCACGCTCTATGATAATACCGAGTACCTACAGACTGGTAGTGAACACACCGCGCTCTTTAATAATACCGAGTACCTACAGAGTGGTAGTGAACACGCCACACTCTATAATAATACCGAGTACCTACATACTGGTAGTGAACACACCGCTCTCTATAATAATACCGAGTACCTACAGAGTGGTAGTGAACACGCCACGCTCTATAATAATACCGAGTACCTACAGAGTGGTAGTGAACACGCCGCGCTCTACAATAATACCAAGTACCGACAGAGTGGTAATGTATATAATAATGTTTATAGTTACTGTATACGGCGTATATTATATGTAATGTATAGTTACTGTATATGGAGTATAGTGTATATAATAATGTATAGTTACTGTATACGGCGTATATTATATGTAATGTATAGTTAT
>OW240920.1:9238563-9433551 GCA_933207985.1 Pelobates cultripes | reverse complement strand
TAGGAGGAGTTATAGGGAGGGTTATATGGAGTAATAGGAGGAGTTATAGGGAGGGTTATATGGAGTAATAGGAGGAGTTATACGGAGGGTTATATGGAGTAATAGGAGGAGTTATAGGGAGGGTTAATATGGAGTAATAGGAGGGGTTATAGGGAGGTTATATAGAGTAATAGGAGGAGTTATAGGGAGGTTATATAGAGTAATAGGAGGGGTTATAGAAATAATTAAATAAAATATAGACTGTGGTGTGTAAAATGTCAAAAGTGTAAAATGAGTTTTGTGTAAATTGGGAAAAAGTAATAACCTCACTATTCGTATTGTGTAATATTGTGTTTGTTCTTATATATATTGCAATCCTCATTAAATGTATTAGGAAAAGATGACTCCACTAAGTGAATACACACTAAGAAACCTGGTGTGCAGCACTCTACAGATCTTCTTTGCTGGGGTGGAGACCATGAGCAGCACATTGGCGTATTCTTTTCTAATTATGATGAAATATCCAGACATCCTTGGTGAGTGAATTGCATATGCCAAACACGTATCCTGGAGCTTGGTCCGGTGTAAAAAGGATCCCTTTTGTTTCCCATTTGTTGACACATCCATATATTGCAAAAAGTTGGTAAGGCCCATCTGACCAGCATTCTAAGTTAGAACTACAATTATAACACTGAATTGTACATTCTTTAGATGTATGTTCCTGGGATCCTAGTTATCCAACAAATCAAAAAAGGGAAGGATCATTAGTAGAGTTGAGCGGACACCTGGATGTTCGGGTTTGCCGAGTTCGGCCAAACTTCGTCAACAAGTTCGAGTTCGGGCTTGAACTTGACCCGAACTTGACCC
Organism: Pelobates cultripes; assembly: GCA_933207985.1. Classification (NCBI taxonomy): domain Eukaryota; kingdom Metazoa; phylum Chordata; class Amphibia; order Anura; family Pelobatidae; genus Pelobates; species Pelobates cultripes. The sequence goes on along the minus strand of OW240920.1, from coordinate 9,432,705 downwards.
CGAACCCGAACCCCATTGACTTTTGGGCACTAAAATGCCTCTAAAAAAGTCCTGGAAATGGACAAGTGCCCTGCAAACAAATGTGGATAGGGAAATCACTTAAAATAACATAAAATACCTAAAAATTAAACATACAGCTGAGCCATAAAATAGCACTAGATGGAATCTTTGATTTTAGCTTTGGAAGAACATAAATCAAAATCTAAAGCATGGCTTTCAGGAGGATCACCAGAATTATCCATTTGAGAGAGGGTTGGAGTGCAGCGTATTCTCTTTCATTGTTCAAACTGAGCTCAACTCCTGATGCATGGAGAAAAGGCCTTCACAAGCCTCTGCTATTGTGTACATAGTTTATACTAAGTGACCCATAGGATGAGGAGGCGGTGACTGTGGCGGTGTAGGTGGAAGTGGCGGTGGAGGAGGAGGAGGTAGCCAACACTGTTTTTTATTTGTTTTGTTTTTTTAATCTTTTTTTTTTCTTTTTTTAAATTGGGTTAGCCCCCAAAAAATTGAGACATATAAAAAAAGAAACATTTGCGGCCTGCGGTGCATTTCTTGCAGTCCAATAACACCATCAGGTTTTTAAAACTGTCCGTTTCCACCAGATGGAATGACAGCATTTCAGAGGCCAGCAATTTTGAAATGCCTACATTCAGGGGTGGGTAGGGGGGTACTTCCTCTTTCTCTCCAGTGTTTGGGAGATGGACAGCTGAACGCTTCCATGGGACAGTGTGGAGATGCCGGACAATTGTGTACCTGGCCTATGCTGGTGCAGGAATCCACCCTCCGAGCCACTTGTGAATGACTGGCCTGATAACCATGGAAATGACCCCTCTTCCTCCCCATCTTCCTCCTGTGCCACATCCTGTTCCATCATAGCCCAAAGCGTTTTTTCAAGGAGACATAGAAGCGTGATAGTAAAACTGAGAACGGTGTTATTGGTGCTGGCCATGTTGGTGGAGTACTCGAAACAACGCAACATGGCACACAGGTCTCGCATGGAGGCACACTCATTGGTGGTGAAGGGGTGCTGTTCCGCAGAGCGACTGAACCATGCGTGCTGCAGCTGAAACTCCACTATTGCCTGCTGCTGCTCGCACAGTCTCTCCAGCATGTGCAAGGTGGAGTTCCACCTTGTGGGCACATCACATATGAGGCGGTGAGCAGAAAGGCTGAAGTTACGCTGCAGCACAGACAGGCGAGCAGCAGTGTGAGAACGCCAAAAGTGGCAAAACTACACAGATATATCAACAGCTCTGATATATCTGTGTAGTTTTCAGGAATTCCTGCACCACCAAATTCAGCACATGCGCCAGGCAGGGGATGTGCGTCAAACCGGCTAGGCCCAGAGCTGCTACGAGATTTCTCCCATTATCGCACACCACCAGGACGGGCTTAAGGCTCAGGGGCAACAACCACTCATCGGTCTGTTGTTCCATGCCTGTCCACAGCTCCTGCATGGTGTGGGGTTTTTCCCCCAAACATATGAGTTTTAAAACAGCCTGCTGTCGTTTCCCCCTGGCTATGCTGTTGGTGGTGAAGGTGTTACGCTGACCGGAGGAGGAGGTGGTAGAGGAGGAGGAAGCCGAGTAGGAGGAGGAGGCAACAAGAGGCAAAGCTGTGTACCCAAATAAAGATTGTCAAACGTTGTATCCTGGAACTGTGTCCCATCCGGTTAATGGGGAAATGGGTCTGACCTATTCTAATCAAAGGGGATAACCATCGGTTACCAAGGTCCCGCTTCAATTGGTGTCATGCTGTGGAATCTCATGTCCCTGCCAACAGACCCATGGACTACAGTGCTCTAAAGCGACCTACACTGCAGGACTTGTGTGGAGCCAGAGGAATAATGCCTGGTGGGCGTAACAAGGCCAAATTGACTGCTGCGCTCATGGAGGAACGACCAGGCACGCAGTGAGGGAACGAACCCCAGCCAGGGGCCGGAGATGAGGAGGAAGTGCGCAAGGAGGTGGACCGACATCTGGCATATTACCGAGAGCCACCCTCAGAGGAAATGTCAGCAGGACCTTTTTGGAGGTGTAAGCCTATGTCCTTGCCAATAGACAGAGTACGACCTCCATGAACCCAGATGAAGGAAGAAGGGAGCAGAGGGTGCCGGGAAGCACAACCACCCTGGCCCACAAGCTACCATACAATGCCTTCAAAGAGTTCAAGGAAGCAGAAGAAGGCATCACTGACTTTTACAAGACTTTGAGCGCCAGTGCCTATTCCAAGATGTGAACCCCAGCGACTGGGTCACCATCCTGGCCAGCAAACTAGTGGGGAAGGCAGCGGATATTTACCAGGCTGTACCAGAAGAGCAGATCAGAGACTATCCCTTTATTACACAAATCCTCCTGGCCTGGTATGCGGTCACCCCTGAACAATACCGCCGAAAGTTTAGGGAGACCCGGAAAGGGAAGAAGGAGTGCAGAGTGGGCATGCCGCATCACAAGGGCCACCCACAACTGGCTCAACTCCCATCAAGTCAAGTTCCCAGAGGAGGTTACCCAGCTCGTCATGCTAGAGCACTTTTTCAATGGTCTCCCCAACGACACGGCTGGTGAGAGACCGCCAACCCCAGACCCAAGAAGTATTAGTATGAGCTGCTGAAGTTAGCTCACGATATCCCCTTGGCAGGGCATTTGGGCAGGAGCTGGACAGCGTCTCGGCTCACCCAAAGCTTCTTCTGGCCAGGCATCTCTCAGGATCTGAGGCAGTACTGCCCTCTGGCCAGACATCTCCTGTTTACCTATCGAGAGGTGCCAAAGGAATCGACTGGGTGTAAGCTCAGTTTTTGACGGTTCTTTTTGACTCTCAGATATGAAGTGCAGGCACCAAATGTACTATTTAGCATCTAAAGAATTTGAATGTTTAAAACTGCAATGTAAGCACAGTATTTGACGGTTCTATTTGACTCTCAGATATGAAGTGCAGCGCAGGCCGCAAATGTACTATTTAGCACCTAAAGAATTCGAAATTTTAAAACTGCTATGTCACAGCAGTATTTGCGGTTCTATTTGACTCTCATATATGAAGTGCACCACAGGCCGCAAATGTACTATTTAGCACCCCAAAAATTTGAATTATTAAAACTGCGCTCTAACCACAGTATTTGATGGTTCTATTTGACTCTCAGATATGAAGTGCAGGCCCCAAATGTATTATTTAGCACCTAAAGAATTTGAATTTCTAAAACTGCAATGTAAGCACAGTATTTGACGGTTCTATTTAACTCTCAGATATGAAGTGCACGCCACAAATGTACTTTTTAGCACCAAAAAATGTGAATTAGGCAAACTGCAATGTAAGCACAGTATTTGACAGTTGTATTTGACTCTTAGATATGAAGTGCAGGCACCAAATGTACTATTTAGCACACAAAAAAATGTGAATTTTTAAAACTGCGCTGTAAGAACAGTATTTGACGGTTCTATTTGACTCTCAGATATGAAGTGCACCGCAGGCCGCAAATGTACTATTTTGCACCAACAAGTTAGATTTTTTAAACCAACAAAGTAGCAGTAGTATTTAAGGGTTTTATTGGACTGCAAGAAATGCAGTACGCAAATGTACTATTTAGCACCAAAAAAATTGTATTTAAAAATGCCTAGATGTTGCCCACTGAGCTGCCAGAACAAGATTAAAGTAATGTGCCTGGCACACATGCAGTTGCAAGTGCACTGCACTCTCTGTGGCACTGGGCTCAGGGCAGGGTACACAAATTTAGTATAGCACCCATAAAAATAATCGCTGTAGTTTGCAGATTCAACACCAGAATTCTTTCGTAATCTGTCCCTCACATCTGCAGCATCCTCTCCCTACACTAATAAGAGCTCATGTGCATACTCCAGCTTATATATAGAGACTGGGTCACATGCTGCACTGGCCAATCACAGCCATGCCATTAGTAGGCATGGCTGTGATGGCTTCTACGGGCACACGAGTCGAACGCTTGTTGATTGGCTGCCCTGCAGCCTTTCAAAACGCGCCATTTAATCGCCGAACACCGAACTCCAACCCGAACATACACTGATATGTCCGTGTTCGGGTCCGGGGCCCAAAAAAACGTAATGTTCGGTACGACCCCGAACTTTACGGTCAGGGTTCGCTCAACTCTAATCATTAGGAGAAAGCAACAATTTTCACAAATCTAGATGTACACAGAGGTGTCTCCTACACTCAGTGTTTCTGATGAGTAATTAATACTTCGTGTCCTTGAATAGAACACTTTAGAGGAAAACATACTTAGCTTTTATTTTTATCTGAACATCACCTGCGTAGATGTAAGCCTGTGGACAGCCCCCCTTAATAAAGCTGAACACATGGCTGCTTAATGTCAAGTGCCTTCTGTGATGTGATATGTGTTGAGATTTTTTGTGGAGCTCTTTGTTGGCATTCATCTTTATGCCTGATGTCCCTGTTTATCGACTTTGGTTTGGATCAAAATTAAGCAAATAATGTTTATATAAAGGTCTACTGGACATTTGTAATCATAGAGCAGGGTTGCCCAAAGGGTAGATCCCCAGATGTTGTTGAAATACAATTTCCATGTTGCCTTGTATGCCTTTGGAATGCCTTTAGAATGGCAAAGCATCATGGTAGCTGTAGTTTTAAAAGATCCAGGGATCAACCTTTTGGGCACCAAAGTAATAGACAGTGTTACCATATATTTTTATACATTGCAGATTTTTTTGATATTTTAAGTTTTCACCCCCAAAAAACTGAATCGTTCGAAAAGCTTATCCCAAAAAATATTAAATTAATTAAATCAACCAATTTTAATTATATAATGATATATTGCACATGTCACTTAGAACTCATATGTGTTTGTTATTTCAATGTGAAAAATATTATAATAAAAGATTATTGAAATATGAAAAAAATTATTAATTGAGGCCTTAGTCCTTAATGCACACCAGTGGTCCATGTTCTACCAGTATCGATGTTAGATAGAACTTTTCTAAATCCTGGGCTTTAGGTAACATTTTTATTTTATTTTTATATATATTTACTGATGAGTACTTTAGTCATAGCTGCCGCCCTTAAGTGAGTGGTTAAGCACAGGAATTATGTATCTGTGTTTTTAATTCCTGAGCTGTCTGTGTGCTATGAGACTATTGTGTCTGGTGGTATGTAGTGTTCTTCTACCATTTTTCTACTATGGGAACTGAAGGAGCAACATTTCTCTCTTTGTTAGCCAAAGTTCACGAAGAACTTGACCGAGTCATTGGAAGAGACCGCAGCCCAAAGCTACAAGACCGCAGCCATATGCCGTATACTGATGCAGTCATCCATGAAATGCAAAGATTTATAGACCTCCTGCCATTGGGGGTGCCACGGAAAACAACAAGAGATATTAATTTTCGAGGATATTCCATTCCTAAGGTGGGCGTTGAGATACCCGGAAGAGCATTTCCGGTCCTCTTATTGTTCTTTATTTCTAAAGAGATTGGTCTCCTAATGAACTTGTGCTATCATACTCTCACAGAAGATGTATTACCTTGTAATGGAGTCAAATAGTCAATTATGCTGTAATTATGAAAAAAAATTGAATCTTTGTTTATTTGAAAAGAGTCAGTGAATTATCTGGGGATGAAGGAAAGAGACACATGGAGGGACGGGGGGGAATGAGACACATGGGGGGAGTAGGCAGGACATTTTTTGCACCAATGCCTGGTGGTTTCTAGTTACACCTCTGGCTCTGGCCTAGTGGAAAGAGGTTAATTACAGCTAAATTTCTATAAATCCTATTGAAACAAAAAAAATAGTTTCAACTGTGTTGCTACTTTTTTACTGGCCTGTCACTTCTGGCCTGCTGCTATTTGCCACACAGGCTACAAAATGTAACAATAAGGTTTTAAACCCTTTAGTAATTTGTATCAGATGTAAGCTATTGGCTATTTTAATAGTGATTGTACATCAGCCCAAAATCTTTTACAAAAATGGCTGTTGGTCCAGCCATGTACATACCTGTATGTTACCTTACTGGCTGGGAACTTATTGAGAAACTGCTAATAAGTCAGATCCTGCTGTTTTTCAGGATACGTGTGTTTTTCCGATACTTTCCTCGGTATTAAAAGACCCATCCTGTTTCCCTTTCCCAACACAATTCAACCCCCAGAATTTTCTGGATGAAAATGGTGAATTTAAGAAGAATGATGCTTTCATGCCTCTCGCTGCAGGTGAGTGTCAATAGAACACACAATTTAACACTAGCATTATCGTGTGGCACAGAACATTTCTGGCTAATCAGACCTTTTATTTTTCATGTTTTCAGTATTTGTAAAGTGCTTCATACAACACTGCGAGAGATTCAGATTTCTGCATAACAGATACACTTTATTATGGATTTTATTATTGAATTTTGTTTAATAATTATTACATTTACTCAATGGGACCTTTCTAGTTCACATCAATAAAACTTGCTGTTCCTGTAGTCATTTTTCTGCATTTGTGTATTACTCGTATGTCACACTACTACTATTCTTAACTTTCCCGGGTAATTCACTAAAGGATGAATGACCCCTTACCAAATGGGGCAAAACCATCCAGGTGCATGCAGGGCAATTCAGACTGCAGAATCCAAACAGATTTTGCAATTCATGCACAAACTTGTTAGAATTATGTCTGGATTTTAGCCGGATCAGAATTCTTCAAATTAAGCTCTATTTGCCTGCTGGAAACCATTGCAGCCAGCAGGAAAATTGTTAAAAAAAATACCTCAGTGGCTGTGGCCGCTCAGTCACTTTTTATAAATGTTTAGGAGACATGCCTCCACTTGCTGCATGACAGGTGGAGCATAGGGAGGGTATGTCCTTATGGCGTCCACATCATTGGGAAGACCTCTTGTCCATCATGACAAACAAAGCTGCTTCTTATTTGCTATTTTCTATTACCTCCCTCTTTTTCTGGTGCTATTGATGAAACTGATGAATCAAGAAAAAAGCAAAATGTCTTATTCATTGCCTTTTGCATTTGTTTCGTGATATGTCCTTATGGTGTTTCTGTTTGTGGAATTCAGAGGAATCTTCAATCAGCCAAAATTCAGATGAATCATGAGCAGTAGGTAGGGGTGGGAAGAGGAATATGTAGCATTTGGTGGTAAAGTAAATATTTTTTGCAAACCCAATCTATCTCTCAAAAAATTTAAACTACAAATACATAGAAAAGTATGAACTAATTATAAGATACATGAAACACGTTCTGCAATTACAAATGCAGGTTCAGACCCCACCAAATTTGTAAAGACCCCTTATAGAGAAATGCAGTTTTAGACCTGTGTCTTTTAGTGTCATTTATAAACACCTTAATAATCTAAAAAATTAAAAACCAATCTGGACCTGATCAAATCCCAGCAATGTTGCTAAAGCTAAGTGCGCCGGCAATTGCTAAACCTGTCACTAACCTTGATCAATGAATCCCTGTGTAACGGCACCCCGGGTAGGAGAAGGGGTTTAATGCCACCAAGATTGTTCTTTTCCCCGAATACAAAGTCAGCTACCAAACACTCCTAAGCGCCGAACAGAAATATTACGAATTATCCCCCCAAGCACGAGACGGGGCTCTGTATTGAGAGTCAAGCAGGATCTGTTTAATGGTGGCCACATATTGGCCTTTTATGCAGGTCTTCCAGCAAGGGACACTCCTATAGGGACCTTGTGGAAGACTGAGACATTTTTTTTACAGTGTCCAATAACATACAGTCACAATATAAAAACACTCCCACACAAGCAGTGCAACTCCTCCTCTCTATCCTGGAGATAATTGGGTACCTGAAGTAATATTCCCATTCTAAAATATATTAGTAAAAACACAAATAATTCTTATTTTACTGAACGGAACCCCCAAAATCGACATATCCCCAGATAGCTTGGATCTGAGCGCTCAATATAACCGAACAGCGCTCAGATCAAATACATACAGTCAAATCGCCATGGAGCTAAATTGTGTTCCATGTGTGTTCGGCAGAAAGAATGAGCTCCATGGGTCTAGCTATCTGGGACAGTTCCGTTCGTGAATTGTCAATATACCAAACGGCACGGCGTTCGTATGAACTGGAATGAAGGGATGGATGGTTGGTGATCTCAGCGGTGTTCATGGGAAACAGTGTCCGAAATTAGTTCCATGTGGTTGATGACGAACACCGCTGGGCGTTCGACTGTCCAAGATGGCTGCCGCCACGTGTTCGTTCATATGAACGACGACCACCAGCCAACAGTTTGGGAGTTGGAAGTGGCTGCGGTTAACCACAATGTTAATAAGGTCAGAAAGGTTAACAAGCAGCACACTTTCCTGCTGGGTGGCCTGCCATTCGGTAGTTAGTTCATATTTTAGGGAATGCAACCAGGAAACACATGAAAAACCGTGGATTGGTGAACCAACAGACAAAATAGTCTCAAATAATAATCCAGAGGCAGGGAGGTCTGCCACACCCTGGTGTCAGGATACATACCCAAACTTTGGAAGACTGCAAAAATAGTACCTATCCATAAAAGTGATGACGATACTTTGTTATCTAACTCGTCCGATATCATTGCTCCCTGTTTTGTCAAAACAGTGGGAAAAATGCATTAACAGGCAAATATGTGAATATTATCAACGATCAGAATATCTGACCTCTGATCAATCAGGCTTTAGCACAAACCACTCAACTTTGACTGCCATCTTAAAAGTTTGCAATGACATCCAATCTGGCATGGAACAAGGACACCTAACTGGAGCTATTTTCCTTGCTTTTGCCAAGACCCTTGACACAGTAGACCATGGCATTCTATGGCAAAAACATAGAAATGCAGATATTGGTGATCACCCGCCACCCTTATTTCAATCATATGTATAGGATGGATCGCAGTATGTGTCCATTTCTGATAGTACCTTCCTCCCTCTCCTAGTCACATGAGGAGTTCCCCAAGGTTCCATACTTGGCCCCCTTCTATTTACATAAATGATCTGCCTAACATCTGCAAAGTCTGTACACATGTACGCAGCCAACCCCGCAATCTACACTAGCAAACCAAATCTACCGCAGCTTGAGCAAGACCAGTTCACAGAGGAAAAAAGTAGCTCGCACTTTTTCCAAAACACTGACAAAACCATACCAATGATTTTTGGAACAGTACCTAAATTACATAAAATTAAAAGTTCCCATCTATGCATCAGAACAAAATTCAATTAGCACACTGATGTTCTTTCAAATATCTAGGTTGCTAGACCCCAATCTATCTTTTGGCCTCCACATTGAAAAACTTCATCTAAAAGTAGGTGCCCTGTACAGAAAGAAATCCTGCCTATGCCCCACGGTAAGGAAACAGATGTTGCAACAAATGCTAATGCCAGTCATTGATTCTGGGGATGTAATGCATGCACTTATGCTGCAAACCCGCCTCATAAACTTACTACGTTGTATTACTCATTCTGCCACTTTGTGCTACAATGTAATTATATGACCCATCACTGTGACATGTTAAAAGAGCTAAACTAGCTGTCTCTGGAATCCAGACGCACCCTTCATCTTCCCAGCCTTGTGTTTAAAGAGACTCTCCAGTGCCAGGAAAACAAGCTGTTTTCCTGGCACTGCAGGTCCCCTCTCCGTCCCACCCCCCCATCCCAGGTTGCTGAGGGGGTTAAAACCCCTCCAGTAACTTACCTGTATCCAGCGCAGATGTCACTCGGCGCTGGGTCAGGCTCCGCCTACACTCCTCCCCCGCCAACGTCAGCCGGCGGGGGAGACCTATTGCGCATGCGCAGCCAGCGGCGGAGGAGACCTAATGCACATGCGCGGTAGACCTTCACATAGGAAAGAATTGAATAATGATTTCAAAACTTTCCTTTTGGTATTTCGGCGACAATGGAGGTCCTCACATAGCGTGAGGGCGTCCAGCGTTGTTATAACACACTTTTCGTGTTCTATGAACACGGAAGTGTCCTCTAATGAAAACTGCAATAATTACATTTGCAGGGTTAATGGTAGTGGGAGTTGGCACCCAGACCACTCCAATGGGCAGAAGTGATCTGGGTGCCTGGAGTGCCCCTTTAAGAGCTTTTCTGGGAAGCTCCCACACTACCTGAGCAAAATGCTCTCCCTGTCTGTTCTCACCTCTTATAACCTCCGAACCAGTACCAGCACTTTATTTAATATCCCAAAACACAAAAATAAAGTGTCTCGATCCTCAATTTCCTACAGTGCACCACAATTATGGAATAGCATCACGGATAAAGTCAAATCTTCCTCCAGTCTAAAATCCTTTAAGAGATCTCTGGCAACATTTCTCAATACAGAATGCACCTGTAATCATGGTTGATTATATTTCTTACCGTTCTGTATTAAATTTATATATGAGTATTTTAATATTATTTTGTAATTTTAATATTATGTTGTACTCTATTGTAACAATGCAGTGTTTGTGGGCCAAGGACATACTTGAAAATGAGAGAAATCTCAATGTATCATTCCTGGTGAAATATATTATAAATAAATAAATATTCACTAATAGTAGAAATATTATATGATAATTAGCTAAATAATACATTAAAAAAGGACAGTATATCTATATATTTTGCAATAAACTAATTGGCCCATTTCTGTGCCCTTTTGGTTCATCTGATGCCTCATCTATATTCCTGAATTAATTTTATTTAAAGCTTAAAGGACCACTATAGTGCTAGGAAAACATACTCGTTTTCCTGGCACTATAGTGCCCTGAGGGTGCCCCCACCCTCAGGGTTCCCCTCCCTCCCGGCTCTGGAAAGGGGAAAGGGGGTAAAACTTACCTTTTTCCAGCACTGGGCGGGGAGCTCTACTCCTCCGATCCTCCTTCTCTCCTCCCCGTCGGCTGAATGCGCACGCGCGGCAAGAGCTGCGCGCGCATTCAGCCGGTCGCATAGGAAAGCATTCATAATGCTTTCCTGTGGATGCTGGCGTGCTCTCACTGTGAAAATCACAGTGAGAAGCACTCAAGCGCCTCTAGTGGCTGTCAATGAAACAGCCACTAGAGGAAATAGGGGAAGGCTTAACCCATTCATAAACATAGCAGTTTCTCTGAAACTGCTATGTTTATGAAAAAATGGGTTAACCCTAGCTGGACCTGGCACCCAGACCACTTCATTAAGCTGAAGTGGTCTGGGTGCCTAGAGTGGTCCTTTAATTCTGTTGAGCCAAACCAACATATGACTGTCTATTTCTATTTTTGGGGGAAATGGTTTATCCGAGCCGAAACCATGCACAAGTGTAATTTCTCCAAAGCAATTATCCAACACACACACTTAGATACACACACAAACATGATCACAAATGGAGTGAATCAGTAATTAGTGACAAGTGGAAACTGTGAGTCTTTTCTCTTTATCCATGGCCTTTAAGCAGCAGCTGGAGATCCTGTGTGCAGTTCTTTTGACAGAGAAGCTGCTGCCAAGTGAGCACACAATCAGTAAAATATAAATATAGAGAGAGAGAATAATTTGCTATACATTCATTCACAACAGCTGCAATCATGAATACACAATATCAGAGTATTAAGGCTCTACTGAGGAGTTAAGCCAGATAGCCAGACTGACCCTCTTATTATCTTTTATTGTTATCATCATACGATTAATTCATGTATTGTTTCAGTCGTAGCACTTTCCAATTAAATATTGTTGTCTCTGGTTGATTTTGTAAATTTTTTTGTGTTTTTGTGAAAGTTTTGGTTTCTTCTCCTTATCCATAAAGCTCTACTAACACAGAGTTATGGAGTGAGTTACTCATTGATATGTCTTTCTTTACCTACAGGAAAGCGAAGCTGTCTTGGAGAGGCTCTAGTTAGGATGGAGCTCTACCTCTTCATAGTTACTGTGCTACAAAACTTCACCCTAAAATCTCCCGTACCGATTGAGGAGCTGGACATTACACCAGTGTATGGACTGGGGAACCTTCCAAAACCTTACACAATTTCATTTATCCCCCGTTTTACTTGATTACTGCAACAAAGTACCACCGGGCTGGTGCCTCTACAACCTTACTGGGCTTTCTTTACTTGTTCCTCCTGTCACCACTTTCCTCTTAGAATATAATTCAATCTTGATCCTTGTCTACTAAATTCTGACATTGAATAAATTTGCTTTTACGTCTAAATACTTCCCCATCTACTTTATTTTTTCTGTCTAGGACTTGCACCTCTCATCTCCTCTCATTATTTCCTCACACTTGTCTGACCACTTCATTTCCCATGCTGCACCTGGCCTCTGGAATTCCTTACATTTCTCTATTAGTCATGATATATTATTAGCACAGTGGTAGATGCAAAATAAGGAATACTTTACTTTACATTTCGCTGTCAAACTCTACCCCACCCCATTCTGTAACTTTAAAAGTATCATATGTCTCTATTTAGATATGATTTTTCCCTTCTGATCTCCCATACAGACTCCTAAATTACCAAGTATCTTAGACTTTCTCCAATTTAGCTGTCACTTCTTGCCACGTGTCTCCCATATCATATAATGTATAACCCAGGGCTCAGTCTATCGAAAAACCTTACATTCTGTATCTGAGATCTCCAGCTAGATTCTAAGCGTTCCTTCTGTACCAGTATGGAGCCAAGTGTATGTTTGTTTAAGTTTATGTTAAGTTTGTATACTTGCCTGTAGCCTTTAGTATTTTATAACCTGCTGGCACTATATATAAATTAATACTAATAAAAATAAAAATTTAGATGTTTAACCAATGTTTATCATACGTCACAGAATATTCCACTAAGCAATTCATTGAGTAGGGTCAACTGGACATAGTGCCAAGATTTTACAAAGAGCAACTCTACCAATCGTAGTCTGAGGAGATAGGGTGTCCCCTTGCAGTCTTTAATTTAAAGATTAATAAACCTTTATAGTCTTGAAATCTGCCTGTCTATCTGCCCTTCTGTTCGTCTGTCTGTCTATACACACTTAAATACTTAATTGTCTGTATACATATGTCTTTATATAAATGTATTAATACGTTTCTTGCCATGTTAAGCATTGCGGAATGATGCTTGGGTTAATAAAGGTAAGGCTTCCGCAAATAACTTTAACCCCTTAAGGACACATGACGGAAATATTCCGTCATGATTCCCTTTTATTCCAGAAGTTGTGTCCTTCACTGTCCCAGAAAACAAAGTTAAAAGGTAATAATCTAACAATTGCTGCAAGTCATGGAGCAGGTGATGATTGAATAATGAATACAGGATTCTTTAGCCATACACATTAACATTGGTTGGAAAGTGTTTAAAACTCAACAGTTAATCACTATGGTCTTCCTTGATTCTGTACATGGTGTGAAGCAAGGAATACCATAGACGCTATAGTAATCCCTGTACAGAATCAGAAAAGACCATAGAGACTAACTGTTAGCATTAAAGCACTGGCTGTCATCAATGAGGTTTCTTTTCTAAGCAGCGACCAATGTGGAGATTTTGTCCTATGCTTTGCAGATGGTTGTTAATCCAAATTAAATCAACACTATAGTGAATAAATTTATATATATATATAAATATGTATGTATGCAATCCGCTGCCTATATTGAATCTTCAGGCAGTACAAAAATGTTTGTCGATGTTTCCGTCCTATCCGTAAACGTGTCTTAAAAGAACCACTCCACCCCCGTAGAGAACTCCAGCTTGCTGAATTGCTATATGACTGTGGAGTATCCCTTTAAAATCCCCGTTTATAAAGGTGCCAATTTCATTTTGAAATTAACACTTTTATATTTTAAAATAGGAACGTGTCAATAGGAAGTCGTCAGTCAAACAGCTGGGGTGATTTACTTCATACTTCTGTTAGTTCCTCTGAGCTGACAATAGTAGCAGGCACACTCTAATAGAGCACACATGCCTTACAATATTGGCTGCAAATTCTGCTCCAAAGGGTGACCGGCACGAGGGGAAGCATTCACATGCAAGGGAAAATGATCATCTTTATTGATTGGACTTATTTACTTCTTTCTGGGGAAAGAGACTCATCATCCTTCATGGAATGAAAAATATCCTTCAAAAATATCCTTCAAGGCGATATAATATTCACCAGAAACCCTGATATGAAAGCATTATAGAAATATATGTGTATAACAGAGCTCCGCAGTAATAATACTACCAGTAAAGATATCCCCTGGACTGCAAGGAAGGGGAGGCATGACTGCTGTCCTGCAGTAAGGGGGCGGGAGTATTATAGATACATAGTTGCAAGATGGGGGGATATAAGAAGGAATGCAGAAGGGAGGGTACTCACCAGAGCAGAAGGAGCGGTCTGGAACAGTTTCAGAGCCCTTTAGCCTTTGCCTTCTGCTGTTTAAAAAAAAAAAAAAGAGTGAATTTATAGCTATTTTCTAGTTCCCAGCAAGATGGCGGATTTGTCAAGGGAGGCTTTGCTGGGGGTGCTGCAGGCCTACCTGTCGTCCCATAGGTCCGGTTCCCTGGCGGACCTGATGGCTGACCTTCCCCAGGCCCGGTGGCGGAGACCCCTTCTCTGGCCCGTGGGAGGAGGCCGAGGCATTCTAGGCCTCCTTCCCGCCTTTCCCCCAGTCCGGTGCGTAGAGGAGGTGTAGCGGAGGCCAGGACCAGCGGACAGCAGGCGGCTTCAGATCATGGCGACGGCACATCCTGGGCTTCCAGGAGGCAGCCGCGGGTGAGAGGAGCTGCGGCAAGGCGGGCCCAAGATGGTGGAGCGCGGGAAAAGCACTCTCGCAACCCACCTTCTCTTCCGGTCCTGCAGGAAGTGACGCATCGACGTCTGACGTCCGGGCGGTGCGGGGAGACGCCGGATGTCACGAGGGGCGCATACGTGACGGATGCACGGCGCACAGTGCGGACGTCACAGGCCCGGAAGTGAGCGGGCATTCGGCGCCGGAGCCCCAGGAGAGCCATGGGGAGCCCAAGACAGGGATCGGAGGGCTGTACAGCCCGGGAGAAAGCTGGGGGCAGGTGCCCTGCAGCACAGGGAGCCCGAGACCCGGGGACTGCCGGCCAGGAGTCCAACATGTGGGAGAGACAGCAGCCAGAGGGCCGACAGGCTGCAGGAGGGCTCGGATTCCGGATCTCAGGAGGAAGAGGAGGAAGAGTTGGACCGGAGGACGGTGCCCAGAGCTTACCAACCAGAGCGGGCTACCGTGGCAGCTCAAGTAAGTGGTGAGTTGGCTTGCCCTAGCACTTGGGGTAGCCTAACTGGGGGGCAGGGTGCACCAGGTGTCCTAGGGCAGGAGCAGGCTGCGGAAGGGGAATTGTTGCGCTTGCTCAGGGCAGTGGTAGATAGGTTACCAGGGTCTGCACATAGCCATTCAAGGGACGCACGCAGAGTGCTGGATAGGGCCCAGGCATGGGGGGGTCTTTCGTCCCTCTCTACCTGGTTGTGAACTATCCCCCTTGGGCATGCATGTCCCACAGGAGACACGGGATAAGATTCTAAAAGGGGAATTTGTGGACTTGCTGTCCCTGGTTTCCCCAGACAGGAATTCTGTGGATCGGCCGCGCCACAGCGAACCACAAGACCCTGAGAAGGGTAAGCAAATCCCACGTATGTTTGGGAATTGGTTACAGGGCTTCGCGGTTTTCGCTAGTATTCTGACCCGTCGGTTTCCGGATAGGGCGCCGGCGTTGTTTGGGTACTTGGATCTGATTTGGGGTGCATATAAGGTGTATGGTGGGCAGAGCTGGTTCCGTTACGACCAGCAGTTCCGTCAGAAGATGGCGGCGTGTCCTGGACTGGACTTCAGCACGCAGGATGGCAGCCTGTGGCTGTTACTCATGACCCCTAGTTGTTCGGCGTCCTTTCCAGGGGCAGCCGGCGCCGGAACTTCCTCCGGTGCGCCGGCTGGGCAGAAAAGAGGAGTGTGCTGGCTCTTCAATGAGAGCCACTGCAGGTGGTACTCCTCCTGTAGGTTTAAGCACGAGTGCTCGCATTGCGGGGGGGCTCACCCCGCCATGCGATGCTTTAAGAAGGCGAAGCAGTCCATCCCTAAGGCAGGGTCCCGAGAGGATGGTTCCAAAGGGAAGGACCCCAGTGAGCGTGGCAAGGATGTTGCCATGGCTCGAGGCCTACCCTAAATGCTGCGACGCTGCGGTGTTGGAGGAAGGGTTTTCAGTCGGATTCTGGATCCCCTTTGTCTTCTCGGCGGAGCCACTGTTGGCAGAAAATCTTCGGTCGGTCTAGGGTAAGGAGGAAGTTTTGGGTGCTAAATTGAGGAAGGAGTTGTCATTGGGGCGCATGGTGGGGCCGTTTTCTTTCCCCCCATTTCCCAACTTCCGTGTATCGCCTTTGGGGCTGGTACCAAAAAAGGAGCCTGGCTCCTTTCGGTTGATTCATCACCTGTCCTACCCGGCTGGGAGGTCGGTGAATGATGATATCGATAAGGAGTTTAGCAGGGTGCGTTATTCCTCTTTTGACAGGGCTCGGTCATTGGTTAGGGAAGCGGGGTTGGGGGCACTCCTGGCTAAATCGGACATTGAATCGGCCTTTCGGTTATTGCCGGTTCATCCGGAATGTTATCACCTTCTGGGTTGTCGATTCCAGGGGGCGTATTTCTACGACATGTGCCTTCCCATGGGTTGTTCTATATCGTGTTCTTATTTTGAAATGTTTTCCTCGTTTTTGGAATGGTACGTGGTTCAGTACTCGGGTTTGGATTCGGTTATACACTCGACGACTTTCTGTTTGTGAGTCCTCGGGAGGGTGATGGATGTGCTCGGTTGTTGTCGGCCTTCCGTGCAGTGTCCGCGTGGTTTGGCGTGCCAGTTGCGGAGCAGAAGACGGAGGGGCCAGCCACAAGGCTGTCGTTTTTGGGCATCAAGATCGACACCATGGACATGGTTTTTCGTTTACCAGACGAAAAGCTAATGGTGCTGCTGCAGCAGATTGACTTGGTCAAATCATCTCGGAAGGTCCAGTTGCATACGATGCAAGTACTGCTGGGTCATCAAGCATTTGCTTGCAGAGTTTTGCCCATGGGTCGGGCTTTTTGCAGGCATACTTATGGGACCTGGTTTCGGAGGGCTGATGTCCTTGGTATCGGAATCATTGTCAGCTGCTTCATGGAAGGCGTACAGGTCGGTGTTGGTAGGTTGGTTGTCTTGTGTGGATGGGTCTGATCAAATGTCATCGGAGTCAGTCCGGTTCTCAATAACGTTGCTCTACATGAATAGGCTCCTGGAGCAAGGTCAATCATGCGCCTCGGGGGTTAGTTTTGTCCTGTCCGGCTCTTCCAGCAGTATATGGCGAGCCGGCCAGCGTCGGCCTCGCTGTTGGTGCATGCGGATGGGTCCCCGCTTACGCGTTTTCAGTTCGCGTCGAAGTTGGAGGAGAGCCTTTGTTGGACTGCGGTCTAGATCCATCCGGTTTCTCGCCTCATTCTTTCAGAATTGGGGCCGCAACTCAGCTAGCTGTATGGGTCTGGCGGGTTCAGTGGTGCAGCGATTAGGCAGATGGTCTTCTAAGAGATATCAACTGTATGTCCGACCGCATCTGTTATAATTTGTTCCAGGTTGTGTTCCCCATTATGTTTGGATCTTGGGGCATTCGTTCATTTATTGGGCAGCTTGACGGGCTCAGTCTTGCTCCTACGGACGGAACCTAGGGATCTCCTCGGATGTAGCGAGGGTACGCTGGAGGGGTGTTCAGGGTCTGTCTGGAGGCAAGTCTATCTGGAGTGTGTGGCCCTTAGCAGGTTCGTGTCAGGTCCTGTTACAATTTTGATTCATGCGGGGGGTAATGATTTAGGGAGGGTTAGAACGGTGGATCTTATGCACTCTGTCAAACACGACTTGGCCCGGTGTTTAGCTCTATTCACAGACTGTATTCTTATTTGGTCTGAGATTGTTCCCCGTCCTGGCTGGCATGCCTTGCCGCATGCCAAGGGTCTGGAGCAGAGCAGGCGCAAGCTCAACATGACGATCTCTCGGTTTGTGCAGCGGCTTGGTGGTGTGGCGGTCCGGCATGTCGAGCTGTAGGGGGACAATAGGAATTTGATGAGGGCTGACGGAGTGCACCTTAACCAAATAGGATTGGACATTTTTAATGCGGGTCTGCAATCGGGTATAGAAAAGGCACTGTCTGCGGGGGGCGCAATGCCAGAAAAGGAGATGGAGGGCCGGCATCGTGGTGGCGGAGTTCCTGGCCAGCGCACGTAATGCACGGAAAGGATTTGGGGAGTCGCAGCCTGCTAGGGCTGATGGCTGAAAGCAGGCTGTACGAACTCTGGATAAAGACTTGGAGTATCTGTCTGTTGGGTAGTCACCCCAACAGCTGACAGGTGGAAATGCTGGCACTGTAAAAAGTTTAATAAAGCTGTGGCCGTTGCCCTTACCCAACAATCAGGTGTCATGTCGTTATTGGGGGTAACGGGTATGGTATTTGGGTCAACAGTCAAGATATCCCCTGGACTGCAAGGAAGGGGAGGCATGACTGCTGTCCTGCAGTAAGGGAGTGGGAGTATTATAGATACATAGTTGCAAGATGGGGGGATATAAGAAGGAATGCAGAAGGGAGGGTACTCACCAGAGCAGAAGGAGCCGTTTGGAACAGTTTCCCGCCCGCCCTCCCCAATTTTCTAGGCTATGTGATGGTTTCTGTCTTGTGGTGGTGTTTGTTTCTGTTCTTGTTTTGTCACAGCTATGGCGGCGTTCCTGGCCAGCGCACGTAATGCACGGAAAGGATTTGGGGAGTCACAGCCTGCTAGGGCTGATGGCCGAAGGCAGGCTGTACGAACTCTGGATAAAGGACTTGGAGTATCTGTCTGTTGGGTAGTCACCCCAACAGCTGACAGGTGGAAATGCTGGTGCTGTTAAAGTTTAATAAAGCTGTGGTCGTTGCCCTTACCCAACAATCAGGTGTCATGTCGTTATTGGGGGTAACGGGTGTGGTATTTGGGTCAGCAGTCGTGTCTGAGTGTATCACAGAGCTCCACAGCAATACTACTCCCAGTAATGTGTCTGTGTGTAAAACAGTGCTCCGCAGCAATAATACTCCCAGTAATGTGTCTGGGTGTATAACAGATGTGACAGACCCATCTGTCTGGATTATAACTGCGTTGTTCGTTTTTTTTTGCCGTTTTCATGAATTTCCCCGTTCGTATGCTTTGTTTAAGGGAATGTCGGTTTTGTCGAACGGAACTACCGAACGGACGGCCACCCAGAAGAGAAGTGTGCTGCTGGTTAACCTATTGATCCCAATTAGAACGTTGCGGTTAACCACAGACACTTCTCAATTAAAAACCGAATGCCGGGTGGTCGTCGTTCGTATGTCGACCACGAGGCGGCGGCCATTTTGTCCATGCGAACGACCAGCGGTGTTCAACGATTATTTCATGGATCGGAAAACGGACACTTTTTCAGCCGAACACCGCTGAAGCCGTCGACCTCCCCTTCTCAATCGACAAAAGCATGCGAATGACAGCCGTTCGGGAGATTCAACCACACGAATGGACTTAACCCAGATAGCTGTCCCATGGAGTCAATCGCATACCGAAGAACTGAAAGAGACTTTGACTCCATGGCGATTGAACTGTGCGAATGGGATCTGAGCGCTATTCTCCAATAATGTGCCCTCAGATCCAGGCTATCTGGGGATATGCAAGACTGATGTAAAATGTTCAGCAGTTATTAAGTTATGGATTTTTGTGTGTTTTTGTAACTTGTATCTAAAATGGCGATTGCCTCTGCTCGGGGAGATAATTGAATTACTTCCCAATTATCCCCCGAGCAGAGGGGAGGGAACTGTACTGCATGCTGGGAATATTGTGGGGATGTATGTCCAGAATGTCCCCATGTCCCTCTGTGATTTCAGTCTCCCATTTGGTCCCCTAGGGGAGTGTCCACCAAGTGGGAGACCTGCATAAATACCGGGCAGGTAGCCCCCAGTAAACCAGTTCGTGTTTTACCCTCAAAGCGGAGCTTGGTCTCGTTATTGGGGGGATTTGGATACTAGCGGCGAGAGACTGCTTACTTGGATTATTTGCCGCTTGGGAGAGATTGTCGTTCGGTTATTAATTGCCGTTCGTGGATTTGCGGCTTGCGAAGGGAATTAGCCGTACAGGTACCGTTCGGGAGTTTGGAGTGTTCCCTGACTGGCGTTCGCATGGTTTTATTATACCCGCTACCCGACCACATTATTGCGAACGGGGAATACTCGCTAAACGGCGGTTTGTACATTTCGTTCCTGGAGGTACCGTAACAACTGGTGGCAAGCGACGGGATGATCCTCAACGCCCAAAGAGACCATTACAACCAGGACTAAATGGAATTACAATACCAAAACCTGAGGAGGGCTACCCTAAAGGATTTATTGGAGCAAAGAGGGGGACAAGCCAGTAACCTCAGGAAGAGGGATATTATTGCGTTATTGCTGGAAATGGATGGAGTACCAGCGGCAGAGGGAACCAATGGACCCAGCGCAGCTGACAGAACCCCCGAGGAGGCAAGCTTTGACCGGGCGGTAAGAATCAGGCTGGCACATTATGGTCCCAGGAAACCGCGCCTTACATAAATTATATATACATACACTTGATGTCTCTTAGTAGTTTCGGATAATTTATCCTCAAAAAGAAAACAGAAAGAGTATATACAATAGTGTAGTATGTTAAATAATATTAGGAAAAAGTGATAAATAAAACGGAGGTATTTTTCACTCACATTTGGTAGAGCTACTGTGGGAGCTCTACCATAATTGGCATGGACGGTAAAATCCCCGTCTTAGGATAAGAAGTCCAACGTCTTAGGTACTCCAATGGTGTAGTAGTGCAGATAAAAATGGAAAACAAGAAACTCCAATAGTGTAATAGTTCCAACTCCAAGTATAAATGGATAAATAGAAATATATATACTCACATTTACTAGAGCAGAAAACTTGCTCTAGTTTATAAGGCTGCAGTGGCCAATGGCTTCTGATGAAGCCATTGGCGAAACGCGTTAAGTGTTATTTTATATAGCTTTTATTTTATTCTGTTTGATACATTATTAAATATATATCTTTTAAAGCTATATTCCATTTTATTATATTTTATTTGCACCATCTTACTTCCTGGCCTGTATATCCTACAGTGGGGATTATACCACTGCAAGCCTTATAAACTAGAGCAAGTTTTCTGCTCTAGTAAATGTGAGTATATATATTTCTATTTATCCATTTATACTTGGAGTTGGAACTATTACACTATTGGAGTTTCTTGTTTTCCATTTTTATCTGCACTACTACACCATTGGAGTACCTAAGACGTTGGACTTCTTATCCTAAGACGGGGATTGTACCGTCCATGCCAATTATGGTAGAGCTCCCACAGTAGCTCTACCAAATGTGAGTGAAAAATACCTCCGTTTTATTTATTACTTTTTCCTAATATTATTTAACATACTACACTATTGTATATACTCTTTCTGTTTTCTTTTTGAGGATAAATTATCCGAAACTACTAAGAGACATCAAGTGTATGTATATATAATTTATGTAAGGCGCGGTTTCCTCCCTTTTCTCCTATACTACTGTTCTAACAAGGCTGGGAATCCTTGTATTTGTTACTGCTGCCTATTTTATTGTTTATTCTTTGGAGTGAGCACCTGACACATCTCTTCTTTTTCACATTATGGTCCCAACCCGACTATAGAGACCATTGACCGGGTCATGGCAGCTGTGGAGGCCAACCTGCTTCGCCAAAGCGGTGCTGCAGCAGCCCCAGTCACAGCAAACCCGGGGGATAGGAAAAAGGTACCATTCACTGCGTTTAAAGCCTTCAGTGAAACAGAAGGAGAGATCGATGGGTACCTTGCTGATTTTGAGCGGCAATGTGCCCTGCACAAGGTACCCCTGGAAGACTGGTTCACTATATTGTCCGGCAAGTTATCCGGCCGGGCCAGCGAGGCATTTCGGGCCATTCCTGATGAGGAGATTGGGGATTATGTGGCCGTCAGGGAAGCTTTACTCTCCCGGTATGCCGTTACACCTGAGGCATACCGGAGGAGGTTCCGAGACACCGTCAAGACCTCTGGGGACTCATACGTGGAATGGGCATGTAAGGTGCATCGCACAGCCGCCCACTGGATGGCGGGGTGCCAGGCTGTGTCCGGAGAAGAGGTGCTGCAGATGTTTCTTTTGGAACATTGTTTTGATAAATTGCCAGCAGGGGTCAGAGAGTGGGTAAGGGACCGCAAACCCTCCACTCTGCACGAAGCAGCTCGCCTGGCGGATGAGTATACCGACGCCCGCAAACTGGACAGTCTCATCAGCAAGGCTCCCGCCAGAGTGGAATACAGGCCAACGGCACCAATAGCAGCCAACCTATACCAGCCTCCCATGAATCGCCCATCGGCACCGCCTCCATCTGCCCAGTACCAGCAGACACCTCGGTTCAACTCACGGGAGTATGCCCAACCCATTCGGTGCTACCTGTGCAAGCAACTAGGGCACAAGCGACCCGAGTGCCCGATGAACAGCGCCAACCAGAACCAGTCCTGGAGGAGACCAGCCGGCGGCAATCCACGACCCCCCATCCCAGCCGCTCACTGTGTAGAGGAAGAGGAGTGCTGGGGCATCCTGCATGAGGCAGACCCCGTTCAGGCTGCCCACCGGGATAACAGGCAGCACCACCGACAATGTGTAAAAGTCAATGGGAAGGAGGTCAGTGGTCTACGGGATACCGGGGCAACCATGACTTTGCTCCAGAAACACCTGGTATCCGAAGCCCAACATACAGGGGACACGGTCGCCGTACGAGTAGCTGGAGGTGCCGTGTTCCGTCTGCCCGTTGCCCGGGTACATTTGGATTGGGGAGTGGGCGCTAGACATGTGAATGTGGGGGTCATGAAGGACTTACCAGCGGATGTCCTCCTTGGCAATGACTTGGCGCCCCTTGTTTCCGCCTACGCTCCCATGGGTCCTGCTGAAGTGGACGCTGTCACGACCCGTGCCCAGACCCGTGCCGCCGAGACCGGCCCACCTGCTGTTGAGACCCAGGTAAGACTCTCTACCCCGACTTGTACCTTAGACCAGGCCCCTTTAGGCTGGGATACCCCAGAGATATACGGGAAGGAAACCAGGGAAGACCCGACGCTAGCAAAGTACAGGGCCAGGGCCGATTCTGGGGGAGAAGGAGTAGATGGGGAGCACTACGAGTGGGTGGGGGATAGACTCTACAGGATCCCGAAACCGCCCCAGAAGCCGAATACCCCTCCGCAGAATCGACAGCTAGTGGTGCCCGCAAAATACCGGCAGGAGATTCTGCGGATTGGGCATGATGTGCCATTAGCCGGCCATCTAGGTTCCCGCCGCACAGCTCATAGGATCACACAAAATTTCTTCTGGCCCAATTTTAACCGAGATGTGCGGGTCTATTGTAGCACGTGTGACACCTGTCAACGGGTAGGTAAGCGGGGGGATCACCCAAAAGCTAGGCTTCAGTCGATGCCTATCATTGGAGAACCCTTTTCCCGCATAGCCGTTGACATTGTGGGTCCACTGGCCAGGGCTAGTCCATCAGGTAAGAAGTATATTCTCACCGTGGTGGACTATGCCACACGCTACCCAGAGGCAGTAGCACTGTCCAATATAGAGGCAGAGACGGTTGCTGATGCCCTGGTTAAAATCTTCACTAGGGTCGGGTTCCCTCAGGAGATCCTCTCCGATCAGGGAACCCAGTTCACCGCTGTGCTTACCCAGCAGCTGTGGAAGGTGTGCGGTATTAAACCTCTGCTTAGCTCACCTTATCACCCACAGACTAACGGTCTCTGCGAGCGATTTAATGGCACCCTCAAACAGATGTTGAGGACCTTTACTGACACTTGCAGAGACTGGGAGCGATTCCTGCCTCATCTGCTATTTGCATACAGAGAGGTGCCTCAGGAATCTACTGGGTTCTCCCCCTTTGAGTTACTCTATGGGAGAAGGGTCCGTGGACCCCTAGATCTCATTAGAGGACACTGGGAGGGGGAGACAGAGCAAGAAGGGACCCCCATAGTACCATATGTCCTGGAACTCCGGGACCGCATGGAGAAACTGTCCCTGATGGTAAGGGAGAATCTCCAGGCGGCCCAGGGGAGACAGAAACGGTGGTACGATCGGGGTGCCCGACAGCGGATCTTCCAGGTTGGGCAGAAGGTTCTGGTACTCAAGCCTGTGAAGACGAACAAGATGCAAGCATCTTGGCAGGGCCCGTATAAAGTGTTAGCTCAGGTATGCGATACTACCTACCTTATAGCCAGCTGTTCAGATGAAAGGATTCAGCGATCCTTCCATGTGAACATGCTGAAGGAGTATCAGGAACGACCAGAGGATGTTGCGGCAGTATGTGCCCCAGCTACTGACGACCCCGAGAACTTACCGTTACCTGACTTGCTAGAGAGGGACCCCCAGACAGACCTTACTAGTCTTGTACAGCTAGGGGACCGACTAAACCCGGCAGAGAAGGTACAGGCAAGACAATTACTGTGGGAGAAGCAGGCCACGTTCTCCCAAGAACCCGGGTACACTACCCTAGCTGTACACAAGGTTGAGACACCCGGACAGAACCCCCTACGGCAACCCCCATACCGTATCCCTGAAGCAGTCCGAGAAGGAATGCGGAAGGAGATACAGGAAATGACCAGACTGGGGGTTATCGAACATTCGGACAGTCCTTGGGCCTCGCCTGTAGTTCTGGTGCCTAAGAAAGATGGGACCACCCGGTTCTGTGTGGACTACAGGCGGCTCAACGAGCGGACCACCACTGACGCCTACCCTATGCCCCGGGTAGACGAGTTATTAGACCGTATTGCCAGGGGGCGCTATCTGACCACCATAGATCTGTGCAAAGGCTATTGGCAGATCCCCCTGGCCGAGGATGCTATCCCTAAGTCGGCATTCGTCACCCCATTTGGCCTGTACCAGTTTAAGGTTATGCCATTTGGGATGAAGAATGCTCCGGCTACTTTCCAGCGTATGGTGGATAGGCTCCTCGATGGCTTCCAGGACTTTGCATGTGCATACCTGGATGACATTGCGGTCTACAGTGAGTCCTGGGAAGACCATTTAGTACACGTGGGGGTGGTGCTGGACAAGATTCGGGCCGCAGGCCTGACCTTGAAGCCAGACAAGTGCCATCTAGGCATGGCAGAAGTACAGTACTTGGGTCACAGAGTAGGCTGTGGGAGCCAGAGACCGGAGCCAGCCAAGGTAGAGGCTGTAGCTAACTGGCCCACACCTATCACCAAGACCCAAGTGCTAGCTTTCCTGGGGACGGCAGGGTATTACCGACGTTTTGTCCCCGACTACAGTACGGTTGCCAAGCCCTTGACTGACCTGACTAAGAAGAATTTGCCTAAACAGGTCCTGTGGTCTCCAGCTTGTGAAGCCGCGTTTCAGGCACTGAAGCAAGCTCTTGTTAATGCCTCCTGTCCTGGCTGCCCCAGTCCCTAACAAACGTTTTCTTGTACATACAGATGCTTCCATGTATGGACTGGGGGCTGTGCTAAGCCAGGTCGGGGAAGATGGAGGAGAGCACCCTGTCGCATACTTAAGCCGAAAGTTACTACCCCGGGAAGTAAGTTATGCGGCAGTGGAAAAAGAGTGTTTAGCCCTGGTCTGGGCACTGAAGAAACTGAGCCCTTATCTGTATGGACAAGAATTTTCCCTTATTACGGACCATAACCCCCTCGTGTGGCTTAACCGGGTCTCAGGAGACAATGGCAGACTGCTGAGGTGGAGTTTGGCACTACAGCCATATAACTTCACCATCAGCTACCGACCCGGTAAGCAGAATGGGAATGCAGATGGGTTATCTCGGCAAACAGACGTCCCTACTCCTCCTCAGTCCGGTCATCCCCAAGTTGACCCGCCAAAGGGTCAAGCCGGGTCTGCCGGAGTGTTCCACAAGGGGGGAGCCGTGTGACAGACCCATCTGTCTGGATTATAACTGCGTTGTTCGTCTGTTTTGCCGTTTTCATGAATTTCCCCGTTCGTATGCTTTGTTTAAGGGAATGTCGGTTTTGTCGAACGGAACTACCGAACGGACGGCCACCCAGAAGAGAAGTGTGCTGCTGGTTAACCTATTGATCCCAATTAGAACGTTGCGGTTAACCACAGACACTTCTCAATTAAAAACCGAATGCCGGGTGGTCGTCGTTCGTATGTCGACCACGAGGCGGCGGCCATTTTGTCCATGCGAACGACCAGCGGTGTTCAACGATTATTTCATGGATCGGAAAACGGACACTTTTTCAGCCGAACACCGCTGAAGCCGTCGACCTCCCCTTCTCAATCGACAAAAGCATGCGAACGACAGCCGTTCGGGAGATTCAACCACACGAATGGACTTAACCCAGATAGCTGTCCCATGGAGTCAATCGCATACCGAAGAACTGAAAGAGACTTTGACTCCATGGCGATTGAACTGTGCGAATGGGATCTGAGCGCTATTCTCCAATAATGTGCCCTCAGATCCAGGCTATCTGGGGATATGCAAGACTGATGTAAAATGTTCAGCAGTTATTAAGTTATGGATTTTTGTGTGTTTTTATAACTTGTATCTAAAATGGCGATTGCCTCTGCTCGGGGAGATAATTGAATTACTTCCCAATTATTCCCCGAGCAGAGGGGAGGGAACTGTACTGCATGCTGGGAATATTGTGGGGATGTATGTCCAGAATGTCCCCATGTCCCTCTGTGATTTCAGTCTCCCATTTGGTCCCCTAGGGGAGTGTCCACCAAGTGGGAGACCTGCATAAATACCGGGCAGGTAGCCCACAGTAAACCAGTTCGTGTTTTACCCTCAAAGCGGAGCTTGGTCTCGTTATTGGGGGGATTTGGATACTAGCGGCGAGAGACTGCTTACTTGGATTATTTGCCGCTTGGGAGAGATTGTCGTTCGGTTATTAATTGCCGTTCGTGGATTTGCGGCTTGCGAAGGGAATTAGCCGTACAGGTACCGTTCGGGAGTTTGGAGTGTTCCCTGACCGGCGTTCGCATGGTTTTATGATACCCGCTACCCGACCACATTATTGCGAACGGGGAATACTCGCTAAACGGCGGTTTGTACATTTCGTTCCTGGAGGTACCGTAACAACAGAGCTCCACAGCAATAATTCTCCCAGTAATGTGTTTGAGTGTATAACAGAGCTCCACAGCAATAACACTCCCAGTAATGTGTCTGAGTGTATAACAGAGCTCCACAGCAATAATACTCCCAGTAATGTGTCTGAGTGTATAACAGAGCTCCTCAGTAATAACACTCCCAGTAATGTGTCTGAGTGTGTAGCAGAGCTCCACAGCAATAATGCTCCCAGTAATGTGTCTGAGTGTATAACAGAGCTCCACAGCAATAATACTCCCAGTAATGTGTTTTTAAATGACAATAAATGTCTTTAGAAATCAGTCTGTGTAAATAGGATACAGTGTTCTTGTTATAAATTACATTTTAGTTGTATATAACAGCCCCACCCATGGCCACACCTCCTCCACACCCTCCACAGTAGTCAAGGCGAGAGAGAACAAGAGCATGGACCAGCACCTTAGCCGCATCCGGGGTTAAATAGGGGCGAATGCGTGCTATGTTTTTGAGATGGAAGCGACAGGATTTGGCGATTGATTGGACATGAGGGGTAAAGGAGAGGTTGGAGTCAAAAAGAACACCCAGGCAGCGAGCCTTCGAGGTAGAGGTGATGGTAGCGCTGTTGACTTAGAGGGAGACAGACACGGGAGTAGTAACACTTGAGGGAGGAAAGACCAGAAGTTCTGTTTTGTACAGGTTGAGTTTAAGGAAGTGAGAAGCCATGTAGATTTGTGTGTCATCCACATAGAAATGATAACGGAAGCCAAAGGAGCTGATGAGTTTGCCAAGGGTGGCAGTATAGATAGAGAACAGTAGGGGACCAAGGACAGAACCTTGCGGGATGCCGACAGAGAGTGGTTGGGTAGAAGAGGCAGAGTCAGAGTCAGAGGAAGAAACACTGAAAGAGCGCTGGGAGAGGTAGGAGGAACACCAGGAGAGAGCAGTATCCTGTAGACCAAAATTATGGAGAATGCGAAGAAGCTGTTGATGATCAACAGTGTCAAAGGCAGCAGAAAGATCAAGGAGAATTAGGATAGAGTAATGGCTGTGAGATTTAGCAGCAATTAAATCATTGGATACTTTGGTCACAGCCGTTCAAGAGGCACTGAGGTAAGATGATCCCTACCCCAATCCCAAACCCCAAACCACTCCCATGCACACATACAACCAATCACTAGCACCATCCCCACCATCCCCACACTCATACATGTGCCCTTGTCCGCACTGGGAGCGACTGTGATCCATGGCGCAAGGCCTCCTGGATTGCCTGGACAGTATCCTGGCTGTAACTGGGCCTGGGAAAACCACGAGGGAAATTCTTCTAGGGAAATCAGAACAGGAAGTGACGAATCGACATAAGCCTGGAATGGAGGTAGGTTTGGGTTTATATAGGCCGTATCAACCCCTCCCACAACTCCAGGCTCCACCTTACCATGTATACATTATATAAAATAATATACAAATGTAGATTTGTTTTTACTGTTCTTGTATTGCTCGAGTCTCACTTGATCTGTGCAAAAAAATCATCATTTAGTGGCTGTCCCCGAGCCATTAAAAAAAAAATCATACATATTTCCTTTGAGGGGATGCCACGGGCGGAATCCCTAATCATGAAGCTTCTGAATATATTTCACCATTGACTTATTGTTTGCTCCATTTTACACGGGTATGGCACTTCGGATATATGGAGTTCTGACAAACAGCCAATTGGCCCAAATTCAGTCTAGATAAATCCTTAAATCTGTCTTTCATTCAGAGCCATCTGACAGCTATTATTACAAGTGCTATTGACATACCGATCAAAAATTCCTATTTACATTGTGCCAGAACTTTAAGGGGCCACAATAACAGACCACTAAAAAACCTTAATATCACTTAATTTAAAGAACATCAAAACATGAATTCAACTATTGTGTAATTTTATAGCTTTAAGGGACACTATATGGTCAGGAACACAAACATATATTCCTGATCCTATAGTTTTAAAACCACCTTCTAGCCCCCCTGAATCCCTTCTGCCTCCCTAAATATAGTAAAATCTTACTGTATTCAAGCCTGAAGCTGTAGCTATGCATGTTGTTTGCCTCAGAATAGCAGGCTGCTTGCTGACATAATCAGAAGTGGTAGACTGATCCAATCACAGTGCTTCCCCATAGGATTGGCGGAGACTGACAAAGATGCAGATCAGGGGCAGAGCCAGCATGATTCAAACACAGCCCTGGCCAATCAGCATCTCCTCATAGAGATGAATTGAATCAATAATTCTCTATGAGGAAAGTGTCTGCATGCAGAGGGCGGAGATACAAAGGAGCCATGGAAAACAAAGGCATGAAGATGCCGAACTGGTAGCTAGAGTGTTAGATATAAAGGTTGTAAAACTTAGCCATTGTGCTGTACCTAAAAGCAGAGCAGGTGTAGCACTATGTACCTAAAAGGGAACATGGCTGGTGTCAATGCAGGAGAGAGAGGTAGAGGGGGATGAGTTTGCTGGGCTAAATTAGGTTAAAGCGTACAGAGCCAGGTGAACGATATAGAGTGGAGAAACAAAGGAATGCTTCAAAACTGCTTCATGGAGGGAATCCCTCCGTCTCCGACGTGCTGGGCACTGGCACAAAGGGCATGATATTGCCGACATTCCATTGTACAGATCTCTCTTTTAAATCTTTATAACAGTTACAGGAGAACAAATGGGCGGGTTTGAGAAAGAATATTTATCTTTCCTTAGAATTAGGAATTCCAAACAAAAACAATAATTACAGGCACATGCTTAGACTCCTTACTGCTAATGGAAAATGGACAAAAAATAATTTCAAAAATATATAAAACAAAAACATACAAAATCGAAAAGATTAGATCAATGCGAATATGTGGGAAGAAGGGATGGGAAGAGAGTTCTCTTTGGAACAGCGGTTGGAATTTTTTATTCATTGTGTAAATATATACAAATTATAATTAAAATTAGTACTTAGATGGTACTTAAAGCTCATGTTCCATTCCTCCACCGGATAGATGTTGGAGGTGCACAAGGGAAGTTGGGTCACAGAAACACATTTGGTAAGAATGTTGCAAAACTTGAGTCTCCTAAGATTAACACATCGGAAATAATATGAGAGATTCTCCACGTTCCATGTGAGATGTCCACCCAACTTTTTCTCTTTCACATAGATTTTCCATTAATTTAAACAAATGTTGATGGCAATTAAGATCAGCCTTGCAAGATACTGGAAATCTAGAGATATCCCACCATGGAGCAAGATTGAAAAACAAATAACTAATAAAATAAAAAAATGGAAAAAAAAAAACGATTAAAAGGAATCTAAAACTGACAGAAGTTTAGAAGGAAATCTGGGAACCTTGGACATTAAAAATAGAGTCTAGTCAATAAGAATATAGATATCAAATAGGATAAGTGTTGCACGAGGAATATAACAAACCTTGAAATTAGACCTATCTCTTTTCCCCTCCACAGATGGCTTTGGACAATTGGTGGGTTTATGCCGCGTATGTCTTTTTTTGTAATTGTATTTTTATTGTTTTGGATTACAAATGTATCAATAAGCAGAGAAATACTCATATTGAATGGA
The DNA here is from genome assembly GCA_933207985.1 of Pelobates cultripes. Lineage (NCBI taxonomy): Eukaryota > Metazoa > Chordata > Amphibia > Anura > Pelobatidae > Pelobates > Pelobates cultripes. Next base: position 9,402,114 of record OW240920.1, on the reverse strand, counting down.
ATACACAGCTGTAGACCCTAAAGTAATTAAGATAGTATGAGTGTAATAATGTAAGATGATATTTATGTAATTTTTGTAATGAAAATTAACTTCTAAATTGAGATATAAAACAAAATCTCAAAATCTAAATGTCAAAAATATGTCATATGTATTAAAATATATCAACATATAAAACATATAAAAATATTACTAATTTAAAATGTTTTTTATATATTAAATCATGTTAAAAGATTATGCAAAAATAAATTATTTGAAAACTTTATCCAACAATACTAAATAGAGCTGTATATGATGTGTCTGTGGACGAGAATGTTCTGCTATTTTTGGATCATTTCACTAAACATCCCAAAGGTTCACAAGGAAAAAAACTATTTAAGCTATTTGAGTTATTTATCTAAATTACCAGTAGGGGGAGATCTCACTCCATATTTGATTTTAAAAAAAAAAACACACACACACAAACAGAAAACTGTATTTTTCCTGGAATGCATGGGTCGATCTACAAAGGACAACCTCTTTTAGAAGCACGAAGAGGGGAGACATTTATCATTGTCACGATGGAACTGGGCCTTGTAGGTACAGTTCTTCTTGTCTCCTGTGTCACTCTCCTGATTTACCTCATCACACAGAGGGACAACAAGAAGTATGAGAACCTGCCCCCAGGACCTTCTCCACTGCCCCTGCTGGGAAATATGCTTCAGATGAACCCTTCGGAATTACCCCAGTCCTTGGTTAAGGTGAGCATTGAATTCATGATAGACACAAACATCTCAAACGATTCAATAAAGTACAAGAAGAATATGTTGAAAGAGAGGATACCTGGAACTAGGGGTTATATCTAAAATAAAACAGAGGGAAACTTAGGGATATTTTTAATGAAAGAGTTTGTTGACGCAGTGAATAATCTTCCACCAGAGGAGGTAGTACTAGAGACTAACACGAGGTAATCATTTATCAACAGAGTTGGATATGAGAAGTTAGACACAATTTGTCCAAAAGGACAAACAGATATAAACATGTCCCTTCTGGATTGTTTTAGTGAGAATGGTTATATCTAATTTCTTCTGACTTTTGTAAAGACCATTAAACAGCGAGCACAGACAATCCTTATCACATGATAATGAATGATTTGTGTCTCAGATAAAACGTTTCAGCTCACAGGTAAGCAGGAGGAAATAAATCAGATGAAGATACATTGTCTTGGCTGTAAACACACAGTGACAACATTTGAATAAATTGTCTTTTCCTCATATTTCTCCATGGACTGTTCCGAACACATCACAGCCCTCACAGACAGACAGACAGGCAGAATGTGCAAAGAGGAGAGAGGACTAAGTGTAATGATCATAATATTCTTGGAATTACTGAATGAAGCTCGGCCCCGGAGTGAATATGCCTCAAACTAACACGTTCTTGGCTGATTAGGGAACTGCAGATAAGATTCACGCTCCATTTACTGGGGACAATCCAAAACCGTATCGCTGGGGGCACAATGCCTTTAGCAGATAAGGTGATAAAACCAAAATATGAATTCATGTAATGTAAAATAAAATACTAACAGCTCCTGAATATGTTTATTGTAGAGATCCCAGGGTAACCCGACTGGATACCTCTGCTTTTAATAAATGAAGAGACCCATTTTCCCCTAGTAACTGGACTACACAAAGTTCCAGGGGTACAACAACAACTTTATTGGACACACGTGGCTTTATACTTTCCCCAGTGCAAGGGGTGGAGCACACAAAAAGACAATGTCCCCTCCCAGAGTCCTCCCCCTCCCGGGGGTAACATAACAGAACCGGAACCCCAGTTCCTTTGTCCCCTGTTCCTGCTATTTAGTGTCCCCTCCCAGGGTCCTCCCCCTCCCAGGGGCCTGTGTGTGTGAATGGAACTCTAGATCCTTTGTCCCCAGTTCCCATCACCCATCCTTAGGGTTTCCCACCTCTGGTGACCAGGGGTCTTTATCCCATGAGCATCTGTACCTGGGAGTACCAGCGCGGGAAAGCTTCCCGCCTCCGTGACTCCCAGCTACAGAAACCCCACCAAACCACCATTGTCCCCAAGGAATGTCCCCACCAGTCTCAGGGACCTTCACAACGGTGTCCAGTGTGAATCTCCTCCATTCGTGAAGTCTTGAAGTTGTGCGAAACCAGGCAAGGGAAGCATCTCCTTTTGGGATACAAACGCTCCCCCTGGTCGGTGTTTGTCCATACGAACGGCGGCCACCCAGGGGAAGCACTCATTAATTACTTCCCTTTCAGGTTTCACACTTCTTGTGAAATGTTATTGCAGTTTCGCATTTATGTTGCAAGTTGCCAACGTTCTAATTGATTGGTGCGAACATTCGAAGGGGCACTGGGGAGGTCCTCGTTCAGGAACCAAACGAGATGAGATGCTCTTCCTGAACGGCATTCATCTAACAAACGGGCCGCCACCCAGGCTTCTCCTGCGGTTTACGGTTTTCACACCTCGTTAGTGAGGTGTGAACATTCTAACTAAACATTCTAAATGGGATCTTGGAGTGGACCCCATTCAAGAGACAAACAGAGACCCATTCGTATGAGCTCTCCCCAATGGGGAGCACATAGCTTTACAAGAACAATGAAACAATTAATGAAACACAGGGTCAGGATAGGGAAAACACCTGAAAGGGGATGTCAGGACAGCACACACACTACAGGTTAATCTGATCAGTTCACATTTTACAGTTTACATTTATCATACAGCTATGTTTATTAATACTGTCAAATACAGAGAAATAGTGCATACGAAAGAAATGCAATATTCAGTGCTATTTATTAAAGTGAGAATTCTTGGTGCATTCAAAGTGAATTTAAGACGTCCTAATCAATGACTAGTTTTGCTGTGGCTTTGGCTTCCTAAGATCCAACCTTTTATAGCTAAATAGTTAACTAGAATACACAATTACAGTGAAATAAGGGAGGAGCTTTGCAAAGATAAAGTCCAAATTAATAATATCTGTGAGACAAAATAATCAAACTACTCATAGTATATATAAAAACATATAAAACATATAAGATTATATAAAAAAGATAAGATAGTGTAATATATAAAAAAGTGTAAAAAAAATAAAAAGACCCTAAATAAGGAAAAAAGAATAAAGAATAAAAAATATTAAATTAAAATCATTTAAAAAAAGCAATACAAATGTATTACAAAAAGGTAAATGTAATAAAAATAGAGATGATATAAAAAGGGGGAATTATAAAAGAGAGGGGGTTTATAAAAATAGGTCAAAGTCAATATTCAGACCGAGCGACTTTAAATTTTGAAAGTTTTTTTTAATAATTTAAAAATGTATTAAAACCTTCTCCATGGTTATAATTCTTTTTTTTGTCAATCTCTTTTATTGAGGTAAGTTTAATGACAATACTTGCAATAGAGGATTCAAAACAGTTATACTGGTATGACATCGCATTGTAACAACATATGGTAATATTTTGTAAACTGCCCTGTCTATATGGAGATCAAAAGGGAGACTCCTAAACTGTGGCATCTAGTGAAGGAAGCATACATATAACAGTTATTATTAAGGCAATATAAAGTACTATGTAAACCGCACCCTTTGCTCAACAAGGCCCACAGTTGTAAGTCTAGACTGTAAGGTCGTTATCAATATTAAATGCTAAATGCTGTGCTAAGTACATTGCTTATATTATGTACACCCCAGACACACTGGTGATAAGCAACTTAGGAGTTAGAAAAACAAAGAGAGAGTTGCATAGCTTAGATAACAAAATAAAATCAACAGAGACTGCTACGGTTGAGTAAAAAGAATGGCTCGAGTGGCTCGAATGGCTCAAGTGCTGGACACCTGCTGCAGGATGATACAGTAACAAGACTTACGCCAGACAAATGCTCCACCTGGTACATAATCTCCCCTGGATGGTTTTGGCTGTGCTCTGAGGATTTAGTGGTACTTGTAACTAGATTTGCTAAAGTAGGGGAAAGGGGATCGTAGTCCCTTGGTAGACCAGGTCCTAAAGTGAGTCAGATTATGCTGGAGAGCATACTGGCACTAAACATATGTTAGAAATTACTAAAGTTAACATAACAGGTTATTAGATACAATAAAACAAACAGGAAGACATTTACCCACTTGGATGCCCGTTGAGGCACATTGCTTTGGACTTTTATTTCTAAGACAATTGCTTAATCTTGCCTTTTAAAATATTAAATATTAAAATATACTTCACGTGGTTATTACTCTCTGCAGCTGAGCGAGACATACGGACCTGTATATTCAATTAATCTTTTTGGCTTACGTGGTGTCGTACTCATTGGGTGTGACACAGTGAAAGAAGCTCTGCAAGACTATGGGGATTCATTTAATGACCGGGGGAAAATGGAACTGATTGAAAGACTGTTTCGAGAAAGTGGTGAGAATCAGAAATATAACTTACATAATTACTGTCATAAAGTAAATACATTTCCAAAAGAACCTCCAGGTAATCCAAGCAAATACTAGGAAAACATAGGGATAGTATTTTGGGAATCACTGTGGGAAGAGTGCAGGATGAGCTTATTCTGGTTGATCGGTAGTTGTTCATTCAGATAAAAGTAGGTCAGAAGGTAGACATCTGTTTTCGGTGTGAAGGAGAATACTACTGCAGTTCTGTGCCAGAAACATGGACTACCTCAAGATCAATAGATTATTATTACTGGTTATCAAAGTAACTCACAATAAAAGACATTATGTGCAGTATGGTACAAGACGCCTACAAGTAATTAATAAGTAGAACTGCTATTAAACAAGAGGAAGAGGTTCGAAGTTCTTGGTCATAAATATTGAGGTTCAGGAAAACATGGGTCAGACTCGTTACTCTTCAGGACAGTCCTCTACAGAGTATTAAACAAAAATAAAAATACCTGCCGGTGAACATGGTCAGACAAGATGGTACATCTGTCTTTTACATGTCTTTAAGCTATCAGGAGCTCCCAGGCTTGAAAGGCAAACTTTATCACTTGACTACGTATGTAAAAATTGCTGGTTTTGTTTATATTCAGAAAGGATGTAAAAATAAAACAGACTTCACACATATACATTTAGCTTTATATGTTTAACTAAAGTTACTCATGTTTTGTGGCCTTTAACATAATTTTACTGACTTTTAAAAATGACAAATAAAAAACATGACAATGAACAATTCCAAAGGAAAATAATGACACTATTACTAAAAACTAGACTAAAAACAGATAGTGAATCTCTGGATTATGTGAAACATATTTTGTCGGTTCTAGAACTTCTCATTTCTAGATTGTAAATGTGTAACATAAGAATTTCGTTTTTTTTAGGATGAATTAACTCTTTGTGAGATGTAAACTTTCTTTATATATCCAGCCTTATTCAAGATTAAGTAGAGGATCTGGATGTGTGTAGATATTTTTCATGTTTTTTTTTAGGTATCATTGTGACAAACGGGGAAACATGGAAAACAATACGTCGGTTCTCTCTCATGACCTTGAGGAATTTCGGAATGGGGAAGAGAAGCCTAGAGGAGAGAATCCAAGAGGAAGCTCAGTGTCTCTCGGAAACTTTCAGAAAGAATAAAGGTTGGTGAAATGGTATTTAAAGAAGAATATCACCTAATAATTAATAATACATTACATAAAAATAATGGAGTTTTAAAAAAAAACCTTCCCTCATGTTAAAACAAGGATATCAGTCAAAGAAACACAAAATACCAAAGACAGAACAAAACGATGAAAATCTTCACATATATTTTGCAGTCAGAAAGTGAGGTATGCACAGCCCTTACTCCTATTACAAAACCCGTCCTGGAGTATGTGGCAGCAAATGTCAGTTAATTATACATTTTAAAGGGACACTGTAGTCACAAAATTAACTACAGCTGTATTTAGCTGTTCTGTTGTCTATAGTATACCCATTCAGGCCTTTTAATGTAAAACTTTTCAGAGAAAAGGCAGAGTTTATATTACAGCCTAGGGGCACCTCCACTGTCCACTCCTCCTATGGCCACTATAGGGGTTTCCTGGGGCTGTGCATGGTCACACTGAACGTTTCTCATAGAGATGCATTGGTTCAATGTATCTCTATGAGGAGATGTTCATTGGAGTTGTGTTTTGCCATGTATGGGGGATAGCCTTCCAATGCTTTCCTATAGGAAACCATTGGATTGGCTGAGATCATCAAGTTTGATGATCTCAGCCATGTAGGTGAAGTGAGGCAGGGCCAGCCATGGTGAGACTGGCAAGGCATGGGAAAAAAGTTGGGTAATATCCATTTTTCAAAGGGAGGCAAGTGGGGCTGGGCACCTAAACCTAAACCTTGATTTTACCAATATAGTGTCAGGAGTACATATTTATTTTAGTGACACAATAGTGTTCCTTTAATGTATTCGTACTGTTTATTAAATATATTGACATAGATTAAATCTGTACACCAAACTGGAGATTACCGTTCACATACTTTGCTTAATTTCCTTTAACACGCTGAGGTATTTATTAGACTTACAGTATGCATTTAGTTTCAGCTGAATTGCAATTAGTCTGAATTTAGGCCAGACAAATTTAGTATCTCTGCGGCATATGGACGTATAATGTGATGGTCGTATGTGTTTGTTTGATTCAGCATTCAGAGTTACACCTCTTTTGAATGTCTTCCCCCTATTGTCCTATGTGTTTTACATCCCCCTTTAGAAAAAATAGATGATTGATGGGAAAAAAATATGATAGGTCACTAGGTAACAGCCACTAAATGTTAATTTTATCCACATGACCAAATGAGAAGTGACCAATAAAAAGAGGAGCAGTAAAACATATTCTTTATTTATATATTGTATATGTTATAAATGTATGTAAATATATAATTTGACTGCTTCTCCTCATGTTCTCTTCTCTTCATATATACGCAATATTTAATAGACGCCAGGGCTGGACTGGCCCACCGGGATACCGGGAATTTTCCCGGTGGGCCGCGGCACCCAGGGCCGGCAGGAAGCCCTAATATTTTATTTAAATAATTTTTCCCTCGGACTGTTACAGCTTCTGTCAGTCCGAGGGAATTCAGGAGGCAGGTGCTGGGGGCTGGTGCGGCCGCATCAAGGCTGCTGACAGCCGGAGGGAGCATATATATACACATACACATTACGTGGCACAAGGACTTATGGGGCTGGCATACATTTTTTTTCCAGGGCTGCTTTGAATTCCCAGTCCAGCCCTGATAGACGCTCCCTTTGAGATGACTGATCTGCTGAGGCAGGCAGAAAAAAACAAACAGGGAAACCATAGTTTGAAAAGGAAGAGAACTGGGGGTACACCCAGAACATAGGGCTGCTTAAAATCACCTATCTCAGCAAGCAGATATGGGGATTCAGTTTTACTGTATGGCTATATTGTGTTAAGTCCACCACTACTTTACAGTACCCCAATATCGGTGGGTCCTACAATAATTTTCACATGGGAGAATAACATGCTAACTGCAGTACTTACTGAGAGAGACTCAGTAAGAGACTCCCTCAATTTATGCTTCACAGTGGTCATATAGTGGAGAGGTGAGGTGCTCAACCCGAAAGGAATATGGTATGGTTTCCAACTATACATAGAAAAAAAAGGGGGTTGGGGGTGCACCCTGAACATGCATTTTTCAGTAGTTGTGCTGCCATAATGACCAAAAACCTGGTTTAAACCCTGGTCAGACCACCTCACCAGTAAGTGTCCTTGGGCAAGAAACAGTCATATATATGTTTCTTTCTTTTTAATTTCTTTATTTTTGTTGTGCATGTTATACATTGCAATGTCATACGCCACAACAGCGTGTCTAAGAATGTACTTAGGTTGAACAGTGGCAAGAAGAATTGCACATTTTTGTATAATTATAAGAAACATCAGCTTGGATAAAGAGTGAAGTCATTAAAAGAAAATTAAAAATGAAAAGGTTGCTTATCATAAAAGTTATAACTGAATATATCCTCGCTAAAGTTACGGGTTAGCTAGCTGTGAGTACCATAAAATAACATATGAACTGATTGATGCCGGCTAGCTTTTATACATGGGTGAGTCACACACAGTTAGGTTATACTCTGCATTGAAGTATAGTATAAACAAGCTGAGCGTGTGTGCTTATTGACTGCGTTGCCATGTGCCAAACAATATACTAAAGTAAGGAAGACCCTCAATTGCGTCATTAATTAACCCTGTATTGTGGAGGCAGGTCTCCCCCTTAATAGGTAGATCAACTGGTTAAGAAATGCAGGTCACTATGCCATACGTTGTGGTACAAGAGATTACTGTACGCGACTGACACATGTTGAATAGCATGCAGTATATTACATCCTCACAGCAAACTTGGTCTGATGGCTGTGATGGGTCCCGCTAGCGAGCCTCAGAGTAGGCTGTATTTCTGTGCTGTAAGATATGTGCAGTTCTACAGTGAGGACAAATAAATGCTTATTATGATAACATGGTATAGAGTAGAAGCTTATTATGGTCGCTACATGTTACGTGAATATGCTTTAAATAACAAGAGACCAACTAGTCAGGTATGTAACTAAACAAGGTAAACTACGCTAATAAGCTAACTATATAGTTATTCGTTTAGGCTTAAGTCGTAAAGGACAGGTTGAATCCCTAATGCTATATGGATCGGAGTTAGGTAAGGATTCCCTGGAGGACTCCACAGTATCGTAAATGAGACCAGATGGGAGCAAACAAAGCAGCGCTGGCTAGAATAGTCATATCAGAGCCTATGATCATCATAACCTGGCATGTGTGCGTTGTTCAGCAATAGTTATGGCCTGTCCAGTGCGTCTCTGCATTTGAGTCAGTAGGAGCATAGCCCTTCTCTGGTACAGTCTGTCAGGCTCATCCAATGCCGGCTCTGGAGGCTTGACAGGTGGGCCAAGGGCAAAGTCGGTGCCGTGGTAAAGTTCTACCCCCCCTGCACCCCAGAGGGGCTCTCTGGCTGCAGTCAGTGTGGGTCTTTGAGTGCCGCTGTGCGGTGAGTGGGTCAGGTGGGCTTAGTGGTCTCCCGGCGTCAGTGGGGCATGTCGCCATTTCCAGACACTTTCTTCCCCAACTCCTTGTCACATCCTGCTCTGTTCTGTGGAGATGTCTGGCCTTGGCTTCCGGTATACAGTACTCTTTTTACAATTCTAGTTTTTCTTGGTTTTTCTGGTTTTCTTGTCTATGTCTGGTTTTCTTTATTTCTGGGTTCATTCCTGTAATCCGTCCCTGGGATTCCCAGTCTCCAGGTTTCCTTTAAATGTTTGTTTTATGTTGCCACCCGTTTGTTTTCCATCATTCCTTTTGTTTCAGAGTTCCTGCAGGCAGCTGCTCAAGGCTTCTGCTCTTTCTTGCAGGTAAGTGCTATATATGTGTTTTCTTTGGTTGTTTTAGCATACATTAGGCAGAGTAGGACCTGCCAGATATGGGGTACATTGGCGTTGTGGCAGGCTTATGCAATGTATGATCATATAATGTGACTAAATCCCCATGATTTTCATATATAGTGCTTAGTTATGTCTCCTCTTGTTTTACCTTGTATCTCTTATCTTGTTTTATTTTATCTTGTATCCCCAGTTCATGTACAGTCCTGTTCTGCCCTGTTCTTGTTTTCCTCATGTCTTGTGTACATGTTCTGGGTTCTGCTTTCTGTCCTGCTCCGGATCTGGGTTCTCCTAGTTTTGTCTTGTTTTCATGTATGGTGCCTATCTCTAGTCTTGCCTTGCTTCAGTACTGGATACACTCCTCCTGCTGCAGAGCCTCCCTATTCAGCTCCTGGGAGCTCTGCTTAATTCCAAGCTCCTAGTTCCTGGGATCCGCATAAGCTGAATCAGGGTTCTGGTATGTCCAGGTATGTCTGGTAACACGTACTCCCACTTATCATCAGGCATACTGGGTCCCGGTCCTCGCACCGCCGCCCGGACAGTGTCTGGGTCCCGGGCACTGGACCGCCACCCTGACACTCCTTCTCTGACTGGAGGTCACCCTGGGGGTTCGCGGTAGGTATCTGCCCAGGTGGCGCTGGATGGCCGGTCGAATCCATGCTGCCATTGCTCTCACGGTTAGGTGAAAGGACCGGGCTTTGTTATGGAGTTTCGTCCACAGGCTGTTTCATAGCTGGCCAAAAAACTCCAGGGTGTGCTTAGGTGGCTTAGCGGGGGTTCTTTTTGGCGCCGAATGCTTCTGTGCCGCCATTTTAGTTGGGTCCTTGCTGTCCCTTTGGGTCACTGGTTTGGTCTCTTGTTTAGGCCATGTTGCGGGGGTAATCGTCCTCAGTGAGGACCGGGATATCCCCCGCCGGTCCAGGGGGGAGGGTTGCAGGGCAGTGTTCAATGCTCGCTTGTGAGCAGGTCTCGTGCCGGGGGTCGGCTGTCTTCCCCCAGGCCTCTGGGCCCCGCTCCAGTGTAGGCTGCATGGCCGGTACATGTGCCCGTTGTGTGTAGTGGTGCATGACGGGCACCGTTCTGTTCCCCGTGTGGACCTGCACCGTTTTTAGGGCTCCGTGTGCCGCTGGCATAGGTAGTTTAGGCAGGATTAATGTTTGCTTGCCCGTTGGTGCTAGAGCTCACCAAGAGCACGTCCGGCCATCTTGGCTGTCAGGTCCCGCCCCCCTCATATATATGTTTCTATGTTACCTCAAATCCTGATATATTATAATCCCATATTGGAGAACAAGTGGTAATGGTAGTAAAGAATATTTGCAAAATAAATATGACATAATGTGCATATTGTGTATGTTAATCTGAAGTATAAAAGTCACAAAATGAAAATATAATAAACACATAATAGTTACACACAGAGGACACTGACAGACACACACATTTACTTTGGGAGAGCTGGAGTGGATCCTTTTCCTGGGGTCCAGTAAGGGTCGGTGCAAGATGCATTTTGCCAACCCACCCCACAGCAAAAAAATCATCTTCACCTCTTTGTCTCGTAACCCCCCTTTTAAATTTATTTCTCTCTTTCATATCCCCTCTCTTCAATGTCTTATCTGGGGTCCAATGGCAGGGTGGCTTCCCTGGGGTCCAGTGTGCTGGCTGAGGTAGTTGGGAAGTGATCGGCAGGAGAGGAGCGCTGTGCTGTGCGCATACTACCAGCCTGTAACCCGGACATTTGTGTTCCCGGGCCGGTGCACCCCTATGGTAGTAATAGCCCTGGGCCCAGTGGGGATCTTTTCCATGGGGATCATTGTTGGAACCATGTGAATATTGTGTATGCAAAGAGGAGTGTATGAACTATAAATGAACTATGACATATAAAAGTCACAAACTGAAAATACATATACAATTACACACAGAGGACACTGACACAAACACACACAGAGGACACTGATGCAAACACACATTAACACACAGTGGACACTGACAGACAAACACACTTACACACAGAGAACAATGACACACATTTACACACAGAGGACACTGACATACACATTTACACACAGACAACTGACAAACACACACTCACTGAAACACACACTCACTGACACACACACACACTCACTGATAGACACACACACTCACAGACAGACACACTCATTGATATGACACACACTGATACATACACGTCATCTCACACACACTAACAAATTATTATTTTTGTATTTTTTTTTTAAGTCCACCCAGCCTCCCTACCCTTGGGAGAACATCAAGGGATGGATGTGGGGCTTGTGCAATCTTTCTAATCTAGCACTGCTCCTGTGCATGCTATTTAGCGATGCCGGACCCAGAGTGCCATCATAACCCGGCTGCTGGCATCACCACAGAGCATGTTTAAAGATCATGAAGAGTAGAGGTCTTGCCGTCTCCACCTCCATTCTTCCCCATCTGACCACCTCCTGGGGAGCACTAAGGTGACCAGCCAGCCACCTCTAACATACACCTACCAGTAGTGCTTGCACTCACTGGCGTTAACATGCTACAGGATGCTCATTCCCAGTGACAAGAGCTCAGACACGGTGAGCAGCTCAGTAATTGCACAAGCAACCCAGCACACTAGAAACCATGTCTAAGGGACTAGCAGTTGGTATTGATCTTGGCACCACCTACTCATGTGTGGGAGTCTTCCAACATGGCAAAGTAGAAATTATTGCCAATGACCAAAGTAACAGGACAAGTTATGTGGCCTTCACATACACCAAAAAGCACATTGAGATGCAGCTAAAAATCAAGGGGCAATGAACCCAACAAACACAGTTTTTGATGCCAAGCGTTTGATTGGTCGCAGATTTGAGGATACTGTTGTGCAGTCTGACATGAAGCACTGGCCATTCACTATTATAAGTGATGGAGGCACACTAAAGGTCCAGGTGGAATACAAAGGTGAAACAAAATCTTTCAATCCAGAGGAGATTTCTTCCATGGTCTTGGTGAAGATGAAAGAAATTGCTGAGGCTTGCTTGGTCAAGACTGTGTGCAATGCAGTAATCACTGCACCAGCTTACTTCAATGACTCTAAGCATCAAGCTACAAAGGATGCTGGCACAATCTCTGGTCTCAATGTGTTGCGTATAATTAACAAGTCAACTGCTGCAGCTATTGCTTATGGATTAGATAAGAAGGTTGGAGCAGAGAGAAATGTGCTTATCTTTGATATTGGTGGTGGAACTTTTGATATCTTCAACCTGATCATTGAAGATGCTATCTTTGAAGTAAAGTCAACAGCTGGTGACACTCACTTGGATGGAGAAGATTTCTATAACTGCATGGTGAATCACTTTGTCGCAGAATTCAAAAGGAAACACAAGAAGGACATCATTGAAAACAAGAGAGCTGTTCACCTTTTTCATACTGCCAGTGAACATGCATAGTGTACCTTGTCGTCAAGCACACGAGCACTCAAAGTGATTCCCTCTATGAAGGAATTGACTTCTACAGCTCCATTACAAGAGCTTACTTTGAAGAACTTAATGCAAATCTGTTTAGAGGAACCTTGGATCTCTGTGATGCCAAACTCGACATATCATAAATCCATGATATTGTCCTGGTTGGTCGGTCCACTCGTACTTCTAAAATTCAGAAGCTGCTTCAGGACTTCTTCAATGGAAAAGAGCTAAACAATAGCATAAACCCTGATGAAGCTGTTGCTTATGGTGCAGCGCTGCCATCTTGTCTGGCGACAAGTCAGAAAATGTCCAGGATCTTCTTTTGCTTGACGTTACCCCTTTGTCACTGTGTATTGAGACTGCCGGTGGCGTAATACAATAATCCCCACAAAGCAGACACAGATCTTCACCACATACTCTGACAACCAGCCTGGTGTGCTGATTCAGGTCTATGAAGGTGAGAGGGCCATGACAAAGGATAACAACCTGTTGGGTAAATATGAGTTGACTGGCATCCACCCAGCTCCTAGAGGTGTTCCTCAAATTGAAGTAACATTTGATATTGATGCCAAAGGCATTCTCAATGTGTCTGCCGTGGACAAGAGCACTGACAAAAAAACAAGATCACAATTAAAAATGACAAAGGTCATCTAAGCAAGGAGGACATTGAGTGTGTGTTACAAGAAACTGAGAAATACAAGGCTGAGAATGAGAAGCAGAGAGTTCTATGCCTTTAACATGAAAGCAACAGGGGAAGATAAGAATCTTAGAGGAAAGATCAGCGATAAGGACAAACAGGAGATCATGGATAAATGCAATGAGATAATTACCTGGCTAGAAAAAAATCAGACTGCTGAAAAGGAAGAGTCTGAACACCAGCAGTAGGGACTGGAGAAGGTTTGCAACCCCATTATCACCAAGCTGTAACAGGGTGCAGGAGGTATGTCTGGAGGAATGCCTGGTGGTATGCCAGGGGGCTTCCCAGGTGCTGGAGAGCAGGCCGGCTGTTCATCTGGACCCACTATTGAAGAGGTCGACTAATCCTAAACTGTGACAACATTCCATGGGTTTATTCCTAGGACACTTTGTATTGGCTGTTCAGAATGAATTCCCATAAGATGCTGTAAAGTTATTTTTAGGGGCATTAATACTTGAAGTCACCCCATAATGCAGGAGAAAAGAACACCATTACACTTACTCATTGTACTGTAAACCTATAGATCCAGATGAATAAAATCTCCTTAATTGGCAAAAAAAACACAAAAGAAACATGCTACAGTATGAGAAACTAGGCATTAGCCAATGCATACTTTTATATACAACCTCACATATATTGTTATTCTAGTAACTCTTTTCTGTCATGTTTCTATTTCCTTTAATAAGCTTTTAAGATTCTAAAATTCTCTTAACAGACACTCCATTTGACCCAATCCATCTTCTGGGACAAGCCGTGTCCAATGTCATCTGCTCTGTGGTCTTTGGTGAGAGATTTGACTACGAAGATGAGGATTTCAAAAGCCTTATATCAAATATTAGAGATATATTCAGACTGTTGAATTCGAGGACTGGACAGGTGATATATGTCGCATTGGAGAAAAAAAAGATACACTTTTTTTTCTACGTTAGTGTTATGCAAATGTTTCAGCAAAAACAGATGACAATCTATTTGTCAATCCATTTTGCTGTTACGAGGGGTAGTTAATTGGGAAAACCACTTGGGAAGCTGCATGAATTATTTAAAAGCTAAGTACCACTGTGTGTGGTGTGTGTTGCATATCTGGTTTGGGTGACACAGAGGTGGGATACACACTAAAAATATTTTATTTTAAAAATGCGTTTAACAAATATTTTTGGGGACTGAGATAAAGGAACAGCATGTACCTCAACAAAGTGATGAACAGGGATTTATTTAGCTAATTGTGCAACCTCCCCAAATACCATATATTTTCAATATATTCTTCAACAAATGCAAAAATAAAAGGAAGAAGTAAAATTCAAACAAAAGAAAATCACATAATATAGCTTTAGATAACACTTCCATACATAGTGTATATTCCACACGGCTTTTAATAGAAGGCACTGTAGGCAGATTTTTCTCCTTATTCGTTTTCTTCTTAGGTTACAAAATATGCAATTTTGTTACAGATTGTTCAAATGTTCCCAAATGTGCTCAGACACATCCCTGGTCCACACCAGAGACTCTTTGCCAATTTTGACAAACTGCGGGAGTTTGTGAAGGACATGGTGCAATCTCATCGAGAGACGCTGGACAAAAATTGCCCACGTGACTTCATAGACAGCTTCCTGATAAGGATGGAGGAGGTAGTATCATAAAATGCATGAATTGTGCAAATCTTGGAATAATGCTGCAACTAGATGTCTAAGGAAACTTGTAAATTATTTCCCAGGAAAAGAATAATTCTAAAACGGAATTTCACGAGGATAATTTATTGGGCGCGATAAGAGATTTGTTCTTTGCTGGGACAGAGACATCAAGCCTTACTCTGCGATATGGATTCCTAATTCTTCTCAAGTATCCAGAGATACAAGGTATGATTATCAATTAATTTATTAAACCAATACTTCACGCACCATAACCTCTACAGCTAGTGCCAGGAGTACCCCCAATGGTAAGGAGTCAAATGGTATAGAATGTCGTAATGGCTTTCAGCCTCAGGAGAGCACTATTGTTACCAACCAGCCAATCTGCTTCTGGGGGGCTTCTTGACAGACAAGGCAGCCCCCCTCCGGCAAGTCAGACCATCCCAGGTCATGTGATTGCTCTGACACATTATATATATATATATATACAGTTGCAAGAAAAAGTATGTGAACCCTTTGGAATAATATGGATTTCTGCACAAATTGGTCATAAAATGTGATCTGATCATCATCTAAGTCACAACAATAGACAATCACAGTCTGCTTAAACTAATAACACACAAAGAATTAAATGTTGCCATGTTTTTATTGAACACACCATGTAAACATTCACAGTGCAGGTGGAAAAAGTATGTGAACCCTTGGATTTAATAACTGGTTGAACCTCCTTTGGCAGCAATAACTTCAACCAAACGTTTCCTGTAGTTGCAGATCAGATGTGCACAACGATCAGGAGTAATTCTTGACCATTCCTCTTTACAGAACTGTTTCAGCAATATTCTTGGGATGTCTGGTGTGAATCGCTTTCTTGAGGTCATGCCACAGCATCTCAATCGGGTTGAGGTCAGGACTCTGACTGGGTCAGCTCAGAAGGTGTATTTTCTTCTGTTTAAACCATTCTGTTGTTGATTTACTTCTATGCTTTGAGTCATTGTCCTGTTGCAACACCCATCTTCTGTTGAGCTTCAGCTGGTAGACAGATGGCCTTAAGTTCTCCTGCAAAATGTCTTGATAAACTTGGGAATTCATTTTTCCTTTGATGATAGCAATCTGTCCAGGCCCTGACGCAGCAAAGCAGCCCCAAACCATGATGCCCCTACCACCATACTTCACAGTTGGGATGAGGTTTTGATGTTGGTGTGCTGTGCCTTTTTTTCGCCACACATAGTGTTGTGTGTTTCTTCCAAACAACTCAACTTTGGTTTAATCTGTCCACAGAATATTTTGCCAGTACTGCTGTGGAACATCCAGGTGCTCTTGTGCAAACTGTAAACGTGCAGCAATGTTTTGTTTGGACAGCAGTGGCTTCCTCTGTGGTATCCTCCCATGAAATCCATTCTTGTTTAGTGTTTTACGTATTGTAGATTCGCTAACAGGGATGTTAGCATTTGCCAGTGACTTTTGTAAGTCTTAAGCTGACACTCTAGGATTCTTCTTCACCTCATTGAGCAGTCTGCGCTGTGCTCTTGCAGTCATCTTTACAGGACAGCCACTCCTAGGGAGAGTAACAGCAGTGCTGAACTTTCTCCATTTATAGACAGTTTGTCTTACTGTGGACTGATGAACAGCAAGGCTTTTGGAGATACTTTTAGAACCCTTTCCAGCTTTATGCAAGTCAACAATTCTTAATCGTAGGTCTTCTGAGAGCTCTTTTGTGCGAGGCATCATTCACATCAGGCAATGCTTCTTGTGAAAAGCAAACCCAGAACTGGTGTGTGTTTTTTATAGGGCAGGGCAGCTGTAACCAACACCTCCAATCTCATCTCATTGATTGGACTCCAGTTGGCTGACATCTCACTCCAATTAGCTCTTGGAGATGTCATTAGTCTAGGGGTTCACATACTTTTTCCACCTGCACTGTGAATGTTTACATGGTGTGTTCAATAAAAACATGGCAACATTTCATTCTTTGTGTGTTATTAGTTTAAGCAGACTGTGATTGTCTATTGTTGTGACTTAGATGATGATCAGATCACATTTTATGACCAATTTGTGCAGAAATCCATATCATTCCAAAGGGTTCACATACTTTTTCTTGCAACTATATATATATATATATATATATATATATATATATATATATACAGTGTAGATTGGATTACTCTGGTATTTTGGCACACTGACATACGCTGGTATTTTGGCATCTTATATATTTGTCGTCGGGGACAATAAGTCGAGTTATGTCAGTGGTGCTTAAGTCGGTTGTGGTGTGCCAAAACCAATGTTCTGGTAGGCCTGAAAAAAAGAGGGCCCACCAATTTAAATGGCTTGATAAAGGGAGTGGTGAGAGGGCTCAGTGTATCCACTTGAGAGCTAACAAACTCATTGACTATTTTTACACATACACTAATTCCAATTTAAAAAGCCACAGGTGCTGGAATTTAACCTTTACTTGCCATTTTAACCTGTGTGTCACCTTGTATGTTATATATATAGAGAGAGTTAAATTTTACGTGTATGTTTTACGTAATCATTTTATAATTAAGTGAACATTAGGTGATTTTATTAATTACAATTTGAGGAACTTTCCAAAACACCATAACACATGGAAGATCTGGACATGGGGGGTACATGGGGGTGCTGTTTAACTTGTGAGACTTTGCTAAATACAACTATGAGTGTTCTAAATCAGTAAAATGTATCATAACGATGATATTATCAGTGAAAGTGCAGTATTTGTGTAAAACATAATCAACATAACCAATCTGGAAAATGTCAATGTACAAATGGGCAAGTCATATATTTGACCCTGTAACTTTCCAAACACTATAAAACCTGGAGATGGAGGATACTGTTGTACTCATGAGACTCCTGGCGTAATTTCTCACCATTTATCCATTACCCTTCTATATTATATTATTTTATATCTTCTCTTCGTTTTGATGTCTCTACTAGATTATTTTTAGTGGGCGTTAGTTCCTGGTGCCCTCGAAGGCACACGGGGGGGTTTATTAGTTTTAGGACTACCTTTCTCTTTTTTTGCTTTTCACTTTTCAATATATACCTAGTTGCAGCCCTGCAGTATTAGCTGTCTTACTTCATTCAATCTTCGGATCGATTATTTTTTATTTTTCTTGTTAATAATAGGATTGGAGACATTCAGTTATTTAAATGTTACAATGTTTCATCTATCTGATATCTGATATACACATTTCTTTCAGTTAGAGCTACATTTGTTACTATCGACATCTTAGCAGCAACTTTACCAGTCCGGTAGCTCATTTTATTATTATCCTATTTACCAACTAGCCATTCAGTAATTGAAGACATTCTAGTCAGTACGTACCTTTATAGATAGTTATTTGTAACACGTTATCAGGGCAGTTTTGCGCAATATTTGTTGTGCTTTATATTTTACCATCGGCTGTATACTAGTCTATACTTTCACTTCCAGCAGTTCTTAAATATACATCTCTGTATATCTCTAGTTAGTATGGTACGCTGTTATCTGGTTATTTGAGATCCTATACATATACCTTTAGTTACCCTGTACTAGGTGTAGCTCATTTTGACAGTGACCTTTTTCGCTGTCTATTCAGATACCATACTTATTCCATTAGCCTACCATTTATAAGTACAGGTTACTAGACCCTTATTAGTTCTCTTATTTTAGAGTCACCATCTTTAGTTTCTTTTTCCCCTTCCCCCCCCTTTTTTGTGCCCCTTCTTTCCTCGCCCTGCACAGACGTGTGCAGTGTGTCATACTGATATTGATCTTAGACATCAATTATTTACTTTAAATACCACTGTGTTTGGTTGTTTTTATTCCTCATTTCTGTTCCATTCTTTATATTCATACATTTTTTTATTATGTTATTTCAATAAAGTAATTTGTTTTTTTAATTTTATTTCATTTCATCTGTGATTATATTGTGCATTATTTGCACATCTTTCATGTAGAGATAGCTCTCCTTTTCTGTGTTTTGTTAGGTGCTGCTCATTTTTATTACTCTTCCTAATCAGTGCCAGGTTATACAGAATTTACCATCTAGAATTTAGCTGCATACTTTATTTGTATATTGAGATTTAAATGTTTTTCTTTTGTTTACTTTTAATGTGTCTTTCGTTTAGAGAGGCACTGTGATAGTCTTTTCAGTGCAGTGGTACTCTTTAGAGTAACAGTTCTCGTTCCATTACTTTGTGTTACTTTATCATCCATCTCTAAGTCCAGCTAGGTACACAACCTCGCAACTTCTATTCTTACCTATCTCTAGACAGGTTTAACCAGCATGTTTATTGGTTTAGTTTATTATTTTCAAAATAATATATTATATTTGCATATTGTATTTCTCTTGTCATACTTACACAAGTGAATGTGTAATCAAAAAGCTTGTTTGTCTATCTATACACTGCAAAAATAAAGAATTTTTAAAAAATAGTGTTTCATATATAAATATTTGATGTGAAATGATATATAATAAGTGTAGGTGCATTTAATATGAAAGAGGTAAATTATGATTGAACAGACATATATCACAAATTCCAGGTTTTGTTTTGATCAGAACTTGTACAATTGTCTCTATCCTTAAGGAATTATTTAGCTAAAAGTGAGTTATAAATAAAAAAATATGTTAATATTGTTTGCATAACATTTTACATTTTGTATCTTTGTATCAGATAAAATCCACAAGGAGATCGATCATGTAATTGGACAACATCGTAGCCCTTCAATGGAGGACAGAAGTAAGATGCCTTATACAGATGCCGTGGTCCACGAAATTCAGAGATTTTGTGATATTGTGCCCGCTGGGTTGCCCCGTGCAACCACCAAAGATATAATCTTCAAAGGTTACAACATTTATAAGGTTAATAAAATGAGGAAATTATGCTGTAATATACATAGCCATACTTTGAAAGTCCAGTCTCTGTATTTATTAGACCACTTTGGCTATTTTGGTT
The DNA here is from genome assembly GCA_933207985.1 of Pelobates cultripes. Classification (NCBI taxonomy): domain Eukaryota; kingdom Metazoa; phylum Chordata; class Amphibia; order Anura; family Pelobatidae; genus Pelobates; species Pelobates cultripes. The sequence continues at coordinate 9,382,022 of OW240920.1, read as the reverse complement.
TCTGATAGAGTGACCATTTCACAGATTAGTGTCATTCAGACAAATAAGGGGACCTATCATTCATATCAATACTCTAATGGATGCTCTTTGGATCTAGAAGAGTCTGACACATAACATGTCTTGAAATGTCTCTTGTATACCTTTTATAAACCAAGTAGTGTTTAACTTTAATAGTCTTTCTTTCACTTGTGTTACTTGACCTAGAGGAGTCTTTTTGACACTTCATTTGCACTATTTCAGGGCACTGTGGTTTTGCCAATTCTGACATCTGTCCTGAAGGATCCTAAATATTTTAAAAACCCTCATCAGTTTGACCCTGGTCATTTTCTGGATGAGAATGGCTGCTTTAAGAAGAATGATGCCTTCCTTCCATTTTCTACAGGTATTTACAATTTATTCATGAGTAAAAAAAATGTCCTATGGATTTTTGGAGAGATGGTGAAATGTCCTTTAATGACCATATAGCCTCATGTAATTATCTCTATTGGCCTGTGCAGGTAAACGTATGTGTGCTGGGGAGGGTCTGGCTCGCATGGAGATCTTCCTCTTCTTCACCACCATCTTACAAAATTTTACCATGAAGCCAACAGTGGAAAATGAAGTCATTGATATCACTCCTGAACCAAACACCAACGCTTCAAGACCCCGGAGCTACCAGATGTATGCTGTGTCTCGTTGAAATCTGTAAATATGTGGATAGATCTGGATAAATTCTCCACTAAAAAACACACTCTCTGCCAATCAAGTCCCTATTCTTCTCTGTGAATACTCTGAAAACCAGACAAGTTTGACCAGGAAGCTCTAAGGTTGTTCTTTTTATATATTTAGCCTTGAAAATAGACATTTATCTTTTCTGTATCTGAATTCAAAATAACAGTAAAGGAATAAATGGTTCTGTTAAAATCCTATCACTGACTATGTGTTTAACTGTGTATCACTAATGAGCTAGAGCTTTGTTGTCATAATTAAGGATCACATTTGCAAGGCTGTTCTGTCTGTCTGTCAGCTCCACTGTAATATACCTAGATGCCAGTCTAATGAGACAGAAAGGGGTATTTTTTATATACACCCCTATATACTTATTAACCCTTAATAGGGAACACATGGGATGGGCGGCAGCATTGTAACAAGGCTGTGTGATACAAAGTAAATACAATATAAAAAATACCCCTTTCTGTCTCATTAGAGATATCTTTGCCAGAAGCTCAAGGAAGCAGGCTGAAGGGTCAGTGTTAGGACCCGCTTAGGGGGGTTTGCCTTGACGTTGGCAGGCGGGCATTCCCTCCAATGGCCATTGGAGCAACTAAATGACCTCCATTTGTCTAAATATACATAGGGACTAAGGAGAGAGCCCAGGTAACTTTTTTATTTTCTTTGGTTTTTACTATATACTGGGGCTGATGTGTACTGTAGTCATTGCTGTAAGCCCAGTAGTGATGGGAGTGAGCGCAGGACTTCTCTTTTTGTATTTGTACAATCTTAATTTTAGTTTGGAATAAAAACAAAACATAGGCCATAGTGTAGTATATCTAGTGCAAATAGTTAAAACTGAGGTTATTAAACTCACATACTACCGAGCCTTTTATTAGCAAGCTCAGACTTCCAGCGTTCCTGTGTTTCCTTTAACATATTTTGGATTAGTATCCCAGCTAGCCCAGTTCCAAACTCTCCTTCATATATGCTCCAGAACAGGATCCAAAGAGAAGTACTATTGTTAAAGAAACGGCTTTATTAATTATATCTTAAAAATAAACAAAAATCCAAGTGCCAATAACGTAACACAATTGGACAGCATATAAAACACATCCAACGCACTGACGCATTTCGACTGTCTGGCTGTCATTATCATAGAGAATTACTGATCTGTTTGACTGTCCAAAAGATTGATCCAGAGTTGTTTAGATCTTACTTGGTAGATCTTCCATGATGCTTTGCAATACTAGAATCAACATCTGGAGATCGACCTTTCGGGGTTCTGTGTTGTACTGTTTATATCATGTAACATTAGAAGTTTTCATTTGTATATCTTTTTTTAATTCTCTAACTAAACAGATCTCCACAGGACTGGATATAATGTCACATTTATTACTAGATACATCCATGCAGGGTCGATACATAGGCAAAACCATTTAGTAATTTAAACAATGGTTGGTTTGAAGTCCTAATACAAACGGAATGTTAATTAGAGCTTGAGCTATAATTTATTCACAACAGAGAATTGATTTATAGAGCATTATCCTTCAAACTAACGTTGGCAATTGTAAGATGTGAGTTTACTTTTTTTTTTTTTTAAAGTTAATCAACTGGTGAAATAAATAAACACAGTTTGATTTAATTTGTTACATAATATGAAGCAGCAGACAAGCAGCATAAAAACTGCTGACAACACACACAAAAAATGGCAGCATGTAAACATATAAAACAATATAAGGCAGAAAGAAAAATGAACAAGATCCACATTAACCAGATTGTCTCCCATCATAGTGAACGTATAAAAAGGAAGAAACACGCAAACAAACAAACATGGACATGGTACCATACCTTCCAAGTGTCCCTATTTAGGAGGGACAGTCCTTATTATGGTCCCTAATCCCCATGTCTCTCTTTTCTTTCCTTAAGTCCCTCTTCTCTATGAGCTCCACACAGTGTATGTCTATAACAGAGCTCCACAGTAATAATACTCCCAGTAATGTGTCTGAGTGTATAACAGAGCTCCACAGCAATAATACTCCCAGTAATGTGTCTGAGTGTATAACAGAGCTCCACAGCAATAATACTCCCAGTAATGTGTCTGAGTGTATAACAGAGCTCCACAGCAATAATACTCCCAGTAATGTGTCTGAGTGTATAACAGAGCTCCACAGCAATAATACTCCCAGTAATGTGTCTGAGTGTATAACAGAGCTCCACAGCAATAATACTCCCAGTAATGTGTCTGAGTGTATCAGAGCTCCACAGCAATAACTCCCAGTAATGTGTCTGAGTGTATAACAGAGCTCCACAGCAATAATACTCCCAGTAATGTCTCTGAGTGTATAACAGAGCTTCCACAGCAATAATACTCCCAGTAATGTGTCTGAGTGTATAACAGAGCTCCACAGCAATAATACTCCCAGTAATGTGTCTGAGTGTATAACAGAGCTCCACAGCAATAATACTCCCAGTAATGTGTCTGAGTGTATAACAGAGCTCCACAGCAATAATACTCCCAGTAATGTGTCTGAGTGTATAACAGAGCTCCACAGCAATAATACTCCCAGTAATATGTCTGTGTATAACAGAGCCCCACAGCAATAATACTCCCAGTAATGTGTCTGAGTGTATAACAGAGCTCACAGCAATAATACTCCCAGTAATGTGTCTGAGTGTATAACAGAGTGTAATAATACTCCCAGTAATGTGTCTGATTGTATAACAGAGCCCCACAGCAATAATACTCCCAGTAATGAGTCTGAGTGTATAACAGAGCTCCACAGCAATAATACCCCCAGTAATGTGTCTGGGTGTATAACAGAGCTCCACAGTAATAATACTCCCAGTAATGTGTCTGAGTGTATAACAGAGCTCCACAGCAATAATACTCCCAGTAATGTGTCTAAGTATATAACAGAGGTCCACAGCAATAATACTCCCAGTAATGTGTCTTAGTGTATAACAGAATTCCACAGCAATAATACTCCCAGTAATGTGTCTGTGTATAATAGAATTCCACAGCAATAATACTCCCAGTAATGTGTCTGAGTGTATAACAGAGCTCCACAGCAATAATACTCCCAGTAATGTGTCTTAGTGTATAACATAATTCCACAGCAATAATACTCCCAGTAATGTGTCTGTGTATAACAGAATTCCACAGCAATAATATTCCCAGTAATGTGTCTGAGTGTATAACAGAGCTCCACAGCAATAATACTCCCAGTAATGTGTCTGAGTGTATAACAGAGTTCCACAGCAATCATACTCCCAGTAATGTATCTGAGTGTATAACAGAGCCCCACAGCAATAATACTCCCAGTAATGTGTCTGAGTGTATAACAGAGCTCCACAGCAATAATACTCCCAGTAATGTGTCTGAGTGTATAACAGAGCTCCACAGCAATAATACTCCCAGTAATGTGTCTGAGTGTACAACAGAGCTCCACAGCAATAATACTCCCAGTAATGTGTCTGAGTGTATAACAGAGCTCCACAGCAATACTACTCCCAGTAATGTGTCTGAGTGTATAACAGAGCTCCACAGCAATACTACCCCCAGTAATGTGTCTGAGTGTATAACAGAGCTCCACAGCAATAATACTCCCAGTAATGTGTCTGAGTGTATAACAGAGCTCCACAGCAATAATACTCTCAGTAATGTGTCTGAGTGTATAACAGAGCTCCACAGCAATAATACTCCCAGTAATGTGTCTGAGTGTATAACAGAGCTCCACAGCAATAATACTCCCAGTAATGTGTCTGAGTGTATAACAGAGCTCCACAGCAATAATACTCCCAGTAATGTCTCTGAGTGTATAACAGAGCTTCACAGCAATAATACTCCCAGTAATGTGTCTGAGTGTATAACAGAGCTCCACAGCAATAATACTCCCAGTAATGTGCCTGAATGTATAACAGAGCTTCACAGCAATAATACTCCCAGTAATGTGTCTGAGTGTATAACAGAGCTCCACAGTAATAATACTTCCAGTAATGTGTCTGAGTGTATAACAGAGCTCCACAGCAATAATACTCCTAGTAATGTGTCTGAGTGTATAACAGAGCTCCACAGCAATAATACTCCCAGTAATGTGTCTGAGTGTATAACAGAGCTCCACAGCAATAATACTCCCAGTAATGTGTCTGAGTGTATAACAGAGCTCCACAGCAATAATACTCCCAGTAATGTGTCTGAGTGTATAACAGAGCTCCACAGTAATAATAATCCCAGTAATGTGTCAGTGTATAACATAGCTCCACAGCAATAATACTCCCAGTAATGTGTCTGAGTGTATAACAGAGCTCCACAGCAATAATACTCCCAGTAATGTGTCTGAGTGTATAACAGAGCTCCACAGCAATAATACTCCCAGTAATGTGTCTGAGTGTATAACAGAGCTCCACAGCAATAATACTCCCAGTAATGTGTCTGAGTGTATAACAGAGCTCCACAGCAATAATACTCCCAGTAATGTGTCTTAGTGTATAACAGAAGCTCCACAGCAATAATACTCCCAGTAATGTGTCTGTGTATAACAGATTCCACAGCAATAATATTCCCAGTAATGTGTCTGAGTGTATAACACAGCTCCACAGCAATAATACTCCCAGTAATGTGTCTGAGTGTATAACAGAGCTCCACAGCAATAATACTCCCAGTAATGTGTCTGAGTGTATAACAGAGCTCCACAGCAATCATACTCCCAGTAATGTGTCTGTGTGTAAAAGAGAGCTCCACAGCAATAATACTCCCAGCAATGTGTCTGAGTGTATAACAGAGCTCCACAGCAATAATACTCCCAGTAATGTGTCTGAGTGTATAACAGGGCTCCACAGCAATAATACTCCCAGTAATGTGTCTGAGTGTATAACAGAGCTCCACAGTAATAATACTTCCAGTAATGTGTCTGAGTGTATAACAGAGCTCCACAGCAATAATACTCCCAGTAATGTGTCTGAGTGTATAACAGAGCTCCACAGCAATAATACTCCCAGTAATGTGTCTGAGTGTATAACAGAGCTCCACAGCAATAATACTCCCAGTAATGTGTGAGTGTATAACAGAGCTCCACAGCAATAATACTCCCAGTAATGTGTCTGAGTGTATAACAGAGCTCCACAGCAATAATACTTCCAGTAATGTGTCTGAGTGTATAACAGAGCTCCACAAGCAATAATACTCCCAGTAATGTGTCTGTGTATAACAGAATTCCCCAGCAATAATACTCCCAGTAATGTGTCTGAGTGTATAACAGAGCTCCACAGCAATAATACTCCCAGTAAGTGTCTGAGTGTATAACAGAGCTCCACAGCAATAATACTCCCAGTAATGTGTCTGAGTGTATAACAGAGCTCCACAGCAATAATACTCCCAGTAATGTGTCTGAGTGTATAACAGAGCTCCACAGCAATAATACTCCCAGTAATGTGTCTGAGTGTATAACAGAGCTCCACAGCAATAATACTCCCAGTAATGTGTCTGAGTGTATAACAGAGCTCCACAGCAATAATACTCCCAGTAATGTGTCTGAGTGTATAACAGAGCTCACAGCAATAATACTCCCAGTAATGTGTCTGAGTGTATAACAGAGCTCCACAGCAATAATACTCCCAGTAATGTGTCTGAGTGTATAACAGAGCTCCACAGCAATAATACTCCCAGTAATGTGTCTGAGTGTATAACAGAGCTCCACAGCAATAATACTCCCAGTAATGTGTCTGAGTGTATAACAGAGCTCCACAGCAATAATACTCCCAGTAATGTCTGAGTGTATAACAGAGCTCCACAGCAATAATACTCCCAGTAATGTGTCTGAGTGTATAACAGAGCTCCACAGCAATAATACTCCCAGTAATGTGTCTGAGTGTGTAACAGAGCTCCACAGCAATAATACTCCCAGTAATGTGTCTGAGTGTATAACAGAGCTCCACAGCAATAATACTCCCAGTAATGTGTCTTCACATACCATAAATGTGTTTAGAAACAATTCTGTGTAAATAAGATACATTGTTATAAATTACATTTTAGTTCTATAGATTGTTATCAGTTAGCCACCTATAAGATCTCAGAACAGCCGTGCCCGGCTACACTTAAACCCTAAAAGTAAAGTGTCCCCCTGTCCATTTGAAATGTTGGGATTTAAGAGCTATACAATGTGTAATGTTTACAAGGATCTTAATGTTATGTTTACTGATCCCTATATTTAACAAATATGTATTTGTGAGCTATACAAATTAATTCAATATAAAAATCCACTTATTTTCTTCTTTTCAAATGCTATTGAGAAGTTTTAGATTTGGGTTACAGAAAGAAAAAAAGGGTACGTGGGGGAAACATAATCTCAAAAAGAAAAATAATAATAATACAATCTCTAACATGTTGGCATCATTATTATAAGAATAACCACAACACCAGCAACAAAGTGTATAGAAACACAGAGTGGAAGTGTACCCTTCCAAAGGAATGCAAATGTATAATAAATAAATGAATACTTATATGTATTTATAAATGGCATGGAGGTCTTCACAATGTCTACAAAACAGTAACATAAAACATAGTGTGTACCCTACAAACATAAATGAGTATCGAATGATAAATGGTTAAACTCCCGAATTCTAGAGCTGTGCCAGGCTCTGTATAATGAGCCCAAGGGTGCCTATACAGGCTGAAGCTGGATATCCAAGGACCGCTGGTGACAGATGGATCACGGAAGTACAGATAAAGCAGCAGCAGAGGATGAAAGTATCAAAAACGTATTGAATAAAACATAAAGAGTAAATAATAAAAACCTTCTTGATTAAAATGATGCAGAATCGGAAGCGTTTTAACGCTAAGTCTTTCTCAATGTCTCCTTTGAAGCGCCCCACTTGTGTCCCTCTTTGAAATAAAGTATTTCAAAGTAGAACAAATATAAACATATTGCTAATTAAAATGATTTTCACATATTAAATCATGTTAAAAGTTTATGCAAAAATATTAAATAATTTGAAAAGCTCACCCAACAATATTAAATAGGGCTGTGTCGGTAGATGAGAATATTCTGCTCTTTTGGGATCCTTTTACTAAATAAAAAAAAAGTAATGTTATTCTGTTTGAGTTATTTCTCTAAATCACCAGAAGGGGGAGATTTAACTTGATACCAGACAAAAAAAAACAAAAAACTGTATTTTTCCTGGAATGCATGGGTCGATCTAGAAAGGACAACCTCTTTCAGAAGCATGAAGAGGGGAGACATTTATCATTGTCACGATGGAACTGGGCCTTGTAGGTACAGTTCTTCTTGTCTCCTGTGTCACTCTCCTGATTTACCTCATCACACAGAGGGACAACAAGAAGTATGAGAATCTGCCCCCGGGACCTTCTCCACTGCCCCTGCTGGGAAATATGCTTCAGATGAACCCTTCAGAATTACCCCAGTCCTTGGTTAAGGTGAGCATTGAATTCATGATAGACACAAACATCTCAGAAGAAGAATATGTTGAAAGAGAGGATACCTGGAACTAGGGGTTATATCTAAAATAAAACAGAGGGAAACTTAGCGATATTTTTAATGAAAGAGTTGTTGATGCAGGGAATAATCTTCCACCAGAGGAGGTAATACTAGAGACTAACACAAGGGAATCATTTATCAACAGAGTTGGATATGAGAATTTAGACACAATTTGTCCAAAAGGACAAACTGATATAAACATGCCCCTTCTGGATTGTTTTAGTGGGAATGGTAACGTTTCTCAATCCGATTTGACATGGCTTTTGTAAAGACCATTAAACAGTGAGCACAGACAATTCTTACTACATAATGATTTGTAACGCACAGAAAAAGTTCCAGCTCACAGATAAGCAGGAGGAAATAAATCAGACGAAGATACATTGTCTTGGCTGTAAACACACAGTGACAACGTTTGAATAAATTGTCTTTTCCTCATATTTCTCCATGGACTGATACGAACACATCACAGCCCTCACAGACAGACAGACAGACAGGCAGAAGGTGCAAAGAGGAGTAATGATAATGATCATGATATTCTCGGAATTACTGAATGAAGCTCGGCCCCGGAGTGAATATGCCTCAAACTAACACGTTCTTGGCTGATTAGGGAACTGATTAGATTCACGCTCCATTTACTGGGGACAATCCAAAACCGTATCGCTGGGGGCACAATGCCTTTAGCAGATAAGGTGATAAAACCAAAATATTCATTCAAAGCAAAAATGTAAAATAAAATACTAACAGCTCCTGAATATGTTTATCATACAATTATGCTTATCAATGCTGAAAAATACAGAGAAATAGTCCACATGAAAGATATGCAATATTCAGCGCTATTCACTAACGTGAGAATTCTTGGTGAATTCAAAGTTAATTTAAAACGTATGGCCATTTACTGAATGAAATCATTATTTCCAGGCTGTCTATTTTAAACTTGAATGTAAAGTTTACTTTGAACTCGCCTGTAATTCTTTCGTTGGTGTATAATCCTGATCCTGATAGTGTAGTATTCACACTCACATGGACTTGACCCATAAAGGGCAGCACTCTACTCTCTCCTCCAGCTCTGCTTTACTCCCACCCTATTTGATTGATATTTTCTGGCCTAATGTGTTTTACACCCCACTTCCTATAGAATGTAAGCTCATTTGAGCAGGGTCCTCTACAACCTATGGTTTTTTGTAATTGTCCTATTTATAGTTAAATCCCCCCTCTCATAATATTGTAAAGCGCTATGGAATCTGTTGGCGCTATATAAATGGCAATAATAATAATTAATAATAATGCATTGTAGCACAAAGTGGGAGAATGTGTTTTACAACAACAATCTGCCTACTTACCATGGGGCTTAGGAAGAATTTATTTCTGTACAGGGCACTTAGCTTTGTATAAAGGTTATGCAGACATTATACATTTATGAATAATGTGAATAGTAGGGGGCCGAATATGGAGCCTTGGGGAACACCACACATGACCGGGAGAGGAAGGGAGGCTCTTTCAGAAATGGACACATATTGCGATTGATGTGATACATACGACTGAAACCAGGTTAGTGGACGATCACCAATACTGGTGTATTGAATGCTTGGGTCTACTGTGTCAAAGGCTTTGGCAAAATCAAGGTCTCCTTGTTCCATGCCAGTTTGGGCAAGACGTAAAGGTGATAAAATATGCAATCTGCCAAGGATATGCAAAGTATGGCTAACACAGGTTGTAGTTACAAATTAGTGGTAATAAATCAAAAATAAAGGGGAAAAAAAACACACAAAACAGAAATAACAGGATGTGTAAAATATAATAAAATGATGATCCCCCAGAAGGCTACCTGTTGCATAAGGCAATGAAACACTTAAAAGAGCTCTGTGTTGCTTGCAAGTCTGAGGTTGGATAACTTTAATATAGTTCACGTGATTATTACTCTCTGCAGCTGAGCGAGACATATGGACCTGTGTACTCGATTCATCTTCTTGGCCAACATTCTGTCGTACTCATTGGGTGCGACACAGTGAAAGAAGCTCTGCAAGACAATGGCGATTCCTTTTACGACCGGGGGAAAATGGAACTGATTGAAAGACTGTTTAGAGGAAGCGGTAAGAATCAGAATATAACTTACGTAATTACTGTCATAAAGTAAATACACGGATTAAAAGATATCTGGCCACTTCCCAAAAAAACTCCAGGTAACACAAATACTAGGAAAATATAGGATAGGATTTTAGGAATCATTTAGAGGACAGTAGGTCAGAAGTTAGATATTTGAAACACGGCATACCTCAAGATCAATAGATTATTATTACTGGTTATCAAAGTAACTCACAATAAAAGACATTATGTGCAGTATGGTACAAGACGCCTACAAATAATTGATGACATGATAAGTAGAATTGCTAATAAACACGAGGATGAGATTCTTGGTCATAAATATTGAGGTTCAGGAAAACATGGGACAGACATGTTACTCTTCAGCGCAGGGCACTACAGAGTGTTAAACAAAATAAAAATACATGCCGGTGAAGATGGTCAGACAAGATGGTACATAAGCAGCATTCAGGCTCCAAAGGCTGAATATAAACGTATTTTTCAAACTTCATCACTAAGTATGTACAAATTGCTGGTTTTATTAATATTCAGAAAGGATGTAAAACATACTTCATGCTGAATATTTTGCTTCATATGTTCCCTTCGAGTAACTTATTCTTTATGGCCTTCAATGTCCTATTACTGGCTTTTGAAAATGACAAATAAAAAAAAACATGGTTAGGAACAAATCCAAAGTGAAGCAGTGACAATATTCGGAGGAACACAAACTGCTATAAATGAATAAAATACATACAAGACTAAAACCATATAGGGAATCTTTGGATTATGTGAAACATTTTTTGTCGGTTCTAGAACTTCTCATTTCTAGATTGTAAATGTGTAACATGGGGATATAATTTTAGTATGAATTAACTCTTTGTGAGATGTAAACTTTCTTTATATATGCAGCCTTATTCAAGATTAAGTAGAGGATCTGGATGTGTGTAGATATTTTTCATGGTTTTTTTTAGGTATCATTGTGACAAACGGGGAAACATGGAAAACAATACGTCGGTTCTCTCTCATGACCTTGAGGAATTTCGGAATGGGGAAGAGAAGCCTAGAGGAGAGAATCCAAGAGGAAGCTCAGTGTCTCTCGGAAACTTTCAGAAAGAATAAAGGTTGGTGAAATGGTATTTAAAGAAGAATATCACCTAATAATAAATAATACATGACATAAAAATAATGGAGTTTAAAAAAAACAATGCTTCCCTCATGTTAAAACAAGGATTAAATCAGTAAAAAAAAAAACACAAAATACCAAAGATCTAAAGATACTATGAAAATCTTCACATATATTTTGTAGTCAGAAAGGGAGGTATGCACAGCCTTTACTTCCATTACAGAGTATGTGGCAGAAAATCTCAGTTGATTACATATTTGGAATCCTATATAGAATATAACCACTATATGCAAGAAAAATAAAACCTACTAACTGGTGTACCCCTAAATACCAGCAAACATAAATAAATAAAGCGTAGGATTTAAAGACGTACAACAATGTGACACCTCTAAAGTGAAAATTGCAAAATTAAAATACAACCCTCATTCACAGAAGAAACAGAAATCAAGAATAAAACAGCAAGGAGGTGTATCAGCCAGTGGCGTACATACAGGGGTCACAGGGGTTGCAGTTGCGACCGGGCCCGGCACTCCAGGGGACCCGGACGCACTGTGGATCCCTGCTGTTACTGTGATGAGAAGATAGCACTTTCTTCTTCCTGGAATCCAGACAGATAGCTGGCTGGTGTTACATTGCTGCAATTAATCTGGGGCCGGGCCCCGTTGTAATGCTGCCGCCTGCCTGCCTGCTCTTATCTGGGGGCAGAGCATGTTGTGTCTGGGAGGAGGGCACGGGGGGACCCAGAGGGTGGGGGTGGCACTAAGGCAGGAAGTTGAATCATCTCCTCTCGCTTGGCACTGAAGGGGCCTGCGGCCGACAAGGAAATCGGTTCTCTCTCACCTCCGCCCAGCAACCCGTCTGCATTGCCTCCAGCAAGAAGTGACAGAGCGAGGGTCACAGCAATACATTCTGCCTACTTTCTGCATCATGTAAAGTCCCCCCAGGGACCGGATCATTGCCTCCTCTCTCTGCCCCAAGGTAAGCCAAAGGGAGGGAGGACAACAAATAAATGTACTATTGCTCAATATTGGTATAGTCCTTCACCCCCCGCCCCCCCCACCACAGTGAGCACCTTGCCACTCATGTGTGCTGCCCCATACCTCCTCTGTGCAAGCCCCTTTTTCTTTTGCACCAGGGCCCCATGGATCGTACCTATGCCACTGGTATCAGCTTATCACACCTCAAATGCAGTATGTGTAGATGCAGGTGCTCCAATGTTGAATATAAGTCTCCATGAGCATGAAATAACCATGAGAGAAATATAGTGTAGATTGAATGTATAAAACGATTTATTATTAAAATTGCACTTACAATATAATCAGTAATTTGGGCATATCTCCAATTCCAGTGGATCAAAGCAAGGAACCTGAGCTGTGTATGACCTCAGGGGTTGAGGTGAGTTTCACATAAAATAGTAGCCAAAATATAAAATAAAATAACAAGAAACAATAAATACAAAAGTCCCAAGGAGATGAATAGTCTGTATTCAATGCGTTCCATCCTCTGGACTTCCTCAGAGATATCTATCTGCTCTTTTGTAACCAAATGTATCCAAATATAGATGTCTATGTTGATTAAAGAACTCTGTTCACCTGTATTCCTCATGAGTAGCGTGCATTCCACAGTGGAAAGCTGTCTGGCTTCCGGGTATGTTGACATCATATCTGTCTCGTCAAATCCATGCGTGTGTATAGCATGCGTGTCAGGTTGGGACACAAACTACTTTTAGAAACATAGAAACATAGAATGTGACGGCAGATAAGAACCATTCGGCCCATCTAGTCTGCCCAATTTTTTTAAAATACTTTCATTAGTCCCTGGCCTTATCTTATAGTTAGGACAGCCTTATGCCTATCCCACGCATGCTTACATTCCTTTACTGTGTTAAACTCTATCACTTCAGCTAGAAGACTATTCCATGCATCCACTACCCTCTCATTAAAGTAATACTTCCGGATATTATTTTTAAACCTTTGCCCCTCTAATTTAAGACTATGTCCCCTTGTTGTAGTAGTTTTTCTTCTTTTAAATATAGTCTCCTCCTTTACTGTGTTGATTCCCTTTATGTATTTAAATGTTTCTATCATATCCCCCCGTCTCGTCTTTCCTCCAAGCTATACAGGTTAAGTTCCTTTAACCTTTCCTTGTAAGTTTTGTCCTGCAATCCATGAACCAGTTTAGTAGCCCTTCTCTGAACTCTCTCTAAGAATGAATATCCTTCTGGAGATATGGTCTCCAGTACTGCGTACAATACTCCAAGTGAGGTCTCACCAGTGTTCTGTACAATGGCACGAGCACTTCCCTCTTTCTACTGCTAATACCTATCCCTATACAACTAAGCATTCTGCTAGCATTTCCTGCTGCTCTATTACATTGTCTGCCTACCTTTAGGTCATCAGAAATAATCACCCCTAAATCTCTTTCCTCATATGTTGAGGTTAGGACTCTATCAAATATTCTGTACTTTGTCCTTGGGATTTTATGTCCAAGATGCATTATCTTGCACTTATCCACATTAAATGTCAGTTGCCACAACTCTGACCATTTTTTTAGTTTACCTAAATAATTTGCCATTTGGCTTATCCCTCCTGGAACATCAACCCTGTTACATATCTTAGTATCATCAGCAAAAAGACATACCTTACCATCAAGACCTTCTGCAATATCACTAATAAAAATATTAAAGAGAATGGGTCCAAGTACAGATCCCAGAGGTACCCCACTGGTGACAAGTCCAAGCTTCGAATATACTCCATTGACTACAACCCTCTGTTGCCTGTCACTCAGCCACTGCCTTACCCATTCAACAATATTGGAATCCAAACTTAAAGATTGCAGTTTATTGATAAGCCTTCTATGTGCAACAGTGTCAAAAGCCTTACTGAAATCTAGGTAAGCAATGTCTACTGCACCACCCTGATCTATAATTTTAGTTACCCAATCAAAAAAATCAATAAGATTAGTTTGGCATGATCTCCCTGAAGTAAACCCATGTTGTCTCTGATCTTGAAATCCATGTGTTTTTAGATGTTCAACAATCCTATCCTTTAACATGGTTTCCATCACTTTCCCCACTACTGAAGTAAGGCTTACTGGCCTATAGTTGCCCGACTCCTCCCTATTACCTTTCTTGTAAATGGGCACAACATTCGCTAACTTCCAATCTTCTGGGACTACTCCTGTTAACAATGATTGGTTAAATAAATCTGTTAATGGTTTTGCTAGTACACCACTAAGCTCTTTTAATAGCTTTGGGTGTATTCCATCAGGTCCCATTGACTTATTTGTCTTTACTTTTGACAGTTGAAATAGAACCACTTCCTCTGTAAACTCTTATTCCTAACTGAGGCCCCTTTCCTTTATTTTCATCTGTAAATACTGAACAAAAATATTAATTGAGGCAGTCAGCTAGACCTTTATCCTCTTCTACATACCTTCCTTCTTTTGTTTTTAATCTAACTAATCCTTGTTTTACTTTTCTTTTCTCATTTATGTATCTAAAAAATGTTTTATCCCCCTGTGATATTTTCTCTTCTGTGTGTGATTTAGAAGCTCTTATAACTTGCTTAGCCTCTTTCTGCCTAATCTTATAGAGCATTCTGTTTTCCTCACTCTGAGTTTTTTTATAATTACTAAATGCTAACTTTTAGATTTTTACTATTTTGGCCACATCTACGGAGTACCACAGTGGCTTCTTCAATTTTTTGCTTTTACTGACAAGCCTAATGCAATTTTCTGTTGCCTTCAGCAGTGCAACTTTTAAATAATCCCATTTCTCTTGGACTCCATTCAAATTGCTCCAGTCTGATAATGACTCCTTTACACATATTCTAATTTTAGAAAAGTCTGTTTTTTTTAAAGTCTAAAACTTTTGTTTTTGTATGGTGTGACTCAGTCACTGTTTTTATATTAAACCACACTGACTGATGATCATTGTATCCTAAACTTTCACCTACAGTAATATCTGATACCAAATCTACATTTGTTAACACTAAATCTAGTATGGCCTCCTTATGGGTTGGCTCCTCAACGACTTGTTTTTGTCACGGTAGTTTACCCCTACACGCAAGATTTAGTCCAACAATCGACAGATAGAGCAGATACGACTTACTGGACCTTAGAATGGCCGGACTCGCCGTATAGCAGAGAAAAGACAGAGTCAGGGAACAAAGAGACTGCGAGAACAAAAAGTAGCCGAGGTCTGGTACACAGTAGTCAGTAAGCCGGCAAACAAGACAAAACAGGGATAGAGAGATAAACGGAGTCAGAATCAAAGTCAAGGTCAAGCACGAAAAACACAACTGAACACAACAAGCGCTAAAGGGAACTGAAACAGAAACCACAATAGGGCAGGGAGTTAAGGGAGAGGTAAGCATAAATACCCTTACATTAAATTTGATTGGCCCCTGTCATATCCACGCCCCCAAAATGTGAGTGTATGGGGAATGTGGGATGAGAGGGGCCAATGGGAGACCGTTTTAATTTTCAGCTCCCACTTCCCCTTTAAGAGTGTGCCCGAGAAGCGTGGCGCGCTCTTGGAGCTAAGCGGGACACGTGACCGCACCCCGCGTCATCCGAGCCCCGAGCGTGCCGCGCGCGGCGGGAACTGAGGACCTCGGCCGGCCCCCGGATAAGGTAAGTACCGCTACAGTTTTAGAGACAATCTCAGTAGGGAGTTTAGAATATGTGTGCTCCTGGAACAAGCAGCTATTTTGGTTTTCCAATTCACATCAGGAAGATTAAAGTCACCCATGATGATAACGTCCCCCTTTATTGTCATTTTAGCTATTTCCTCAACTAGTAGATTATCTAACCCTTCTATTTGTCCTGGGGGCCTATAAATCACACCTACATGAGTTACTGTGTGATTACCGAATTCTAATGTAACCCAAACGGACTCTATGTTCGCCTCACTAACTTTTATTAGGCTAGATTTTATGCTATCCTTCACATCCTCCCTCTATCTTGCCTTCCCTGTCTTTTCTATATAAAGAGTACCCTGGGATTGCTATGTCCCAGTCATTTTCTCATTATACCATGTCTCAGTAACAGCGACTAAATCTACATTATTTAATATAGAATACGCAGTGATCCGGGGTTAGATAATGGGGACAGCAGACTAAATGCATGTATATACCATCACATATAATTATTATCGATAGGGATCCTCGCCATGACATTAAACTCCAAAAAAACACCCTAAGCGAAGTCAGTCTAATGGAATAAATATGATAGAAATGAAATAATGATTCAAAAAGGTTAAACTGTAAGAAGAAACCTGAAGAAACCGTAAGTCCGATGCGTATTGATGTTTGTAACTGGCACACATAAAGAATATAGATAACATAGATGTATTATATCTATATAACATGGCGAGCCCCCCAACAAGAAGAAAGAAGAAGATAAATGCATGACGTATTTCAATCAATCTAGAAAACACACAGAACACAACTTTATTACAATATATATTTAATATTTACATAAACAGAATTTGACTGCATCCCCTCTATTCCCTCTATTTGTTACTTTTTCTCACTTGATCTGTGAATCAAATGAAAATGGGCCTAATAGGGTACTAAAATATATAGTTAAATATAGTTAATGGGACATTGTAGTCACCAAAAATACTTTAGCTTAATGAAGCAGTTTTAGTGTATAAAGCATGCCCCTGAAGTTTCACTACTTAATTATCTGCCATTTAGTAGTTAAATAACTTTTGTTTTTGTTTATGTAGCCTTAGCCACACCACCTCTGGCTGTGACTGACACAGCCTGCATGAAAACAAAATGTTTAATTTTCAATCAGATCTAACTTCCTTTAAAGGTTTTTTATTTCCTGCTCTGTAAATTGAACTTTGATCACAAACACGAGGCTCCTGCAGGGTCTAGCAAACTATTTATTGAGCAGAAACTAAGACATCCTCATGTAAACAGACTGTGCAATAAAATAAGTTTCAATGTTTAGATGACTCTTCACAGGAAGGGTTTAGGAAGGGTGGGCAGAAAATTATATTTTTGGAAAACCAAATTTTTCCAACTTTTATGTGATTTCCAACAAAACTGTTACTAATGAGAACTAGAAGTCTCAATTAATGACTCTATTTCCAGAAGGTATATGGGGATCACAAAATTATTTTAAGGAGTCATTTTCAGGTTGTGTCACCTAGGCTTAATCTTGCTGGCCAAATCCTGCCCAATAGTACATTACAAGACATTACATTGTAAATCAATATCATCTAATTCACCAATCCGAGTTTTCTAAGTCATACAGCTTGTGTTTATTCTAATTATATTTTTTGCTATGCAGATGCTCCCTTTGATCCAACTGATTTGCTGGGACAAGCCGTATCCAATGTCATTTGCTCAGTTGTATTTGGTGAGAGATTTGATTATGAAGATGAACATTTTAAAAGTCTTCTATTGAACTTTAGAGATATCCTCAAAGATTTAAATTCAAGGTCTGGCCAGGTGAGGAGGTTAACAGCTGGTATATGGAATAAAATGGCTCAAATAGTAGTCGATGCACCTATTTGTTTCAATATCAACAAAAAACGTTAAACATGTGAAAATTAGCATCTTTCAATTACTATGACAATTCCCGAGAAAATATCTTAATTCTTCTTGCCTTCAATCTTTTTACATTTAAGTGAAAAATGTATTAATTATTGTAATTTATAGAATTTTGGTTTGCTTTGTTCAACTTTGGCATGAAACTAAATTTCGGTAGGTTCAGTCATTCCCACAAGAAAATGTTTTATTTCTTCAATGAAAATATTTATATTTTGCTTCCACAGCAGCCACTTACCTCTGAATTAGTTTTGAAAGAACAGTCTGACGGAGAAAAATTCAAACATTAATATAGAGAACAGATGTGAAAATATAATTCCAATATACAAAGCTAATATAGGAATTTTCAGACTTTTCTCTGTGTGATAGATTCAAATTAATTACAATCTGATACCAGCACCTTACCATTTATATCAGAAACAGAGCTATGTTTGCAGAAAGGATCTAAATTCTGAAAAAGTTTCAGGGAAATTGTAACCTGGTTACACTCCCTTGGCTTTCAATTAGATAATTTGTTCTGGTACTTCGTAGTATATTAGGCTCACTGGACCCAAACTGAAGAGGCAGCAATTGCTCAGTGCACCTGCGTTGTAAAGACTTCTCATTGCTCTGCATTGGGAAGTCTGGGATTGGACAGCCACAGAAAGTCTGGGCGGGGTTAGAAGGGGAGGGCTTGTGAATGCTGCAGACATGAGATCTTCAGTTTTTGCAAGCTGTTTTTGGATATACCCCCAAATGAAAACATGCATAATTAAATGCGTGCAATTTTTCATTTGGGTTTTATCTACTAAACAGTGATTTTTATTTATTTTGTATTTTGACAGTAGAGTGTCCCTTTAAAATACTAAAATTATATAATAATTAATTTCAGCCATTATCACATTTTGAAAACTGAACTTTGAAGTATATAAAACTTGTAATGTGATAAACCCATCCCAAAAATAAATAATACTTTGCTAATGGATCAAAAAATGCAAATAAAACTAAAAATCTTACAATTGTGCTCTGTGTTAAACTCTGTTAACAGTAAATGGTGAAAATAATGTTAGAATAATTTATGTGTGTACTTCATAGGATTTTTTTTTTTTAAAACTGGCTTATGTGTTTTTGGCTCATTTCTATAACCTTATACAATTCTTCTATAGCTTCTTCAGATGTTTCCAAATGCACTCAGCCACATTCCTGGTCCGCACCAGAGAGTTTTTATACATTTTGAGAAACTTCGGCAGTTTGTGAAGGACATGGTGCAATCTCACCGAAAGACACTGGACGCAAACTGCCCACGTGACTTCATAGACAGCTTCCTGATAAGGATGGAGGAGGTAGTATCATATCATTTAAGAAATTAATTGTGCATATCTAGAAATAGTACTACAACTAGATGTCTAAGGAAACTTTAAAATTGTTTTCCAGGAAAAGAATAATCCTAAAACGGAATTTCATGAGGATAATTTATTGGGAACGATAAGAGATTTGTTCTTTGCTGGGACAGAAACTTCAAGCCTGACACTGCGATATGGATTCCTAATTCTTCTTAAGTATCCAGAGATACAAGGTATGATTATCAATCTATTAAAGGAACTCTTCCCGCACCGTATTGCATGATATGTTACATTTTGTATATTTGTTTCAGATAAAATCCACAAGGAGATCGATCATGTAATTGGTCAAAATCATTGCCCTTCAATGGATGACAGAAGTAAAATGCCTTATACGGATGCTGTGGTCCATGAAATTCAGAGATTTTGTGATATTGTGCCTACTGGGTTGCCCCGTGCAACTACCACAGATATAATCTTCAAAGGTTACAACATTTATAAGGTTAATACAATGAGGAAATTATGCTGTAATATACATAGCCATACTTTGAAAGCCCAGTCCCTTTATCTGTGATGGACCCTCTGTCAATTGATGCTCCTAGTGCTTACCAAGGACCATCAGCACCGCACCAGACACCATAAGCACCGCAGACCCCACAAACCGCTGCAGCTTGGTTGGGGTCTCACCATCTCCTACCCACCCTGGACCTACAACACGGCTTCAGCTCCCAGTGGGTACACCTCTCCTACTCCAGAGAGCGTAGCAGGAACAAGCTCTTAAAAGAGTTTAGTGATTATAGCCAGGGGAGTATACAGCGTAAAGCAATCCCCAGTGTAGATGCAGTCTTTTTCGTGACACATGAGACAAGGCTCTATGTTGAGGGTAAAACAGGAACTCAGCAGATCTGAGGGTTTATTGTCTTTTATACAGTTTTCCCCACAAGGTACCACCCACGTGGATCTTGAGGAGCACCGGACACAAAGTCACAAAACCAATCAAAACAGTATTGTACAGTTAAACACTCCCAGATAATGTACACAAACCCTCCCCTCTGTCTGTGATACAATTAACAAAGACAACGGACTAACTCAATTAACTCTAAGCAGAGAAAACATAAATTTTTACAAACTCCAAAAAGTACCTCGAAATACAACATATCCCCAAAAAAGTCCCCTGATAGCCCCGATCTGGGTAAACAACATATACAAAAATCACCCAGATCGGTTCAGGAATTTCCTGGAAGTCTTATTTTTGCCCCACCGTGCACATGGTCCCATGTCCAAAACAGTTCCATACGCTCGACGACAAAACACTGCTGGACAATTTAAGATGGCCGCCGCCACATGTTTGAAAGGGGAATTGTGCTAAGTCCCAATATACACAAATAGTGTTTTTAGAAGGCAATATACCCCAGGGGCCATAGTCACAGGGCAAGAAGCTGGCAAGCAGGCCTCTCCAAAACCCAGTGCAGCGGTTACTTTCGCCACATTAACTTTTGCTATTTTGGCATACGATAGAGTGACCATTAAACAGATTAGTGTCATTCAGACAAGTAAAGGAACCTATCATTCATATCAATACTCTAATGGATGCTCTTTGGATCTAGAAAAGTCTGACCTATAAAATGTCTCTTGTATACCTTATGTTAACCAAGCAGTGTTTCACTTTTATTGTCTTTCTTTCACTTGTGGTACTTGACCTAGAGGAGTCTTTTTGACACTTCATTTGCACTATTTCAGGGCACTGTGGTTTTACCAATTCTAACATCTGTCCTGAATGATCCTAAATATTTTAAAAACCCTCATCAGTTTGACCCTGGTCATTTTCTGGATGAGAATGGCTGCTTTAAGAAGAATGATGCCTTCATGCCATTCTCTACAGGTATTTACAATTTATTCATGAGTAAAAATAATGATGTCCTATGGATGTTTGTAGAGATGGAGAGATGCCCTCCAACGACCATATAGTCTTATGTAATTATGTCTATTGTCCTCCTGTGCAGGTAAACGTATTTGTGCTGGGGAGCGTCTGGCTCGTATGGAGATATTCCTCTTCTTCACTACTATCTTACAAAATTTCACCCTGAAGCCAACAGTGGATAATGAAGACATTGATATCACCCCAGAGCCAAACACCAATTCTTCGGGACCTCGGATCTACCAGATGTATGCCGTGTCTCGTTGGAACGCCTAAATATTTGGATAGATCTGGATAAATCCTCAGCTAGTCTTTATTTTTCTTTGGGAATACTTTGGAAGCCAGACCAGTTAGTGCAGCAAGATGTCGGGGGTGTTGTTCTTATATAATTAACCCTGAAAATAGATGTTTTTCTTTTCTGTATCTGAATTCTAAATAACAGTAAAGGAATAATTAATTGTGTCAAAGTCAAATCATTGACCATGTGTTATAACTATTTATCACTAATGAGCTAGAGCTTTGTTGTTATAATTAATAACCATTATTGCAAGAATGTTTGTTCAGTCTGTCTGTCAGCTCCAATGTAATATATCCAGATGCCAGATGCAGTACATATCATGTGTATAAATTACCTTACCTACATTTAATGTCTAATGAGTACATCTAGAATACAAATTGTGGAACACTATTAACCAACACAAGACTTTACTTAATTATTTTGGATGATCAATTAATCTGTTACAAAAATGGGAATGTTTGTAGATGAATCATTTGAAAGTTTTCTAACAGACTTTAATCATGTGAAAAGTTTATCCAAAATAATTAAAGGAACACTACAGGGTCCAGAACACAAACATGTATTCCTGATCCTATAGTGTTAAAACCACCAATTAGGTGGCTAGGCGGCTTGCTCCCTCTCCCCCCAGTTCCCTTAGAAGAGTTTAAACTCACTTTATTTCCAGTGCCGCGCGAGTCCTCCGGCACCTGCCCCACTCCTGATCTGACTCCTTGGTGACATCATCATAATTTACGATTTTTAGCCAATCAAAGGCTTTCCCTATGAGAAAGGAGAATTACGGAGATGCATTTAATCAATCCAAAGCATGGAGACGCTGAATGGCAGTGCTGCCTGCTGTGCAGCACTGACCCAGGAAGAACGTCTAAAAGCCATTTTAAAAAAAAGCCACTGAGGTTGTCCCTAGGGGACAATGCAAAATTTTCTCTGAAAAGGAAGTGTGTGCATGAAAATGCCTTAAGGTAATGATTATACTCACCAGAACAAATACAATATGTTTTAGTTGTTCTGCTGATTAAAGTGTCCCTTTAAATTGAGGTTGTACTTTTTTTATCACTATCATAATTGTACAATTATATGTTTTATATTATTGGAGAAAGTGTCAGTGCTTGAAAAGATCTTGAAAAAGCCTGCCAAGTACAGGCGAAACGCGTTGATGAGCTGAGGATCAAGCTTCCATTCATCTTCACTTCTCCAGTAACAGCAATATCTTTCAGCCGTGTGAATTAACGGCGTCCCTCCGGTTTTATCACTACTGTGGCGACTTGAAGAAAGGACTTTACATTGATTCAGCTGCTCCATCGGAAGGGTAAAACCGTATCACCCACTCACTGCTTAACTGCATGTACTGGACTTACTAATGGTTATTACTATATTTTATACCACTTCTCTTACTTTTGATTAGGTTCTTTTTAATTATTTGCCAAATAAACCGTGTTTGATTTTATCCTGCTTGAAGTATCCTTCTTAAAGACATAATACCGAGGTGTGGATACACAACACCATTTAATTTCTGACTACAACACCAGAAATACGGTTACTAATCTGGTTACTGCATATCCACCACTGTGGAGATGGATAAAGACTTTAATGTAAAGAATTCTAATACTGTTATATTTATTCCCCTTTTCTATAAGAATCAGGGGCAGACTTTTGAAGCGCTGACACTTTCTCCATTGCTCGTTTTTAAAGGTCTTTGACACATGACAGGAATCACCTTTCATGTGTTTAGCAGCTTTCACCTTATTATATATTTCTGTTTTACTATCTTAGATTTTCTTTGCGCTTTTTTGATTTTACTATATTTTGTATATATAGCTCAAAAGAGAAAAGAGATGTGGCAGCTTTTTTCACACTTTTTTCTTATTATTTTTATTAAATGCAGCTGGTTAGCCTGCGACCGGGTGCCTGCCACCATGTTCAAGGGGCCCATCAGGTGGCCCATACTGTTAGGGCCACCTGATAGAGATGAATTTCGATTGGGCCCCGGTCAGCGCTGTGGTGCTTTAACAGCACAACCGGGCCCCCTGTGATGATATCACAGCTGGGAGGAAGTGACTGCCCATCACTCCTCCCAGCTGTCAGACAGAGCCCGCACGGGAGGAAGAAGAGGGAGTCGGACAGGGCCGGACTGGGGAAAAAATTCGGCCCGGGCATTTTTAATTACAGCGGCCCACTGAAAAGGGGGCGGGGCCAGATAGGGTGTGTTTTGTCATCCCCAATGACAAGCACGCCCCATCTCAAAGTGAGCATGTTGGTTCAATGCTCTTCCAGGGCATGAGAAAAGGGCCCTGTATTTGATCTGCACAGCGCAAGCAAATTTAATAACATGCTTGCATTGTGTTTGCTTGAAACTTGTCTCAGGGGTTTGCTAAAATGGAATACTCACTGTATTTTAATACTCACTTTGCTTAAAGGGTATCTAGAGTGTTTATAGGGGATTCTGAGTGTGTATGTCAGAAATGTAGTGTGTGTGTAAGTGGTGCAGCGTCTGTGTGTAGGGGATCTAGTGTGTGTTTGAAGGACTCAGGAGTGCGTATAGGAGATCTAGTGAGTGTGTGAGTGGTGCAGTGTGTTTGGGGGGTGTAGTGTGCATTTGTGAGGAGTATAGTGTGTATGTGGGAGGGTGGTGTGTGTGGGGGGTGCAGTATGTGGGTGTGAGGGCGCTGTGTGTTAGGGCACTGAGCGAGGGTTCTGTGTATTTGAGGGTGATGTGTGTTGGGGTGCTGTGTGTGTGTTGGGGTGCTGTGCTTGTTGGGGTGATGTGTGTGTGTTGGGGTGATGTGTGTGTGTTGGGGTGCTAGGGTGCGGGTGCTAGGGTGCTGGTGTTAGGGAGCTGTGTGAGTGCTAGGGTGCTGTGTGTGTGTTAGGGTGCTGGTGTTAGGGGGCTGTGTGTGTGTGTAAGGGTGCTGGTGTTAGGGTGCTGTGTGAGTGTTAGGGTGCTGTGTGTGTGTAAGGGTGCTGCGTCAATGTTAGGGTGCTGGTGTTAGGGTGCTGTGTGTGTGTTAGGGTGCTGTGTCAATGTTAGGGTGCTGGTGTTAGGGTGCTGTGTCAGTGTTAGGGTGCTGGTGTTAGGGTGCTGTGTGTGTGTTGGGGTGCTGTGTCAATGTTAGGGTGCTGTTGTTGGGGTGCTGTGTCAATGTTAGGGTGCTGGTGTTGGGGTGCTGTGTCAATGTTAGGGTGCTGGTGTTAGGGTGCTGTGTGTGTGTTGGGGTGCTGGTGTTAGGGTGCTGTGTGAGTGCTATGGTGCTGTGTGTGTGTTAGGGTGCTGTGTCAATGTTAGGGTGCTGTGTGTGTGTTAGGGTGCTGGTGTTAGGGTCCTGTGTGTGTGTGTTGGGGTGCTGTGTCAATGTTAGGGTGCTGGGTGAGGGTGATGTGTGTGTTTGCAAGGATTTTGTATTGGGGAGGCAGGTAAATGGCACTATTAATGTTTTACTAAAAAAATATAATAATAATAATAAATACATAATTAATAAATACATAATAATAAATACATAATAATAATAAATAATAATAATAAATACATAATAAATAATAAATACATAATAATAATAAATACATAATAATAATAATAAATACATAATAATAAATAATAATAATAAATACATAATAATAAAAATACATAATAATAATAATAATAAATACATAATAATAAATAATAATAATAATAAATACATAATAATAAAAATACATAATAATAATAATAAATACATAATAATAATAATAATAATAAATACATAATAATAAATACAAATAATAATAAATACATAATAAATAATAAATAACATAATAAATACATAATAATAAATAATAATAATAATAATAAATACATAATAAATAACAATAATAATAATAATAAATACATAATAATAATAAATACATAATAATAATAAATACATAATAAATAATAAATACATAATAATAAATAATAATAATAAATACATAATAATATAATAATAAATAATAAATACAAATAATAATTAATAATAATAAATACATCATAATAAATACATAATAATAATAATAATAATAATAATAAATACATAATAAATAACAATAATAATAATAATAAATACATAATAATAATAATAATAAATACATTATATTAACCCCCCCTCTATTCTTACCTGTAGTCTGGAAGGGGGGGGGGGGAATCGTGCTCCTGCCAGCCATCCCTGGTGGTCCTCGTGGTAAGTGAACTCTAGTCCTTTGGGGCTAGAGTTCACTCTCGCGAGACCCGGCCGGTTGCCATAGCAACGGTCCGGATCTCGCGAGAGAAACCCGGCGGAGCTGCAAGTTAGAGCTCCGCCGGGTCCTCTTTCCTGGCGGCTGTCTCCCTCCCTCTCTCCCCGCCAGTGGCCGCGTTTGAGAGCATGTGGGCCGGTGAGGGAGAGCTTTGATCTCCCCACCGGCCCTCCATGGAAAACAGCGGGGCCGGCGCTCGGATAGTGCCGGCCCTGCATAGACCGGCAGGGGAGATCCTGGGATCTCCCCTGCCGGCCTCGGCCCCACGGACACCGCGGCCCACCGGGCATTTGCCCGGTGTGCCCGATGGCCAGTCCGGGCCTGGAGTCGGAGTGTAAACTCTGACTCCCACCAGGTCGAGCCCCCACTGGACCCCAGGGAAAGTCACCCTCCTGCACCTAAAAGGTAAAAGGTGACATTTTGTATGTGTATTTTTGTTTGTATGTATGGGTGTATGTGTTTGTGTGTCTGTCTGTTTGTGTATGTAATGGAAAATTAAGAAAGGGATCAGCGCTCTTTATCTACACAAATACACAACAGAGAATATAAAATGTGGCAGCACACCTAAAAATAGGGCTCACTCACAGGCCCTACAACAGAAATTATACAAATAAAAAAACAAATAAGATAAATTAAAGCATGTAACAGACAAAATAAACAATGAATATACAGTAAGAGATGAACGTAAAAGTCCAGGGTAGGTTGTCTGAGTGGTAAATGAATCCAACACCGAGGTGTTACTTTGTGGGAGGGGGTACAGTCTTTGGTAATGGGGATATTCTTCAGAGTGGTATAGATGCTTCTTTGTAATTCATATGAAATAGATAAAAACAACAACTGATGGTGTAGTATGTCCCAATAGGGGTAAAAGCAATGTAAAGAGTATATGGTCATACTCACGTCTTTTAGAGCTATAAACCTAGCTCTAGTTTTGATAGCGTACAGTGGGACAATCCCCACGTATAGGATACGTGAGGTCTTTGTATTCTTGCTTGATTAGGGAACCATATGTGAAAATAAAAAAGGGGGACAGAAATAGTGCTCAAAGTATAAAATGCCAGAGGTGAGAAAATAAAATACCAACTGGTTACTCACATTTGATTGAAAAGACTAACTGCTCAATGAATACAGCTGTGAACCAAATGTGGTTTGCTCAATCCTAGAAGTGTAGGTGGTATCTATCCACACCAAGGATATAGTGTCCAGGGGATGAGTAGAAGCACAGATAGGTCCTGTTTACATTACTGTGAACTTAGTGAGGCGCTTGATAAAATGGAACTGGACAAATTTATGCCTCATCACCCTTATTATTGTGTGATTGATCTTCTTCCTTGTACTAAGCCACCTAATTGAAGGGTTTATCCACTATCAGAAAAGGAGAAAATATGGTCATGGAGGAATCTGTCCAAGAGTCCTTTGTTAAAAGTCCCCGTCGCCTGCTGGTTCAGGGTTCGTCTTCATTTCTAAAAAAGAAAGTGATTTGAGTCCATGTATTGATTATAGGGAACTGAATTGTATCACTGTCCAAAATAATTTCTCTATTCCCCTAATCACAAGTTGTTAAGGGGTTCAATTTATTTACTATATTAAATCTTAGAGGAATATATAACTTGGTTACATCTTTGTTTAGACCTTTGGTCTATGTAATGCTCCAACCGTCTTCCAAGATCTTATCAACAATATAAATTACGTAATCTGCTATCTCTATGTGTTGTTGTTTATCTAGACGACATTCTTATACATTCACTAAATCTATACTCACACTACAAATATGTCAGAATGATATTGTCAAAACTGCTACAAAACGGCTGGTTCTGCAAATCGGATAAATGTTTATTCCACCAATCCAGCATACAGGCTCTGAGTTATATAATTTCTGAATCAGTGTTTAATATGGATCTTTCCAAGTTGGAAGCCATTCTAACGTGGCACCTGCCTCAAGGTATGAAGGCTATTCACTGCTTCATTGTATTTGGCAACTAGTACAGGAAGTTCATACTCAATTTCTCTTCCATCATATCCCCCCTTACAAACAGTATAAAAAAGTGATTTAATCCCTTTGCTTGGACTCCCGAAACCTTAGCCGCAATAGAAATTCTTAAGTCAGCCTTCTCTACTGCACATTTGTTTATCCATCCTGAGATTACCAAATCATTAAACTTGGAGGTTGTTGCTTTGGAATTTGGCATTAGAGTGGCATGGTCACAAATAACTGCTCCTGATCAACCGCTACATCCATACTGTTTCTATTCTAAAACAATTTTCTGAGTCTGAAAATAATTTTGACATAGGCAACAGAGAACTAATAGTTACTGTCTGTGCATTTAATGAATTGAGACACCTCTTAGAAGGTACTAGAAATTCTGTCTTGGTTATAATGAACCATAAGAACTTGTCATATAGAGCTGATGCTAAACGTGTATCTTCTAAACAAGCCTGCTGGGCTCTTTTTCTGTCACATTATAATTATATGATCACCAACAGATGAGGTTACCGTAACGCAAGAGCCGATGCTTTAACAATTTCTATAGTTCTTTCTGAATGCAATGCAACCCACCATAATATTTCTTCTCATATCTTTGAGAATATCCAGACTATCAGGTACAGGCCCCTCCAGAGATTCAAGGTTTTTTGTATTAGAAAGAGACTGGAAAGAGACCCTTACATTCCACCAAAGTAGCAGGTCAATTGGGTATGAAAAAGATACAACAATATACGCACCTCTTTTTGGTGGTCTCCTCTGAAACATGTCACAGATTTTATGAAAGCATGTCCTGTTTGTGTTCAATCTAAGAACTCCACTAAACAATCTACCGGTCTCCTATTGCCCTTGCCTGTGCTTACAAAACGCAGACGTATTTATCTATAGATTTTATTATTTGATCTTCTGAGGGTAATACGGTTATACTAATAGTTGTGGGTAGATAGGTTTGCCATCGGTGAGCCTTTTATGCACTTTAGGATATAACCCTTATTTTTAATTTAGACACTGCATATGTTTGCTATATATCCTTGTCAATTTCTGGTATATTAATTTTTTATGGAAATATATTTTTATCTATACTTTCAATAAAAAATGTATTATTAAACTGGATAATTTTTGGAACAGCTATTACTACATTACTACTATGTTTAGCCTGTACAGTCACCTTTGGGCTTCACATACAGAGCCTGGTACTGCTCTGCATCATGTATTCATATGTATTCTAAGGAATCTTGCTGTTCAGCTCTCAAAGTATATCTTTGTAGTGGGAGATATTGTGGTGTTTTATTGGTGCTTTGAATTTATTACTGTATTTCTGAGTGCTGGGGGACACTTTGTACCTGTATTACACACAAGATACTTATTTTTAGAAGAGACTTGACACTTTTCTTGTGGTTTTTTATTTAAAATTCATACATTAAGCCTGTCTAAGGCAATATGGACTACATAACTGACTGTTTTATATTAGGGTATTGGGTGGTGGCCATAAAGATAATGAGGGGAAGACCTACTGTCCTTCCCCCGGCCCCCACCCATGGGCGGCGGGTGGTGGCCATAAAGATAATGAGGGGGGACCTGCTGTCCTTCCCCCGGCCCCCACCCCGGTGCAGCGGGTGGGGGCCATAAAGATAATGAGGGGGGGACCTACTGTCCTCCCCCCCACCCCACCCCTGTGCGGCGGGTGGGGGCCATAAAGATAATGAAGGGGGGACCTACTGTCCTCCCCCCACCGGCCCCCACCCCTGGGCAGCGGGTGAGGGCCATAAAGATAATGAGGGGGGAACCTACTGTCCTCCCCCCCGGACCCCACCCCTGGGTGGCAGGTGGGGGCCCTAAGACAAATTTCCCCCCATCAAAGGTGACTAAGACCCCTAGTCACCCACCCCCCCACCCAAATAAAAAGTTACCCCCTATCTACCCCCTCACCCTAAAAAATAGTGAGGGGGGAATAAAATAACTAACCTGTAAAGAGAAATTAATCTTATCATTTGACGTCTTCTTTTTTCTAAAATCTTAATTTTTCAGCCCCAAAAAAGGCCAAATAAAAAACCATCATACCCGTCGAACTTAAAATTAAAAAAAAAACTAGAGCGCAAAAAAAAAAAGAAAAAGAAAAAACCTGAGCGCAAACAAAATAATCCTTGTTCACCCATGTAGGGCTCTGCACGCCCTGAAGTTACGCTAAGAACACTCTGATTGGTTGGTTTAAGCCAATCAGAGTGCTCTTTGTCATTTTACACAGCATGGGAAAAATCCAAAGAACTTTCCCACGCTGTGTAAAATGACACAGAACACTCTGATTGGTTGGCTTGAAATCCATCCAATCCCAGTGCTCTGTGTCATTTTACACAGCGTGGGAAAGTTCTTTGGAATTTTCCCACGCTGTGTAAAATGACAAATAGCACTCTGATTGGCTTAAACCAACCAATCAGAGTGTTCTAAGCCTAATTGCAGGGCAGGGCAAGGCCCCACCCCCATTATGTTTATGGCCCCCACCCACCACTCAGGGGTGGGGGCCGGGGGAAGGACAACCACTCAGGGGTGGGGACCGGGGGAAGGACAAAGGACAAATGCTTTCCTATGGACTGGCTGAATGCGCGCGTGGCTCTTGCCACACATGCGCATTCAGCCGATGACGGAAGAAGAGGGAGGAGAGTCCCAGCGCCGAGGGAGCCCGGCGGGGGGAAAAGGGAAGTGATTAATCACTTTCTCCCCCTTCAGTGCCACGGGAGTGGGACCCTGAGGGTGGGTGCACCCCCAGGGCACTAGAGTGCCAGGAAAACGAGTATCAATTATATTGTTCTCTGTATTCCTTAATCAAGGTTTGTTGACCGTTTACTCTAATTTGTCCTATACCTGACCTTGACTACCTCAATAGCCATTCTTACATTAAACCTCTGTAATATCTGGCAATATGGACTACAGCACTGTCTGTTTTATATTAGGGTCTGTGTGTTTTGGGTCCCTTACATATATTGCAGCCTTCTCCTCTCTATGTCCTGTCTGTATGTTGTATGTCTGCACTGTGTCTGTATCTGTGTATGGCAAAAAGTCCTCATATTACAGATCCTTTCACTAGATAGGCTTAAATGTATAGACAGAAAAAAAATCACATTTCATGTATTTCTCTAATCAACCAATAGGTGGGTATCTCACTGCAGTTCTCACACAAAGCATTTCTGTAAACATTAAAACCGCTTACAGCTGCCAAGTTTCAAGGGTTACCATACTGAGGACAACCCCTTTCAGAATCACGTGGAGGAAGAGAATTGCCTGTACATTTATTGTTGCTGCAATGGATCTGGGACTCACAGGAACATTACTTCTCGTCTCCTTTATAACTCTCCTATTTTACCTTGTAATATGGAGAGACAAAAAGAAACAAGGGAACTTGCCCCCGGGACCCACACCACTTCCCTTGTTGGGCAATATGTTGGATCTTAACCCTTCAGAAGCTCCTCGCTCTATGCTCCAGGTGAGAATGGGTATCAGCCTACAACAAGAGATGTGAATGCATGGAATAGCCTTCCAGTAGAGGTGGTAAAGACTAACAAATCAGATGAGTTGATTGATCTTATTATAGACACACTGCGATCCAGTGAATATTTGATAGAGTCCTAACCTCAACATCTGAGGAAAGGGATTTAGGGGAAATTATTTCTGATGACTTAAAGGTAGGCAGATAATGTAATAGAGCAGCAGGAAATGCTAGCAGAATGCTTGGTTGTATAGGGAGAGGTATTAGCAGTAGAAAGAGGGAAGTGCTCGTGCCATTGTACAGAACACTGGTGAGACCTCACTTGGAGTATTGTACACAGTACTGGAGACCGTATCTTCAGAAGGATATTGATACCTTAGAGAGGGTTCAGAGAAGGGCTACTAAACTGGTTCATGGATTACAGGATAAAACTTACCAGGAAAGGTTAAAGGATCTTAACATGTATAGCTTGGAGGAAAGACGAGACGGGGGGATATGATAGAACCATTTAAATACATAAAGGGAATCAACACAGTAAAGGAGGAGACTATATTTATAAGAAGAAAAATTACCACAACAAGAGGACATCGTCTTAAATTAGAGGGGCAAAGGTTTAAAAGGTTTAAAAATAATATCAGGAAGTATTACTTTACTGAGAGGGTAGTGGATGCATGGAATAGCCTTCCAGCTGAAGTGGTAGAGGTTAACACAGTAAAGGAGTTTAAGCATGCGTGGGATAGACATAAGGCTATCCTAACTATAAGATAAGGCCAGGGACCAATGAAAGTATTTAGAAATTTGGGCAGACTAGATGGGCCCAATGGTTCTTATCTGCCGTCACATTCTATGTTGCTATCTTTTACTTGAACATTCATATTTTGTATATTGATGTTAAAGTTCAAATAAGAAAAGCAACGTGGAAAAATCATTAAGGCAATTTTGTTTAATAACCATTTCAATCTTATGATTATTTTTAACGGTAGCTGGTTAGCACTTCACATATTAGGAATGGGGCAAGTCATGCATTTTTCATGTGTAATATAATCCTGGTCTAAAAACACAGAAGGAAAGAATGAGCGTGACAGAGAGACATACTGAAGGTTTACAGAGGTAAAGGACCGATCTAGCGGATCTAGTTCATGAAATTCTTAGATTTATGGAATTAAAGTTTGTTATTCAGCCCTGGGGCTCTTGTGAAAAAAAAGCGTGCACTGGAAGGAAACTCTGATTAGCTATTAATATATCAGATATTAAAAAGACTTGTACACGGTGGAAAATCTATTGTCGGCGGAATGACTTCATCCATAAATAAAAATATTTTCAAGATAGTTGAAATCCGTGCATATGGTGGTTTGCCACATTAGAATTACATCTACTGCAAAAGATTTGAAAAAAACAAATCAGACAAGCCAAAAGGGCCCAAAAAATTGGCTAATCAGTCTACTGCAAATTATATACATATTATAATTGTGTGTATATTTTGCAGGCAAATTTTTCCGCTTTTTCGTTCACAGATCAAGTGAGAAAAAATAATTAATATAAGGAAAAAGAACAGAAGGCAAATTAAACTATATTTATATAAAGTTATTAAATATGTTATAAATCTAGATTTATTAATTTTTTTCCTCTACAATTTTTTCCCTTTATTGATCACTTTTCACTTGATCTGGGAATAAAATCATTAATTTAGACTGTCCCCTAATCCTCACTTTTTTTCCCCCATCAATCATTTTTTTTTTAGTGCCACGGATGGAACTCTGAACGACAAATTAAATGAAGATGCTTGTCCACTGCCTAAGTCGCTTGTTTCATGAGTCCATTTGAAGGTTTGGAAATTGGGAATTTGGACGATCACCCGATTAGCCCAAATTTGGACAAATTGCAGTTTGTAACAAAATGATTCTCCAAGTTTAATATGGATAAAATAAATATCTGAGCATTCAAAATCAGATTATTTATATACCAACATTATGACAGATTATGTATATACCAACATTATGACAGAATAAAAAAATGAAAAGTGTATACATTATGTAATATTATGCAATATATATCGATTATATATGTGCAGCAATTTACAAAGGATTGCAAACACATCTAGATTTATGGAGTTCATTTTGGGATGTGCTAGTTTTGGTTTTCTTTGCAGACAATTTTTTTACTTTTGGGTAAGACAGGAGGTATGTGTAGCGCCTAAATAGTCCTTATTTGGGGATATGTAACGACAAAAAGAAAAAAACAGAAGGAACTAATAGTGTAGTATATTAAAACTATAGTTAGGGGCAGGGCCTAGCTGTCATGCATCTGGAAAGAGCTCCTCCAGTATCCTGAAAAAACCTGCTGTTTTATCTGTCTCTCTGGTTCGATCCAGCCAAACTGCAAGAGGGGTTAGCTTCCTAACCTACCTGACAAGCCAAGCAGTGATTAGCAAGTTATGGGAGCTTGCCTACCTCACCATAACTAATGTGGCCTGGTGTGCAACGTACAAGGGAGTGCTCTGAGGCATCTATCCTGCAAAGCCTCGTATCCCCTCCTCCCCTTGGATCCCGGTCCACACCCAAGGGACTACTGGGGCCCAACAAGACAGAGGAATGAGGTCACCCACGCAGAGGAACCCTGCTCCAAATTACCCAACATGGACGGGACCACGTGTATCTCTAACCTCAGAGAAGCATGCCTTGACTTGAAGACCACCCCTTGGGGTGTCATGTGACTCACTTTCTTTGTGTCTAGGACATATTTACCTGTTTGCTCACCTAGCCTGATTGTTAATCTTGTTTATCCACCTTGTTTGGAGGTAGTGACACAATGTTCTCCACTGTATGTATATGCATGGTGTTCATTATATTAATATGTGCTCTTGTATATGTTGTCGTGGCATTGCAATCATTTTTGTGTTATCCTATACACAACAAAAATAAAGAATTTAAAAAAATAGAATTACAAAAATAAAAATAAAAACTATAGTTAGTATAAAATAAGATACAAAATGTGCACTCACACTTTTATGGAGCTTCAATGCAGCTCCAACTTATGCGCCTAAGGATAAAGTGCGTGCTCATTCTTCGTATGATCGTGGTTGTAGGAGGTATCCTCATAGGAATAAAATAGATAAAATTCTTAGTATAGTTTAGTGTATTGAGCTTTGGAGCAGGGGTAGATATAAATATAAAATGTGCACTAACATGTAATGGAGCTGTAAGTTTGGCTTAAAATTTAGTGTGTGAAGTGGCATGATCCTCACTCAGGGATATACGTGTAGTCAATCTTTTACGTGGATATATATATGGAAAAGAACAAACTAAACCACAATAGTGTACACTGTAAATATAAAGTGTAATGCATAATAAATAATAAATAATATTGTGCTTGTTACATATCCCCAAAGAAGGACTATTTAGGCTCTACACAGGCCTCCTGTTTTACCCAGCTTTTAACCAGACAAGAGAGACTCCGCACCTGTTGTTTGAGCTTCCATTGGACTGTAATCATCTTACATAAGCGCTGAATTATAGTTGTGTGTTATTTTTTACTTTTGCTTTCAAAACCTTAAATAATACAACTCAAACCTGTATGTGCTTCCCTCCAAAGCTGAGTGAGAAGTACGGACCCGTGTACACACTTTATTTTCTTGGTCAGCGTATCGTAATACTCATCGGATGTGACACTATAAGAGAAGCTCTGGAAGGGCACGGCGATGCAATAAGCGACAGAGGGAGAATAGACTTGATTAGTATTCTGTTTAAGGAAAGTGGTAAGAATCAAAAATAGCATTTACCTGTAAATCATGTTAAGCAGAAATTAAAACAAAAGATTTAAAACAATATCAAGGTGATATAAAAATATAAAATAGTACTTGTTAATTACCGTGGAAGGATGTGCAATGGAGGCAATTTACCTATACCATTATCAATAGATTATTATTATTATTAGATATTCCAGTTATTACAGACTCAGTGGTACTCATGGCATGCTAATAGGGAGGTTACATATAGTTACATTCTATAGGAATAGAGGAAGTGTTATGTACTTACATAGCTACATGGGCTGAAAAAAAGACTTCAGTCCATCAAGTTCTGCCTTTCACAATTCTGTATTACTGTTTGTGATCCAAAAGTAGGAGAAAAGTCCAGTGTGAAGTAATTTACAATTTTTCTACAAATTGGGGAAAAATGTCCATTGTGGATCCAACTCTGCAGTCACATTTATTCTTCGCTCAACAAAAACAAACTTGTGTATTTAGTACAAAAAAAGATCAAACACTGGAATTCAAGATTGGAAATAGGAACACAAGTCATTGATTTGGCTTTTATTTGCTAAAGTCCGTTTCTAAGTCTAATTAGATAACAGGTGAAACGGGGACAGATAACGGCGAGAACGGTGACCTTTGAAATGAACAAATAATGAAAATAATAGAATGACTATTAATTAAGAAATTCACAAAAGTTTAGAACGAAACCAAAACAGCCTCAGTCTTCATAAATATATAAACAAAAGTAATTAACTTAATAAAAGCTATCTAAAAAAAATATCATATTTTAATCACAATTTTGATTGTCTTTAATTATGATTGCAGGAGTTATAATGACAAATGGAGAGACATGGAAGACAATGCGTCGGTTCTCTCTCATGACTTTGAGGAATTTCGGAATGGGGAAGAGGAGCCTAGAGGAGAGAATTCAAGAGGAAGCTCAGCTGCTTGCAGAAGAATTTAGAAAGTGCAAAGGTTGGTGACACAATTTTGTAAAAAAAAATAATTTAATAATATCTAGCAGGATTTTTTTTGGTTGAATTCTACTATATAAATCAGAATGCTTCACTAAATACCAAAGACAGACTGGCGTTGTGTAATGATGTATTGTAAATGGAGCCTTGCAGCCTCAAGCTTCTCTTGCAGAGCCCGTCTTGGAGAAGCAACAAAAATCTGCATAAAGGCACATCATTTAAATCAATACATTTGCTAACACAATAGTTACATTAACTGTGTATATTTAATTGAAGCTGACCAGCCACATGTTTTGTGAGTTGCAGAGACTATTTAGATGTAAATGTGGTATTTACATGTAGCATTCACTAAAATATAGAAATACACCTGTAACGGCACCACTGGCATAAAAGGGGTTAAAGCCATTTAGGAGATATTCCCTTTCCAGATGCAAAGGCAGCTACTGAATACACCAATCCGCGGAACAGGAAAAACCATACGAAAGGTTTACACTCCAAACTGCGGAACAGGAAAAAACATGCAAAAGGTTTACACTTCAAACAGCCGAACAGGAAATCCATACGAATAATCCCCCCAAGTACGAGACGAGGCTCTGTATTGAGGGTCAAGCAGGAATCTGTTTAATGGAAGCAAGCACTCACAATTTATACAATTCCCCAGGCCAGAGGCACACCCCCTGGACCTGATGGTACACAGGCCTACAAAGGACACAAACCAATCAAAACAATACAACAATGTCTGACACTCCCATTCATTACAGCAAAATCCTTCCCTCTGCCTGTGATATAATTACTGAACACAATGGGCTAAAGTAATTATCACAGCCAGGAAAATACACAGTTTTACCCAATATTCATAACTCTAAAAGTATACATCACATTCACATAAAACTTACATTTTCAGAATCAGCATACTCTAAATACAAACATGCTCAAACATCATACAATTCCCTTCAGTGGTTAAAAAGTTAGCTGGAAGTCCCTTTTTACCGACTGCAAGCATGGCTTGGGTGTGGTAAGCCAATTATCTCCAGGTACAGAAAACATCTCTATTCACAACAGCAACAATACACAAAAATACATAATTCCTATCATACTGAACAGAACAGATTCAACCTATCCCCAGATAGCTTGGATCTGAGCGCTCAATATATCCGAACAGCACTCAGATCCCACGAACACAGTCAAATCGCCATGGGGTTTAAGTTTAGCAAGGGTTGATATAGAGATTGAGGAGGGACAAAGCAGCCAGTATAGACTGGTCTGGCAGTGTCCCTGGGACAACACACTGCTGGAGAACAATGGGACAGGAGAAGGCATATTCTCCCAGGGAATCGAAGGTGCAGAATTGTGCCAGTTCCAATTAAAGGGCCAGAACAGTCTTTTAAACACCAATAAGTCCAAATAGTGTTTTTAACTGGCAAAGTCTCCCAGGGGCCATAGTCACATGGCAAGAGGCCGGCAATTAGTCTTCTCCAGTGCCCAGTGGAGAGGTTAGTTTCGTCACAACACCCTTCTTTATCCTGTAACTGGACGCTGCCATTTTACCTTCCTGACATTCATTGTTATAAACTCTGTCCGTCAGTATAAAGAGACATACAGGGAGGAGGAGAATGTGAGATATTTATCAAAGTATTCTGAAAAGTGACATTCTGTCAATATTTTCATTTTATAGTGTGACTCATATATTACCTGGTTAGAGCAGAGGTAACATCACTGAAGTAAAACAGGGAAGGGGGGCGGGGCCAGATCGCAGAGCGGAGCACACGCAAGTTACAACAGCTCCTGTATTTTAACCCAAATCTTGCCAATTTTTACACAGTTATGGCTGCAGCTCAACATATTTTGGCTGATAACTGACAGGGGACTTCATGACCTCCACGACGCTACTACACAAGTGGATTTTCCAATCAGTTTCACTCTGACAAATCTTGGGGTCTAGAGGCATGGTCGGCATGGGGCAGACAGCCACTCTCCTGCCACCACAACTCATTGCAGATCCCATCTTGGGCCCCCGTGCCCCCCCCTTTGGACCGGCAGGGGCTATCCCTGTCCCCACCGACCTGGCACACACACTGCCATTGGCTCCTGCTGCCCACTGTAGCTCAGGCTCAGATTGTACTGGGCCCAGCTAAAGGTTGGCACAAACTGACCATCAGTGTCTGCACCCAAGCTGTCCTTACTTACGCGACTGGACCTAATATTTAACCAATTTTGGGAGAAACTGGAGCAGCGCACTATTCAGCTACTTATTATTCATGGAGAGGAGGCAGAGAGGACTGGGGATATGAGGCAGAACCTGCTCCCATTACTCAAACCCTCCGAGGCATCGACCACAACACCGGAAGACCAGCCGCTGCTGGCGACAGATGATCATCAGGGCCCATGCAGGGAGAATCCTGGTCTCACAGTGCTCCTGAGTCTGTGGAAAATGAATGCCGACCTTACAGAGGCCTGGGGCTGGGCAGAGGCCTTTCTCTGCCCACGACTCACCATCACTCTCCGGTGCCTTCAAGCACCCACTCTCATTCTGCCCAGCATGGGATTCGGCTGACACTGTGTCCCAAGAACTGTGCCCAATATAACACCCAAAGAGAATCTTGCTGCGGTGGTGGAGTACCAGCTAACCCACTCAAGTTGACTCTAACATTTTGATATTCTTTTACACTAGCCTGTTTAGCAGTCAATCACATTAAGAGGCTATTGTCCCACAAATCCACTTAAATTACATTGCTTAAATAAGGCTGCATTATAATGATTGGAACACCGGCATGCACACCATTTGCTCAGCATACTAATTTGCTGGCCCTCTGTGCAGTTTATATGCGTGTCATCATAGTCACTCTGGTATTACCACATGCTGCTAGTGACCACAACTCCTACTCCACAGGCCATACTCCCTTGTGTATCTATATCTTTTATTTTCACTGTAAATATGTTTGTTCTGCAAAATTGAAAAACATGCATTTATAAGTAGAGGTGCTGCCATAATGACCAAAATATATACAAAATACAGATTAAACAAACAGCTCAAAAATAAACAAATATGGGGAATCATTTCCGCCA
The DNA here is from genome assembly GCA_933207985.1 of Pelobates cultripes. NCBI lineage: Eukaryota > Metazoa > Chordata > Amphibia > Anura > Pelobatidae > Pelobates > Pelobates cultripes. The sequence continues at coordinate 9,343,038 of OW240920.1, read as the reverse complement.
TATGGCCATATTGTGTTAAGCCCACCACTATATCACAGTACCCCAATATCGATGGGCCTGACACAAATTTTAAAATTAGATAATAAGATGCTAACTGCAGCACTTACTGCTTAAACTGATTACAGTTTATAATAGGTCTCTCCTTAAATGTATGCTTTCCTGTGGTCACCTTCAAAGGGGCACCTATAGTGGATCGGTGGGGTGCTCAGTTCAAAAAGAATTTGGATTCCAAATAAACATAGAAAAATGGGGAATTGGGGCCACACCCAGAACATGCCTTTCTAAGTAATGGTGCTTCCGTAAAGATCAACTACCCTGGTTTGAACCCTGGTCAGTCAACTTTACCAGTAAGTGTCCTTGGGCACGACACTTAATGATATACACTGCTCAAAAAAATAAAGGGAACACTTAAACAACACAATGTAACTCCAAGTTAATCACACTTCTGTGAAATCAAACTGTCCACTTAGGAAGCAACACTGAATGACAATCAATTTCACATGCTGTTGTGCAAATGAGATAGACAACAGGTAGAAATCATAGGCAATTAGCAAGACACTCTCAATAAAGGAGTGGTTCTGCAGGTGGTGACCACAGACCACTTCTCAGTTCCTATACTTCCTGGCTGATGTTTTGGTCACTTTTGAATGCTGGCGGTGCTTTCACTCTAGTGGTAGCATGAGACGGAGTCTACAACCCACACAAGTGGCTCAGGTAGTGCAGCTCATCCACGATGGCACATCAATGCGAGCTGTGGAAGAGAAGGTTTGCTGTGTCTGTCAGCTTAGTGTCCAGAGCATGGAGGCGCTACCAGGAGACAGGCTAGTACATCAGGAGATGTGGAGGAGGTCGTAGGAGGTCGTAGGAGGTCGTTGGAGGGCAACAACCTAGCAGCAGAACCGCTACCACCGCATTTGTGCAAGGAGGAACAGGTGGAGCACTGCCTGAGCCCTGCAAAATGACGTCCAGCAGGCCACAAATGTGCATGTGTCTGCTCAAACGGTCAGAAACAGACTCTATGAGGGTGGTATCAGGGCCCGATGTCCACATGTGGGGGTTGTGCTTACAGCTCAACACCGTGCAGGACGTTTGGCATTTGTCAGAGAACACCAAGATCGGCAAATTCGCCAATGGCGCCCTGTGATCTTCACAGATGAAAGCAGGTTCACACTGAGGATATGTGACAGACGTGATGGAGTCTGGAGACGCCGTGTAGAACGTTCTGCTGCCTGCAACATCCTCCAGCCTGAGCGGTTTGGCAGTGAGTCAGTAATGGTGTGGGGTGGCATTTCTTTGGGGGACCGCACAGCCATCCATGTGCTCACCAGAGGTAGTTCAGCAGTTCCTGCAAGACGAAGGCAATGATGCTATGGACTGTCCCGCCCGTTCCCCAGACCTGAATCCAATTGAGCACATCTGGGACATCATGTCTCGCTCTATCCACCAACATCACAAGCACCCCAGACTGTCCAGGAGTTGGCAAATGCTTTAGTCCAGGTCTGGGAGGAGATCCCTCATGAGACCATCTGCCACCTCATCAGGAGCATGCACAGGCATTGTAGGGAGGTCATACAGGCACTTGGAGGCCACACACACTACTGAGCCTCATTTTGACTTGTTTTAAGGACATTACATCAAAGTTGGATCAGCCTGTAGTGTGTTTTTCCACTTTCATTTTGGGTGTTACTCCAAATCCAGACCTCCATGGGTTGAAAAATTTGATTTCAATGTTTTAATTTTTGTGTGATTTTGTTGTCAGCACATTCAACTATGTAAAGAACAAAGTATTTCAGGAGAATATTTAATTCATTCAGATCTAGGATGTGTTATTTTTGTGTTCCCTTTATTTTTTTGAGCAGTGTATATCCACCTACCTCAACTCCTGATAGATTGCAAGCTTTTGCTGTGAAACATGCTATGTGCTATATAAATGCTAATATTATTAGTTATTAAAAAAAAAAATACTGCAAGTTTTCTAAGAAATGTCAATTTTAGAAGACCAGCATATTCAGAGCAGTTAAAAAATGAGAAGTGAAACTGAACACTTGTCTGTAGAAAAAATGTTGGGAAGTTTGATAAATCTGTGTCACTAAAAAAAAAAAGGCAAATATAAAAAAAATGACAGTTCAGTCGCAATAAAAGTAACAGATTTCACACATTGCATCAAAAATCTGTGACACTTTAAAAAATCGATAACAAGTACATTAACGAAAAAAGACCCAGACACTGAATGGGTACAAGAGTAAGGCTAAAACCTACTGGCTAAGAGACACAGTCTTTTAAAACTGGTTTTAAACTGCAAAACCCCCTGCTCTACCTTGGGAAGAGTGATGGAATAAAATCCTTAGCCTTAGAAAGCAGCTATAAACAGTAAGGGCTATAGATCGATTGTCCTAAATAACAAACTGCCAGGAAAAATAGTAAAAAGGTATCTCCACTAAACAACTGCTTTGGACCGAGTGGAAATACAAGTCCTAGAGAGAGCTCTCGATGTAGGTGTAATATAACTTGGAGGTAAAAATGTGTAAGGGTGAAAGAGTAAATGGTACCGGTATTAATTCCATCATTCTCATAATAGATACTCCGTTTGACCCAGTCCATCTGCTGGGACAAGCCGTGTCCAATGTCATCTGCACTGTGGTCTTTGGAGAAAGATTTGACTACGAAGATGAGAATTTCAAAACCCTTCTATCAAATATTAGAGAAATCTTCAGACTGATGAATTCGAGGACCGGACAGGTGATATCTGTCCCATTGGGGACATTGGAAAACAGGTTGCTGTTAGTGATATGCAAATGTTTAATCAAAAAGTAAAACAGATGACAATCAGTGATTTTAAAAAAATATTGTTGGGGACTGAGATGAACTAACAGAATGTACCCTAAAAAAGTAATACAAATGAATTTACTTACTGTATTGCACAACCTTTCTTATGTCATATCTTCCCAATATATTCTTCAGCAAATGCAAAAATAAAAGATTTTTCTCCTCCTTCATTTTCTTCTTAGTTTACATAATATGCAATTGTTTTGCAGATCCTTCAAATATTCCCAAATGTGCTCAGACACATCCCTGGTCCACACCAGGGATTCTTTGCCAATTTTGACAAACTACGACAGTTTGTGAAGGGCATGGTGCAATCTCATCGAGAGACACTGGACACAGATTGCCCACGTGACTTCATAGACAGCTTCCTGATAAGGATGGAGGAGGTAATATCATAAAATGCATGAATTGTGCAAATCTAGGAATAATGAAACAAGTAAATGCTTGACAAAAAGTTTGAACTGTGTTCCAGGAAAAAAATAATTGCAATACAGAATTTCATGAGGAGAATTTACTGGGAACAATAAGAGATTTGTTCTTTGCTGGGACAGAGACTTCAAGCGTGACTCTGCGATATGGATTCCTAATTCTTCTCAAGTATCCAGAGATACAAGGTATGATTATCAATTAAATCCACTGCTTCTGATATGTATAAAAAAACACTCTGTTCATGGAACCAAATGCTCATCAGCCCACAAAGTGTTACCTCCACAGCCCGCATATATACAGTGGGAAAATCCACATTGAAAATAAATTAAATTGGTAAACCCTTACAAATGTAGGAATTATAAATAAACACTTGAATTTTTTATTTTATACTTTTTTTCCTCTTGTTTTTTAATTCAGAGAAAATCCACCGGGAGATTGACGATATAATAGGTCTAGATCGATGCCCATCAGTGGAAGACAGGAGTAAGATGCCGTATACTGATGCTGTAATTCATGAAATCCAACGATTTGCTGACATTATCCCTCTTGTGCTGGCCCATGCAACCACCAAAGACATAACCTTCAAGGGATACGATATTCAGAAGGTCTTCAATTTCAAATTGTTTTCATAAAAATAACATGTAAACATTTTAAACATAGCTGGTATATACTGCTTTGTGTTTATATATACATATACCAGATGCCAAATTACCAGAGTATTGCACATGAGCCGCGTGCGTCTCAATCTCCTCTTCTGAGCGGGCCACGTGCACTGACTGAAATGAGCGGTTACACGACCTGCCTGCCATTAGGAGCGCGGCTCGTGTCACGTGCACGCTCTTAAAGGGGCATTGAGGCCAAAAGTAGAATCATTAGAAAAAGGAAGATGTGGTGGTAATATGGCGCTACAGTGTGCTGCTAAAACCACAGTGAAATCAACCACACAATTTCACAAAAAAGCATAGAGCAGAAAATAGAATATAAAGTGGATAGCGCACTAGAAAACCAGAAGTGTATACTAGAATATTTATACACAAGTTGAGAATAAATAAATGTATATACCATAGAACATACTATAAAGGAGATCTTTATCCAGGTGCCTCTGAAAAGAATAAAACTCATATAGGGCAATATTGTACAGGTAAATATCCCAATTCTCAAATATGTATATACAAATGGTTAAGTATCCTACTCACATTTTTATGAGCCTGAATTCAAACTGGCTCAAGTATATAGGCATGAGTAGGATATATAGATCAAATCCTTCAATTGATGTATTCCTCCCCCATATATATGGGTATTGAAGAGCAAAAAAATGGATATTTGGAAAAAAATCCAAACATTTATTACAAAGATAAATAGTAAAATCTTACATTCAAGAAGTATAAAATCAGCACAACGCATTTCGGCTGGACGCCTTCCTCAGGTGCATACAAGACATATTCCACTCACCCCCTCTTTTAAACCCCACATTCGTAGCAAAAATTAATTAAACCCCGCCCACATTCATTGCGTTGCGTCACTTCCGGTGACCGGAACTTCCGGTTTCACTTGTTCTGTCTTTATTTCTTTTCCACTACTTGTTACACCAGGAAGTGTCCCACTTGATTAGGGTGTTCTCTTCTCTACAGTGTTCCATACAGATTCATTTAATCAATGTTCTTTAATCATAATACTGGAAGTATTCCGGCGGCCATTTTCGAAGTGGTAAATATGTAATATATAGGTGGGCAAGTGAAACATAGATAAAAATAAAAATAAATACATATAGAATATCAGTGTTATGAATGAAATGTAAACATAGATCACAATATTAATGATATTTACAAAAGACATATATATATATATTATAAAAATAAGTGCATACCCTCAACCATTATTAGAAAACTGAAGCACAATTAAATATAATTAAAAATCTCAAAAAAGGGTTAAAAAACCATGGGGGGGGGAGTGGGGGGTGATTTTATAAAGATTTTTAATAAAACAGAGATGAGGTGGATCTTTGAGCTAGACACACTGTCCCCTCTTGGAATGAATATTGATTTTGAGATTTTTAATTATATTTAATTGTGCTTCAGTTTTCTAATAATGGTTGATGGTATGCACTTATTTTTATAATATATATATATATGTCTTTTGTAAATATCATTAATATTGTGATCTATGTTTACATTTCATTCATAACACTGATATTCTATATGTATTTCCTTTTATTTTTATCTATGTTTCACTTGCCCACTTATATATATATTACATATTTACCACTTAGAAAAATGGCCGCCGAATATTTCCGGCATTATGTCTGAAGAACATTGATTAAATGAATCTGTATGGAACAATGTAGAGAAGAGACACTTCCTGTTGTAACAAGAAGGTGGAAGAGAAATAAAGACGGAACAAGCAAACTGGAAGTTCCAGTCACCGGAAGTGACGCGACGCAATTAATGTGGGCGGGGTTTCATTAATTTTTGCCGCGAATGTGGGGTTTAAAAGAGGGGGCCAGTGGAATATGTCTTGTATGCACTTGATGAAGGCGTCCAGCCGAAATGCGTTGTGCTGATTTTATACTTCTTGAATGTAAGATTTTACTATTTATCTTTGTAATAAATGTTTGAATTTTTTTCCAAATATCCATTTTTTTGCTCTTATATACCCATATATATGGGGGAGGAATACATCAATTGAAGGATTTGATCTATATATCCTACTCATGCCTATATACTTGAGCCTGTTTGAATGCAGGCTCATAAAAATGTGAGTAGGATACTTAACCATTTGTATATACATATTTGAGAATTGGGATATTTACCAGTACGATATTGCCCTATATGAGTTTTATTCTTTTCAGAGGCACCTGGATAAAGATCTCCTTTATAGTATGTTCTATGGTATATACATTTATTTATTCTCAACTTGTGTATAAATATTCTGGTACACACTTCTGGTTTTCCAGTGTGCTATCCACCTCATATTCTATTTTCTGCCAAACGTAGAATCAGGCTGCCATTGGCCCACATCATTCCGGTATCCCCACATACGCACGTTTTGGAGGCGTAAGCATGACGTGGGCCAATCAAATGTTAGTTAAGGATATTTAAACTTTTCTAGCCATATCCACTTTGCCCTATCGTGGTTTCTGTTTCAGTACCCTTTAGTGCATTCCTTGATCTATTGTATTTATTTTGGTATTGACCTTGGCTTTGTATCTGACTCTGAGTTTATCTTCAACCCTTTCCTGGCTTGTTTGCCCGTCTGACTGATTACCGTGTACCTGACTGGCTATTTCCTGTTTTTGTTGTCTCTCCATTACCCTAATCTCAGCTCGTCTCTGATTACGGTTTATCTCTGTCTGACGTTTAGTCCGGCCATTCTAAGACCCGGTATAAGTTTTATCCTAGTCTTGTCCCTTCCTATCCAAAACTCTGCGTGTTGGGGTAGTACACCGTGACAATTTCAAAGACATGCTTTCTTGAGTTTTCCTCTCTTGCTCAGTTCTGAAGCAGTATATATATATATATATATATATATAACATTTTATGCCTATGACAGAAAAAAAAATCATTGTTTGTAATCACCGAAGGGCATAAATATGTTGTCCTTATATGACCCTTAAAACTCGTCAATTGAAATAGGGCAGTAAACTTGATTAGGGATTGACATATAAACATTTTACATTTTACAATTTTACTATGATTGAATGTCTGCACTTAAATTTCATTAAACTTAAAGGGACACTCCAGGCACCCAGGCCACTTCTGCCCATTAGAGTGGTCTGGGTGCCAACTCCCACTACCTTTAACCCTGCAAAGGTTAAGTCCTCCTCTAGTGGCTGTCTATCATACAGCCACTAGAGGGACTTCTGTGTTCTTAGAACACGAAAAGTGTTTTATATGACGCTGGACGTCCTAACACTATGTGAGCATTATTCAATGCTTTCCCATGGGGATTTCCAGCGTCGCCGAAATCCCCGTAGGAAAGCATTATTCAATGCGCGTGCGCGGCCATTGCTGCGCATGCGCATTAGGTCTCCCCGCCGGCTGACGTCGGCGGGGGTTGAGGGGGGGCGAGAGTAGGCGGAACCTGACCAGCGCCGAGGGACATCGTCGCTGGACTCCGGTAAGTTACTGAAGGGGTTTCAACCCCTTCAGCAACTTAGGATTTTGGGTGGGAGGGAGAGAGGCACTCCAGGGTCCTGCAGTGCCAGAAAATCAAATATGTTTTCCTGGCACTGGAGAATCCCTTTAATTGTTTGTTGAAATAAAACCCACTGACACTTTATTTGAATTGTTTTAGGGCACTGTGGTTTTGCTAGTTCTGACCTCTGTTCTGAAGGATCCCAAATACTTTAAAAACCCTCTACAATTCGACCCTGGTCATTTTCTGGATGAGAAGGGCTGCTTTAAGAAGAATGATGCCTTCATTCCATTCTCTGCAGGTAATAACATTATATCGGAGATTAATATTTAGATTTATGGAATTTTAGAGAGTTCCATCAGTAACTGACCTCTATGTCTTTCTCCTTAATCGTGTGCTCTCGCTGTCTTCAGGTAAACGTGCGTGTGTTGGGGAGGGTTTGGCTCGCATGGAGCTTTTCCTCTTTTTCACGACCATCTTGCAAAATTTCATCCTCAAACCAACAGTGGATAAAGAAGACATTGAAATCACTCCTGAGCCAAACACCAACGCTTCAAGACCTCGTGCTTACCAAATATATGCTGTCCCTCGTTCTGAATCCTAAATGACATCCTCAAACACCATAGCGACTCCTAATTAATTCTCTGTCTCCATGTTAATGAAAAAAAATACAATGTGACACAAGACTAAGAACAGCGACGATTGTTACTATGTCATATAAACGCAGTAGAGTTATCTATTGTCCCACGTGTACATGTTACACTTCATGTAATGTCGGCCAACCACCAGCTTGTCTGTTATTGTGAAACAACTGTGGAAGCTGTTTGCTCTCTTTGAAGAATAAACAATAATAATTCTGGGGAATAGTCCTTGTGAACAGCTGGGCATTGTCAAAATCCATTCTTATGATAATTCCTCATGAATAATAAATAGGACTTATATCTCCAACCACTGAAAGCTCAGATGGATACCTTCTGACAATTTAACTAATATTTGGCCAGTGTTTGTGACTAAGTGGCTACTAAGAAAGACTGGACTTACCCCACTTGCAATACCCTGGGTTGTCTACTTTTGCAAATGATATGCCATCATGGGGGTAATTCTCATTCCTGGGCTACCATACGCTCTCAAAGGCAACATAACCAATCTGGCAAATTTCAATGTCAAAAAAATGAAATGCAAGCCTTATATGTGACTCTCTAACTTTCCAAAACACCATAAAACCTGTACATGGGGGGTACTGTTATTCTCGGGAGACTTCACTAACCACAAATATTAGTGTTTTAAAACAGTAAAACATATTACAACAATAATATAGTCGATAAAAGTGCAGTTCGTTTGTAAAAAATGCAAAAAACTTAACTTTTACTTAAAATATCATTGTTGTAATACAATTTACCAGTTTGAAACACTAATATTTGAGTTCAGCGAAGTCTCCCGAGTAAAACAGTACCCCCTATGTACAGGTTTTATGGTGTCTTGGAGAGTTACAGGGTCAAATATAGTGCTTGCAAATTAAATTCTCTGCACTTTCTCCCTGTGTTGTCAGGCATGTCAATCAAATTTTAATTAGTCAAATCACATAATTATGTTAAAATATTACTTAAATATACATGTAGAAGTTTAATATATATGCATTTATAGGTATTTAAATTCTACGTGTGTATTAATGTAATCTTTTATGTAATTATATGTATTTATCTATCTATCTATCTATCTATCTATATATATATATATATATTTGCAGTTATTTGTATTTTATATATAGATGGATATATATAGAATGTCATTCTAAGTTTATTTTGTTACCAATATATATATATATATATATATATATATATATATATATATATATATATATATATATATATATATATTAATAACAAAATACAGTTAGAATGAAATTACATATGAATATATAATTTATATTAAATTTTGTTTCAATATTTTATTTATTTATTTTATTATTTAATGTATTTATTATTGTAATTATACGTATATATATATATATATATATATATATATATATATATATATATATAATATAAGTGTATTTTAATATTAATATACATACTTATATTAATATTAAAATACACTTTGTATGACGTTACATATATATAATATGTATATATATTATATATATATATATAATATATATATACATATATTAGATATATATACATTTCTATTTCATTTTAAAACATGTTTAATCATTTTTGTTTACTTTCCCACCAGCAGGGGGACTGTCTGACATTTAAGACAGTCCCCCTGCTGGCAGATCCACAGCCAGCTCTAGAGGGCCATGTGATCGCTCTTCTTTTGCTGTGGGAGGGCTGCCTGGACTGTCAGGCAGCCCTCCAGAAGAGGATCGCAGCGGAGGTGAGTATCCCTGGCCTGCAGCCGTTACAGCGTTCTATGCCGCCGCAACGGCTTTAAAGCACATTTAAATGGGGACAGCATAGAACGACGTAACGGCGTTAAGGGGTTAACAGACAGCGAGTAAATTCAGGCAAAATCTGATTTAATTTTAACACCAATGATGGACAGCAATTTTTGGGTCAAAATAAACCTTAATTATCCGTCATATGTTCTGTGTCATTGCTTATTTTCTGTGTGTGTTACTTTGCAAATGACTGAGATACATTCAATCAAAGTTTTAACAATCAGTTTATCTTGCATTTTTACTTTCTCCTGCAAAAAAAATAAATAATATGACCACTGCAATCGATTCTGAAAGTAACATGTAAAGTCAGTATTTATAACAGTATATTATATAATGACAAAATGATAATGGTCCTTAAAAACAGGTAGTGAGATAAATGTAAATTATTACCAGAAAAAAATACTTTAAAGAAATGTTACAAGAACCATAACTACTACAGTTCCACTGCAGGGCTTATCTCCTTGCAAGAGCTTCAGGCAGCAGGGAGATCATGGTGGGTGTGTGTAGCAGACACCAGGAAAGCTGATAGACCATGGAAGGAGACAAATCACAGACTTTTATGTTAAGGAACCTACTTGCTTGTGTATGTAATATATGTTAAAATGTCCGTGTGGCTCCCTTTATATAGGTGTTTACATATGCGATTTTCAGACCATGTGAGAAATATTAAAAAAAGGTTCAGAAACCCGTTTCCCTCCATTTTAAAAATACCCACATCCAGAACGAAGAAGGACGTTTCTTTTGCGCATTCAAATGTTGCAAGAGACAGGAGATTAGGGAATTTTAATAAAAAGTTAGGAAAGGAGAAGATAGAGTTAATTTTCAATTTTAATACTTTTAATCCCCCCTGGACATAAATAATGATTTGTATATCTGCCATTTTTAAAGTAAGGGAAAAGGGTTTCTCCTGCCTCCCCTCTTTTTTTTTTTTTTTTTTTTTTTTTTTTACTGAGGTGTTTTTCTATTGGCAACTTTTATAAGTTACAATACCAAACATGTTTTTGAATTTTAACAAAAGTAATAATCACATTTCTTTTTTTTTTTGTTTTCATTCCCTTCTTTTAAAATGTTCCTTCTTTCTACAGCTTTTTACATTTTTCTTATATTTTCCATCATTGATTATTATAATCACAGCATATAAAAATAAATGAATTACCGTATATACTCGTGTATAAGTCGATCTCATGTATAAGTCGAGTGCAGTTTTGTGACCAACAATTGTGAAATATGCTATGCCTCGTGGATAAGTCGAGGGTAAAACTTGGGGCTATGAAGTTGTGATTTTTATAATTATATACACACACACACTCATACAAACACACACACTGCATTATATACACACACATTCATACAAACACACACTCTGCATTATACACACACACACTCATACAAACAATCTGCATTATATACACACACTCATACAAAAACACACTCTGCATTATATACACACTCATACAAACACACACTCTGCATTATATAATGCAGAGTGTGTGTGTTTGTGTGAATGCAGAGTGTGTGTGTGTATATAATGCAGAGTGTGTGTGTTTAATGCAGAGTGTGTGTTTTTATGAGTGTGTATATAATGCAGTGTGTGTTTACACAATGCAGTGTGTGTTTGTATGAGTGTGTGTTTGTGTGTGAACTGGGTGGGGGAGGGCATTTTTAATTTTTTAATTTTTTTTATTTTAATATTTTAATTTTTTTATTTTGGTATTATTTTTTTATTTTATTATTTACTTTTTTAATTTTAATATTTACATTTTTTTATTGTAATATTTTTTTTTTTATTATTTCATTTTTTTTCGGCCCCCCTCCCTGCTTGTTAGCTGGCCAGAGAGGGGGGCTCTCATTCCCTGGTGGTCCAGTGGATGGGCTGTGTAGGAGGGGGGCTGGCAGAGAGCTGTTACTTACCTTTCCTGCAGCTCCTGTCAGCTCCCTTCTCCTCCGATCCGGTCCGCGCGGCAGTCACACCGCGAGACTTACAGTGGAGGAGAAGGGAGCTGACCGGAGCACAGGAGAAGGGAGCTGACCGGAGCGCAGGAGAAGGGAGCTGACCGGAGCACAGGAGAAGGGAGCTGACAGGAGCTGCAGGAAAGGTAAGTAACAGCTCTCTGCCAGCCCCCAACAGGACTGCCGGGCTTGTAATGAGCCCGGCAGTCCTGGTCTGTATTATGGCAATGTAAGTTGCCATAATACAGACGTTGACTCGAGTATAAGTCGAGTGGTGGTTTTTCAGCACAAATAATGTGCTGAAAAACTAGACTTATACTTGAGTATATATGGTAATTTAAAAAAAAAAACAGAAAAAAGAAAAAAAAAGAAAAATCACCTAAGATTCATGAGTTACATCTTGGTTAACCATAAACCTAAATGTTATAAGAATATCTCTGTAATAGTGTATCTATAATATGTTTTATTTCCCTCTTTTCTTTTTCTTTTTTCTTTACCCCTCTCTTACTTTCACTTTTCTTTCCTATCCTGTTCTTCTTCACTCTCCTTTCCATCTTGTTCCCTGCTACCCATTTTCCTTCATTTTTGTTTTATTTTTTTTCTTTATAATTGAGTTTTTGTTTAGAGCAGTGGTAGTCAACCTTTTTCTACCTACCGCCCACTAATGCATCTTTCTTGATGGAAAAATTTCCTTACCGCCCACCAGTTTTCGCGCAAGCGCGGAATATTTTTTAGAAAGGAGGTTGTTTTAAAAAAAATAAATAAATGTACGTACATTTATCTTTTTATTTCTACTTTATGCATGTTTATAATGTTTTTAACTTTATAAAGTTTAATTAGAAAACAATAAAGTAAATTGAAATTAGCTTTACTAGTGAGATCCTTGAGGCTGATGCTACTAACACCAAAAACAATGCTGTATTAGGTGCCAATTTTTATTAATGTCACCATCAAAAGAAATTCCTTTTCCTGCCTGCTTCTTTACCTTCCTTATAGTATATCACTATATTAAGGATCTCTTTTTCCTTTTTTTTATTTTCTCCTTCCCTTACTTATTTTTTTCTTTTATTTTATAAGATAACAAAACTTAATTTATGAGCCAGACTAAACACTGCTTACTCTCCTCCTTTATTTTATCCCCTTTTTTCTATTTTTCTTCCTTTTTTAATTTTTTTTATCTTTTCCTTTTTATCTCCTTTCTTTTACCTTCCTGAGCGACAAAAGTAAGGCTGAGCTAGTTAGCCCACTTATTATTATTAGCCAACAATTCTCTTTCTCTCTTTGCCCTTAACTTTTCTTTTTCAACTCCTCTGCTCCGTTTCAGCCTGCTTCTGCCTGTCCCTGCTATCAGTTTCCACTCCTCCCCTAAACAATTCTCTTTCTCCTGCCTATAACTTTTCTTTTTCAACTCCTCTGCTCTGCTTCAGCCTGCTTCTGCCTGTCCCTGCTATCAGTTTCCACTCCTCCCCTAAACAATTCTCTTTCTCCTGCCTATAACTTTTCTTTTTCAACTCCTCTGCTCCGTTTCAGCCTGCTTCTGCCTGTCCCTGCTATCAGTTTCCACTCCTCCCCTAAACAATTCTCTTTCTCCTGCCTATAACTTTTCTTTTTCAACTCCTCTGCTCTGTTTCAGCCTGCTTCTGCCTGTCCCTGCTATCAGTTTCCACTCCTCCCCTAAACAGTTCTCTTTCTCCTGCCTATAACTTTTCTTTTTCAACTCCTCTGCTCTGTTTCAGCCTGCTTCTGCCTGTCCCTGCTATCAGTTTCCACTCCTCCCCTAAACAATTCTCTTTCTCCTGCCTATAACTTTTCTTTTTCAACTCCTCTGCTCCGTTTCAGCCTGCTTCTGCCTGTCCCTGCTATCAGTTTCAACTCCTCCCCTTCCTCTTCCCACGTGTTTGCGTGCGCTCGCTCCCGCCCGACAACTTCTCACACAAAAGGAGGTTGACTGATGTGTGCGCTCGCGCCCGCCTGCACCGCCCGCCCACTCGCTCGCGTTGGTTTCTTGATGTGTGCGCTCGCTCGCGCGCCCGCTCGCTCGCGCGCCCGCCCGCTCGCGCGCTCGCTCAAAAGGAGGTTTTAACCTCCAAAGTCCCTACCGCCCACCTGGAATCCCAAAACGCCCACTAGTGGGCGGTAGGGACCAGGTTGACGACCCATGGTTTAGAGGTAAATGGATGATTGTCTCATTTTTGTGAATTTTTTTTCTATCCTTTTCCTCTATTGTTTTTTGTTATATTCTTCGTCCTCCCTTTCATTACCTTTTTTTCCCTTCTCTTCTCTTCTCTTTCCTTTTTTCTTTTTCCTTTCTTTCTCCTCTTTTCTTTTTTGTACTCGACTTCTCTGAGATTTTACAATATTGATCTAAATTGTTCTCATACATATCTTCCATCTGTAGATTCTGGTGCCAGATTTTTTAGAAAACATTGATGGTATTATTCGCTGAGTGTATTATGTATTCCATTTTCTAATATTATATATTGTTTCCTTAATGGTTTCTAGATTTTGGAACCAACCCTTCTTTCCAATTTTTTGCAATAAAAAAAGGAGGACAATTTTTTAAATCTGAATGTGCAAGTGTCTGGAAATATTGAAATATTGAAAGTAGCGCTTCTTCTATGTATAAGCAGCTTTTAGGTACAGGTAGATATCCTCAACGGAGGTATTTCGCCCTTGGGACAATAATAGTTACTATCTTGCATCTCCACCCTCTTGACAAAGCAGTTAGGGCCTCACCAGTCACTGCCAACTTATCATATATCTCTTTAGCCCTCACTGAGAGACCAATACCCCACCACAAAATTCAATGGCAAACCTACCGTACGGGTCAAATCATCGGTAGAGCCTCTCATCGCCACATGGCAACGAGTTAGGTTCCCAAGTCACATATCTAGCTTAATTGTTTTGCCACTTGGCTTAACAAGGGTCAGCCAGTACCTGCGTGTTATATCATTATGGCTATAATGTTGATAAATATTAAAGTATTGGTTATGTAATAATAGTGGTAAACTAACTTTTGCCCTATTTTTACAGGCCTACCTTAACGTCGGTTTCCCTCACACCAAAACCAACTTATGCCACCACTACTATAACTTGGAGTATTGTTCCCGACCACAAATATAAAGGCTGAGACTGTGGGTGAAGCCTGGAAATGTTGGAGGGGTTAGTTGACTTATAAATATACAGGCCGTCCCTTCCTCTTTACTGTTACTGACTGGTTCAGCACACCTGCTTCTTTTGTCAGACCATTGAATTTGGTGGGCCCTCTTTTTACAGGCCTACCTGAACATCTGTTTCTCACACACCACAACCGACTTATGCCACCACTACTATAACTCGACATATTGTCCCCAACCACAAATTATATTATCATTATTATAGCACCAACATATTATGCATTGCTTTACAATATTAAAAGTGGAAATATAACAATAGATGAGACAACTGCAAAATGTTACAGAAACTATAGGCTGATGGGGATCCTCCTCAAAATAGCTTACAATCTATTTCGCAAATATAAAATATACAGATTTTTAAAATATTTTTCTCTCTACTGGTCTCTTCTCACTTGATCAGATAATAAAATCGGCACACTGTAAGGATGCTGTGAATGATGCAAAATTAGCGATCGGCCGGTCTTGCGTCTTCTAGCGCTCCCCTATTAAGCCCAATCAAAATATAATATAAATTACTTAAATCCCTGCACTTCTTTTCCCAGACACTCAGCTGTGGTTCTTGCTTAGCCCAATAGTGCATTTGTGAGAATTCTGATTTTCTGATAACTGACAATGATGTGATTATCAATTATATCGTTCTCTGTAATCACGGGTGGTGACCGTTTACTCTGATTTGTCCTATAGCTGGCCTTGGCTACCTCAATAACCATTAAACCTCTGTAACATCTGGCAATATGGACTATAGCACTGTCTGTTTTATATTAGGGTCTGTGTGTTTTGGGTCCCTTACATATATTGCAGCCTTCTCCTCTCTATGTCCTGTCTGCATGTTGTATGCATGCACTGTGTCTGTATCTGTGTATGGAAAAAGGCCTCATATTACGGATCTTTTCACTAGATAGGCTTAAATGTATAGACAGAAAAAAAATCACATTTCATGTATTTCTCTAAGCAACCAATAGGTGGGTATCTCACTGCAGTTCTCACACAAAGCATTTCTGTAAACATGTAAAACTGCTTACAGCTGCCAAGTTTCAAGGGTTACAATACTGAGGACAACCCTGTTTAGGATCACAGGGAGGAAGAGAATTGCCTGAACATTTATTGTTGCTGCAATGGATCTGGGACTCACAGGGACATTACTTCTCGTCTCCTTTATCACGCTCCTGTTTTACCTTGTAATATGGAGAGACAAAAAGAAACAAGGGAACCTGCCCCCGGGTCCCACACCACTTCCCTTGTTGGGGAACATGCTGCAACTTAACCCAGTGGAAACTCCTCGCTCTGTGCTCCAGGTGGGTATCAGTCTACAGCAGTGGTAGTCAACCTTTTTCTACCTACCGCCCACTAATGCATCTTTCTTGATGGAAAAATTTCCTTACCGCCCACCAGTTTTCGCGCAAGCGCGGAATATTTTTTAGAAAGGAGGTTGTTTTAAAAAAAATAAATAAATGTACGTACATTTATCTTTTTATTTCTACTTTATGCATGTTTATAATGTTTTTAACTTTATAAAGTTTAATTAGAAAACAATAAAGTAAATTGAAATTAGCTTTACTAGTGAGATCCTTGAGGCTGATGCTGCAAGACTAAATATTTGATATCTGGTTCGATTTTCGTATGGAACAAACGAAGGTCTCCTCTTTCGGTGATATTCAGACGGTTTCTCTGTTTGCTCATAATATGATTAACAGCACTAAAGCCTGATTCTACAAGATATGTGGTAGGGAAAGGTATCAATAAATTGAACATCATTTTCCACATATTTGGATATAACGCAGGCATTTTTTTATTTTGCCAGAGTTTTTGGTATCCACCACTGCCAAAATTACATTTACTCTCTTCGTCATATTTAAGTTCTAATAGTTCTTCTTGGCAAGTTATATCAACTTCAGCAACATTTGCTGTAAAAGGATTTATCATCCAGTCATGCACCTTTAAGTTCAAAATATCTTGAAATCGTTTTTCCATATCCAATTTGAGTTCCTTGAGGTGACTACTGAACCTTTCAATATCCCCCGGACTTACATCATTGTTTATAGAGGACAATTCAGGAAACTGATGAAATTCTCTCTTGAAAATATTATGACGGAGAAGATCAAGCTTTTCGATAAATAATGACACAATATTTTTGCAACTTATAAGAGTTATATTGGCTCCTTGAAGCTGCAAATTAATGTCATTAAATCTCTTGAAAATGTCTGCCAAATAAAAGGCATCATTCTTTACGTTTTTTAACTGTTCATAGAGACCAGTCTCATTATCACTTTCAAAAAACTGTACGACACTATCAAATAATGCAACAAAACGAGTCAAGCATGTACCCTTTGAGAGCCATCGAACTTCTGTATGTAAAAGTAACCTAATAAACTGCTCGTTATTGTCCTGGCACAGCTGTCGAAACATTCTATCACACTTGGCATTAGATTTTATCTTATTTACAGCTTTAATTATAATACTTAATGATGAATGGAGACTTGTACTTAAATGTTTTCCTACAATATGTTGTCTGTGTACAACACAATGAATACACAAAACGCTTGGCACTTCTTCCTTCAAGTAAGCAACAAACCCACGATAGCGGCCTACCATTGATGGTGCTCCGTCAGTAGCACATGCAACAATATTGTTCAAGGGTATATTGTTTTTTGCAAAGTATGATTTCACAGCATTAAATATTGATAATCCTTTTGTATCTGTAATCAGATTGACAGTGAATAGCATTTCTTCTTGCAATGTATTGTTTTCATCAAGGTACCGTACATATGTCATCAGTAGAGCATTATTATCTGCAATGACAGACTCATCCAATTGTATAGAAAATGACGAATTTTGGAGAATACCTATAAGTTTATTTTCAACATTAGCCGCCATTTCATCAATGCGTCTCTTTACTGTGTTATCGCTAAGGGGCAATGTTTTTAAAACTTCAGGTATATCCTGATGCATTACTGTTGAGATAAATTCTTTGATAGAGGGTTTTATCAAAGTTTCTCCAATATTATGGCTTTTACCACTTTTTGCAATTAAGTGTGATATACGATAAGCTGCAGTTAATCCATCCTCATTCTTTGCATGTTGTTTTTGAAAGGATGTAGCTATTGTTGAACGATTTTGAAATCTTTTATAGATTTCTTGAAAATATTCAATGGGCTTATCTTTATCTTGCGAATGCTTTGTAGTAAGATGTTCTCGCAATCGACTTGGCTTCATTGCTTCATTAGATAATGTCTTGTGGCACAGTAAACACATTGGAAGCTGTTTATTTGTAACAGATTCAATGAAACCCATCTTCAGATACTCTGGTAAATAGCCACGAGCGTATTTCTTTTTTTCAGACATGGGTTCTAAATTTGTTTCACAATTTAACAACTACTTTTACTCTTACGTTTTGATCTGCACTCCACACAGTGCTTTTTTCCCTCCTCTTTTCCCTTTTATTACTAACACCAAAAACAATGCTGTATTAGGTGCCAATTTTTATTAATGTCACCATCAAAAGAAATTCCTTTTCCTGCCTGCTTCTTTACCTTCCTTATAGTATATCACTATATTAAGGATCTCTTTTTCCTTTTTTTTATTTTCTCCTTCCCTTACTTATTTTTTTCTTTTATTTTATAAGATAACAAAACTTAATTTATGAGCCAGACTAAACACTGCTTACTCTCCTCCTTTATTTTATCCCCTTTTTTCTATTTTTCTTCCTTTTTTTTATCTTTTCCTTTTTATCTCCTTTCTTTTACCTTCCTGAGCGACAAAAGTAAGGCTGAGCTAGTTAGCCCACTTATTATTATTAGCCAACAATTCTCTTTCTCTCTTTGCCCTTAACTTTTCTTTTTCAACTCCTCTGCTCCGTTTCAGCCTGCTTCTGCCTGTCCCTGCTATCAGTTTCCACTCCTCCCCTAAACATTCCTCTTTCTCCTGCCTATAACTTTTCTTTTTCAACTCCTCTGCTCTGTTTCAGCCTGCTTCTGCCTGTCCCTGCTATCAGTTTCCACTCCTCCCCTAAACAATTCTCTTTCTCCTGCCTATAACTTTTCTTTTTCAACTCCTCTGCTCTGTTTCAGCCTGCTTCTGCCTGTCCCTGCTATCAGTTTCCACTCCTCCCCTAAACACTTCTCTTTCTCCTGCCTATAACTTTTCTTTTTCAACTCCTCTGCTCTGTTTCAGCCTGCTTCTGCCTGTCCCTGCTATCAGTTTCCACTCCTCCCCTAAACAATTCTCTTTCTCCTGCCTATAACTTTTCTTTTTCAACTCCTCTGCTCCGTTTCAACCTGCTTCTGCCTGTCCCTGCTATCAGTTTCCACTCCTCCCCTAAACAATTCTCTTTCTCCTGCCTATAACTTTTCTTTTTCAGCTCCTCTGCTCTGTTTCAGCCTGCTTCTGCCTGTCCCTGCTATCAGTTTCCACTCCTCCCCTAAACAATTCTCTTTCTCCTGCCTATAACTTTTCTTTTTCAACTCCTCTGCTCTGTTTCAGCCTGCTTCTGCCTGTCCCTGCTATCAGTTTCCACTCCTCCCCTAAACAATTCTCTTTCTCCTGCCTATAACTTTTCTTTTTCAACTCCTCTGCTCCGTTTCAGCCTGCTTCTGCCTGTCCCTGCTATCCGTTTCAACTCCTCCCCTTCCTCTTCCCACGTGTTTGCGTGCGCTCGCTCCCGCCCGACAACTTCTCACACAAAAGGAGGTTGACTGATGTGTGCGCTCGCGCCCGCCTGCACCGCCCGCCCACTCGCTCGCGTTGGTTTCTTGATGTGTGCGCTCGCTCGCGCGCCCGCTCGCTCGCGCGCCCGCCCGCTCGCGCGCTCGCTCAAAAGGAGGTTTTAACCTCCAAAGTCCCTACCGCCCACCTGGAATCCCAAAACGCCCACTAGTGGGCGGTAGGGACCAGGTTGACGACCCATGGTCTACAGCAAGAGGTGTGAATGCATGGAATAGGATTCCAGTAGAGGTGGTAAACAATAACAAACCAGAAGTGATAAAGTTACAAAGTAGCTGCTGGGATTACGTGGGGTTAGATGAAGAGATATGTTAATAAAGTGCAAAATAACTAGAAGGAATCTGTAAAGTAAATTGACAGGTGTACGAATATCTCTTAATCGCTCATATTAGATCTATTTAAACACCTTGACTTACCCCATGTTACAAATACAATGTGCAAATGGTAATGTGCTATTTTAACACAATATTTATAATATGTGTATGTCAAATATTTCCTTGTATCTTGTTTTTCAACATCACAGTACAAGATAATGCATCTTGGATGTAAAAACCCAAGGGCAGAGTACAGAATATTTGATAGAGTCCTAACCTCAACATATGAGGAAAGAGATTTAGGGGTGATTATTTCTGATGACTTAAAGGTAGGCAGACAATGTAATAGAGCAGCAGGAAATGCTAGCAGAATGCTTGGTTGTATAGGGAGACGTATTAGCAGTAGAAAGAGGGAAGTGCTCATGCCATTGTAAAGAACACTGGTGAGACCTCACTTGGAGTATTGTACACAGTACTGGAGACCGTATCTTCAGAAGGATATTGGTACTTTAGAGAGAGTTCAGAGAAAGGCTACTAAACTGGTTCATGGATTGCAGGATAAAACTTACCAGGAAAGGTTAAAGGATCTTAACATGTATAGCTTGGAGGAAAGACGAGACAGGGGGGATATGATAGAAATATTTAAATATATAAAGGGAATCAACACATTAAAGGAGGAGACTATATTTAAAAGAAGAAAAACTACCACAACAAGAGGACATAGTCTTAAATTAGAGGGACAAAAGGTTTAAAAATAATATCAGGAAGTATTACTTTACTGAGAGGGTAGTGGATGCATGGAATAGCCTTCCAGCTGAAGTGGTAGAGGTTAACACAGTAAAGGAGTTTAAGCATGCATGGGATAGGCATAAGGCTATCCTACATATAAGATAAGGCCAGGGACTAATGAAAGTATTTAGAAAATTGGGCAGACTAGATGGGCCGAATGGTTCTTATCTGCAATCACGTTCTTTGTTACTGTCTTTCACTTGAACAATCACATTTTGTATATTGATGTTAAAGTCCAGATAAGAAAAGCAACGTGGAACAATAATTAAGGCAATTTTGTTTTATAACATCCATTTCAATCTTATGATTATTTTTAGCACTATTGGTTAGCATTTCACTCTGTGTGTTCACATATTAGGAATGGGGCAATTAATGCATTTTTCATGTTAATTATAACCCTGGTCTAAAAAACACAGATAGAAAGAATGTGAGTGACAGACAGACGTACAGAAGGACAGATCTAGCAGATCCAGGTTATGGAATTCTTAGATTTATAGAATGAAAGTTTGTCATTTGGCCCTGGGGCACTTCTGCCTAAAATAAAAAACAAAAAGAAACTCTGATTAGCTATTAATATATCAAATATTAAGAAGACTTTTGCACTGCGGAAAAAATATTCTAAGCTGAATTACTTCATCCACCCAAAAAAACAAATTTCGGGACGGTCGATGGTTCCGTGCATGTGATGGTTTGGTTCATTAGAATTTCGTCTACTAAAAAAGATTTAGTAAAAAAATCAGACAAACAAAAAGGGCACAAACATGGGCAAACTAGTCTACTCCAAATTATATACTGTGACGGAACGCCTGCCACCCCGACTGGGTGCCTCCGTCAAAAGATGCTCCTAGTGCTCGCCAAGGACCATCAGCAACGCACTCAACAACACAACCACCACCAACCCCACGAACCGCCGTAGCTTGGTTGGGGTTTCTGCGTCCTCCACCCACTCTGGACCCAAGACCAGGGTTCAGCTCCCAGTGGGTAGACCTCTCTTAGATCCAGAGAGCAGGAACCAGGAACAAGCTCTTACAAGAGCTTAAACTCAGGGGAGTATTGTGATATAGCAATCCACAGAGTGTAGTTATCCCATCCCCCAAACATGAGCCAAGACTTCATGAAGGGGTAAAGCAGTTCTGTTTAATGGAAGCAAGCACTCACAATTTATACAATTCCCCAGGCCAGAGGCACATACCCTGGACCTGATGGTACACAGACATACAAAGGACACAAACCAATCAAAACAATACAACAATGTCTGACACTCCCATTCATTACAGCAAAATCCTCCCCTCTGCCTGTGATATAATTACTGAACACAATGGGCTAACGTAATAATCACAGGCAGGATAATATACAGTTTTACACAATATTCATAACTGAAAAAGCATACATCACATTAACATAAAACTTACATATTCTGAACCAGCATACGCAGTATACAAACATATGTCAAAATCATACAAATTGGTCCAGTGGTTCAAAAGTTAGATGGAAGTCATTTTTGACCGACTGTAAGCATGACTTGGGTGTGGTAAGCCAATTATCTCCAGGTACAGAAAATATCTCTATTCACAACAACAGCAAAAATACACAAATATACATAATTCCTATCATACTGAACAGAGCCCACACATTCAACCTATCCCCAGATAGCTTGGATCTGAGCGCTCAATATATCCGAACAGCACTCAGATCCCACGAACACAGTCAAATCGCCATGGGGTAAAGTTTTATAAGGGCCATACACCCCAGGGCCATAGTCATGAGGCAGAAGGCTGGCAATCAGGCTCCTCCAAAAGCCTGGGGCAAAGGGCAGTTGGTCACAAAAAAATCCAGTGACAAAAGGCATTTTGTCACATATACAATTATAGTTATGTATATATTTTACAGTTAACTAATAGGCAGATTTTCCCTCTTTTTGGTTCACAGATAAAGTGAGAAAAAGTAACTAATAGAGGGAAAAAGAAGAGGAACAGAAATAAATACATACTTATATATAGTTATTAAATATATTAACCCCTTAATAACCGCTGACGGTTCAGGACCATCATCGGAAACATCCCCTTGAGGACCAATGACGGTCCTGAACCGTCATAATGGTAATATTTACTTACCTGGTCGCCGCTGTTCCCCAGCCGACAGTAGTTGCTCCCAGTCTGTAAGGACTGCCTAACAGCCCAGGCAGTCCCCGTGGCCATGTGATCGCTCTAACAGAGCGGTCACATGGCCACAGTAGGCATCCATGTATCTCCCTGCATGTTTAAAATTTTAAAAAATTGTAAATAAATAAAAATATAGCTATATATGTGTGTGTATATATCTTATATATATAATGTCATACTAAGTGTATTTTTATATTCATGTATACATATATTAATATAAAAATACACTTATAATTAAATTACACACGTATATACATAATATATAATTACATATATGAGAAAATAAGGGTTTGGCTGCACTCATCTACACATGCTAAATTAGGGTGCTGCTGGGGGGCAATAAGTATATATATATATATTATGAAATACAAATATTAAGTAAATGAAAAAAATATTTAATAACAATACATTTTATATATATATATATATATATATATATATATGTCATTTATTCTAACTGTTTTTTAATATTAATATATATATATATATATTATGAAATACAAATATTAAGTAAATGAAAATAATTAAATAACATTTTATATATATATATATATGTAATTTATTCTAACTGTATTTTGATATTAATATATATATATATTATGAAATACAATATTAAGTAAATTAATTTTTTTAAATAATAATACATTATATATATATATATAATTTATTCTAACTGTATTTTGATATATATATATATATATCCTGACTAATATTCATGGCAGCCTTTACTTATGGGTTAGATCCTCCCCTTACAGCAGAAAGGACAGGAAATAGAACTCTGACACTGGTATAAATAGATCCTCCCCCTTCCCATCCGGCAGTCTTTTTTCCTGTCCTTCACAGCAGTTTGGAAGGTGTCTGCTTATGCAGGCCTAGATTTTTTCTTTTATGCTCAGCAGGCAATATTTTTTAGGCCCTGTCGGGGTTCAGCCGCTAAACCCTGAAGACCCAGCAAAACGCACTAAGATGAAGTGGCTAGCCTGGGTACCCCCTTTAGAGACCGGGGGTCGGACCCAACATCTCCCTGAAAGGGATGAAAATGGTCCACTGCATGCCAGGCTCAGCCTCTTATCCCTGAAGTCCCAGCAACAGGCCAGGTTGGGTACCCCCTCAGGGGATGTATGTGATATACTACCTACATGAAGCGAGGCCAGGGTTCAGCCTATTGCCCCTGAAGACCCAGCAAACAGCATACCGGTAAGAGTTGCCAGCCTGGGTTCCTACTTCAGCAACCAGGGGTCTGTCCTATCTCTCTCGGAAGTGATGACAGTAGTCCACTGCATACATGAGGCCCAGTTGAGTCTAAGCCCTTATCTTCCCTCCTGTCAGCCGCTCTCCTCAGACTGCGCCCGGGCGGGCAAAGCTGCAGCCGCGTGAGGCTCTCTACAGAGCGCTTGGGCGGCTGCAGAATGAGGGGGGCCGGCGCTCCTGGCGGTGCCCCTTCCCAAGGGGCGCCCTAGGCGGCTGCCTAGTCCGCCTAACAGGTAGCGCCGGCCCTGCCTACTGTGGATTTTCTATTTCAGTTTTTTAAATGAAGTAAATAAGGAAACATACTGCTTTTGGCTTTGTATTAGATTCCTTTTCCCACAGGTGTTTCGGGATAAGCAATTAACACATTTTACCACTTCAGATAGATTGCAGGTGTTACTGAACCTGTCTGAGTTCCTCTCCCAGGAGAGAAGGAGACCTGAATTTCCAAAGTGGAGCATGGTAATGTTTAACAGAATCAATGCTTTTTTGTGTGCACATCTATGTAATTAGATATGAGACCATTCTACAAAAGTTTTTCTATTGCCAGGCATCCTCTCCCCTCTGTTCAAGATAGGGAATGTTTTTGTTTCAATTGGTGGCAGTGTTTTACCTTCAGATATATGCTGATTACTGATGCACAGCTTAGTAGATCATACTGGTTGCAGGAGCACAAATTGGGCTATTAATTGATCTCATAAATAGGTAACGCTGAAGCCATTACCTGATTTAAAAGCTGTTAATATTGGTTTTTCTTTCACCTGCTCATAACCTTTTATTCTTTAAATCTGAATTCATTTCCTTAAAGCATACATTTTATATTCAGTATTCTCTTTAATCCTTTGGGGACCTTAAAGTTTGGCAATCCCTTTAGTATATGTCAGGGGTGGCATGCTTTTGGTTCTTAAGGGGTTAATGATCAGAAACTTCTGACCGATTCCCCTGTTGTGAAGGGGAACATTATAATTTCCTTTCTGCAATAAAGGTATTCTTTTAGGCTCATATGCTCCAGGTAACTTTGATGCTGTGTATTGCAAGTATTTTAAGGTCTTTCCAGTCCCCAGACCATTCTACCAGGTTTACTATTTCAGGTAACATTCACCTGCTACCTGAACAATAGAGGAAATCCCTAAACAGGTAGTTCCATTACGGACCTCTTCTGATATTCATGGGGATTCTTCTAGGTGTCCTTATATCTGGAATTTGCAACCAATGTGTGGCTTTAAATGGTTGATTCATCCTGCATAATATAATGTAATGCAGCTTGTTGATGACAAACATTTGACTGATATGTTTTACAGGGTCTCTGTACCTAGATCTGTATAAGTTATGGTCACTCCTAACATTGCGTTGATTTAATACTTGTGGATTATATGTTTGGATTGGTGTTGATATCTTGCAGATATAACAAGCTGCTTATTATCACCATAGACTCTGCCATAGTACTTCTTCACTATCTGAAGATAAGGTAAGAGTAAGTATGTGGTTGTTGTTCTCATAAGGATAACTGAATATCTTCTACTATCCTGCTTATTATGTGTCGGTTGCCACAATGGATCATGTGCCTCTGGTTACCACCTTCCCATCAGTATCTTGCCTATTATATATCTCTTACTTATGTTGCACAACAGTCTCTAATAAATGTGATCATACTGTTTGGCATAATCTGTACTATTTACAAATGTAGGTACTGGCGTGGTTGGCCTCCTTATAATTTAGTAGTTGCCACAAATTCTATGGTTCATACCGATATTAATTTTGTTCCTCAACTAATCTGTGTACGATTCTTCTTGCCTTTGCCTAGTAATGTTATTAGTTTATTCCTCTCCTGTGACTGATCATTGCTGTGACTGATCAATTCATCCACTGTGTGAGGTATTTTTGTGAATCTTAATTTTGCAACATCGGGTCATTGTTGCAATGTTTTAATAACAGACTCTTATTTCTCTACTAGGCTGTGCCTCTTTCTGACAGGCAGATATTGATTTGTTTCCTGTATCTACAGGTAAGTAGTTCACTAGGCAAGAGGAAGCGGTGTGAATCGTCTTTAATAAATACATCCAGTAAGTAGTAGGGTTCTCAGTGTAATTCTCCCTGTGTTTAATAGTATGGTGTGTCCGTTCTCATCCAACATTATCTGCTTGTTCCAGTATGATCTCTGGAAGGTATGCCTTTGTCAAGGTTCTGATTTGATGATATCAATTTGGTTTTACATTTTATATCAGAATGACATTATCCTTCTCTAGCTTATGCTATCATGGCTCTAATTCCTATCTGACTCTCTATATTAATTCAGGATATTTCAGATATTGAATGCCAGGAGGTTGCTGACCTTGCAGCCTCTAGGGAAAATTATCATGTCTGAGCAGATTTTATGACAATTTCCTCTTGATTCTTGTTTGGCTTTGTAAAGTCTTCTAAGATTTATACAGCTCAATAATGGTTTTATAGCTATTAGCTGTTTTTGAACTCTGTCCCTCCCTCGATACATACTGCTTGGGTATTCCCCATGAGTAAATGTTGCCATGAATAATGGTCAGGAAAAAGGAAAATTGTTTCATACTTACCGTAATTTTCTTTTCCTGATAATTATTCATGGCAGCATTACGCTCCCACCCATATACTATAGGAGTTGTGAAGCTAGTTACTAAGACTGCCTGATGGGAAGGGGGAGGATCTATTTATACCAACCTCAGAGTTCTATTTCCTGTCCTTTCTGCCGTGAGGGGAGGAGCTAACCCATGAGTAAATGCTGCCATGAATAATTATCAGGAAAAGAAAACGGTAAGTATGGAACAATTTTCCACTATATATATATCAAAATACACTTAGAATGAAATTTAATATATATAACTAGGTATATATAAATAAAAAAGTAATGTGAAATATATATATATATCCATATACAAAATTACATAAATAATTTCATAAATATACACGTAGACTTCAAATATATAAATATGTATTTATATTTAAATTCTACGTGCATATTTATGTAATATTTTTACATAATTAAGTAATTTTATTGATTGCAATTTGAGGGACCCGCATGACAACCCAGGCCGAAAGTCCAGAGAATTTAATTTGCTAGCACTATATTTAACCCTGTAACTATCCATGACACCCTAAAACCTGTACATGGGGGGTACTGTTTTTCTCTGGAGACTTCGCTGAACTCAAATATTAGTGTTTCAAAACAGTAAAACATATCACAGTGATGACATTGTCAATGAAAGTAACTTTTTTTGCATTTTCACAAACAAACAGCACTTTCACTGATGATATAATTGTTGTGATATGTTTTACTGTTTGAAACACAAATATTTGTGTTCAGCAAAGTCTCCAGAGTAAAACAGTACCCCCCATGTGCAGATTTTATAGCGTTTTTAAATGTTACAGGGTTAAATAGAAGGGTCACATTTTTTTTCACATTGAAAATGGCCAGGTTAGTTATGTTGCTTTTGAGAGCGTATGGTTCAGGAATGATGATGGCATTTGTAAAAGAAGGTATTGCAAATGGGGTATGTTTAGTCTTTTTAGTAGCCACTTAGTCACAAACACTGGCCAAAATTAGCGTTCATAATAGTTTTTTTTCATTTTAACACACAAACAAATATAAATGCTAACTGTGGCCACTGTTTGTGACTAAGTGGCTACTAAAAATGACTGGACATATCTCATATTGAATACTCTGGGTTGTCTACTTTAAAAAAAATCTGTACATGTGAGGTGTGATTCAGAGATTTATGACAGATAACAGTGTTACAATGGAGTTTGCTTGAAAGTAGGCTATTTAAAGTAGTCTTTGAAGTAGGAGTTAAAATAACAGGAGTTTGTTGGAGAACTTGTGGACTGTGGTTGGTATTAGTTAATACCAAGTGAAAAAAGCAGTTTACTTTTTTTTTTTTAAATTAAAACTTTTTTCCATCTATTTTATAGATATTTTTCATCTTTGATTTTATTTATAACTTGTCCCCTTTTTTTATATATATATTTCTCTTTGCTGTTTTATTGTAAACTTTTTCCCTTTTCTTATATATATTTTTTTATTTCTTTGCTGTTTTTTTCAAATTTCTTGTAACTTTTCCCCTTTTCTTATCTCTCTCTCTCTCTCTCTCTCTCTCTCTCTCTCTCTCTCTCTCTCTCTCTCTCTCTCTCTCTCTCTCTCTATTTGCTGGGTTTATTTAAACTTTGTCCCCTCCCCCCCCCCATATTTTCTCCTTGCTGGTTTTATTTAAAACGTTTTCATTCTTTTTTTCCCTCTCTTGGTGTTTCTATTCCCCTCCTTGTGGGTGCTGCGGCTGCTGAGCTAATTAGGGGGAGTGCCCCTTAATTTCCACCTGTGTGGGATTTGTATTGCCAATATAAACCCACTACTGACTCTTGCTCACTGGAGTTTGCTTGAAAGTAGGCTAAAGTCTCTTTTAAGTAGGATTTAAAACAACAGGAGTTTCAACTATAAGTGAGTTTAAACCAAGAGGGTAAATATTGTTTTTGCTCACTTGTGTTTTTTGTAACTGGGGATGAGTGCTAATAAGATTGTGAGTTTAACTCAGTGCACATCATGCTGCATGTATGCATGCCCGGATGATTCTGTTCAGGGTCCATATCTCTGTGGTGGGTGTGAGCGAGTGGCATTTCTGGAAGCTCAGATTAGAGATCTGGAGAGGCAAATTGTAACACTGAGGGAGATTGACAATCTTGAGAGGAGTCTGCTGCTCACTGAGCAGAGTTTAGTGGATGCAGGTAGTGGAGTGGGAGGAGGTGAGACAGTTGGAAAGCAGGCACATAGCTGAGTAACAGGGGGGCGAGGAAGCAGAGGGGGAGGGAAGAGGAAAGGTTTAGCTAGTCCTGATCTCATGCAGCCTAACAGATTTGCCTGTTTGAGTGTTGGGAGCATCAGCTCAGGAGTAGCTGTACTGCAGGAAGCTGTTCCTTCTAACAGCCATGGGAACAGCCCCTCTAATACGGGTTGGGTGAAAGGGTAAGGAAGTCTAGACAGGTTGTGGTGGTAGGGGACTCTGTTATTAAGAGAGTAGATAGGGTAAGCTGCCACTCTGATTGACTCAACCGGACAGTTTGCTGTCTCCCGGGTGCTAAGGTCCGGCATGTTGCCAACAGAGTGGAGGGATTATTGGGAGGGGCTGGGGTTGACCCAGCTGTCATGGTCCAGAGGAAAATGGAAGGTCCTAAAGAATGAGTTCAGGGAACTAGGAAGTAAGCTAAAGAAAAGAACCTCCAAGGTAATTTTTTCAGATATATTACCTGTGCCACACGCTATAGCAGAAAGGCAGCGGCAGATTAGAGAGGTCAATGCGTGGCTAAAGTCTTGGTGCAGGAAAGAGGGTTTTGGGTTTTTAGAGCACTGGGACGATTTTGCGCTTGGGTACAACCTGTATAGCCGTGATGGATTGCACCTAAACGGAAAAGGATCTGCTGTGCTGGGGGATAGGATGGCTAGAAGGTTGGAGGAGATTTTAAACTAGTAGTAGGGGGGAGGGTCAAAGCAATCTAGAAAATGGAGATAGGATAGAAAGGAGATTGGCTTTAGCTCAGAACAATCGGGGTGGAGATGGGGAGTCAAATCTTAGGCATGTGGAGTGTGACAAGGAAAATGTGGAAGCTTTATGGGTAGATATCTGCTTGGGGCAATCAAAGGGAAATCAATTATTGGTTGGGATATGTTATAAACCACCTAATATAAATATTAATGAGAAAGAATAGCTGTTAGAGCAAATTGGGAAAGTTGCAAATCGTGGTAACACGTTAATTATTGGAAATTTTAATTGCCTGGACATAAATTGGGATAGAGGGACTAGTACTTCAGCAAGGAGAATCAGGTTTTTGAATGTGTTAAATGACACCTTTATGTCACAACTGGTAAAAGCACCAACTAAAAAGGATGCTTGTCTGGATCTTGTTATAACAAACAATGTTGATTTTTTTTATACCAACATTCAAGTAGCGGAGCATTTGGGAAATAGTGATCACAATATGGTAACTTTCGAAATAAACTCAAAAAATCAAAAGCACATGGGGTATACTAAAATGTATAATTTAAAAAAAGCCAATTTCAATAAGATAAGAGCAGCTCTACAACATATCGACTGGCATAAACTCCTTAGTGATAAAAACACTGAGGATAAATGGAAACTATTCAAACAAATATTAGAAAGGTACATTTCTCAGTAAGTACCATTGGGTAATAAATATAAAAGAAACAAATTGAAACAAATGTGGTTTAGTAGAGAAGTAAAACAAGAGATTAAAAATAAGAAAAGGGCATTTAAAGCATTTAAATCGGACAAATCAGAGGCATCCTATATAAGATATAAGGAAGCCAATAATGCTTGCAAGAAGGCAATTAAAGTGGCTAAACTAAAAAAATGAGAAATTGATAGCCAAAGAATGCAAAACCAACCCCAATTTTTTTTAAAGTACATCAATTCTAAAAAAACAAAAAATTTAATTGCAGGTACACTGGAAACAGAGATGGGGCAGAATTTTGAAATAACTATATACAACTTCCACCTAAATACCCGTGGAAAAATAAAATTAACTTAACTTTTGGATACTTGCTTCCCTCAAGTTACCTACCAAATTGGTAACTGTATATAATATATTATAGAATACAAATAATATAGGGATCCAGCCTGTATCACTAAAACATAAACATAAAATACCTACATAGTGTGATATTGTTATAGCTTTATTAATTGCTCAATGCTTGAAGGTTACACTCAGATTGATGGTGTAAGTAAAGCCTTCAGTGTGCCTCCCCTATGGTCATGGGGGTGTGTCCTGTTGTTGGTAATCTCGCCAATCTGGAAATCAGAAAATCCACACACTCCAATTGGTTGGATGTAGAAAAAGGATCAATTTATTGGCATAAAATATAATAATATTAAAAAACGGTCCTACGCATTTCGTTCCCTTTAGGAAACTTCCTCAGGGACCAGAGTTAAAATACATGGAAACAGAGATGGGTTTGTTAGCTAATAAAGACCAGGAAAAAATTATAATTTTTCTTCAGTATATATTAATGAGGATCCTATGGCAAGAGATATGCAAATGTTTGCTGCAAAAAACTTGCAGATAACTTGTGATTGGATAACTCGAGACAAGGTGCTAAAGCTGTTAAAGAAAATTAATGTAAATAAAGCTCTGGGGCCTGATGGTATTCACCCACGAGTACTTAATGAGCTAAGTGGGGAAATAAGTGAACCTCTGTATTTAATTTTTCAAGATTTTTTTGTCACAGGTATTGTACCGGAGGATTGGAGGAAGGCAGATGTTTTCCCTATATTTAAAAAGGGTTCAAAATCCTTGCCTGGAAATTATAGACCTGTGAGCTTAACTTCTGTGACTGGGAAAATATTTGAACGGCTATTAATGGATAATATTCAGGAATTCATTGGGAAGAACTTTGTTATTAGCAATAATCAGCATGTTTTTGTGAAACATAGGTCATGTCAAACTAACCAAATTGCATTCTATGAAGAAGTAAGTAGAAGTGTAGATCAGGGTGTTGCAGTGGATGTGAGCTACTTGGATTTTGCCAAGACATTTGATACGGTTCCTCACAATAGGTAGTCTTCAAACTAAAAGAAATTGGTCTAGATGAATATTCTTGTTGTTGGGTAGAACATTGGCGTAAGGATAGAGTACAACGAGTTGTCATCAATTGTAAATTTTCAGGCTGTTTTGGGACTGCTTCTATTTAAAATATTTATAAATGATCTTGAAATAGGCATTGAAAGCCATGTATCAGTGTTTGCAGATGACACAAAACTTTGTAAAGTAATAAAATGTGAGCAGGATATTGCTTTGCTGCAGAGGGATTTGGATAGATTGGGGGACTGGGCACTAAAATGGCAGATGAAATTCAACGCAGAGAAATGCAAAGTTATGCACTTAGGGGTTAAGAATGCACAAGCAATTTACACCCTAAATGGTAGTGAACTAGGGATAACCACAAACGAGAAGGATTTTGGAATTGTTATAGACAACAAATTAGGCAGCAATATGCAATATCAATCTGCAGTTGCTAAGGCCAGTAAGGTTTTGTCATGTATAAATAGGGGCATACATTCTTGGCATGAAAATATAATTTTGCCTCTTTATAAATCGCTGGTAAGACCACACCTTGAATATGCTGGGCAATTTGGGCACCTGTTCAAAAGAAAGATATCATGGCACTAGTAAAAATGCAGAGACAAGGTACAAAATTGATAAAAGGAATGGAGCATTTTAGTTACGAAGAAAGGTTAAAAAAATTAAATCTGTTTAGTTTGGAAAAACGGCGCCTGAGAGGGGATATGATAACTTTATACAAATATATTCGGGGCCAGTACAAACCTTTATCTGGAAATCTATTCATAAACAGGGCTATACATAGGACACGAGGTCACACATTTAGGCTGGAAGAAAGGAGATTTCATCTAAGGCAAAGAAAAGGTTTTTACAGTAAGAGCAATAAGGATATGGAATTCTCTGCCTGAAGAGGTGGTTTTATCAGAGTCCATGCAAATGGTTAAACAGCAATTGGATAAATACTTGCAAAAACATAACATATAGGGATATCATTTCTAATTAGTAGGGTAATAGTTGCTTGATCCAAGGAGACATCTGACTGCTATTATGGGGTCAAGAAGGAATGTTTACCTAGTTTGTTGCAAAATTGGAAGCGCTTCAGACTAGGTTTTTTTTTGCCTTCTTTTGGATCAAAAGCAAAAAAATATGTGAGGAAGGCTGAACTTGATGGACGCAAGTCTCTTTTCAGTTATGTAACTATGTAACCATGTAACTATTGATACATTTTTAAAATATATATTTTGGAACATCAATCATCTACTTGTACTTACAGTCATATATCTTGCAAAACAGCATGTAAACACTGGTGTTTTTAAACTCAGGACAAAATCTAAATCTAAAATTTTGATTCTATTTAGCAGTTTTTTTTCATTAGGTTTTGTAGATAAGTAAAAGATTTTTCAAGTAAAAGTCAAAAAAATCTTTTTTTATCCATTTTGTCACCATATTTCATTATTTTTTTAAAGTAAATTATATAACATGATACAAATAATGGTATGTAAAGAAAGCAATATATAATTTGTACGGAAACAGTAAATGAGGGAGAGGAAAATTACAGCTAAACACAAGCACCACAAAAGTGTTAAAACAACTTAGGTCCTTAACGTACAACATGGCCAAAACAGTCCGGTCCTGAAGGGGTTAAAAATAAAAACATTTTTTACCTCTACCAATGTTTTCCTTTTATTGGTCACTTTTCACTTGATCCGTGAATAAAATCATTAATTCAGTTACTGCCCCTTAACTATCAATCACTTTTTTCCCATCAATAATTTGTTTTTAGTGTCACGCATGGAACCCTGAAGCACAAATCCAGCAAACGTGCTTGTCTGTGCGCAAGTCGCTTGTTTCACGAGTCTATAGTTCTGGCAGAAATGTTGAAATTGTGGCATATTCAAAATATGACTGATCATGCAAAAAATGATTTTATTGAAGGATAGTGATCACATGAAGCCATTTACTATCACATAGTTGTTTGGTTCTTTTTAAAATCATAATAACAGAAATCACCCAAAGGGCCCTGATCAAAAGTTTAAATACCCTTGAAAGTTTGGCCTTGTTACAGACACACAAGGTAACACACCCAGGATAAAATGACAATTAAATGGTAATTTCCCACACCTGTCGCTTTTTAAATTGCAATTAGTTTCTGTTAGCTCTCACATGGATGCACTGAGCAGGCTAGATACTGAGCCATAGGGAGCAGAAAAGAACTGTCAAAAGACCTGCATAACAAGGAAATAGAACTTTGTAAAGATGAAAAATGATATTAAAAGACATCCAAAGCTTTGAAAATGCCAGTCAGTACTGTTCAATCACTTATTGAGAAGTGGAAAATTCTGAGATCTCTTGAAACCAAGCCAAGGTCAGGTAGACCAAGAAAGAGTTCAGCCACAATTGCCAGAAGAATTGTTCGGGATACAAAGAAAAACCCACAAGTAACCTCATGAGACATACAGGCTGCTCTGGAAAAAGAAGGTGTGATTGTTTCAAGGAGCACAATACGATGATACAAATATGAGCTGCATGGTCAAGTTGCCAGAAAGAAGCTTTTACTGCACCAATGCCACAAACAAGCCGGGCTACAATATGCCCATCAACACCTTGAAGAATAGTGGTGGCTCACTGATGTTTGGGGTGGGGGTGTGAGCTCTAAAGGCATGGGGAATCTTGTGAAAATTAAATGGCAATATGAATGTAGTATGTTATCAGAAAATACTGGCAGACAATTTGCATTCTTCTGCATGAAGGCTGCACATGGGACGCTCTTGGACTTTCCAATGACCCTTAGCACAAGGCCAAGTTGACCCTCCAGTGGTAACAGCAGAAAAGGGTGAAGGTTCTGGAGTGGCCATCACAGTCTCCTGACCTTAATATCATCGAACCACTGTGGGGAGAGCTCAAATGTGCGGTTCATACAAGACGACCAATGACTTTGCAGGAACTGGAGGCATTTTGCCAAGACTAATGGGCAGCTATAACACTTGCAAGAATTAGGGGCATCATAGACAACTATTAGAAAAAAACGCATGCTGTCATTGATGCTAAAAGGGGCAATACACAGTATTAAGAAATAGGGGTATGCAACTTTTGAACAGGGGTTATTTTATTTTTTTCTTTGTTGCCATGTTTTTTAATTTTTTTTATTGTGCCATTCTGTTATAACTTACATATGAATATGAATCCCATAAGAAATAAAAGAAAATTGTTTTGCCTGCTCATTCATGTTTTCTTTAAAAATGGTGCATGTATTACCAATTCTCCAAGGGTATGCAAACTTTTGAGCACAACTGTATATGGGGGTTTGGAAACTGGAAATATATCACCTCACATCTATATATTTGGAATTAATTTAGGAATGTGCTACTTCTGGTTTTATACAAAGACAATTTGTTTTACTTTTGCTTTCAGAACCTCAGACCCAAATCTGCTTTTTTTTTCACAGTTGAGTGAGAAGTACGGACCTGTGTATACACTCCATATGATTGGTCAGCCTGTCGTAATAATCATCGGATACGAGACTGTAAAAGAAGCTCTGGAAGAGAACGGCGATGCATTAAGCGACAGGGGGAATATAGACGTGATTAATATTCTGTTTAAGGAAAGTGGTAAGAAATTAGCATTTACCTGTAAATCATGTTTGGCAGAAAAAAAATAAAAAAAAACAACATCAAGGTGATATAAAAATATATAATAGTACTTCTTAATTACCGTGGAAGGATGTGCGACGGAGGCAATTTACCCATACCATTATCAATAGATTATTATTATTATTATTATTAGATATTCCAGCTATTACAGACTCAATGGCACTCATGGTATGCTAATAGTGTAGAGGGAGGTACCTTGTAGCATATATTTACCATCTATAGGAATATACACATCTCTAATGGAAGTGTTATGTACTTACATAGTTATATAGGCTGAAAAGAAGACTTCAGTCCATCAAGTTCTGCCTTTTACAATTCTGTATTACTGTTCGTGATCCAAAAGTAGGAGAAAATCCCAGCTTGAAGTGATTTATAATTTTGCTTCAAATTATGAAAAAAGTCCATAGTGAATCCAAAATGGCGGTCACATTTCTTCTTGGCTCAACAAACAAATTTTTCTATCTCAATTTAGATGTTTTTAAACTTAACTGAAGATGTCTTTAATTATGATTGCAGGAATTATAATGACAAATGGAGAGACATGGAAGTCAATGCGTCGATTCTCTCTCATGACTTTGAGGAATTTCGGAATGGGGAAGAGGAGCATTGAGGAGAGAATTCAAGAGGAGGCTCAACTGCTTTCAGAAGAATTTAGAAAGTGCAAAGGTTGGTGACAACATTAAACAAATAATAAAAATTTAATAATATCTAGCAGGTTTTTTTTTTTTTATTGAATTCTACTATATAAATCAGAATGCTTCACTATATTCCAAACACAGACTGGCATTGTGGAATGATGTACTGTAAGTGGATTGATGTTCTTGCAGCCTCTTGCTTCTCTTGCAGAACCCGTCTTGGAGAAGCAGCAAAAATCACATAGTTTGAATAGATGTATTTGCTAACATGATAGTTACATTAATTGTGTATATTTAATTGAAGCTGACCAGCCACATGTTTTGTGTGTTGCAGAGACTCTTTAGATGTAAATGTGGTATCTACATGTTGCATTAACTTAAATGTAGGAGTACACATCTACTTATCCTGTAACTGAACACCAACACCATTAATTGTTATAAGCTCTGTCCGTTACAGAGAGGAGGAGAATGTAGAAAATGTATGTAACGGAGCTTCCTGTAACCCGGTTGGGTACCTCCACCGACGGGTGAACCTCTCTTCCTCCAGAGAGCCAAGTAGGAATAGCTTTTACAAGAGCTCAGGGAATCCAATGGAGTATAGTGATTATAGCAATCCATTGTAGTTATATAGCAGTTCCCCCCAATAAGAGACACGACTCTAGATTGAGGGTGAAGTAAGTCTGTTAAGTGGAAGCCACAGCTGGCCTTTTATGCACGTCCCCAAACAAGGTATATACCCACATTGATCTTGTGGGCGACAGGGACACAAAGCTTACAAACCAATTAGAACAGTAATTAAATGTACAACACTCCCACACACAGTACACAATCCCTCCAGTCTGCATGGGAGATAATTGAGTAAAGTACAGTATGTAACACAATTATCTCCAGGCAGAAAAACACACATTTTTTTATAAAGTACCATAAGTACCCCAAAACACAACATATCCCCATCAATGTTACATCCCCTGATCTGGGTGACCAACATATCCAAAAATCCCCCAGATTCAGAAAGTTTATGGAAGTCATATTTTTGCCCAGGTGCAGGCATGGTCCCATGCCCAAAACAGTTCCATGGAATCGCGGCTAAGTGTCGCTGGAGAACCGATCGGGAAACACAAGGTTTTTGTGCCGAAAATAGTTCCATGGCATCCGTGGCTTAGTCCCCCTGAAGTCTATTCGCGGTTTTGGTCCATGTGAACAAGATGGCCGCCACCTCATGGTCGTCTGTAGGAATTGCGGCCACCCAGGCGAACACTTAGACCACAGAGGTGGGAATTGCAACCATGTATCAATTAAGCTTAATAAGCTCCAGGACGGTCTCCAGTTCATGCAGCTGTTCGGTAAACAATCCATATAGTCCCAATTGCACGAACAGAGCCTGTTATAAGACCAAGAGGCACAATTGGTGTTTGAACACGGGTCATAGTCACAGGGTAGGAGGCTGGCAAACAGGCCACTCCAAAAGCCAGTGGCGAGGTCACTTTCGCCACAATTTACCAAAGTATTCTGTAAAGTGACATTCTGACATTATTTTCATATTATAGCGTGCCTCATATATCACCTGGTTAGAGGAGAGGTAACATCACTGAAGACAAACATGGAAACTGTAATTTGAAAAAAAGGAGAATTTTGAGCACACCCATAACGTGCATTTCTCAGTATTGGTGCAAAGAGACCAAAAATATATAACAATACAGATTAAGGAACAGTGTACACACATAAATAAATACAGTTTCAAATTTTACAAGGTTACTTAAAATCAACTATCTTGGCAAATGAGAATTCAGTTCTACCATATGGCTAATCTCACGAATACATCACAGTACCCCAATATCGGTGGCTAATACACTAATTTTAACATGGGAAATATACATGTGAACTGCAATGCATACTGCTAGAATTGTTTCCAAGGACTCTATTCATCTTATGCTTTCCTACGGTCACCCTCAAATGGGTACCTAAAGTAGATGGGTGGGCTGCTTAGTTCAAAATGAATCTGGTCTGTATTCCAACTATACATTAAAAGAGAGAATTTGTGGAACACCCAGAACATGCCTTTAAATGTAGTTGTGCTGCCATAAAGACCAAAAACCTCTGGAACACCTCATTAGAAAGTGTCCTTGGGCACCTACCTCAACTCCTGATAGAGTGTAAGCTTCTTTTCTGTGAAATATGCTATATAAATGCTCATATTATTATTTATTAAAGTAATGGTTCTCAATATAATAAATTCTGCAAGTTTTCTCAGAAATTTCTATTTCAGAAGGCTAGCATATTCAGAGCAGTTATAAAATTAAAAGTGAAACTGAACATTTCTGTATTATAAAAATGTTGGAAAGTTTTATAAATCTTTTAAGCCCTCAAAAAAGCAACAGATGAAAAAGAAAAGCCAACAGATTTCACACATTGTACCAAAAATCTGGGGCACTTTGATAAATCGATAACAAGTCCATTAACAAAAAAAAAAACAGACACTTAGATCTAAATGGTTACAAGGGTCAGGCTAAAAACTACTGGCTAAAAGGCGCACTTGAAAACACATATATATATATATATAGTGTTTACAGTCCCCAAAACCCACTGTTCTACCCTGGGAAGAGCGAGGGAAACAAGTGCTTAGCATTAGAAAGCAGCTTTAAATATAGCTATAGCTCGATAGTCCTAAAAAACAGACTGCCAGGAAAAATATTAAAAAGGTATCTCCACTAAACAACTGCTTTGGACCAAGTGGAAATACAGGTCCTAGAGAGAGCTCTCGATGTAGGCACAGTGTAGCTTGGAGGTAAAAATGTATAAGGGTGAAAGAGTAAATGGTACCGGTATTAATTCCATCATTCTCATAATAGATACTCCGTTTGACCCAGTCCATCTGCTGGGACAAGCTGTTTCCAATGTCATCTGCTCTGTGGTCTTTGGAGAGAGATTTGACTACGAAGATGAGAATTTCAAAACCCTTCTATCAAATATTAGAGAAATCTTCAGATTGATGAATTCGAAGATTGGACAGGTGATATCTGTCACATTGGGGACATTGGAGAAATTGTTGTTGCTTTCTTGTTAGTGATATGCAAATGTTTAATCAAAAAGTAAAACAGATAACAATCAGTGCCTTTCAACGATATTTTTGGGGACCGAGATGAACTAACAGCATATACCTTAAAAAAAAACAAAATAAACAATAAAAAGGGTTTTATTGAGCTAATTGCACAACCTCCCAATATATTCTTCAACAAATGCAAAACTAAAAGGATGTAAAAAAAACAAAACAAAACAATGTAATAAAGCTTTAAATAGCACTTCCAAGCATAGTACATATTCCATTCAGCCACTGCAAGCTCATTTTTTTTTCTTCTTCATTTTCTTCTTACAAAATAAGCAATTCTGTTACAGATCCTTCAAATATTCCCAAATGTGCTCAGACACATCCCTGGTCCACACCAGGGACTCTTTACCAATTTTGACAAACTACGACAGTTTGTGAAGGGCATGGTGCAATCTCATCGAGAGACACTGGACACAAACTGCCCACGTGACTTCATAGACAGCTTCCTGATAAGGATGGAGGAGGTAATATCATAAAATGCATGAATTGTGCAAATCTAGGAATAATGAAGCAAGTAGATGTTTAACAAAAAGTTTGAATTATGTCCCAGGAAAAAAATAATCACAATACAGAATTTCATGAGGAGAATTTACTGGGAACGATTAGAGATTTGTTCTTTGCTGGGACGGAAACTTCAAGCGTGACTCTGCGATATGCATTCCTAATTCTTCTCAAGTATCCAGAGATACAAGGTACCATTACCAGGGACGTTTTAGCCATGAGGCAAACAAGGCATTTGCCTTGGGCGACATTTTCTAGGGGGCGGCAAAAAAAAGCCGCCCCAAATGCCCAGGGCAAATGACTTGTTAGCCTTGCGCCTATCTGACATTCCAGATGGGCTGCTGGGCGGGCGGCACTGGTGGGTGGGCGGGTGGCTGGCGAGAGAGCACTTCCTCTGAGCTGTCTGCTCAGCTCCCTAGCGCGCCGCCCGCAGAGTGAGGCTGGGAGCCGGAATATGACATCAGACAGCTCAGAGGAAGTGCTCCCTCGCCAGCCGCCTGCCCGCCAGCGCCACCCGCCCAGCAGCCACTGGACCCCCAGGGAGAAAGAGAACCCCCCCCAGCATTCCCAAAGGAAAGGAGATTGGAGGGGGTTAAATAAAAAAAATATGTTGATGTGAGTGAGTGTGTCTGTTAGTGTGTGTGTGTCTGTTAGTGTGTGTCTGTTAGTGTGTTTGCCTGTTAGTGTGTCTGTTAGTGAGTGAGTGTGTGTCTGTTAGTGAGTGTGTCTGTTAGTGTGTGTGTGTGTGTCTGACTGTGTGTGTGTGTGTGTTTGCCTGTGAGGGTGTGTGTGTGTCCATTAGTGAGTGTGTGTGTTTGCTAGTGAGTGTGTGTTTTTCTGTTAACGAGTGTGTGTTTCTGTTAGCTAGTGTATGTGTATCTGTCAGTGAATGTGTGTGTGTGTATTTAGAAGGCGGGGTGGAGGGGAAAGGGTTGGGTGGGAGTGGCACGGGGGGGGGAGGGGAGCAGCACAAAACATGGATACACCACTGACCATTACGATTAATACCACTGCCTGTGATATATATATATATATATATATATGTATATATATATATATATATATAAAAACACTCTGTTTGTGGAACTGAGTGCTCATCAGCCCACACAATGTTAACTTCATAATCAGGATATACACAGTGGAAAAATCCACATTGGAAATAAATTAAATTGGTAAAATATTGCAAAGTTTAAGTGGGGGTATAGGTAAGAACACTTTAATCTTTAATGCATACTCTTATTTCCTTTTGTATTTCAATTCAGAGAAAATCTACCGGGAGATTGATGATATAATAGGTCTAGATCGATGCCCATCAGTGGAAGACAGGAGTAAGATGCCGTATACTGATGCTGTAATTCATGAAATTCAACGATTTGCTGACATTATTCCTCTTGGGCTTGTCCATGCAACCACCAAAGATATAACCTTCAAGGGATACGATATTCAGAAGGTTTAGTCTTCAATATCAAATTGTTTTTGTAAAAATACATGTGAACATTTTATTCATAGCTGGTATTTTTAGCTATGTATAAAAACACTTTATGTCTATGTCAGTAAATAACTCATTAATTGTTTGTCACTACTGATACACTGCAGGACATAAATATGTTTCCTTTCTATGACCTTTAAACCAAGTCAATTGAAATAGGGCAGTCAGCATGATGAGGGATTGACACATAAACATGTTAAATTGTGCTATGCTATGAGTGAATGTCTGCCCTTAAAGATATGGTTTTAAATTTGATGCTTTGGCGCAGAATAAAAACCCACTGACAATGTATTTGAATTATTTTAGGGCACTTTGGTTTTGCTAGTTCTGACTTCAGTTCTAAAGGATCCAAAATACTTTAAAAACCCTCTACAATTCGACCCTGGTCATTTTCTGGACGAGAATGGCTGCTTTAAGAAGAATGATGCCTTCATGCCATTTTCCGCAGGTGATAATATTAATATTCAGTTTTATGGAATTTTAGAGAGTTTCAGCAATGACTAACATGTCTTTCTTCTCAATCGTGTGCTCTCTCTGTCTTCAGGTAAACGTGCGTGTGTTGGGGAGGGTTTGGCCCGCATGGAGCTTTTCCTCTTTTTCACGACCATCTTGCAAAATTTCATTCTTAAACCAACAGTGGATAAAGAAGACATTGAAATCACTCCTGAGCCAAACACCAACGGCTCAAGACCTCGTGCTTACCAAATGTATGCTGTCCCTCGTTCTGAATCCTAAATGACATCCTCTATCTCGTTATATCCTTAGCTAGACACCATAGCCACTCCTACTTACTACTACTGTGTACATGTTAATGGAAAACAGATACAATGTGACACAAGACTAAGAACAGCGACGATTGTTACTATGTCATATAAACGCAGTAGAGTTATCTATTGTCCCATGCGTACATGTTACACTTCATGTAATGTTGGTTAACCACCAGCTTGTCTGTTATTGTGAAACAACTGTGGAATCTGTTTGTTTTCTTTGAAGAATAAACAATAATAATTCTGGGGAATAGTCCTTGGGAACAGTTGGGCATTGTCAAAATCCATTCTTATGATAATTCCTCATGAATAATAAATAGGTATCTCCAATCACTGAAAGCTCTGATGCATACCTTCTGACAATTTAACAGACAGTGCGTAAATTCAGGTAAAAATCTGATTTCTTTTAAATTCCAATGATGTACAGCCATTTTGGAGTCAAAATAAACCTTAATTATTCATCAAATGTTCTGTGTTATTGCTGATTTTCTCTGTCTGCTATTATTCAACTGCCTGAGATACATTAATTATTAGCAATCAGTGTTTCTAGAATTAGATGTTTCTCCTGCAAGAAACACAGCTTTTTTGTATTCTGAAAAGTAGTTCCAATAATGTCAGTATATAATATAAATGTGACGGGCCACCTGGTCACCCAGCCTGGCTGTAGGAATCCCACCTCCTCTCAAAAGACTAACATCACTATTCCCGAACCCTCCAGCCCGTGCCTCCCAGCCCAGTGTCCCTTCCCTCCTGACTCAGAATCACAATTTGACTGCTAGATGGCTGCTGAGGTACCATGCGCTCGACCGAGGGCTACCTTGAACTCTCCTGGAACTCTAAATCGGATTGTGGAGCCATCGCGCCCAGCTGAACTTTTAAATTTCACATAATTTGGGCAATGTCTGATCTGGGTGCTTTTTAGACATAATGGGCACTCCAGAGAGACCTTTCCCACGATGTATGCATTGTGAGGGTGCTTAACCGTTTTTTTTTGTTTTTTGTGGGGCTATTCATATGTTAAGTTTCTGTAATTAGATAATTGATGTAACGGCTACCGAGGTTGTAGAGAGGTATCAGCCGTTGGAGACGGCAAGATGCTGTGCTGTAGTGGAGTTGCTCTTTCCCATCCGCTGGATCCAAGTAGAGAGTAAGGCAGAGCTCTTACAAGAGCTAGTGACTATGCTGAACAGGTTCCCTTTCAATAACGAGACGAGGCTACATTTTGAAGGGTGAAGTAGAACTGATTTAATGACCACACAGCACCTGCTTTTATGCAGGTTTTTACAGTAATGTTACCACCCACTGGACCTTGTGGGGCACTGACAATGTGAATACAACAGCCAATCAGTTACAATTGTACAGTAAAAGCACACCAATCGATTACAGTACATTCCTCCCCTCTGCTTAGGAGATAATTGAGTTAATCATCATATCATCTCAATTATCTCCAAGCTAAAAAATATACTTTTATGCATTTTCTATTACTTTAAAACTATGCATAGTATCTTAATAATTTTAATAACCCATACATTCAGGGGAACAACATATCCAAAAATGGCACGAATTAGACCAGTGGTTTGGGAGTGTGGGGATATTTATGGGATGATAATATTAAACAGTCGAGAATTGCCCACTATTTCAATCCTCTTAGATCTTAGAGATCGTTTATCAAATAAGTGAAAAGTATTCCATACAATTAAGATCACAATGTGTTATAAAAATAGATTTAATTTATTGTGACATATAACATAACAATAATCTTAGGTAGCATGCATGATAATAATCAGTGAGTATTTAGTATAACATAAGTATGCAATACAATGGAATGGCTACACGTGTCAATGGCTAACAGCATCATCTGTCACTTAATAAGATTTATTAATCTTATTCAATCTTATTCAATCTTTTGAAAGGTGCCCTGTCCCCACACCTCCATCCCAGGCCCCTCCTCTCCCCCTTCCGTGCCCATCACATTGAGTGTTAATGTCGGGTTCTACAGTTTTTGGCCAGAAAAAATCATATTAGTCCTAGCTTCTGTGAGTCTGTGGGCTTCTGACCATCCTGGAGAGTGGTGGTGTAGTCGGTATTGGGGAGATGAGTTTGTTAGTGCGCCTGGTGCAGCAATTAAATGACGTCTGAGTTCCCAACGCTATGTCC
Source organism: Pelobates cultripes (assembly GCA_933207985.1). Classification (NCBI taxonomy): domain Eukaryota; kingdom Metazoa; phylum Chordata; class Amphibia; order Anura; family Pelobatidae; genus Pelobates; species Pelobates cultripes. The sequence continues at coordinate 9,298,950 of OW240920.1, read as the reverse complement.
CGTATCCCCAAAGTGTATCCAAACTCCATCAGCCCAAACAGTTACAAAGCCCTCCCCCATATGCACGGTCTGCCTGGATTACGATCGTCTATTTTCCCCATATACAGTACTCACTTATTGCGTTACAGCCAAAACAACGAGAGGATCCCCCCTGTTCCAGCAGGTATAGAGCATAGTGGGTCTCTACTCTTTAGGCCTGCCTTGACCTGGGCGCCTTGCTGTGAAGCATTGTGGCTGGGGCCTACCTTGGCCCATTTCTCATCCCGGTGGTTGCTGGGGTCCATAGGATTGCTGGAGAAACGAGTTTGCCAGCCAGTTGGAGACTTGAGCCGGCAGGAGTCCCAGGGAGCGCATGAATCTTCTGGTTAACTTTCTGGTATCAGTTACATTTCTTACATGTGTATCTTAAATAAATACAATAAACAGATAGCAATAAATGAAAAAAACTTTAATCATGTTTGCTGCAAATACTAACCGAAAGGGTTACAGCTTCTGCAGTGAGCTCTAATCAGTTTATGAAGATATTCAACATCTCTCAGCCAATCGTTGTGCACCCATAGCTTTTACAGAAAATCTAAGCGTCTGTTTCCTCTCTCTCACTAAGCTGCACCCATGGTCGTTTTTTGAGGATTTTCTCAAATATAGAGTAGTAGCCGATAGGAGGCCTTAAACGTTCCAGTAAGATGCTAACACACTTAGATCCATGTTTTTCCTACAAAGTGCTTAAAGGACCACTCTAGGCACCCAGACCACTTCAGCTTAATGAAGTGGTCTGGGTGCCAGGTCCTTCTAGGGTTAACCCATTTTTTCATAAACATAGCAGTTTCAGAGAAACTGCTATGTTTATGAATGGGTTAAGCCTTCCCCTATTTCCTCTAGTGGCTGTCTTATTGACAGCCACTAGAGGCGCTTGCGTGCTTCTCACTGTGATTTTCACAGTGAGAGCACGCAAGCGTCCATAGGAAAGCATTATGAATGCTTTCCTATGTGACCGGCTGAATGCGCGCGCAGCTCTTGCCGCGCGTGCGCATTCAGCCGACGGGGCGGAGAAGAGGAGGAGAGAAGGAGGAGAGCTCTCCGCCCAGCGCTGGAAAAAGGTAAGTTTTTACCCCTTTCCCCCTTCCAGAGCCGGGCGGGAGGGGGTCCCTGAAGGTGGGGGCACCCTCAGGGCACTATAGTGCCAGGAAAACGAGTATGTTTTCCTGGCACTATAGTGGTCCTTTAAGATCTGGAGGCATGTGGATGATTTAATAAATAACCATTTTCTTTACATTCAAAAAATAAATAAAACATTGCAGAACATTTAAACGTGGAAGGTAGAGTGAGCACACAAAACAGAAGAAAATTGCATCTAACCCCTTCATTGCCAAACAGATTGTATTTTAAAAATATTAGTAAAATGTAGCAATTTGTAAATAATAACGTATAAAACAATTCCTGCAGGTGATTGACAGGTTCCCTTGAATAGCTCTGAAAATGACCCAATCGGCAATGAAGGAATTACATTTTGTTTCTTTGCACATAATAGATTTCCTTTTGTTTTTGTTATCTGCACAACGCTGGGTGACTAGGAATCAATATTTACAAAGTGTGTGAGTCAGAACCGTCATTCTCTAATAAACCTTCCTGCTACTGCAGCCGCTCCTTATATGGAGACAAACTCCTTCTATGGAGACTGTAACCTTTTATAGAAACCAAGTCCGTTAATGTAACCATGAGCAGCAGCACCTAGTCGTGGGGCAAAGGTATGAATATTGTAAGCTCCTCGCTGTTATCACGACAATCAGCAAATGCACGGTATAAAACAAATTGTTATATTATTATTATTCGATTATTTTTGTGGTTTCATATTTTCATTAAGACACATGATACATTTAGATCAGAATAGTGAACATTTTGCCTGATAGAGATATTCTTTCTGTGAGACGGTCTGTATGTGCTGTGTGTGAGCTCCACACAGCTTTTTACCAAAGGGAGTTATTCACTAAACAGTGATATGCAGTGAATTGGCAAGTGACTTGCAAAACCTTGGTGCTACAAAATACACTGAACAAAATTATAAACCCAACACTTTTGTTTTTGCCCCCATTTTTCATGAGCTGTACTCAAAGATCTAAGACTTTCTCTATGTACACAAAAGGCCTATTTCTCTCAAATATTATTAACAATCTGTCTAAATCTGTGTTAGTGAGCATTTCTCCTTTGCCGAGATAATCCATCCACCTCACAGCTGTGGCATATCAAGATGCTGATTAGACAGCATGATTATTGCACAGGTGTGCCTTAGGCTGACCACAATAAAAAATAGAGACATTAGGAGAGTAGAGAGGGAAAGACTGATTTGGGCCCACAATGGGGACTGACTCACCTAAATAGGGACACTTAAGCCTTCACACAACCGCTCTCATTCTGCCAAGCATGGGATTCGGCTGACACTGTGTCCCGAGAACTGTGCCCAATATATATCTTCCTGTCCACCTCCCATGCCTCACCCTTCTGTCAGTCCCTACATTGGCTTCCTATAAAATATAGAGCTCAATTTAAAATTCTGGTTCTTGCTTTCAAATCTCTACATAATGCTGCTCCCACCCATCTATCCTCCCTTATACACAAGTATGTCCCGTCTAGGCCCTTACAATCTGCTGAAGTCTTACGTCTATCTTCTGTTCGTACTCCCACCTCTGATGCTTGCCTTCAAGATTTCTCGAGGGCTGTACTGTTCCTGTGGAACTCGCTTCCCTCCTCCGTTAGATGCTCACCCAGTCTCCACTTCTTCAAAAAATCATTAAAAACCCACTTCTTCATAAAAGCGTATCAATTAAACTGTTAATAGCTCCTAACTGATTCCTCTTCTGCAACTGTCATTAGTCTAATACTATCCTTACCTTTTGTGTCATTTTACCCCACTCCCTCTAGCATGTAAGCTCATTGAGCAGGGCCCTCAACCCCTCTGTTCCTGTGTGTCCAACTTGTCTGGTTACAACTACATGTCTGTTCGTCCACCCATTGTAAAGCGCAGCGGAATTTGACGGCGCTCTATAAATATCATAATAATAATAATAACACCCAAAGAGAATCTTGCTGCGTTGGTGGAGTACCAGCTAACCCACTCAAGTTGACTCTAACGTTTTGATATTCTTTTACACTAGCCTGTTTAGTAATCAATCCCATTTAGAGGCTATTGTCCCACTAATCCACTTAAATTACATTGCTTAAATAAGGCTGCATTATAATGATTGGAATACCGGCATGCACACCACTTGCTCAGCATACTAATTTGCGGGCCCACTATGCAGTTGATATGCGTGGCATCATAGTCACTCTGGTATTACCACACACGTAAAATCAGGGCAGATATCTTAAGTGTAGTGCTAACTACCATAGAACCTGTCTACCAGTTTTGCCTACTTTGTATTCTTTCAGTGTTACTCAAACAATAGACATATTTATCTAACCATACTATAAAACTAAAAATGTGCAGTTTATCTAAATGCCTTATTATTGTTCCGTAAAACATGTTTTCTTTATGCTTGTGAATGCTGTTGTGGCTTGTCAAGCGTCGTGTTATTATTTGCACACTATAAATAAAGATTGACAAAAAATAAAAAAAAATAAAAAGTCAGGGAAACCTAGTTTGAAAAACATGCATTTCTAAGTAGAGGTGCTGCCATAATGACCAACATATATACAAAATACATTATTAAAGAAACAGCTCAAAAAAATAAACAAATATGGGGAATCATTTCCACTATATGACCATATTGTGTTAAGCCCACCACCATATCACAGTACCCCAATATCGATGGGCCCGACACTAATTTTAAAATTAGAGAATAACATGCTAACTGCAGTACTTACTGCTTAAACTGCTTCCAGAGTCTCTCCTAAAGTGTATGCTTTCCTGTGGTCGCCTAAAAAAGGGGCACCTATAGTGGATGGGTGGGGTGCTCAGTTCAAAAAGAATTTGGATTCCAAATATACATAGAAAAATGGGGAATTGGGGCCACACCCAGAACATGCCTTTCTAAGTAATGGTAAAGACCAACAACCCTGGTTTTAACCCTAGTCAGTCAACTTTACCAGTAAGTATCCTTGGGCAAGACACTTAATGACATATATCCACCAACCTCAACTCCTGATTAGTAATGTCCCGAATGGTTCGCCACGAACGGTTCGCCACGGACTCATCATTGAGTAAACTTTGACCCTGTACCTCACAGTCAGCAGACACATTCCAGGTGGGAGGTGGTTGGGTCTGGGAGGGAGGGTCTGCTGCTGATTGGCTGGAATGTGTCTGCTGACTGTGAGGTACAGGGTCAAAGTTTACTCAATGATGAGTCCGTGGCGAACCGTTCGTGGCGAACCGTTCGCGAACCGTTCAGCGAACAGTTCGGGACATCACTACTCCTGATAGATTGCTAGCTTGTTGCTGTGAAGCATGCTATGTCCTATATAAATGCTAATATTATTAATTGTTAAAAAATATTTTTGTCGTAATAAATACTGCAAGTTTTCTAAGAAATGTCTATTTTAGAAGATTAGCATATTCAGAGCAGTAAACAAAATGAGAAGTGAAACTGAACACTTGTCTGTAGAAAAAATGTTGGGAAGTTTGACAAATCTGCAGTATGCAATGATACCTTTTTTATTGGACTAACATAATATTTCAGTGGTGGTACTTACCTTGTTTCCACATGAGCCACATGCGGCTCAATCTCCTCTTCTGAGCGGGCCACATGCACTAACTGAAATGAGCGGTTACGTGACCTGCCTGGCATTAGGAGTGTGACTCGTGTCACGAGCGCACTCTTTAAGGGGCAGTGGGGGCCAAACGTAGAATCAGGCTGCCATTGGCTCCACAGGCTCTGTCAATGTGGGATCTACTTCCAGGTATGCACGCCGGCTCCACAAGCTCTGACAAGCCGTCAGAGCCTTCTGAGCTAATGCAAGGAAATGCTTCATGCCATAGAGGATTACTGGAGAACGGATACTCTTCTACTTTACAAGTGGATTATATCTCTGAACTCTTGGAGGACAACTCAAATTAACCTTAAGTATAGCTTTCAACTATTGTCTGCAATCTCACTTATTAATGAACTAATTCTTGCTTGCTCAAATCTTCTCTACTTCAGTTACTAATTACATGGAGGACAACTCCCATTATGCTTATTCATTATGAACTGTTTCTTGCTTTGCAAAGACTCTCTGCTACTTGCTTAATGTTTCTATTGAAGATTATTCACATGAACCTAAAGAATCTTACTTAATGAATCTCGGAGGAAATACTTATTAATGAACTTTGTATTGTTGATAACTTGCACTTCTTATTGGATAATTGCCTAAATGCAATTCATTTAAGTTTAACAATCATTAAAACTTCGTTTGAATCTCAATTTGCCAGCAATCCTCTCTTTTCTTAAAGCTACAGTATTGATACTTTAAAGATTCTCCATTTCTTCACTATTGTAATTAGGGAGTTTTACAAGCTGCAGTTGAGTTCCAATCCAAATAACCCAATTAGCATAAGACACACACACTCACACTCTAATACTAACACACTAACACACACACACTCTAACACTAACAAACACACACACACACACACTAACACACACACACACTCTAACACACACACACTCTCTAACACTAACACACACACACACTCTAGCACACACACACTCTAACACACAGTCTAACATTAACACACACACACTCTAACACACACTTTTATTTTTAAAATTGAATCCCCCCAGCCTCCCTATCTTTGGGAGCGCTGATGGGGATTCCCTGGGGTCCAGTGGTGGCAGGCACGCGAGGAAGCACTCTCCACTGAGTGTTTCCTCTTCAGCTCCCTCGCGCGTCGCGTACTGATGCCGGAGCTGGAAGATGACGTCATCTTCCGTTATCAGTGCAGTGCACGAGGGAGCTGAAGAGGAAGCACTCAGGGGAGAGTGCTCCCTTGCACGCCTGCCAGCCTGCCCGCCGGGTGACACCAGGGCCAGCCTCAGGGGGCCCTGAGGTTGCCAGCTCCTGGGCCCCCCAGGAGAAGAGGCTGGCCACAGTGGCATACACACCGGGTCGCAGGGCGGCCGGACCCCCTGGTGGGCCGGGCCCGGTTGCAGCCGCGACCCCGTACTGTACGCCACTGACTCAGCATATTGTTCCCAACTACAAATATAAGGCTGAGCCTGTGGGTGAAGCCTGGGATTGTGGGAGGGGTTAGTTGACTTATACATATACAGGCCGTCCCTTCCTCTTTACTGTTACTGCCTGATTCAGCACACCCACTGCCTTTGTCAAACCATTCAATTTGGTGGGCCCTCTTTTTGCAGGCCTAACCGAACATCTGTTTCTCGCACACCACAACCGATTTATGCCACCACTACTATAACTCAACTTATTGTCCCTGACCACAAATTATATTATTATCATTAAAGGACCGCTATAGTGCCAGGAAAACATACTTGTTTTCCTGGCACTATAGTGCCCAAAGGGTGCCCCCACCCTCAGGGTCCCCCTCCCACTGGGCTTTGGGGGGTGGAAAGGGGGTGGAGATAAACTTATCTCTTTCTCCAGCGCTGGGCGGGGGACTCTCCTCCTCCTCTCCACCTCCTCTCCTCCTCTTCGGCTGATGCGCGGAAGCCCTGTAACGGCTGTCAATGAGACAGCCACTAGAGGCTGGATTAACCCATTTATAAACATAGCAGTTTCTCTGAAACTGCTATGTTTATAGAAAAAAGGGTTAACCCTAGCTGGACCAGGCACCCAGATCACTTCATTGAGCTGAAGTGGTCTGGGTGCCTATAGTGGTCCTTTAATATAGCACCAACATATTATGCAGTGCTTTACAATATTAAAAGTGGAAATTGTGGCGGACTGTCCGCCAATCGATGCTCCTAGCGCTTACCAAGGACCATCAGCACCGCACTGGACCCAATAGCCACCGCTGACTTCACGAACCGCCGTAGCTTGGTTGGGGTCTCGCCGTCTTCTTCCCACCCTGTTACTCCCTCTGGATCCAGGACCGTGTGGAGAGGACCTCTCCTCCAGGAGAGTATAGCTGGATCTCTCCTCCAAGAGATTATAGCTGTATAGCTGAAGAGAGAGCTCTTACAAGAGCTAGCAGTGATATAGCTGGTATAGCTGTTCCCTACAACACGAAACGAGGCTGGGAGTTAAGGGTAAGAAGGTCTAGTTTAATGAGCACAAAGGCATTTCTTTTATACACATTTTCAGGCCAGAGGCACACCCCTAGACCTGATGGTAAACTGGGACAAAAGGGACACAAACCAATAGGAACAATAATTAGTACAGTAGCACTCCCACATACAGTCAGCAATCCCTCCCCTCTGCCTGTGATATAATTAAGCTAGCTCATGCCCAAAACAGTTTCAGAGAATTTGGCTGAGCGGCCAGTCCATTTCCAATAGTTCAAATGCTAATTTCCGTTCGAATGCAAATACTCAAAGTTAAAATGGCGTTCGAATTGTCGAATGCACTTCGATTTTCGTCGAAGTGTTGAAGTCTGGAGAAGGTAAAGTTCAGCGGTGTTCGTGCCATCGCATATCCGATTTGAGTTCCATGAACTCGACGACCAAACACCGCTGAACGTGTTTGACTGAATTAAAATGGCCGCCGCCACGTGTTCATATGTCGAATGGTGGCCACTCCGACTACTTCGGCACTTAGGCTGTATCCAAAGTGCTACTTTGAAAATGCAAATCCTTGCCAATAGTTCTTAAAGGGGCAGAAACAGTACTTTAGAATCCAATCTGCACAAAGTGAGTTTTTAAAAGGCAATACACCCCCAGGGGCCATAGTCACAGGATAAAAGGAGAGAAAGTCATGGTGTGGCCTCCATCCTCCCCTGACCTCAATCCTATTGAGGTCAGGGGAGGATGGAGGCCACACCATGACTTTCTCTCCTTTTATCCTGTGACTATGGCCCCTGGGGGTGTATTGCCTTTTAAAAACTCACTTTGTGCAGATTGGATTCTAAAGTACTGTTTGGAGTATCCTCAAGCAAAAGATCTGTGAGGGTGGGAGACAGTCTACATCCAAACAGCAGCTCTGGGAGGCTATTCTGACATCTTGCAAACAAATTCAAGCAGAAACTGTCCAAAAACTCACAAGTTCAATAGATGCAAGACTTGTGAAGCTGCTATCAAATAAGGGGTCCTATGTTAAAATGTAACGTGACCTGTTAAAATGTTTAAAAAGTTAAAATGTTGTTATAAGTTTGATTGAAATAGCTTTTGATGTCAGTAAATATGCTGCAAACACAACAAATGACAATTTTCAGTTCTTTACAACCTATAAAGTGTTTTGAAACTTACAGTCAGTAATAATTTGGAACAGTGCATTGTAAGTTTTTTATGTTTGTTCAATAATATTTGAATTGTACTCTTAATAGTGATAAATGATAAATGATAACATGAGAATTATGCTGACTGTTTTGATTTACATCAATTATTTAGGTAAATGAGAAAAATATAATTTGCATAATAATTTGGAACAGGGTGTAGATTACTTAAAGGACCACTATAGTGCCAGAAAAACATACTCGTTTTCCTGGCACTATAGTGCCCTGAGGGTGCCCCCACCATCAGGGTCCCACTCCCGCCAGGCTGGATGGCAAGGAAAGAGTTAAATCTTACCTTTTTTCCAGCGCCGAGCAGGGAGCTCTCCTCCTGCTCTCCGCCTCCTCTCCGCCCCTTCGGCTGAATGCGCATGCGCGGCAGGAGATGCGCGTGCATTCAGCCAGTCTCATAGGAAAGCATTTACAATGCTTTCCTATGGACGCTTGCAACTTCTCACTGTGATTTTCACAGTGAGAAGCACGCAAACGCCTCTAGCGGCTGTCAATGAGACAGCCACTAGAGGCTTTAGAGGCTGGATTAACCATATTCTATGAAACTGCTATTTTTACAGAAGGCAGGGTTAATCCTAGAGGGACCTGGCACCCAGATCACTTCATTAAGCTGAAGTGGTCTGGGTGCCTAGAGTGGTCCTTTAAATCCCTGCACTTCTTGTCTCAGACACCCAGCTGTGGTTCTTGCTTAGCCCAATAGTGCATTTGTGCGATTTCTGATTTTCTGATACTGATAATGACTTGATTATTAATTATGTTGTTCTCTGTACTCCTCAATCACAGCTTGACGAACGTTTACTCTAAGGCAGCCTTCTCCTCTCTATGTCCTCTCTGTATGTTTGCACTGTGTCTGTTTCTGTGTATGGCAAAAAGTCCTCATATTACAGACCACTTCACTAGATAGGCTTAAATGTATAGACAGAAAAAATCCCAATATTTCATGTATTTCTCTAAGCAACCAATAGGTGGGTATCTCACTGCAGTTCTCATACAAAACATTTCTTTAAACAAGTAAAACTGCTTACAGCTGCCAAATTTCAAGGGTTACAATACTGAGGACAACCCCTTTCAGGATCACGTGGAGGAAGAGAATTGCCCAAACATTTATTGTTGCTGCAATGGATCTGGGACTCACAGGGACATTACTTCTCGTCTCCTTTATAACTCTCCTGTTTTACCTTGTAATATGGAGAGAGAAAAAGAAACAAGGGAACCTGCCCCCGGGTCCCACACCACTTCCCTTGTTGGGGAACATGCTGCAACTTAACCCAGCGGAAACTCCTCGCTCTATGCTCCAGGTGGGTATCAGTCTACAGCAAGAGGAGTGAATGCATGGAATAGGATTCCAGTAGAGGTGGTAAACAATAACAAACCAGAAGTGATAAAGTTACAAAGTAGCTGCTGGGATTACGTGGGGTTAGATGAACAGATATGTTAATAAAGTGCAAAATAACTAGAAGGAATCTGTAAAGTAAATTGACAGGTGTACGAATATCTCTTAATCGCTCATATTAGATCTATTTAAACACCTTGACTACATGTTACAAATACAATGTGCAAATGGCAATGTGTTATTTTAACACAATATTTATAATATTTTTATGTTAAATATTTCCACGTATATTTCTTTTCACTAGCATAGTTGTACAATCATATTTTGTATATTGATGTTAGAGCCCAAATAAGAAAAGAAACGTGGAACAATCATTAAGGCAATTTTGTTTTATAACATCCATTTCAATCTTATGATTATTTTTAATGGTAGCTGATTGACATTTGACTCTGTGTGTTCACATATTAGCAATGGGGCAAGTCATGCATTTTTCATGTTAAATATAACCCTGGTCTAAAAAACACAGATAGAAAGAATATGAGTGACAGACAGACGTACAGAAGGACAGATCTAGCAGATCCAGGTTATGGAATGCTTAGATTTATAGAATCAAAGTTTGTCATTTGGCCCTGGGGCACTTCTGCTTAAAATGAAAAATAAAAACAAAAATAAACTCTGATTAGCTATTAACCCCTTAAGGACTGAGCCAAATGTACACGTTGTGATCAAAACAAAACGTAAACAAAAAAAATGAATTTGCGCTATATGTCTGTTCAGGCGTAATTCGCCTCTTTCATATTATGTGCACCCACACTTATTATATATCATTTTATTCAGGGGAATTCATTTAACATCAAATATTTAGGTATGAAACATAATTTAATATGAATAAAACATAAAGAAATGGGAAAAAATAAAAATGTAAACTTTTTTTTAGTTCTACGTGACATTTTAACTGTGAGTGTCATAATACTGTTTATTTTTACTGCAATAAAATACACATATTTGTATTCAGTGATGTCTCACGTGTAAAACAGTACCCCCTATGTACAGGTTTTATGGTGTTTTGGGAAGTTACAAGGTCAAATATAGCATGTTACATTTTTCAGTTTTTTCACATTGAAAGTCGCCAGATTGGTTCTGTTGCCTTTGAGACTGTATGGTAGCCCAGGAATAAGAATTACCCCCATGATGGCATACCATTTGCAAAAGTAGACAACCCAATGTATTGCAAATGGGGCATGTCCAGTCATTCTTAGTAGCCATTTAGTCACAAACACAAAGTTAGTGTTAATATTTGTTTGTGTGGGAAAAATGCAATAAACTAATTTGAATGCCAATTTTGGCCAGGAAAGCTGAACTGGATGTGTCCTGGACTTTGTATACCCCAGAGAAGACTGTGGTTACCGTAAGATCTGTGACAAAATCCTACCTATATTAGAGATGATTTGTTACAACATATATAGTTATTAAATATATTAAAAATTATTACTATTTACCTCTACTAATGTTTCCTTTTTTTGGTCACTTTTCACTGGATCTGGGAATAAAATCATTAATGCAGTGGCTATCCCCGAGCCATCAATCACTTGTTTTTAGTGCCACGGATGGAACTCTCAACCACAAATCCACCAAACATGCTTGTCCATTGCGCAAAAATGATTATTATTATTATGTTATTATTTATATTTCGCAAATTCTGCAGCGCTTTACAGTGGGTGGACGAACAAACGTAGTTGCAACCAGACAAACTGGACACACAGGAACAGAAGGGTTGAAGGCCCTACTCAATGAGCTTACATGCTAGAGGGAGTGGGGTAAAGTGACACAAAAGGTAAGGATAGTATTAGACTAATGACAGTTGCAAGAGAGGAATCAGTCGGGAGCGATTAACAGTTTAATTGATACGCTTTTATGAAGAAGTGGGTTTTTAATGAAATTTTGAAGGATTGGAGACTGAGTGAGAATCTAATGGAGGAGAGAAGTGAGTTCCACTGGAATGGTGCAGCCTTTGAGCAGTCTTGAAGGCGAGCATCAGAGGTGGGAGTAAGGACAGAAGATAGACGTAAGTCTTCAGCAGAGTGTAAGGGCCTAGGCGGGACAAACTTGTGTATTAGGGAGGATAGATAGGTGGGAGCAGCATTATGTAGAGATTTGAAAGCAAGAACCACAATTTTAAATTGAGTACTATATCTTACAGGAAGCCATTGTAGGGACTGACAGAAGGGTGAGGCGTAGGAGGCGCGGGCGGACAGGAAGATGACCATGTGGACTGTAATGGCGCAAAGAACACATAAGACCACTGAGAAGCGGATTACAGTAGTCAAGGTGAGAAAGGACAGTGGACCAGCACCTTAGTCACATCTGCCATTAATTAGGGTCTTATGCGCGCAATGTTTTTAAGATGGAAGTGGCAGGATTTGGCGATAGACTGAACATGAGGCTTGAAGGAGAGGTTGGAGTCAAAGTGAACACCTAGACAGCGAGCCTGCGTCGTGGAGCTGATGGTAGCACCGTTGACTTGGAGGGAGACAGACAGAGGAGTAGCAACACTTGAGGGAGGAAAGACCAGAATTTCAGCTTTGGTCAAGTTGAGTTTAAGGAAGTGGGCAGCCATCCAGTTAGAAATAGCAGAGAGGCAGTCAGAGACACTAGTCAAGAGGGGCAGGGAGAGATCGGGAGACGACAGATAGATTTGCGTGTCATTCACAAAGAAATGATATTGGAAGCCAAAGGAGCTAATGAGTTTACCAAGGGAGGCAGTATAGATAGATTTGTTTCATGAGTCTACAGTTGTGCTCAAAAGTTTGCATACCTTGGTAGAAATTGTGACATGTTGGCAATGATTTTAAAAATATGACTGATCATGCAAAAAAATATTATTTTTATTGAAGGATAGTGATCATATGAAGCCATTTATTGTCACATAGTTGTTTGGCTCCTTTTTAAATCATAATAATAACAGAAATCACCCAAAGGGTCCTGATCAAAAGTCTGGTCTTGTTACAGACACACACGATGACACATACAGGTTAAAATGGCAATTAAAGGTTCATTTTCCACACCTGGCTTTTTCAAATTGCAATTAGTGTCTGTGTATAAATAGTCAATGAGTTTGTTAGCTCTCACATGGATGCACTGAGCAGGCTAGATACGGAGCCATGGCAAGCAGAAAAGAACTGTCAAAAAACCTGCATAACTAGGTAATGGAACTTTATAAAGATGGAAAAGGCTATAAAAATGATATCCAAAGCCTGAAAATGCCAGTCAGTACTGTTCAATCACTTATTAAGAAGTGGACAATTCAGGGATCTCTTGATACCAAGCCAAAGTCAGGTAGACCAAGAAAGATTTCAGCCACAACTGCCAGAATAATTGTTCGGGATACAAAGAAAAACCCACAAGTAACCTCAAGAGAAATACAGACTGCTCTGGAAAAAGAGGATGCGGTTCTTTCAAGGAGCACAATACAACATGTGAAAAAATAGAGCTGCATGCCCGAGTTGCCAGCCACCAATGCCACAAACAAGCCAGGCTACAATATGCCCAACAACAACTTGAAGCATGGTGGTGGCTCACTGATTATTTTTTTTTTCGGAGGGGGGTGGGGGGGAGAGAGGGGCAGGGGGTGATCTCTAAAGGCATGGGGAATCTTGTGAAAATAAATGGCAATTTGGTGGTTCATGCCAGACCAAAGACTTTGCATGACGTGGAGGCATTTTGACAAGATTAATGGGCAGGTATAACACTTTCAAGTATTAGGGGCCTCATAGACAACTATTACATAAAACTGCATGCAGTCATTGATGCTAAAAGGGGCAATACACAATATTAAGAAATAGCGGTATGCAGACTTTTGAACAGGGGTCATTTTACTTTTTTCTTTGTTGCCATGTTTTTAAAAAATTTTATTGTGCCATTCTGTTATAACTTACAGTTGAATATGAATCCCATAAGAAATAAAAGGAATGTGTTTTGCCTGCTCACTCATGTTTTCTTTAAAAACTGTATATGGAGGTTTGGAAACTGGGGATATATCACCTCACATCTATATATTTGGAATTAATTTATGAATGTGCCACTTCTGGTTTTATACATAGACAGTTTTTTACTTTTGCTTTCAGAACCTTAAATAATACAACTCAGACCTGAATCTGCTTTTTTTTCACAGTTGAGTGAGAAGTACGGACCTGTGTATACACTCCATATGGTTGGTCAGCCTGTCGTAATAATCATCGGGTGCGAGACTGTAAAAGAAGCTCTGGAAGAGAACGGCGATGCATTAAGCGACAGGGGGAGAATAGACGTGATTAATATTCTGTTTAAGGAAAGTGGTAAGAATCAAAAATAGCATTTACCTGTAAATAATGTTTGCCAAAAAACAAACAAAAAATGAACAACTATATCAAGGTGATATAAAAATATAAAATAGTACTTGTTAATCACCGTGAAAGGATGTGCGATGGAGGCAATTTACAAATACCATTATCAATAGATTATTATTATTAGATATTCCAGTTATTAAAGACTCAACAGCACACATTGCATGCTAATAGAGTGTATAGGGAGGTACCTTGTAGCATATAGTTACATTCTATAGGAATACATGCATCTCTAATGGAGGTGTTATGTACTTACATAGTTATATAGGCTGAAAAGAAGACTTCAGTCCATCAAGTTCTGCCTTTCACAATTCTGTATTACTGTTCGTGATACAAAAGAAGGAGAAAATCCCAGCTTGAAGTGATTTATAATTTTGCTTCAAATTGGAAAAAAATCCATAGTGAATCCAAAATGGCGGTCACATTTCTTCTTGGCTCAACAAACTAATTTTTCTATCTCAATTTAGATTTTTCAAGCTAAACTGGAGATGTATTTAATTATGATTGCAGGAATTATAATGACAAATGGAGAGACATGGAAGACGATGCGTCGATTCTCTCTCATGACCTTGAGGAATTTTGGAATGGGGAAGAGGAGCATTGAGGAAAGAATTCAAGAGGAGGCTCAATTGCTTGCAGAAGAATTTAGAAAGTGCAAAGGTTGGTGAAAACATTAAAGGATCACTAAAGTGTCAGGAAAACAAAGATGCCCCCACCCTCAGGGTCCCCCTGCCTTGGCACTGAAGGGGTAAAAACCCCTTCAGCCACTTACCTTAATCCAGCGCTGGGCTCCCTCGGCACTTGTGACCTCTCCTCCCTGTCTGACGTCATCTCCCCTGTCCGACGTCACTGGAGCCTAATGCGAATGCGCGGCATCTGTCGAATGCGCATTCAAAGTGTCCATAAGAAAGCAGTTCTCAATGCTTTCCTATGGACGCTCTGAGCGATGTAGGCGAAATGCATCGTCCAGCGTCGCAAATGCGCCTCTAGAGGCTGGATTAACCCCAAATGTAAATATAGCAGTTTCTCTGAAACTGTTATGTTTACATGTGAAGCGTTAAAACCTGAGGGACCTGGCACCCAGACCACTTCATTGAGCTGAAGTGGTCTGGGTGACTATAGTGTCCCTTTAAACAAATAATAATAATTGAATAATATCTAGCAGGTTTTTTTTAGTTGAATTCTACTATATAAATGATAATGCTTCACTATTTTCCAAAGACAGACAGGCGTTGTGGAATGATGTACTGTAAGTGGATTAATGTTCTTGCAGCCTCTTGCTTCTCTTGTAGAACCCGTCTTGGAGAAGCAGCAAAAATCGTCATACAGGCACATATTTTGAATAGATATATTTGCTAACATGATAGTTACTTTAACTGTGTATATTTAATGGAAGCTGACCAGCCACATGTTTTGTGTGTTGCAGAGACTCTTTAGATGTAAATGTGGTATTTATATGTTGCATAAAATTAAATGTAGGAATACACACCTCCTTATCCTGTAACTGAACACCAACACCATTCATTGTTATAAGCTCTGTCTGTTACAGAGAGGAGGAAAATGTGGGATACATATCAAAGTATTCTGAAAAGTGACATTCTGACATTATTTTCATATTAGAGTGTGCCTCATATATCAACTGGTTAGACGAGAGGTAACATCATTGAAGACAAACATGGAAACTCTAATTTGCAAAAAAGGAGAATTTTTTTTTACAAGGTTACTTAAAATCAACTATCTTAGCAAAACATATGAGAATTCAGTTCTACCATATGGCTATGATGTGTTAATCTCACCAATACATCACAGTACCCCAATATCGGTGGGTCCTACACTAATTTTAACATGGGAGATATACATGCGAACTGCAATGCAAACTGCTAGAATTTTTCCAAAGACTCTACTCATTTTATGCTTAACTGTGGTCACCTCCAAAGGGGCACCTAAAGTAGATGGGTGGGCTGCTTAGTTCAAAAGGTATCTGGTCTGTATTCCAACTATACATTAAAAAAGACAATTTGTGGAACACCCAGAACATGCCTTTATAAGTAGTTGTGCTGCCGTAAAGACCAAAAACCCTGGTTTGAACCCTGGAACGCCTCATTAGCAAGTGTCCTTGGGCAAGGAACCTAATGATATATATACCCACCTACTTCAACTCCTGATAGAATGTAAGCTTCTGTGAAATATGCTATATGCTATATAAATGCTCATATTATTATTTATTGAAGTAATGGTTCCCAATATAATAAGTTCTCAGAAATTTCTATTTCAGAAGGCTAGCATATTCAGAGCAGTTATAAAATTAAAAGTGAAACGGAACATTTCTGTAGTATAAAATGTTGGAAAGTTTTAAAAATCTGTTGTGATACTAAAAAAATTGCATTTATTGAAAAATGAATGTTTAAGCCCCCCAAAAAAGCAACAGATGAAAAAGAAAAGCCAACAGATTTCACACAGTGTACCAAAAATCTGGGACACTTTGATAAATCGATAACAAGTCCATTAACAACAACAACAACAAAAAACAGACACTAAGATCTGATATGGTTACAAGGGTAAGGCTAAAAACTACTGGCTAAGAGGTGCGAGTGAAAACACACACATATATATGTTGTTTTGTCCTGATGAAAGCTCCATGTGGGAGCTGAAACGTTGACTTTTTAAATGGATTGAATAAAAGCTAAATTTTATTTCAAAATCTCTATAAAGTCCTTGGAGTGCGGTCATTTCTGCTATGTCTATATATATATATATATATATATATATATATATATAGTGTTTACAGTCTGCAAAACCCACCGCTCTACCTTGGGAAGAGTAAGGGAAACAAATCCTTAGCCTTAGTCCTAAATAACAAACTGCCAGGAAAAATAGTAAAAAGGTATCTCCACTAAACAACTGCTTTGGACCAATTGGAAATACAAGTCCTAGAGAGAGCTCTTGATGTAGGTGTAATATAACTTGGAGGTAAAAATGTGTAAGGGTGAAAGAGTAAATGGTATTGGTATTAATTCCATCATTCTCATAACAGACATTCCGTTTGACCCAATCCATCTGCTGGGACAAGCCGTGTCCAATGTCATCTGCTCTGTGGTCTTTGGAGAGAGATTTGACTACGAAGATGAGAATTTCAAAACGCTTCTTTCAAATATTAGAGAAATCTCGAGACTGATGAATTCGAAGATTGGACAGGTGATATCTGTCACACTGGGGACATTGGAGAAAATGTTGTTGTTTTCTTGTTAGGAATATGCAAATGTTTCAGCAAAAAGTAAAACAGATGATAACCAGCGCCTTTCACAGATAAGGTAAACAGCATTTACCTTAAAAAAATAAAAAATAAATAAAAAGAGATTTACTTAGATTATTGCAACCTCCCTTATTCATATCTTCCCAATATATTCTTCAACAAATGCAAAAATAAAAGGATGTAAAAAAACAAAACAAAACAATGTAATAAAGCTTTAAATAGCACTTCCACACAGAGCAGCTATTTCATTCAGTATTTGGTAGAAGGCACTGCAAACTGATTTTTTTTTCTTCTTAGTTTACAATATATGCAATTCTGTTACAGTTCCTTAACATATGCCCAAATGTGCTCAGACGCATCCCTGGTCCACACCAGAAACTCTTTGTCAATTTTGACAAACTGTGGGAGTTTGTGAAGGACATGGTGCAATCTCATCGAGAGACACTGGACAAAAATTGCCCACGTGACTTCATAGACAGCTTCCTGATAAGGATGGAGGAGGTAATATGATACAATTTATGAATTGTGCAAATCTAGGAATAATGAAGCAAGTAGATGTTTAACAACAAGTTTGAATTATGTCCCAGGAAAATAATCACAGTACAGAATTTCATGAGGAGAATTTACTGGGAACAATTAGAGATTTGTTCTTTGCTGGGACAGAGACTTCAAGCGTGACTCTGCAATATGCGTTCCTAATTCTTCTCAAGTATCCAGAAATACAAGGTATCATTGTCAATTAATACCACTGTTCTATGATATAACTCTGTTTGTGGAACTGAGTGCTCATCAGCCCACACAATGTTACCTTCATAGCCAGGATATACACAGTGGAAAAATCCACATTGGAAATAAATTAAATTGCTAAAATCTTACAAAGTTTAAGTGGGAGTTATAAGAAAAAACACTTTAATCTTTAATACATACTCTTGTTTCCTTTCGTATTTCAATTCAGAGAAAATCCACCGCGAGATTGATGATATAATAGGTCTAGATCGATGCCCATCAGTGGAAGACAGGAGTAAGATGCCGTATACTGATGCTGTAATTCATGAAATCCAACGATTTGCTGACATTGCTCCTCTTGGGCTTGTCCATGCAACCACCAAAGATATAACCTTCAAGGGATATGATATTCAGAAGGTTCAGTCTTCAATATCAAATTGTTTTCATAAAAATACATGTAAACATTTTATTCATAGCTGGTATTTTTAGCTATGTATAAAAACACTTTATGTCTATGTCAGAAAGAACCCATGAATTGTTTGTCACCACTGATACACTGCAGGACATAAATATGTTCCCTTGGCTGCTGACTAGGTGGAATGTCCCCCAACCCGTTGCCCCCAATAACACACAAGAGACCTCGTTAAGTTGGGTAAGGGCAACAGCCACAGCTTTATTGATTATACATGCCAGCAAGTCTATACTGTCAGCTGTTCGGGTGATTCACCAACAGACAGGTCTATCCCATCAAACCATAAGTCCAGAGCAGCCTGCCTCCGCCATGAGCTCCCAGCAGGCTGCAAGTCCCCAAGCCTCCTCAGCAACTTCTTCCCCTTCTGCCTACGCTGGCCAGGACTCCCGCATGCTGTGGCAAAAGAAGAAATCAGAAACCAACAACAAGCACCAGAAAAAGACCAACAATTCCATATGTACGAGAAAAGTCCTAGGGAGGTAGGGAGGGAAAGTCAGGATCCCTGCACTTTCTAAACGATGACTGGTAAATCCCCTCCCCTCACTGTCCTTATAACCTGCAGTCATTTTGCAACTTTGTATCACTATATTCCCCACCCCTCGGCTTAGCATCAGTCACGGCCCCTTCCTTGTCAGTCCAGGGAGGGTCTTTCTATGACCTTTAAACCAAGTCAATTGAAATAGGGCAGTCAGCCTGATGAGGGATTGACACATAAACGTGTTTAATTGTGCTATCCTACAATTGAATGTCTGCTCTTAAAGATTTGGTTTTAAATTTGATGCTTTGGCACTGACAATTTATTTTAATTATTTTAGGGAACTTTGGTTTTGCTAGTTCTGACCTCAGTTCTAAAGGATCCAAAATACTTTAAAAACCCTCTACACTTTGACCCTGGTCATTTTCTGGATGAGAATGGCTGCTTTAAGAAGAATGATGCCTTCATGCCATTTTCAGCAGGTGATAACATTAATATTCATATATTAATATGTTAGAGAGAGTTTCACCAGTGACTAACAAACCTTTCTCCTTAATCTTGCACTCTCTCTGTCTTCAGGTAAACGTGCGTGTGTTGGGGAGGGTTTGGCCCGCATGGAGCTTTTCCTCTTTTTCACGACCATCTTGCAAAATTTCATCCTTAAACCAACAGTGGATAAAGAAGACATTGAAATCACTCCTGAGCCAAACACCAACGCTACAAGACCTTGTGCTTACCAAATGTATGCTGTCCCTCGTTCTGAATCCTAAATGACATTCTCAGTATATCCTTAGCTAGACACCATAGCCACTCGTAACTAATTCTACTGTCTCCATGTTAATGAAAAACAAATACAATGTGACACAAGACTAAGAACAGCGACGATTGTTACTATGTCATATAAACGCAGCAGAGTTATCTATTGTCCCACGTGTACATGTTACACTTCATGTAATGTTAGTTAACCACTGTGGAAGCTGTTTGTTCTCTTTGAAAAATAAACAATACTAATTCTGGGGAATAGTCCTTGGGAACAGCTGGGCATTGTCAAAACCCATTCTAATGATAATTCTTCATGAATAATAAATAGGACTTGTATCTCCAACCACTGAAAGCTCTGATGGACACCTTCTGACAATTTAACAGACAGTGGGTAAATTCAGGCAAAAATCTGATTTCTTTTGAATTCCAATGATGTACAGCAATTTTGGGGTTAAAATAAACCCTAATTATTCATCATATGTTCTGTGTCATTGCTGATTTTCTTTGTCTGTTATTATGCAATTGCCTGAGATACATTAATTATTAACGCAAGTCTTAACAATCGTTTTTTCTAGAAATAGATGTTTCTCCTGCAAAAAAACACAGCTTTTTTGGATTCTGAAAAGTAGTACCAATAATGTCAGTATATAATATAATTGTGACGGGCCACCTCGTTACCCAGCCTGGCTGTAGGACTCCCACCTCCTCTCAAAAGACTAACATCACTATTCCTGAACCCTCCAACCCATGCCTCCCAGCCCAGCGTTCCTCTCCTGCTGACTCAGAATCACAATTTGACCACTAGAGGGCCAGTGAGGTACAGTGCGCTTGACCGAGACCTGCCTTGAACTCTCCGAGAACTCAAAATCGGATCGCGGAGTCACCGCAATCCATTAAAACTTTAAACAGAGTGTTCTTTGTCCCAAGACAATTTTAAAAAAACATGGAGGGTTAACAAAGGAGGCACTGACTGGGGAATTCTACCCAGCACTCTGGAACTTTGCACTAGATTGGGGGCTAGCAGCACCCTACTGAACGATTGACTATTACATAATTTGGGCTAGCAATGTCTGATCTGGGTACTTTTTGGACAGAATGGGCGCTCCAGAGAGTCCTTCCCAGTGATGTATGCCATGTGGGGGTGCTTCACTGTTTTTTTTGTTTTTTGGGGGGCTATTCATATGTTAAGTTTCTGTAATTAGATAATTTGTTTAACCGAGAGCTAACTCAATTATCTTCCAGACACAGAGACGTCCGGTCCTTATAAACCAGTTCATTTTCTCCCTTCACTAAGTCTCGGCTAGTATTTGGGTGAGATAGCGGTACACCCTCCAGGAGAGCGTAAGCACTCTGTATTCAATTTTCTTTATTGTTTTTTTATTGAAAGCAGAATAAAAGTGAAGCAATACACAATAACTTTCATACAAGGGCATCAAGATTGGGTAACCTACACACACAGAGTATAGGGAAACAGTAACCAGAGTGAATTAATACAAAGAGATTAAGAGATTAATAAAAACCTTAGAATAGCCACGTTAACGTGCGCCCTAGATAGGGGAAAAATACAGAGTCAAAATAGCAAGCCACGGTCAAGGACACCAGAGATATTCAAAAACGAAAAAACATTACAAAGTCGGGGAACCAGAAAATCAGAATAGTCAAATACAAAGCCGGGTCAGTAACGAGAAAACCAAAACAACTTTACAGTAAGCACTCTCGAGCAGAATAAACCACGACAGGGCAATGATCTCCAGAAAGAGGGAAGTTTAAATAGGGAGAACAAAAATCTTATTGGACAGCATCATCAACCTGCACCAAATCACACAAAGCAGTGTGACCTGTGAAGGGCAAGTGATGTGTCCCAATAATATGACCTGTCACTTTAATGCTATAAAAAGCCTGCACCCATAGGACCCTGTAATTTCCAAGGACTCCTGTAGGAGGTGCAAGGCTGCTAAAAAGATAAAGTGTAGCCAGAAGACATAGCCTGCAGGGGCTGCTCTGCACGTGCTGCAATCAAACACTGCATGGTGTTTACTGTGGCTGGGATGGCGTGAGACCGGAGACTTCGTGGCTGCTGCACCCCAGGAAGCCGCATGTGCCGCGTGGCAAACTGAGGTATGACAGTACCACCCCCTCTATCTCCACCCTCTATTCTGCCAATCAGGATTGGCAGAATAGAAACAACAAACCAAACAAGGAGCATGGAGTTTTGAAAAACACCCACCAAGGAATGTTCATCTGGACCATAACCCTTCCAATGGACAATGTACTATAAAAAACCCCTAGAAAAGCTGGAATCAAGAACATGTTGCACCTCCTGAACCTGGGCAAGAGATGGAGGAGGAGGAAAGAACCTTAAAGGGACCAATGAAATGAGGAGCCAATTTCATGGAGGGGACACGGAGGGGACACGGAGGCAGATATACCGAGTGGACAACCAGACCAGGTCTCCAACGTGATAAGTAGGCGCAGCCCTCTGACGCTTGTCTGCATGGTACTTCTGGGACACGGAAATCTTGGACAAGATGGATTTCACCCTCTCCCACATAGAAGACAGATTAGAAAGATGCTGGTCAGAAACAGGCATACCTACATCAGAGAACACAGCAGGAAGCATGGTGGGATGATAACTGTAAGTGACAAAAAATAGAGAATGACCAGAAGACACATGATCAGCATTGTTCCCACAGGAGCAATTCCGACCAATTGTCCTGACCTTGTGACACGAAGCAACGTAAAAACTGTTCCATAGATTGACTGGTACGTTCGACCACACTGTTAGATTGTGGATGGTAGGCAAAGGAGAATGCAAGTTGAATGCCCAGTTCTGAACAGAAGTTATAGAAACATAGAAACATAGAATGTGACGGCAGATAAGAACCATTCGGCCCATCTAGTCTGCCCAATTTTCTAAATACTTTCATTAGTCCCTAGTCTTATTTTATAGTTAGGATAGCCTTATGCCTATCCCACGCATGCTTAAACTCATTTACTGTGTTAACCTCTACCACTTCAGCTGGAAGGCTATTCCATGCATCCACTACCCTCTCAGTAAAGTAATACTTCCTGATATTATTTTTAAACCTTTGTCCCTCTAATTTAAGACTATGTCCTCTTGTTGTGGTAGTTTTTCTTCTTTTAAATATAGTCTCCTCCTTTACTGTGTTGATTCCCTTTATATATTGAAATGTTTCTATTATATCCCCCCTGTCTCGTCTTTCCTCCAAGCTATACATGTTAAGATCCTTTAACCTTTCCTGTTAAGTTTTATCCCGCAATCCATGAACCAGTTTAGTAGCCCTTCTCTGAACCCTCTCTAAGGAATCAATATCCTTCTGAAGATACGGTCTCCAGTACTGTGTACAATACTCCAAGTGAGGTCTCACCAGTGTTCTGTACAATGGCATGAGCACTTCCCTCTTTCTACTGCTAATACCTCTCCCTATACAACCAAGCATTCTGCTAGCATTTCCTGCTGCTCTATTACATTGTCTGCCTACCTTTAAGTCATCAGAAATAATCACCCCTAAATCCCTTTCCTCATATGTTGAGGTTAGGACTCTATCAAATATTCTGTACTCTGCCCTTGGGTTTTTACGTCCAAGATGCATTATCTTGCACTTATCCACATTAAATGTCAGTTGCCACAATTCTGACCATTTTTCTAGTTTACCTAAATCATTTGTCATTTGGCTTATCCCTCCTGGAACATCAACCCTGTTACATATCTTAGTATCATCAGCAAAAAGACATACCTTACCATCAAGACCTTCTGCAAAATCACTAATAAAAATATTAAAGAGAATGGGTCCAAGTACAGATCCCTGAGGTACCCCACTGGTGACAAGTCCAAGCTTCGAATATATTCCATTAACTACAACCCTCTGTTGTCTGTCACTCAGCCACTGCCTTACCCATTCAACAATATTGGAATCCAAACTTAAAGATTGCAGTTTATTGATAAGCCTTCTATGTGCAACAGTGTCAAAAGCCTTACTGAAATCTAGGTAAGCAATGTCTACTGCACCACCCTGATCTATAATTTTAGTTACCCAATCAAAAAAATCAATAAGATTAGTTTGGCATGATCTCCCTGAAGTAAACCCATGTTGTCTCTGATCTTGAAATCCATGTGTTTTTAGATGTTCATCAATCCTATCTTTTAACATGGTTTCCATCACTTTACTCAATACTGAAGTAAGGCTTACTGGCCTATAGTTGCCCGACTTCTCCCTGTTACCTTTCTTGTAAATGGGCACAACATTCGCTAACTTCCAATCTTCTGGGACTACTCCTGTTAACAATGATAGGTTAAATAATTCTGTTAATGGTTTTGCAAGTACACCACTAAGCTCTTTTAATAGCTTTGGGTGTATTCCATCAGGTCCCATTGACTTATTGGTCTTTACTTTTGACAGTTGAAATAGAACCTCTTCCTCTGTAAACTCACATGTAATAAATGACTCATTTATCCTTTTTCTCAACTGAGGTCGCTTTCCTTCATTTTCATCTGTAAATACAGAACAAAAATATTCATTGAGGCAGTCAGCTAGACCTTTATCCTCTTCTACATACCTTCCTTCTTTTGTTTTTAATGTAACTAATCCTTGTTTTACTTTTCTTTTCTCATTTATGTATCTAAAAAATGTTTTATCACCCTTTTTTTACTGACTGTGCTATTTTCTCTTCTGTGTGCGATTTGGAAGCTCTTATAACTTGCTTAGCCTCTTTCTGCCTAATTTTATAGATCCTTTTGTCTTCCTTTTTATAATTCCTAAATGCTAACTTTTTGTTTTCAACTATTTTGGCCACATCTGCGGAGTACCACAGTGGATTCTTGAATTTTTTGCTTTTACTGACAAGCCTAATGCAATTTTCTGTTGCCTTCAATAGTGCAACTTTTAAATAATCCCATTTCTCTTGGACTCCATTTAAATTGATCCAGTCTGATAATGACTCCTCTACCCATATTCTAATTTTAGAAAAGTCTGTTTTTCTAAAGTCTAAAACTTTTGTTTTTGTGTGGTGACTCAGTCACTGTTCTATATTAAACCACACTGACTGATGATCACTGGATCCTAAACTTTCACCTACAGTAATATCTGATACCAAATCTCCATTTGTTAACACTAAATCTAGTATGGCCTCTTTACGAGTTGGCTCCTCAACAACTTGTTTTAGAGACAATCCCAGTAAGGAGTTTAGAATATGTGTGCTCCTGGCACAAGTAGCTAATTTTGTTTTCCAATTTACATCAGGAAGATTAAAGTCACCCATGATGATAACTTCCCCCTTCATTGTCATTTTAGCTATTTCCTCAACTAGGGATTATCTAACTCTTCAATTTGTCCTGGGGGCCTATAAATCACACCTAGACGAGTTACTGTGTGATTACCAAATTCTAACGTAGCCCAAACAGACTCTATGTTTGCCTCACTAACTTTTATTAGGCTAGATTTTATGCTATCCTTCACATACAAGGCCACCCCTCCCCCTTTCTTGCCTTCCCTATCTTTCCTATATAAAGAGTACCCTGGTATTGCTATGTCCCAGTCATTTTTCTCATTGTACCATGTCTCAGTAACAGCCACTAAATCTACACTATCAGTTGCTATTATTGCCACAAGTTCATGGATCTTATTCCCTAAACTGCGAGCATTTGTAGACATGACTCTAAGCTTATCATTTTTTAACACACTTGGTACAGGCACCTTCTGTCCTTGTTTTGGGGGACAATTGGATTGGTGTTTTATCACCCTTTTGCCTCCCCTCCCCTCCTAGTTTAAATACAACCTAGCAAAACCTCTGAACTGCTCACTGAGAACATTTGTTCCCTTCTGAGAAAGATGCAAACCATCTTTTTTGTACAGCTTATCTCCATTCCAAACAGAGCTACCATGAGAAATAAAGCCAAATCCTTGCTCCCGACACCATTCACCAAGCCACAAATTAAAGTCCCTAATACGCATCCGCCTGTCGTTCTGAGTGTTATGCACAGGCAGAACTTCAGAGAATGACAGTGTGGAAGCAACCTGCCGTATATCATTGGCAAAAACACTAAAAACTTCCTTAACCTCTGAAACCTCATTGCAAGCCAAGTCATTTGTCCCTAGATGGACAAGTACATCCAATTCCCCTTCCTGCTTTGCTTGCTTAACAATATTACAGATACGTCTCCTGTCTCTGTGAGCAGTAGCTCCAGGAAGACACCTCACAAGACCACCATTGTCCATCTCCACACCTCTTATAATGGAATCCCCAACAACAACTGCTTTCTATTAGGCCTCACCATAGTCTCCAAGTCGATCTCCACAACACCACTAGTCTCAGTGCCTCTCTCCACAACACCACTAGCCTCAGTGCCTCTCTCCACAACACCACTAGACTCAGTGCCTCTCTCCACAACACCACTAGCCTCAGTGCCTCTCTCCACAACACCATTACACTCTGAAAGTGCAGAAAATGAATTATGAAGAGCAACAGACTGTGCAAAATGCCTTTTATCCACAACTCTAAGTCTACCAGATCCTACAGTAATCCATCTGCCTTTCCTAGCATGTCTCTGCGGCAGTGGCTTTGCAGCAGTTCCAGTCTGAGTTTCTTCACCAGATAATTTACAAATCTCAGACTTCAAAAATACAATCTCCTGCCGCAACTTATGCCAAAATCTGGGCACAAACTGACTCCCTCGATCAGACACAATTTGAATTGGAATCCCATGCAACCAAAACACCTCTTTAGCAAAAATGACAGCTAATTCTGAGGAAGTAGGTAACTTAGAAAGAGGTATAAAGAGACCCATCTTGGTAAATTTATCAACAATGTTTAGAATAGTAGTGTGCCCTTTGGATGGAGGAACATCAACCATAGAGATATGGGGCCATGGCTCGTCCGGGACAGGAAGCGGGTGAAGGAGACCGATGGGTAATTGATAAGCTACTTTGTTTTGGGAACATATTGTACACACTAGAATGTAGTCTTTTATGTCAAGTCTCACTGAAGGCAACCAGAAATGCCGTAAAATAGCAGAGGTGGTCTTTTTAACGCCTGGATGAACAGCCATTTTAGTATCATGAAAGAGATGCAATAATTCCTTTTGATGAGCATTAGAAGCAAAGAGCTTGCCCAATGGTGTATTAGGGGGGGCACCTGTTTGATCATATTGGATAGACTCCAATAATGTAGAAGAAAGAGTTGTAAAAGGTAGCAGCAATAATATTATCAGAGGGAACAATAGGAGAGACCCTGGAATCTGAATTGTCAATCTCATCATACATAAGTGATAGAGCGTTTGCCTTGGCATTACGAGAGGGAACAATAGGAGAGACCCTGGAATCTGAATTGTCAATCTCATCATACATAAGTGATAGAGCGTTTGCCTTGGCATTACGAGAACCTGACCTGTTGTGGCAGAACCAACCTCGCCACTGTACACTGGAGAAGCCTGGTTGCTCGCCTGCTCCCTTTAGATTATGGCCCTGCAGTTC
This sequence comes from Pelobates cultripes, assembly GCA_933207985.1. Lineage (NCBI taxonomy): Eukaryota > Metazoa > Chordata > Amphibia > Anura > Pelobatidae > Pelobates > Pelobates cultripes. The sequence continues at coordinate 9,271,686 of OW240920.1, read as the reverse complement.
AGAGCTGTTATTTTCCCTGCTGAAAGGTGTATTCGTGCCTTTCTGTCAGGGTGTTCGGTAGATTCCATCTACCGAACAAACTACCGAACGATGGACCACCTGGGAGCTGGAGTGTGCCGTCAATTGACCGCCCAGAAGCTGCGGTTAACCGCAGCTTAATTGATGAACACTGGGTGGCCTTTGTTGGTCTGCCGAACACGTGGCAGCGGCCATTTTACCTCCCAAACGGCCAGCGGTGTTCAGCGCCCAAACTATGGAACTGAAAACGGACACTTATTGGCGCGAACACCGCTGAGCCGCCAGCCTCCTTACCTTCCCATTCAGTAGCAGAACCGAATGACTGTTCATTCGGTAGTTTAACCGGATGAACAGCATCACCCAGATTGCTAAGCCATGGAGCCTATTCGTGTAACAAAAGACTATGGGAAAGACTTTGGCTCCATGGCGATTGAACTGTATGCATGTATGTACCATTCGGTAATAATGTGCGCTCAGATCTAAGCTATCTGGGGATATGTAGAATGTCTATGTTTTATGGAATAAATTTAACTGTATGTAATTTTATGTCTTTTACTGTATTGTTACTGCCATGTGGTTAATGGAGTTTTGCCTCTGTCCTGGGAGATAATTGGATTACTTCCCAATTATCTCCAGGGCAGAAAGGAGGGATTGTGATGTAATTGTGGGAGTGTTTAAAGGTGTTTAAAGGTGTATGTATGTGATTGGCTAAGAGCCAATATGTTTCCCAGTTTCCCATTTGGTCCCCTAGGGAAGTGTCCACCAGGTGGGAGACCTGCATAAAAGCCGGGCAGTTTGCCCCAGTAAACCAGATTCTGCTTGACCCTCAAACCGAAGTGTCATCTCGTTATTGGGGGAATTGGATTGTATGCTGACTGCCAGGAGTGTAAACCTTTCGTATGGTTTTTCCTGTTCAGCTGTTTCCAGAATTCGTGTAGTTTGCAGTTCGGGAGATTGGTGATTGGTGATTGAAGTAGCTGTCTGTGCATCTGAAAGGGGAATATCGCCTAAACGTTTTTTAACCTCTTGTGGGCAAAACGGTCTGTTACACCTGTAAGTAATAAGGTTGTTAAATGTAGACAGAAACAAAGATCATCTAGCTTGTCTGGGATTCAGTCTTTTGGCATCTCCAATATAGGAGAGGTTCCTATGATCACTGAGAATCATAACTGGAGTTTGGGACCCTTCCAATAGATGTCTCCATTCTTTGAGGGCTATTATAATAGTAAGTCCTGGTCAAAAATCCACTTCTCAAGCTTCCAAAATAAACCATTGTCAAGGAGTTTTTATGACACCTTGCAAACATGTATATGATGTGTCTTGATATCAGGTGAATGTATTAGTATGTCTTCCAGGTACACAAGGACAAAAATGTTTAAAAAGGTTCAATAAAAAAAATCATAGATGGAGATAAAACTTGTCTATCCCCTTGTAGCATCGGCAAGGCCATTGCTAAATATTATAGTTTATGATTTGCGTCATAAATGTAATCTTCCTAAACTAAAGCCTGGTAAATTAGAAAATTTAAACAAACCCATTGAACCTGAAGAAATTAAGTGAACAATTGCTAAGCTTAGCAATGGAAAAGCACCTGGACCACATGGTTTTACAGCCTAGTTTTATAAATCCGTTGAAACCGTGATAACTCCTCTTTTACTAAAAACATTCTTAGATAAAATAACTTCCAAAAGTTTATCCTCTGAAATGTTAAACGTTCCGATCTCCCCAATCCCAAAACCTGGGAAATTCCCCTTAAAATCCCAAGGAAGATCCTTCAAGTATTCCATTCTTTATTTATATCATACGTTTGGGGCAACAAGAAAAAAGGATTGCGTTGAGAATTATGTCAGCCAGACTAACAGAAGAAGGTTTATCTTTTCCGAACATTTTTTATACACACGATACTGTAATGTTCTCACATTTTTTAGAATGGGGAAACAGTAAATCAAGGTTGAAAGCATGGTACATATATGAAAGGAAAGTGTGTAATACTCTTGATCCTTATGACCTCTTTTGGATCAAGAGAAATAATATAAAAATCTACTTATTGATAACCCACTCATATTTCATACTTTTCAATCTATAAAGCCGATAAAGAAACATTTCTTTTCCCCAAATCAAATATCCTTAAATGCTCCTTTGAAAATCTGGAAACTATTTATTCAAGGTCTTAATCTAATTGGATGGCTGGCTGGTGATGGGGAAAAAAATCAAAATATTTATGGTAATTCCGAGATTAGTAGCTTTTTGTACCTCCAGGAAAAATTTGGTTTACCAAATTCAGAGTATGTTGCATACCTAAGAATACGTGACTTTCTCCATAAGACACCGATAATTAGAGACTCATCCTTTGATAAGATACTTTTAGGGGAGATTTATCATAAAACCTCATTCATTAGAAGAGCCTTGGATGTATCTAACCGGGGTGTAAAACTTAACACTTTTACTAAATGGGAAGCCGATTTGGATGAATCCTTTTCCTGCCAGGATTGCTTAAATTCTTTTGTAGCATAAAAAAAAAAATACATTGTATAAATATACAAGAAACTTTTCTTAAACTAATACATAGGTGGTGTGGCGAAACCAACCTCGCCACTGTACCCTGGAGAAGCCTGGTTGCTCGCCTGCTCCCTTTAGACTATGGCCCTGCAGTTCAGACCTGTTATTTTCCCTGCTGAATGGTTTATTCATGCCTTTCTGCCAGGGTGTTCGGTAGATTCAATCTACCGAACAAACTACCGAACGATGGACCACCTGGGAACTGGAGTATGCCGTCAATTGACCGCCCAGAAGCTGTGGTTAATTGATGAACGCTGGGAGGCCCTTGTTCGGTTGCCGAACACGTGGCAGCGGCCATTTTACCTCCCGAACGGCCAGCGGTGTTCAGAGCCTAAACTATGGAACTGAAAACGGACACTTAATTGCGCGAACACCGCTGAGCCGCCAGCCTCCTTCACTTCTCATTCGAGAGCAGAACCGAATGACTGTTCATTCGGTAGTTTAACCGGATGAACAGCATCACCCAGATAGCTAAGCCATGGAGCCTATTCATGTAACGAAAAGACTATGTGAAGGACTTTGGCTCCATGGCGATTGAACTGTATGTATGTGATCTGAGCGCCATTCGGTAATAATGTGCGCTCAGATCTGAGCTATCTGGGGATATGTAGAACGTATATGTTTTATGTACTGAATGTAACTGTAGGTAATTTTATGTCTTTTACTGTTTGTTTTCTGCCATGTGGTTAATGGAGTTTTGCCTCTGTCTTTGGAGATAATTGAATTACTTCCCAATTATCTCCAGGGCAGAGAGGAGGGATTGTGATGCATTGTGGGATGGTTGAAATGTGTAAGTCTGTGATTGGTCCTTTTACCCTTTGTGTCCCAGTCTTCCATTTGGTCCCCTAGGGGAGTGTCCACCAGGTGGGAGACCTGCATAAAAGCAGGGCAGTTAGCCCCAGTAAATCAGTTCCTGCTTAACCCTCAAAGTGAAGTGTCGTCTCATTATTGGGGGGAGGATTTACTGTATGCTGTTAGAGACTGATTGCCAGGAGTTTAAGCCGCTTGGGGGCTTTTCCTGTTCGTCTGCTAGCAGCTATTCGTGTGTCTCCAGTTCAGGAGTTTTGAGTGCTACTTGGTATCCAGTTCGGGAGTTTCGAGTATTCCCTTGGTTGCAGTTCGGGAGTTGGTGAATTCGTGGGTTTGCAGTTCGGGAGATTGGTGCTTGCAGTAGCTGACTGTGCAGCTGAGAAAGGGGAACATCAAAACGGTTTTTATCCTCTTGTGGGCAAAACGGTCTGTTACAGGTGGTATATGGTCCCTATGAAAATATGCAAATTTCAGTCAAACTCCACCAACCTTTGTTGGCGTTGTAATAAAGAACCTGGCTCACTTAAACATATTTGGTGGGACTCTACTGGCTTGGATACTCTTAAATTTGGAACGTGTGAACTCTTTGCTGATTTGAATTTGAACATCACTTTGTCCACCGAAAGATTTTTATTCCATCTAAACATGCCAAAAATTGACAAATTATCCTTGTATATATCCATACATATCCATGCTGTTAAACTCTGCATCGCCAGAAAGTGGAGACAGGTGGAATCTCCCTCCTTAACAAAGATTAAGGCTCAAATACACCATCAAGAACTAATGGAAAAGGCAATATATTTTAAAGAGGGTCAAGAAGATCTCTTTAATTGGCACCAAAGGGCTTTCTTTTATGCAGGTTTTCTGCACATAGTACCACCCACATGGTTTTATATAACAACCAATAAAATACTGTTAAGACACTCTCAGCTTAAATGAGTGAAACCGTCGTTTAGGTGATCTTCCTCCTTCAAGACACCGGCTCCGCTGTGTGGACCGCCAAACTCCCGAACGGAGTGTAAAGGAATACTTCAAACTCCCGAACAAAGAATCAGCCGAACTCCTTCTCCACTAGAATAGGCAAAATAACACTTCCAAGTATCAATCCCCCCAAACACGAGACCAAGCTCCGTCTTGAGGGTAAAACAGTAATCTGCTTTAATGAAGGCTATCTGTGAGCTATGTTCATGCTAAGGTTCTCCGAGTTCCGGGCTCTGGGAGCCTAAAGCATGTGTATTATGCATGGGTGGGTGTGGTTAGGTCGAAGGTATGGTATCGTTCGAGGAGTATTCTTTGGTGGTACTGTCAGGATTACAGTATGATCCAGCACGTAGAATTGTGTAACACAGAGGACAGATAGGTAACGTATACGGGACCTTAGAATGGTTGGACTAATGTATCAAATAATAGTCAGAAATAGAACCTCCAATCCCTACCCCTACCTGTGCCGGATCGCCTGGCACCCGGACTAGGTGCCTCTGCCAATCGATGCTTCCTAGTGCTCACTGAGTACTTTCAAGCACTCCACCAGACACCATCAGCTCTGTAGTCCCCACTCCCAGCATTACAGCTTGGCTGGAGTCATGCTGTCCTCCACCCACCCTGGACCAAAGACCAGTATCCAGCTTCCAGTTGGTAGACCTCTCCTCCAATAGAGTGTAGCAATATGCTCTTAAAAGAGCAAGTGATTAAAATCCCAGGGGAGTATAGTGATATAGCAATCCCCAGCATGATACAGCCATTCTTCCTCACACATGAGATGAGACTCTTTGTTGAGGGTAAGCAGGAATTAGTTTATTGGCAACCACAACTGCCCTTATATGCAGGTCCCCATGCAAGGGGCACTCCTCCTGGACCTGAGAGTGGACTACAGTAAAAGCATACACACGATTAAATTGACTCTCAGGTCCAGAACACTTCCATTCAAAACAGGATAATCCCTCCCCTCTGCCTGAGAGATAATTACTTGAGTAAACAAACATATAATTAAATTATCTCTCACAACAAAACCCCAAAAGTACCCCTAAAACACATAGTGATGGCCCTAATGCGGGGGACCAACATATCCAAAAATCACCCAGATCTATTCAGGGGTTTGGGATTTCCATGGAAGTCATCATTTTGACCAACAGCGCACATGGTCCTATGCCCAAAACAGTTCCATGCAACCAGGCATAATTGCCAACTGTCCTGTTTTTGCTGGGACAGTTCTGGTAAGCTGGAATCTGTCCCGGGTAAATCACCCTCCCAGGACAGTCCCGGCAGCTTGCTGGCCATGTGCTTTTATTATGTTCAGTTACAGTCTGAGGCAATTCAGGAGAGAGCTGCTGTGAGATGCTCGGGGCTGGAGAGACGTGCTGGGGGCTGTAGAGAGTTGCTGGGGGCTGGAGCGGCTGTATTAAGGTTGCTGGGGGCTGGAGGGAGCACTGACAGTCCCCCTTGCAATTTCTCAGCAGCTTCCCCTGCTATGCCTCATGGATACAGGCTCAGCCCCCGCAGCGCAAGATCTGCCCCCGTATTGTAACTCGGCTTCCCGCACGAAAGCTCCGCCACTGCTAAGCAGCAGACCTTTCTGCAGAAGGAAGCAGCCCAATATGACTAACTGAGCTTCAGCAACAGCCTCCAGTGCCAGGTAGTGCTCAGCCTTGTGTGTGTCTGCTAGTGAGAAAGCTTGTGTGTGTGTGTGTGTGCTAGTGAGAAAGCTTGTGTGTGTGTGAGCTTGTCTGTAGTGCCCAGGCCAACAAAGGAGACCTGCTTTCTTGCTTTGGGCACTCTTGAGCCGGTGAGGAGATCAAAAATCTCAAAGGCCCTTTGCTAGTGACAGGGAGGGCTAGAGGATTTGGGAGGCAGAGCACTCCTCCCGCAAGAATGCTGTGCGGAGCGTTGAATGTGTTACCATGGTAATGCTCCGACACAGCATTCTTTACATTGGATGAGTGAAGACTGTCTGCAGGCAGAGGAGTTTACCACAACCACTGATACCACCAGGGCACCCGACCCTTCACATGCACACAGCACCAATGACACAAATCACACCTCACACACAGCACCTCTGACACACACTGCACCACTCATGCACACCCACTGCACTGCTCACACAGCACCAGTTACACACTGCACTCCTCTCACACACACAGCACCCGTCACACACTGCCAGCAACCCTCACACACACACACAGCACCCCTAACACACATACAGCACTCCTGACACAAAGCCCCTCTGACACACACAGAACTTTGGACACATATACAGCACCCTTCACATACTGCACCGCTCACACACACACATGACCCATCACACACTACACCCCTCTCACACACACACACACAGCACCCCTCACACACTGCACCCCTTACACACACAGTGCACCCCTCAAACACAGCACCCCTACACACAAACACATACACTGCACTCCTCACTGCAGTCTGTGTGTATTCAGTAGTCTGGGTGTATTTAGAAGTCTGTGTGCATTCAGCAGTCTCTCTGTGTATGTTCAGCAGTCTGTGTGCATTCATCAGTCTCTCTTTGTGTATTCAGCAGTCTGTATATATTCAGCAGTTTGTATGTATCAGCAGTCTGTATGCATTCAGCAGTCTGTGTGTGTATTCAGCAGTCTGCATGTGTGTATTCAGCAGTCTGTGTGTGTGTGTATTCAGTCATCTCTGTGTGTGTGTGTTCAGCAGCCTGTTTGCATTCAGCAGTCTCTCTTTGTATATTCAGCAGTCTTTATGTATTCAGCAGTCTGTATGTATTCAGCAGTTTGTGTGTGTGTGTGTATTCAGCAGTCTACATGTGTGTATTCAGCAGCCTGTGCATATTCAGCAGTCTGTGTGTGTATTCAGCAGTCTCTGTGTGTTTTTGTGTGTGTATTCAGTGTACCATGTGTAAGTACTCAGCAGTCTGTATGTGTGTACTCAGCAGTCTGTGTGTACTTAGCAGTCTGTCTGGGTGTATTCAGCAGTCTATGTGTGTGTATTCAGCAATCTGTGTGTATTAAGCAGTCTGTCTGTGTGTATTTAGTGTGTGGATTCAGTGTACTGTGTGTATGTACTCAACAGTCTGCCTGGGTGTATTCAGCAGTCTCTCTGTGTGTTTTGTGTGTGTGTTCAGTGTACAGTGTGCATGTACTCAGCAGTCTATATGTGTGTGTACTTAACTGTTGGTGTGTGTGTGTATTTAGCAGTCAGTGTGTGCGTGTAGTCAGCAGTCTGTGTGTGAATGTGTTCAACAGTCTGTGACTACATTCAGCAGTGAGCTTGTGTCTGTCAGTAAGCATGTCTGTAGTGATGGTGTGTGTATCTGTCTGTGACATGGTGTGTGTGTGTGTGTGTCTGTCTGTGTCATGCAATGTGTGTCTGAGTCATGGTGTGTGTGTGTGTCTCTGTCTGTCATAGTGTGTGTGTGTCTGTGTCATGCAATGTGTGTCTGTGTCATTGTGTGTGTGTGTCTGTCATGTAATGTGTCTGTGTCATGGTGTGTGTGTCTGTCTGTGTCATGTAATGTGTGTCTGTCTGTGTCGTGGTGTGTGTGTCTGTGTCACGGTCTCTCTGTGTCGTGGTGTGTGTCTGTGTGTCATGGTGTGTGTGTCTGTCTGTGTCGTGTAATGTGTGTCTGTGTCACAGTGTGTGTGTATTTGTGTCACGGTCTGTCTGTGTTATGGTGTGTGTGTGTCAAGGTGTGTGTGTGTCTTTTTTAAGGTGTGTGTCTGTCATGGTATGTGTGTGTGTCTGTCATGGTATGTGTGTGTCTCTGTCATGGTGTGTGTGTGTGTGTGTGTCTGTCTGTCTGTCATGGTGTGTCTGTGTTTCTGTCTGTGTCACGGTGTGTGTGTTTCTGGTGTGTCTGTCATGGTATGGGTGTGTGTATGTGTGTTTTTACTCACCTCCCCCCACCCCCATGTCGTGCTGGTCTCCCCTCGACTGGCCCAGCCTCTATGGCTGAGATCATCAAGCTTGATTATCTCAGCCAATCCGCACTGACACAGGAAGCACCTCTAGTGACCGTATGAGTGTCTGTCACTAGGAAACAATGTAAACACTGCCTTTTCTCTAAAAAGTCAGTGTTTACATTAAAAAGCCTGCAGGGACAGGCTATAAACAGCAGAACCACCACATTAAGCTGTGTGTGTGTGCATGTCTGCTAGTGAGTGGGCTTGATTGTGTGTATGTGTGTGTGTGTGCTTGCTATTGAGTGAGCTTGTGTTTTTATGTCAATGACCTTATGTATATCAGTTAGATTGTTTGTCTATGAGGCTGTGTATCAATCAGCTTCTGTCAGTGAGATTATCTGTGTCTGCATGTGAGTATGCTTACTGTATAATTAAAAATTTTACCCTGAAAGGACCAATATTTTATATTGGAAAAAGCAATACATATATGTATATATATATATATATCAATCATCTAGGGTGGCAAGACATAGCCTTACATATTACATGTGACAATATATGGGGCAATGACTTATGGGGCTGGCATAGGTTTTTTTTCCAGGGCTGCTTTGGAATTCCCAGTCCGGCCCTGGTTCAGTGGGTCTCTACTCTTCAGGCCTGGCTTGGTCTGGGCGCCTCGCTGTGAAGAATTGTGGCTGGGGCCTACCTTGGCCCATTTCTCATCCGAGCAGTTGCTGGGGTCCATAAGATTGCTGGAGGAACGAGCTTGCCAGCCAGTTGGGGACTGGAGCCAGCAGGAGTCCCAGGGAGCGCATGAATCTTCTGGTTAACTTTCTGGTATCAGTTAACTTTCTTACATGTGTATCTTAAAAAAATACAATAAATAGATAGCAATAAATGAAAAAAACTTTAATCGTGTTTGCTGCAAATACTAACCGAAAGGGTTACAGCTTCTGCAGTGAGCTCTCATCAGTTTACGAAGATATTCAAAATCTCTCAGCCAATCGTTGTGAACCCATAGCTTCTACAGAAAATCTAAGCGTCTGTTCCCTCTCTCTCACTAAGCTGCACCCATGGTCGTTAGAGGGTTTTCTCAAATATGTTTTAGAGTAGTAGCCGATAGGAGGCCTTGAATGTTCCAGTAAGATACTAACACACTTAGATCCATGTTTTTCCTACAAAGTGCTGAAGATCTGGAGGCATGTGGACGATTTAATAAATAACCATTTTCTTTTCATTCAAAAAATAAATAAAACATTGCAGAACATTTAAACGTGGAAGGTAGAGTGAGCACACAAAACAGGAGAAAATTGCATTTAACCCCTTCTTTGCCAAACAGTTTGTATTTTAAAAATATTAGTAAAATGTAGCAATTTGTAAATAATAACGTATAAAACAATCCCTGCAGGTGATTGACAGGTTCCCTTGAATAGCTCTGAAAATGACCCAATCGGCGATGAAGGAATTACATTTTGTTTCTTTGCACATAATAGATTTCCTTTTGTTCTTGTTATCCGCACAATGCCGGGTGACTAGGAATCAATATTTACAACGTGTGTGAGTCAGAACCGTCATTCTCTAATAAACCTTCCTGCTACTGCAGCCGCTCCTTATATGGAGACAAACTCCTTCTATGGAGACTGTAACCTTTTATAGAAACCAAGTCCGTTAATCTAACCATGAGCAGCAGCACCTAGTCCTGGGGCAAAGGTATGAATATTGTAAGCTCCTCGCTGTTATCACGACAATCAGCAAATGCACGTTATAAAACAAATTGTTATATTATTATTATTCGATTATTTTTGTGGTTTCATATTTTCATTAAAAACACGATACATTTAGATCAGAATAGTGAACATTTTGCCTGATAGAGATATTCTTTCTGTGAGACGGTCTGTATGTGCTGTATGTGAGCAGTGTGTGTGTTGTGTTAGTGTATGCAGTGTGTGTGTTGTGTTAGTGTATGCAGAGTGTGTGTTGTGTTAGTGTATGCAGTGTGTGTGTTATGTTAGTGTATGCAGAGTGTGTGTTGTGTTAGTGTATGCAGAATGTGTGTGTTGTGTTAGTGTATGCAGTGTGTGTTTTGTGTTAGTATATGCAGAGTGTGTGTTGTGTTAGTGTATGCAGAGTGTGTGTTGTGTTAGTGTATGCAGTGTGTGTTGTGTTAGTGTATGCAGTGTGTGTGTTTTGTGTTAGTGTATGCAGAGTATGTGTTGTGTTATTGTATGCAGTGTGTGTGTTGTGTTAGTGTATGTAGTGTGTGTGTTGTGTTAGTGTATGCAGTGTGTGTTGTGTTAGTGTATGTAGCGTGTATGTTGTGTTAGTGAATATTAAATTAATTAAATGTTTCTCATCACTGAATGCTCGCTAAATGTCGTGTCAACTGTCAACTCATCACTGAATGCCCACGGAATTTTGTGTCAACTGTCAACTCATCACTGAATGGCCACTGAATGTCCTGTCAAGTGTCATCTCATCACTGAATGCCTACTGAATGTTGTGTCAACTGTCAACTCTTCACTGCATGCTCGTTGAATGTCATGTCAACTGTCAACTCATCACTTAATGCCCGCTGTATGTCAAGTTACGTGTCAACTCATCATTGAATGTGTGAACACTTTTCTTACCAGCTCAGATAAAATGAAATTACCCCCAAATGGCAGCATTTTCATGAAGATATTCACCCGTAATGCCCAGGGCCGTCTTTAATATTGACTGGACCCTGGGCAAGCATTAGCTTGGGCCCCCTGGTCCCCTCCCGCCCACCTTCTAGCATGCAAACACGCCTTCCACCCAAAGACACACAAAAATAAAAAAGCACACATAGATCGTAGACATAGTCACACTTTTACCTAGTGAAAATACACACACAGATACACATACAGATGCAAACACTAACACAAATGCAGACTCACACATACACAGGCTCAGACATATACAGGTACATACATCTAAATGCACAGACATACAAAGACAGATACACAGACACACAGGTGCATACACAGATACACACTGGCACACATACAGATATACAGATACTCGCTGACAAACATGCAGATACACACTAAAACACAGATAAACAGACAAACACACCCTGACATATATGCAGATACACACAATAACACGCAGATACATACACAGACATACATGCAGTTACACAAACACACACTAACACATGCAGACACCTATTCAGATACACAAAAACACATACAGACACACTGGCACACATGCAGGTACACATACACAAATATGCATACAGAGACTCATACAGACACATAGATACACATATAGACCGATACACACAGATACAGATACATGCATATACACATAAAGACAGCTATACACACAGAAACACACATAAAGATACACAGATATACATACAGACAGATATACACACAGACCCACATGCATATACACATACAGACAGATACACACACAAACAGACACATGGACAGACTGATACACATGCAGACAGATATATACACACAAACAGACATGCATGAAAAATATACAATTTCAGTCACCCTCCTGTTTCCTACCTTTTGGGTGCAGGAGGGTGACTTACCTGCTGTCCAGTGGCTGTCTGAGGCTGTTGGGAGTTGAGCACTCTCTCAGTCCGCACTCCTCCTCTCTTCCTCCCTCCCACGCGGCATTCTCTGTGTTAGCTAGGAGGAAGTGACTGCACTTCCTCCTAGCGCTGACCTCATCACTGGGGGCCCAGTCGCACTGTTAAAGCGCCACAGTGCTGACCGGGCCCCTGCAGATTCATTGCCATCGTGTGGCCCTAAGAGCATGGGCCACCCGATGGGGCCCCTCATCGTGCGGCCCGCAGTGGTCTGCCCGCAAGCACCACAGCGGCCAGCGGGCTTTGGGCCCCCTAGGAATGACAGGGCCCGGGGCAGCTGCCCCTTTTGCCCCGCGTTATAGACGGCCCTGGTAATGCCTGGCTGCATACTATCACTGCCTTGGATATTTCACCATCTGGCAGTGTTAATTGAAATGTCTTTTATTGGGATTTTTGCCATTTACACATTGAAACATATAATAACACTTTTTGAAGTGCGCATATGTTTAATTGTGAAACAAAAGTTCAATAAAAAAAAAGTATGTATCCACCTCTACTGCAATAAAACTTCAAAACAAACTGAATCTAGTGCAATCAATTGCCTTTAGAGGTCCCATAACTAGTTGAATGGAACCCACCTGCATCTGATAATAGTGTTACTTGATCTCACAACCTGTACACCTGCTGTTAAAAGGTCTCACAGTTTGTTAGAGAACAGACACAGCATCATGAAGTCCAACTGTGGCGGCCACTCGGTAAGGGACTTGTGTCTCGTCACTAAGGTCGTTCCTTCCCCCTTGCAGTATCTCTGTCAGTGATTATAACAGAGAATGTTGCAGCATTTTCCCCCATACATTAGCAGAGGCTTAATGCTGGGAGTATATCTGGTTTTATTCAGTTCTGCATAGTTATATATACACGAACCACCAGTATGGGGTCCCTATTTATAACAAAGAGATTCCGTCCTGGCGCCTGGGAGATAATTGAGTTGCTGTTCGTTAAACTAATTATCTCCCGGATACAGAGGGCACAACACAAAAAATACCCCAAAACACAATAATACATACAGAAACATTATACACCCCCGGATAGCTCTGGTCCAAGTGCCGATGTTGGTAAAATAGTGCCTGAATCCATGAAGACTGGTCACACACGTAGTCCATGCCCAAAAGAGTTCCAGATGATTTAGGGCGGCGACCGGTCAAATGAAGGGAGCTCCTGTGGATTCACAAGGTGACGCTCCTCCTGGCTCTTAAGTAGAGATGATCCCACTCAGTATGGGGTACCTTCCCTCCAAAAAGCGCCCTTGTTCCAGAACTGGAAGGAAGAGTAAGGCCGAAGGACAAGATGATCAGGAAGGACCGATGACTGTGTTCAAGAGTATTTTTAAGAGTATTTTTAGTTTGTTGGCTCGTAGAGGAAGGTGATGTAAGCCAGGGAAAGGGGGGACGAATAGTCTGTAGAACAACAAGTAATAACAGTGTACAGCAAGCATGTCAAACTCAAAGTATAGCATGGGCCACATAAACAAGGTTTAAGTTTATGTGGGCCGCAAAAAAAACAAAACCTTACATTTTCATAGAAACTAAGGTTTATTTTGAAAAGTACAGTTTAAAAAAGCCCCCAGCATCCCACTATACTAAACCACAGCACCCCCTCTACTAAATCCCAGTCCCCTCTCTACTAAATCCCAGTCCCCCCTCTACTAAATCCCAGACCTCCCCCTCTACTAAATCCCAGCAACCCCCTCTAGCCAACAAGCACACTCCACTACACCCATAGAAATATCACACTAACACTGCATCGCACTACATTATTACTAACACTACACCCATAGAAATTTCACACTAACTCTGCATCGCACTGCATTACTAATAACACTACACCCATAGAAATATCACACTAACACTGCATCACACTGCATTATTACTAACACTACACCCATAGAAATTTCACACTGACTCTGCATCGCACTGCATTACTACTAACACTACACCCATAGAAATATCACACTATCTCTGCATCGCACTGCATTATTACTAACACTACACCCATAGAAATTTCACACTAATTAACTCTGCATCGCACTGCATTACTAATAACACTACACCCATAGAAATATCACCTGCATAGCACTGCATTATTACTAACACTACACCCATAGAAATATCACACTAACACTGCATCGCACTGCATTATTACTAACACTACACCCATAGAAATATCACACTAACTCTGCATCGCACTGCATTACTACTAACACTACACCCATAGAAATATCACACTAACTAACTCTGCATCGCACTGCATTACTCCTAACACTACACCCATAGAAATATCACACTAACTAACTCTGCATCGCACTGAATTACTAATAACACTACACCCATAGAAATATCACACTAACTCTGCATCGCACTGCATTATTACTAACACTATACCCATAGAAATATCACACTAACACTGCATTGTACTGCATTACTACTAACACTACACCCATAGAAATATCACACTAACTCTGCATCACACTGCATTACTACTAACACTACACCCATAGAAATATCACACTAACTCTGCATCGCACTGCATTATTACTAACACTACACCCATAGAAATATCACACTAACTCTGCATCGCACTGCATTACTACTAACACTACACCCATAGAAATATCACACTAACACTGCATCGCACTGCATTACTAATAACACTACACCCATAGAAATATCACACTAACACTGCATCGCACTACATTACTAATAACACTACACCCATAGAAATATCACACTAACACTGCATCGCACTGCATTACTAATAACACTACACCCATAGAAATATCACACTAACACTACATCGCACTACATTACTAATAACACTACACCCATAGAAATATCACACTAACACTGCATCGCACTGCATTACTAATAACACTACACCCATAGAAATATCACACTAACTAACACTGCATCGCACTACATTACTAATAACACTACACCCATGGAAATATCACAATAACTAACTCTGCATCCATGGGCGTCCGCAGGGGGGGGCAAGGGGGGGCACTTGCCCCCCCCTGGATTTTCAGCTTGTTCTGATATTTTTCGTGTGAGATTTAAAAATGAACTGCAATACCGGCGCCGGCCAGTAGGTGGCGTTGTGTATGGAGAGAGACAGGGATAGGAAGCTGCATCTTATCCCTGCTTCTCTCTGCTGATTGAAACCGCAGGGGAACAGCACATGCAGCCAGAGACAGCCTACAGATCAGGGGAGTGGGGGCTGGGGGGAGGGTTTAAGAGGGGTAGCAGCCTATAGATTTTGGGGGCAGCGGCCATAGATTTAGAGCAGCAGCCTTTAGATTTTGGGGGGCAGCAGCAGATAGATTTGGGGCAGCAGCCCATAGATTTAGGGGGCAGCAGCCCATAGATTTGGGGGGCAGCAGCCCATGGAATTTGGGGGACAGCAGCCTGTAGATTTGGGGCAGCAGCCCATATATTTGGGGAGGGGGCAGCAGCCTATAGATTTGGGGGCCAGCAGCCCATAGATTTGGGGGCAGCAGCCCATGCGATTTGGGGGAGGGGCAGCAGCCTATAGATTTTGGGGCAGCAGCCCATAGATTTGGGGGCAGCAGCCTTAGATTTAAAGCAGCAGCCCATAGTTGGGGCAGCAGCCCATAGATTTGGGCAGCAGCCTTTAGGGGGGGCAGCAGCCCATAGATTTGGGGGGGGGCAGCAGCCTTTAGATTTGGGGGCAGCAGCCCATAGATTTGGGGGGGCAGCAGCCCATAGATTTGGGGGGGGGGCAGCAGCCTATAGATATATAGAAATGAACAGGAAGGGTCAGCAAGGAGCTTGAAGGTAAAGCAGCACAAAGGTAAAGTAGAAGGAGCAGAAAGGGTCAGAAATGAGCTGGAAGGGGCAGAAGGAGCACAAACATAAAGTAGGAGAATGAGCAGGAAGGGCCTGCAAGGAGCAGGAAGGAGCACAAAGGGACAGCAAGGAGGACAAAGGTAAAGGAGCAGAAAGAATCAGAAGGAGCACAAAGGTAAAGTAGGAGAAAGAGCAGAAAGGGACAGCAAGGAGCACAAAGGTAAAGTAGAAAAGAGAGCAGAAAGGGACAGCAAGGAGCACAAAGGTAAAGTAGAAAAGAGAGCAGAAAGGGACAGCAAGGAGCACAAAGGTAAAGTAGAAAAGGGAGCAGAAAGGGACAGCAAGGAGCACAAAGGTAAAGTAGAAAAGGGAGCAGAAAGGGACAGCAAGGAGCACAAAGGTAAAGTAGAAAAGGGAGCAGAAAGGGACAGCAAGGAGCACACAGGTAAAGTAGAAAAGGGAGCAGAAAGGGTCTGCAAGGAGCAGAAAGGGATCAGAATGAGAAAGGAGCAGAAGGGCGCAAAATAAGCAGAAAGTAGCAGAAAGGTAAAAGAGCAGAAGTGGCCAAGGATAGAAAACCATGTCAGAATAAAAAAAAAGACTGTCAAATGAAGGAGAGGAAAAGGAGATTGGAGCAGGAAGGACAAATGAAGTGAACCCTCCACTTTATTCTGGATACCACATCATAAGGCTTTGGTACCTGGGCCTGGCAGGGAAACGCTGGACCTTCTCATCTCCAAAGGTAAAAAAATATCGGTGTTAATGTGTTCACTTTTATTTACTGAGTGTCAGGAAGCACAGAGTGCCGTTGGGTAGGGGTGTTGCTGATTGGCTAGAGCGGTCAGCTGGCACTCTAAGCCAATCAGTAGCTCCCCATTCATAAAAAAGTAAAAATATTTTATGAACCGGGAACTAGCGATTGGCTTAGAGCGTCAACTGACCACTCTAGCCAATCAGCGGCACCCATGCCTGACGTCAGTCTGCACTTCCTGACACTCTGTTTCAGAAGCCAAATACCACTGAGTGACCTGGCGCTGGAGGAAGCCTTTGGGGCTAAACCATTTGAGAGCGATTTAACCCCTTAAAGGAAAGCGAGCACCCAGGGGCTTCCTGGCATCATAGCATTTTCATTTAGGTGAAGTTGTTATGGTGACCAGAAATGTCCTTTAATTTGCTTAAGGGAACACTATAGTGTCAGGAATACAAACATATATTCCTGACACCATAGTTGTGAAAACGCTATTCACCCTGGCTTTATGTGATAATGGCTATGCCCCTTCCCTTTCATGACACTGTCAAAAAGGTACCAAGCATGGATGTCATTACAATTATGCCCCCCCCTGGAAAAATTCCTGCGAACGCCCATGTCTGCATCGCACTGCATTACTAATAACACTACACCCATAGAAATATCACACTAACACTGCATTGTACTGCATTACTACTAACACTACACCCATAGAAATATCACACTAACACTGCATTGTACTGCATTATTACTAACACTACACCCATAGAAATATCACACTAGCTAACTCTGCATCGCACTGCATTGCTACTAACACTACACCCATAGAAATATCACACTAACTAACTCTGCATCGCACTGCATTACTCCTAACACTACACCCATAGAAATATCACACTAACTAACTCTGCATCGCACTGCATTACTCCTAACACTACACCCATAGAAATATCACACTAACTAACTCTGCATCGCACTGCATTACTAATAACACTACACCCATAGAAATATCACACTAACTAACTCTGCATCGCACTGCATTACTCCTAAGACTACACCCATAGAAATATCACACTATGCTGTGCTCACACTTTAGTGGCCATTAGAGAGATCCTAAAAACGTCCCGTTATTTAAATGTGTGTAGGGATTTGGGATAGTGCGCTGGTAACATTTTTGGCTTTGTTATATATATTTGGGTTGACAAACACTACAGTGAATGCTGCCGCCCAGGAGTAGTGGGAGTTTGAAGTATTTGGGGGTTACCTGGTTTTAAGATGATATAATCTGTGATGCCAATCATTCTGGCTGTGTCTGCCTGAGAGTGATGGCAGTGATTGCAGTTGGAGTCTAATATATTGCAAGTGAACTAGGAGATTAGAAGGTTTCCGTGGCACCTTGTACTTATTTTGTGCATAGAATACTACAGATTAGAAATTATTTTTTAGCCTTTACAGAAATAGCCACAAACATGAATTAGTTTCTGGTTAAAGGACATAAATTCTTTCTTTTGTTCAGAGATGCTGCATTGATTGATACGTCTGTTACCAAAATAGGTCATTTTACTCTGTCATTATTGATAGGTTACAGCCCACAGAATCTCCTTCTTCCATATATGTTTACATTATCTTGTTCCTGAATGTGACCGGCGTTATCTGTAATCCAGCCTATACCATTCGAGCATGTAACAAGCAATACTAGTTACTGTGTAGCTACAGACACACCCAGTGTGTTCACACGGATCTCACTCTACCCTATATAATAATGCTGCTCCTTTAACTGAGAGATCATCCCGACGCTTAATGTCACAATGGAGCTGGGACTCACAGGGATATTACTTCTGGTCACCTGTGTTACCCTCCTGATTTACCTAATCACATGGAGGGGAGAAAAGAAACCAGAAAATGCACTCCCAGGGCCCAAACCGTTACCCCTGCTGGGTAATATAATGGACCTGGACATGAGAGAAATACCCCGGGACCTGGTTAAGGTGAGAAATTATACCACTGGATTAACTGAAAGTCAGACAAACCTTAATTATTCTTCAGGTTATAAATAAATACATATATTGTAACACAATTCATTAATATTATTATATATTTCCACAAGAATAACCTGAATATGTTAACATTAAAAACAAAATACATAAGACCTGATCCGGTTATTATTAAATGTATCATTTCCATTAGTGCAAGGTCGGCATTTACGTAAAGTCAGTATATTTTTACGCAGTTGAATATTTAAGTAATAAAAGGTGACAGTGAAACTGCTGAGCAAGTCTGGGGATGAGTAGCTGACTGGGGATGAGTAGCTGTTTTGTTTTGTAACTCATTGTAACTGTTTTCAGTTTAGTGATGGCTGAATGAGTGAGCAAGATTTTGGTACATGGCTCTGTATCTATGATAACATTGCCTCTCAGATGGTTTTGGCACCAGTAGATCAGACTCCCTGTAAAGGATCCTATTAACTCTGTAGTACCGATCCTTGCAGCTTCTCTCGAATTCCCAGCAGAATAGTAACGAAGTAGTGATTATAACTCCCAAGTCCCCCAAACATGAGTCGAGACTTCATGAAGGGGTAAAACGATCTGATTTATTGATGGCCAAACTTAGCCCTTTTATGATGGTCTCACAGCAAGGGAACTCCCACATGGGACCTTGTGGAAGACTGTGACAAAATATACAGAACCAATCAGTTTACAGTACAATGATTAAACACACCCACAGTAACAGTGCAACCCCTCCTCTCTATCCTGGAGATAATTAACTTAAGTGGTTGTGGAGAACCTAATTATCTCCAGGTAGAGAAAAGCATGTCCTTTTTATATTTTAACAAAACAGTAAAAAAATCCATAACTTATATTTTGCCGAATGTAGACTCTATTTTCCACATACCCCCAGATAGCTGGGATCTGAGCGCACAATATAGCCGAATAGCGCTCAGATCCCACGAACACAGTTCTCAATATCGTCGAGTAAAGTTTTAGTTCACCGGTTGTTTGGGAAATTGAATCCGAAAAGAGTTCCATAACTGCAGCTACCTGGGGTCGGTCTATCGTGTATAGAAGGAAAGTCCCGAACGGTAAAGTGTTTAACGTGTTCGGGAGTTATTAGCCGTATGAACGGGAACATGGTACGCGTCAGCGGTGTGCGGCTGAATAAGTGTCCGAAAATAGTTCCAGAGGATCGACGCCCATCTACCGCTGAGCGTTCGACGACTTTAAAATGGCGACCGCCACGTGTTCGGCAAACGAACGTGGACCACCAAGCCTTTCATCAATTACCTTGCGGTTAACCGCAAGGTCTGGGTGGTAAATGAGCTGCACACGACCTCATTGGGAGGTCGGGTGGTTCGGTAGTTTGTTCGGTTCTTTGAAACTGCACGAAATAGCCATACATACGAATAATTAGACGAAATGCTGTTTCTCTGAGTCTGCTCAAACAGGGATTTCGTTACGCTCCCCAACATTTCAAATGGCCACTTTTTAGTTTTAGGGGTGTGAGTGGGGCTGTTCTTACTTACTAATAACAATATATACAGCTAAAATGTAATTTATCACAAGAACAGCCTGTTATACACCCAGACACATTACTGGGAGTATTATTGCTGTGGAGCTCTGTTATATGCTCAGACACATTACTGGGAGTATTATTGCTGTGGAGCTCTGTTATACACTCAGACACATTACTGGGAGTATTATTGCTGTGGAGCTCTGTTATACACTCAGACACATTACTGGGAGTATTATTGCTGTGGAGCTCTGTTATACACTCAGACACATTACTGGAAGTATTATTGTTTGGAGCTCTGTTATACACTCAGACACATTACTGGGAGTATTATTGCTGTGGAGCTCTGTTATACACTCAGACACTTTACTGGGAGTATTATTGCTGTGGAGCTCTGTTGTACACTTAGACACATTACTGGGAGTATTATTGCTGTGGAGCTCTGTTATACACTCAGACACATTACTGGGAGTATTATTGTTTGGAGCTCTGTTATACACTCAGACACATTACTGGGAGTATTATTGCTGTGGAGCTCTGTTATACATTCAGACACTTTACTGGGAGTATTATTGCTGTGGAGCTCTGTTGTACACTTAGACACATTACTGGGAGTATTATTGCTGTGGAGCTCTGTTATACACTCAGACACATTACTGGGAGTATTATTGCTGTGGAGCTCTGTTATACACTCAGACACATTACTGGGAGTATTATTGCTGTGGAGTTCTGTTATACACTCAGACACATTAATGGGAGTATTATTGAGTATAACACTGTTAACTGTTGCATCTGAAACCAACACATTGAATATGACTAATTCTTTTTACTGTTATAGATGCACCAGAAAATGTTATTTGCTATGAAATATTATTATTCAGACATGCATAATTACATAGCATTTGATAAGCATCGTCTTTGTGTCTCTGCAGATGAGTAAGATTTACGGACCTGTGTACGCACTTTCTCTCGCCGGTCAATATTCAGTGGTTTTTACAGGGTACGACACAGTGAAAGAGGCTCTTGTGGATCACAGTGATGCATTTAGTGACAGGGGAAACCTGGGCCTGATTGAATTGTTGTTCAAAAATTATGGTAAGAATATATATTAAACGTGTGAGATACATTCACAAACATGAATACATTACTCCCTTGTATTGCTGCCTCTGCCCTTCAAATATGCCACGGTACACTAAGCGACACTGTGCATTATAATGGTGTCAATTCTGATGCCACACTGTCTCTGCTTCTTGTTATGATCAATCATCCCTGCGTCATATTTTGGAGCACCAATGATTGGCAGCATTTCTGTGAGGCAGTTTGTGCATGTTCTCATTTGAACTTTGACACAGACCAATGAAAACTGACTATATGATATTTAAAATGACTCCTCTGTTTGCCCATTGAACTGTTGGATACCTGGCAGTGCGTTTATTATTATAAGTCATAACTTGTGTTTTCGAAATCCGTTGTATAGAAGTTGCGCCATAGTTAGCCAATACACTGCCTGGTTCAGATTAAAGAGGAGTTAAAGATGGATGCTCCAGAAGAGCAAATTATGTTAGAAGAAACACTGAATTTATGTTTTAACTTACAAAGAGTGCATTCAAAATCCAATAATACACATGGTTATTACATATTGTTTTCAATAATAATTTTAAAAAAAATGTTAGTTTTCCTTATTGTTAAACGGTGTGTGGAGCAAAGAAGGTTTAGCAAAGTCAAAATTGCTGAAGAGATGATATAATTTCTGTTTCTTTTGTGATGTTTTAAGGGATCGCAGTGAGCAACGGGGAGCGATGGAGGGTGATACGACGATTCTCGCTTTCAACTATGAGAAATTTTGGAATGGGGAGGAGAAGCATTGAGGAGAGAATTCAGGAGGAAGCTCGTTCTCTCACAGAAGAATTCAGAAAATACAATGGTTGGTAAAGGCTTTAAGCATTCATATTTTAGATTAAAAAATAAAACAACTTAGCATATTACTTAGTGGAAAATAAAACAATTCACAAACATTTAAGCATAACGGAGAGTGACCATTTGCAATTTACATATTTTAATTTCTTTGTTTTTCCCAATGTAACTCATATTATCCCAGGAATCCATTCACTATAAAAATAATCTGCTTAATATATTTTCTAATACTCCTTATAGACACCCCATTTGATCCATTGCGCCTCCTTGGACAGGCCGTCTCCAATATCATCTGCTCCATTGTATTTGGTGAGAGGTTTGACTATGAAGACAAAGATTTCAAGAACCTTCTACAATGTTTCAGAGACCTCTTCACACAGATGAATTCAACCTCCGGACAGGTCAATAAATGTACCATTGATAATTTAAGGGGAGAGAGTGAATATGTCCAGTTTAATTGGTGAAATCGTTCTTTCAGAAACTTTAATACCATGGTGAGAATAATGTTTCATTTATAATATAATAAAATTATTATATTTAAGATGTATTACATTTTCACAGTTTCTTCAAGTGTTTCCAAATATTCTCAAACATATCCCTGGGCCTCACCAGAATATCTTCAACAATTTCAACAAATTAAAACAGTTTGTTATGGATAAAGCAAAATCCCACCATCAGACTTTGGATCCAAACTGCCCGAGGGACTTCATAGACAGCTTCCTGATAAAGATGGAGGAGGTAGGGAATTGTTGAGTTGCTTCCCAGAACAAAATCTATATTAAGTTATATGCTGCAGTTTGAAAGGGGGTTAATAATTTCCATAAAACAAACTATTTAAAATTTTCCCCAGGAAAAAAACAATCCAAACACTGAATTTCACAATGAAAATTTATGGGGAACAATGTTGGACTTGTTTGTTGCTGGAACAGAGACTACAAGTACGACACTGAGATACGGATTCCTGATTCTTCTCAAGTATCCAGAGATACAAGGTAAAGTTTCAATAAAATTTCTTGAAGTACAATTTTGCAGCAATTACTACAAGCTTCTGGGCATGAAGTCCATAGGCCCATGGTGGAAAACAACATCACTCCCTATGGGAGCATTAAGGCACTTTGTTGCAGGTAAAATACAATTAGTATATGACAATGGTTATTTTTACCCATTTCTTTAGCCATGCAATGATGAAAGGCTGAGTAAATCTTTGAGGGGTTACATGCAGTGTGCTAAAGCCTATACGTTAGCCCTTTTGGCTCTCATAGAATATTGCTCTGTAAATGTAAACATATCACTAAGAATATATATTTTTATTCAAAGCATTCTGTATGTTTTCTTCAGAGAAAGTGCAGAAGGAGATTGACAGTGTAATTGGCCAAGAACGCAGCCCGTCAGTGGAGGACCGGACTAAGATGCCATACACAGATGCAGTGGTTCATGAAATCCAGAGATTTGCTGATATTGTCCCCACAGGATTGGTCCATGCATCTAGTAAAGACACAACTTTCAGAGGTTATCACATTCCCAAGGTGAGCACAGTTTAACAATGAGCGAATATTGCATTCTAATCAGTTTATTGCAACTAATCAGTTAATATTGCAATCTAACCGGTAGATACCTACTCTGAGAGCAGATGATTCTACGAACTTCTGATTATCAGCAAATACTGTTAGTAGCTTAGCTAGATCTTGCAGGAGACTCCTGTATGTAATTGTAGATTATGCTAACGCAGAGTACCTATAATCTTAATTTTATTAAGGACAGGAGGCTTTGTATTTTGCATAATCTCTCTTTACTAAAACTCCAGCAGCACAGATTTAACAATAAGGTTCAGTGAAAAAAACATTGCAACAGGGTATAAAAAGCCCCTCCGCCTGTATCACTTCCTCTTTCTTTGATGCGATATAATCATAAAAACATCCTGTAGCTCCAATAAACAACTATAACAATGAAGATTCAGACTGCAAACGATCCGAATCCCAAATGGATGATTGTCGTAGAGTGTGAAGAAGATCCCATGTATCGATCCACGAAGAAGAATCAAACTGAAAAGAAACAAAAGACGTGAAAGGGACTTGGAAACTGTCCCCACTTCACAAAAAGAGGGGAATTTACCAAATGAGACAATAAAATTTTTGTAACAGGAATAATAGGTATTTGAGGATAAATACATCAATATATATTGTCAAATTGTACGGAATAAGTAATCATAACAGATAATAATCGCAATCTCAAGTCTTCAGAAGAAGACTTCAAAAGAATTCAAATCTTTATTGAAGTACAAACCAATGAATCACATAAACAGGGAGGGGAAAGAAGGGTGGGAAAATACTCACCTCCTGTCCTTCATAAAATTAATATTATAGGTACACTGCTTTAGCATAATCTACAATTTTATAACATGACAGGAGGATTCGTATTTTGTATTTTTAAAGCTGTGGATGAAGAGCAAAAGAAGCATGAGAAACCTGACGGAATGAACAAACACAGAATGTACTCTCTAGTCCAGTCCGTGGATCGCAATATGTCGGTAGATGAAGCACACGCCGGAAAGACCTTCAATGTGGTTGTGCCCTGAACCGAGTGAGCGCCAAAACAAGAGTCTACACCCATTAGGAATATCCGCCAGCAAAAGAGAAAATAAGAGGTCCCGACTAGCGTGTCCATAGAGGAGTGATCACCAATCTGGAGGACAGAGGAAGAGCATAGGCTCCTTGGAACGTCCAATTCTGAAGTAAAGCGTCCACTGCCTTGTACTCTGGTTCTGGAAGCCAGCTGAAACCATTCTGCAATTGCCTGTTGGACCGGGATGCAAAATTTTCAACTGGAGCAGACCCCACAGAGTCCACAGTGTGCAGAATATTGAGACGTTCAGTCTCCATCCTTTGATGTCCCTCCAGAGTTGAGAAACCCAGCCCGCCCAAGGCAGCCAAAATCTGTAAATGTCCGTTGTCACCTCTGTGAGATCCCAGGATCATGCTCTGCCCAAGTGGTTTATGTATCGAACCACCGATATGTAGCTATTCCACATCTACATGTGAAGTAATCACCAACGGATTTAGGCCCTTCCTCCGGCCTTACTGGTATGCAATGGCCGTAAGCATGACCCGTTCACAGATAATGGGCTTACAGTCAGTGCATAGTTTTATTGTGTAGTAGATCTGGAAAATCACTTGGATGCATGAGGACAGGAGTCCCACCACACGAGCCCAGATTCAGAAAGGCATGGAGTCCTTGCCCAGAGTATGCCCGATTTCTCAGTGAATGGCTTTGATTTTGTTGTGTTAGGTAAAGAACACATTAGGTCAACTGGATCTCGAATTTCGGGAATTGTATCACCTGAGGTGGTGTTAGAGTTGATGACCCTTTGCTTAAGATGACTCCACATGATTCCAGAAGGTAAATTACCAATTAAGTCTTTGAGAGCATTCTGGAGATGGAATCGCAGATTGAATACTGTTGCCCCAATAGAGAGGGCTTATATCCATGAAGTTGAACACTAGTGAGTGTAGGAGAGAGCTGAATACTTTTATCCAGCGCCTATAATCCACAATCATGGAATAAACACATCCTGTACGTTTATTTATGCCTCCATTGTGCACTCACCCCCAGGGAACAGTGATGTTTACATATATAAGAAAACCTGCAGAGAAAAGCTATGCCAGTTTGTGGGAATCACGAACTGGCAAAACCACGATGGCCAACGTGAATCTTGCGATACCGCAAGATTCAAGATGGCTGCTGTTCGCTCCCCCTCACTCCCCCCACCTCCAGTACCCTTGCCTTGAAGCCCAGAACCCTGTCAGTAGAGACAACGCGATCGCAGTAAAAAGCCGCAAACCGCGCGAGGATAGTGACAGGGGAAACACAGGGCCAGCAGAAAACAAAGATAAAGCAATATTAAACTAACATAAGGGGAGAAGGGAACAGGGGATAAATAACAATACACAAATGTTCAAATAAAGTGCAAATAGCTATTACAATAAATGAACAGTGTGGAGCAAATTAGTCTGACCTGTGCCTTGGCTGGAGCAGCAAAGAAAGAAGAAGTGATACAGGGGGAGAGGCCTTTTATACCCTGTTGCAATGTTTTTTTCACTAAACTTTATTGTTAAATCTGTGCTGCTAGAGTTTTAGTAAAGAGAGATTATGCAAAATACAAAGCCTCCTGTCATGTTATAAAATTAAAGTTACATTGACGGAGCATGTTACATCTAATTGAAAGTGAAACCATTTTGTTCCCATGCAGGGTGTGTGAGTCACAGCCAGAGTAGGTGTGGTTAGGGCTACATAAACAGAAACAAAAGTCATTTAACTCATAAATGGCAGAGAATTGAGCAGTGAGA
The DNA here is from genome assembly GCA_933207985.1 of Pelobates cultripes. Classification (NCBI taxonomy): domain Eukaryota; kingdom Metazoa; phylum Chordata; class Amphibia; order Anura; family Pelobatidae; genus Pelobates; species Pelobates cultripes. The sequence continues at coordinate 9,245,467 of OW240920.1, read as the reverse complement.
CTGTTGGAGTATGATCTAAAACACCAAAACTGCTTCATTAAGCTAAAGTTGTTTTGGGGACTATAATATTCCTTTAAATATGTCCCTGGCACTAGTCGATCTTCATCCTATGAGGAACAAACCATGAAATGTATGCATTTAACTAATCATGTTTTTTAGGGAGCCTTACTATTCCCGGTACTAACCTCAGTGTTAAAGGACTCCAAATATTTTAAAAACCCTCATGAATTTGACCCTGGTCACTTTCTGGATGAGAACGGATGTTTTAGAAAGAATGAAGCCTTCATGCCATTCTCTGCAGGTAATAGTATGGTATCAATTATAGATATTTAATAAGGTCTGTGAACATTTCCATGTTCTTACCTTCTATATTATCTTCTTCTCCAGGTAAACGTGCGTGTGTGGGGGAAGCTCTTGCTCGCATGGAGCTCTTTCTCTTCCTCACCACCATCTTGCAGATGTTCACACTAAAGCCAACATTAGACAAGAAAGATTTTGAGATCACACCTGAGCCAAAAAGCAATGGTGCAAAACCTCGGACCTACATGATGTACGCTGTGCCTCGCTGAAAGTCCTTAATAATGTTCCATACACCAGAAACCCTTTTGCAGACATCAATGTATTCCTCTGATTTTGTAAGCAATTACTATGAATTAAAGAAACATGTTAGAGACACAAACTGTCTCTTGCCATTGAACATTTGTGTGTGCATTTGTTTTTGTTTGTTGTGTTTGTGTTTCTATGGCACGATCTAGCTCCTAAACTAAAACTAAGAAGAACCCTAGAACACGCCGAGGTCTCTGTAGGTATCTGAACCTTGAATGGTAGCGTTCAGCATTATAATGTTTTATATTTTGAACTCCACTAATGGAGCTAAAACTGCACAGAGGATGCTGGTGAGCGGAGAGCACAAGGCATGCATGGGAAGGAGAGATTTGTATTGCCCAGTGATAGAGAAATGGTTATTAATAGGAGGGGTGCAGAGTGAATGGGAGGTGGAGCATTTTGTATGGAAAATGGAGCAGGCTGTAAGCCAGAGTGTATGGGAGGGGGTTCAGACTGTATGGGAAGTGGAGCATTCTATATGGGAAGTGGAGTGGGCTGTGTGGGAGGGGGTGCAGGCTGAATGGGAGGGAGTTCAGATTGTATGGGAAGGGGTGCAGAGTGTATGGGAGGGGTGCAGAGTGTATGGGAGGGGGTTCAGACTGTATGGGAAGTGGAGCATTCTATATGGGAAGTGGAGTGGGCTGTGTGGGAGGGAGTGCAGGCTGAATGGGAGAGGGTTCAGACTGTATGGGAAGTGGAGCATTCTGTATGGGAAGTTGAGTGGGATGTGTGGGAGGGGGTGCAGGCTGAATGGGAGGGGATTCAGATTGTATGGGAAGGGGTGCAGAGTGTATGGGAAGGGGTGCAGGCTGTATGGCAGAAGTATGGAAGGGAGGGAGCAGACTGATTGAGAGGAGGAGAGACTGTATGACTGGGGAAGTAGACTGTATGGAAGGAGTAATATTTTCTATCTAATGCATTAAGACTAAGGAATGATTATTTGACAATGCTTTCCATTAAAGTAACAGTCGTGGTTTGGTCCTGTATTGAATGGGACAAAACCATTTGGTTGCATAAAGGGCCGTTTTGAAGGCAAAATCTGGACATGATTTACACTATTTAACAAAACATGCTCTGAATAAGTCTGAGTCGGACCTGGATTTCTTCCTGACTGAGCTGAATCTGGATCAAAAAATTAAAATATGGGCTCGGAACTGTTTGCTGCATATAGATAAAACAAGGGTGGGCCAGTGATGCGAACCGGGGATGGACAAGTCCAGAAAGCTACCGAAAGAATTGGAAGGTCAGCTTGGCGTGGGTGCATGTTAGTCTGCCTGCCAATCATGAAGGCTGGCCAACTAAGGGCGTACCATGCAGACGGCACCATCAGCTTGTTGCAAGTGAGCCCTGAGCTTGGTATGCCGTCTGAGACAGAAAAAGGTGGATGTAGCAAGTGTAGAAGAAAGGGGACAGAGTGTTAGAGAGACCGAAACAGCATGAGTGTTAGAGAGACTGAAACAGCAAGAGTGCTAGAGATACTGAAACAGCACGAGGGGCCACTGTGATAGAGAGACCAAAACCTCAAGAATATTAGAGAGCATGAAACAACACGAGGGGCCACAGTGTTAGAGAGACCGAAATAGCAAAAGCAATTACCTTAACCTTAACTAATCTCATTGCTAGACAGTCCACACACGTTTTGTTCCCCTACATCTCATTTAAGGACCCATATCTCATTCTCTCTGCACAAGGCAAGAGCATGCAAAGAAGATTAATAAATATATATACACAGTGTGCAGCCGTCAGCTGCTCAGCATTTATATTCCAGCAGTGCGAGGATTAAAAAAAGCTAGCAAGTGGGCTGCTATAGCTAAAAGTAACGAAAGCGAATACCATCACCTGTAACCTGTAGGTGGGCTATCTAAAGTAATATGTTGGAGAGACCTGGCTGTGTCTCCCAAAACCCCCACTTATGGAAAAAGTCACTCCTTTTATTATTAGTAGGAAAAATAAATATTGTTTTACTTATTTCCTTAGAATTAACTGGTTTCTGAAAAATTCTCCCTTTTTTCAGTGATGCTTCAATTACTTCATTGTTACAGCCCAGAGAATCTCCTTCTTCCATATATGTTTACATTTTTTTGTTCCTGAATGTGACCAGCATTATCTGTAATCCAGCCTATACCATTCTAGCATGTAACAAGCAATACTAGTTACTGTGTAGCTACAAACACACCCAGTGTGTTCACACGGAGCTCACTCTACCCTATATAATAATGCTGCTCCTTTAACTGAGCGATCGTCCCGAGGGTTAATGTCACAATGGAGCTGGGACTCACAGGGATATTACTTCTGGTCACCTGTGTCACCCTCCTGATTTACCTAATCACATGGAGGGGCAAAAAGAAACCAGAAAATGCACTCCCAGGGCCCAAACCATTCCCCCTCCTGGGCAACATTCTGGACCTCAACATGACGGAATTACCCCGGGACCTGGTTAAGGTGAGAGATATCACTGAATTAATTGTTTGGGAGGATTATTTTTATAAATCAAATATTCAGGAGTTCATAACTCAATTCACAAGACCTGGTCCTGTTATCTATTAAAGATATAGCTTTAATTTGTCCAACGTCTGTATTTACTCAATGTAAATGATGTCAAGATGTTTTCGAGGGTGCCTACTGCCTGGTTGGTGAAGAGTTAAAGTGGAAGTGAAGCTGCTGTGCGTGACTGGCTCTGTGTATCTGTTGCTGTTGTTTACGCTCTGAGATTAGTCATGGCTGTTGGAGAAATACTTACAATGGGAATGAGACTGTAAACTCTAATGGATTATAAGCAATGATTTTGCATGTGTATTGCTGTTCAATGGTTTTTAAAACATGAAAAATAATTACAAAAAATTTAAAGAATTGCATTTGTGTTTGTTTATTTAAACCACACTTCCTGTAAAGAGAGCCCTATTTAGGCTTTCTTTATTGCAAGTTCTGTTTAATTAAGATTTTCTTATCCCCTGCTATGTTAATAGCTTGCTAGACCCTGCAAGAGCCTTCTGTATGTGATTAAAGTTCAATTTAGAGATTGAGATACAATTATTTAAGGTAAATTACATCTGTTTGAAAGTGAAACCAGTTTTTTTTTTCACGTAGGCTCTGTCAATTATAGCTAGCGGAGGTGTGGCTAGGGCTGCATAAACAGAAACAAAGTGATTTAACTCCTAAATGACAGTGAATTGAGCAGTGAAATTGCAGGGGAATGATCTATACACTAAAACTGCTTTATTTAGCTAAAGTAATTTAGGTGACTATAGTGTTCCTTTAAGACTATTCCTCTTTATAGTATTGTAACATTGTTTATTTTACTTTATAAGCAATGGAAAATGAAACCATGTCTATACATTATTGGTAATGAAAGTGTTAAGAATCTACATCACACAACAACTTGTGATTACAAAGGTCATGTGAAGGTTCTAATACAGAACGACATTTTAAAAATACTGACTATACCCAACGCGAGCAACACGTAACATGTACAGTAACTGGATGTTTATAGTATAATCACACACAGGAAAGGCGCTGCTGTCTGGTGAAACACAGATCAGCAGGAAAAAAAGGAGAATTCAGGGCCGTAAATAAAGTGAATGAACATCTGTATAACAGAAAAAATGGAAGGACATCGTTTCAAAAGAGTTTAATGTTTGCATGACCAAATTGATTACACTAATAATTTACAATATAAAATATTAAAATAAAATATGCTATTGATGGTGGAGCATTATTAGTGCACAAGGCGTTAATTTAAAATACATTTATAAATAGAATTGTTAAAAAAAAAAAGCAAAACAAATAAACAAAACAAACTGTTTAAGGTTATAATAAATAATGTTCACGGTTTTCCCTCTATTAACAGGAACTTCAAGTGATTTTATTTTTATATTTTTTAATTAATTTTTCTTTTGGCCGAAATAGCCGAATTGACAATGGAGTAATTATTAACACCAATAATGATACATTCTAACAGGTTCCTTCCAATCAGAATATTCGATGTAGAAGCCTTATTGGGATTCTGAATTCTAATTGTAAATTTGTGGGATTTACAGGTTATTTACTAAAGTGAATTTCAAATTTTAGGCCAAGGTAGCTGTTCTGGAAGGATAGCTGACTTCGAGAATTTTTCCAGTTCCGCTGTTTTGGCCTATGTGACTATGACACTATAGTCACCAAAACAACTTTTGTGTAATAAAACAGTTTTGGTGTATAGATCATGCCTCTGCAGTGTCACTGCCATTTAGGAGTTAAATCACTCTGTGTATGAACCCTAGTCACACCTCCCTGCATGTGACTTGCACAGCCTTCCTAAACACTTCCTGTAAAGAATCATCTAAAGTTTATCCTTCCTTTATTGCAAGTTCTGTTTAATTTAGATTTTCTTATCCCCTGCTATGTTAATAGCTTGCTAGAACATGCAAGAGCGTCATGTATGTGAATAAATTTCAATTTACAGAGAAAGTGATACGTTTGTTTAAGGTAAATTACATCAGATTGAAAGTGAAACCAGTTTTTTTTTCATGCAGACCGTGTCAATCAGAGCCAGGGAATGTGTGGCAATGTCTGCATAAACAGAAACAAATTGATTTAACTCCTGAATAGCAGTGAATTGAGCAGTGAAACCTGAGAGGCATGATCTATACACTAAAACTGCTTCTTTAAGCTAAAGTTGTTTAGGTGACTATAGTGTCCTTTAAATATGAAGTTCACTTTGAATTCTCACTTTAGTTAACAACCCTGATTGTGTGGGGAATTGCAGTCACAAAGACCTACAGAGGTAGAGCTCACTAAGTAACTTGTTTTTGTAGCCATAGGTTTGTAGCTGTAGTGATTCTTGGAAATTGTTGCTGCTGTAACCAACATTTTGATTATTATTATAATTTTGTTTTTTACTACTATTAATGCATCAGAAATTGTTTAATCTGCAATGAGATATTATTATTCAGACATGTATAATTACATAGCATTTGATAAGCATCGTCTTTGTGTCTCTGCAGATGAGTAAGATTTACGGACCTGTGTACACACTTTCTCTCGCCGGTCAAAATGCAGTGGTTTTTACAGGGTACGACGCAGTGAAAGAGGCTCTTGTGGATCACAGTGATGTATTTAGCGACAGGGGAAACATGGGTCTCATTGAATTGTTGTTCAAAAATTATGGTAAGTGGCCTCTCACCTTGGAACAGAGCCTTAGGGCTTTAGTCTCCTGGACTCGTCAGCAAATAGTTTTCTGACCACTACTACCTATGGCCTCTTTGTATGATGCCAATATTAAAGGAACACTATAGTCACCTAAATTACTTTAGCTAAATAAAGCAGTTTTAGTGTATAGATCATTCCTTTGCAATTTCACTGCTTAATTCACTGTCATTTAGGAGTTAAATCACTTTGTTTCTGTTTATGCAGCTCTAGCCACACCTCCCCTGGCTATGATTGACAGAGCCTGCATGAAAAAAAACCTGGTTTCACTTTCAAACAGATGTAATTTACCTTAAATAATTGTATCTCAATCTCTAAATTGAATCTTTAATCACATACAGGAGGCTCTTGCAGGGTCTAGCAAGCTATTAACAAAGCAGGGGATAAGAAAATCTTAATTAAACAGAACTTGCAATAAAGAAAGCCTTAAAGGACCACTCTAGGCACCCAGACCACTTCAGCTTAATGAAGTGGTCTGGGTGCCAGGTCCAGCTAGGATTTACCCATTTTTTTATAAACATAGCAGTTTTAGAGAAACTGCTATGTTTATGAATGGGTTAAGCCTTCCCCAAAAGCCTCTAGCGGCTGTCTCATTGACAGCCGCTAGAGGCGCTTGCGTGATTCTCACTGTGAAAATCACAGTGAGAGCACGCAAGCGTTCATAGGAAAGCATTGATAATGCTTTCCTATGCGACCGGCTGAATGCGCGCGCAGCTCTTGCCGCGCGTGCACATTCAGCCGACGGGGAGGAACAGAGGAGGATTGGAGGCAGAGAGCTCCCCACCCAGCGCTTGAAAAAGGTAAGTTTTACACCTTTTCCCCCTTCCAGAGCCGGGCGGGAGGGGGTCCCTGAGGGTGGGGGCACCCTCAGGGCACTATAGTGCCAGGATAACGAGTATGTTTTCCTGGCACTATAGTGGTCCTTTAATAGGGCTCTCTTTACAGGAAGTGTTTATGGAAGGCTGTGCAAGTCACATGCAGGGAGGTGTGACTAGGGTTCATAAACAAAGGGATTTAACTCCTAAATGGCAGAGGGTTGAGCAGTGGGGCCACAGGGGCATGTTCTATACACCAAAACTGCTTCATTAAGCTAATGTTGTTCAGATGACTATAG
>OW240920.1:9210011-9238463 GCA_933207985.1 Pelobates cultripes | reverse complement strand
GCCTGTTGAACGAGGTGACCTTGCTCGGGTCCCAGGTGTACGTTCCTAAAATGGCTGCCATATACACGTCCACTGCTAGGAGACGCGGAAGGTATTAAACTGATCAGAACAATACTAAACACACCACAAATAAGGTTTCTCTCCTGTATGGCTCCTCAAATGATGCTTAAGATTAGAAGCGGCCGAAAAGCATTTCTCACACTCCGAACAAAAATATATTTTTTTAACATTCACTCCACTTTGAACGAAATGACGTTTGGGAAGAGATTAACATAATTAAACACAGGCAGTAAAAATACAGTTTTTAGCCATACACTGTAACTTTAAAACTACACATCCCATCTTCATAATTACATATTTGGAATCAGCACACTTAAAACATAAACATAACCAAAAATCAGCCAAATCCATCCAGGGGTTAAAAGTTAGCTGGAGGTCCCTTTATGACCGACCGCAAGCACATTTTCCTGCCCAAAACAGTTCCATAGATTTGGCCTGTGAGGTCGGTCTATTTCAGGCTGAAAAAACGACTAAGTCCCATTGCGAATGGGACTTAGTCTCTGCAGCTGAAATAAGGCTGAAAAAAACGGTTGAAAAAAAGACTAAGTCCCATCGCTGAATGGGACTTAGTCTCTGCAGCTGAAATAATTTACCATTTACTGAACCAAGTGGGAAATAGCCAGGCAGGCACAAAGGGTTTGCACCAGGTCTGGGGACACAGGGGACACCGTCTTAAAGGGGCCGTGTCCCCAACAAGTCTGGGGACACGGCCTTAAAGGGGCAGTGTCCCAATCTTCCTGATGTCCCAAAAAGGTGTTTAAAGGGCCAGCACCAGTCACATAAAGAGTCCATAAGCCCCAATATGCCCACCGACAGTCTTAAAGGGCCATACACACCAAATAAAAGCGCATACATTTTCACAATCTCCCAGGGGCCATAGTCATGCGGGAGGAGGCTGGCAAGTAGGCTTCTCCACAACCCAGGGAAGCAGGGCAATTTGCCATTTAAAGGGCCCGTTACAAATAGCAGTTTGTAACAAGGTGTCAATCCATATCTGCCAAGTGACCGGATGTAGGGGGACCAGTCCCTATTCTGCCTGTGTCAGTGTGTATCAGGAACCTTAGGACAGGTGTCAATCCATATCTGCCAAGTGACCCTATGCAGGGGAATAGTCCTATTCTGGCTCTGTGTCAGTGTGTATCAGGGATCCTTAGGACAGGTGTCAATCCATATCTGCTAAGTGACCTCATGTAGGGACCAGTCTCTATTCTGCTCTAGGTCCACAGGTGTATCAGGGGCCTGAGGACAGGTGTCAATCCATATGTCAAGGTGTCAATATGTCATATGTCAGGTGTCAATCCATATTGATTGTGATTTAGGAATGTTAGGTGATTTCTACCCTTTTATGGATTAAAAACCAGACTCTGCATCAACTGTGTAATTTCTTCCATGGAGTTTCATGGATCCCTCTCCCGCATGCTGCACAGTCCAGGTGTTAGTCCCCTTGAAACAACTTTTCCATCCCTATTGTGGCCAGAAAGAGTCCCTGTGTGTTTTAAAATTCGCCTCCCCATTGAAGTCAATGGCGTTTCGGGCGGTTCGCCGGTTCGCGAACATTTGCGGAAGTTCGTGTTCGCCGTTCGCGAACCGAAAATTTCGGGTTCGCGACATCACTAGTTATACCCAAATAAAGGGAAATATATAGATTGTATAGGTGAGGTCAAACAATCATGAAGCACAAAAGATTTAATCACAACAAAGGTATTTACAAAGTTAAAAAAAAATGTAATGTAGAATAACTGGCACGGCATACGCCGCTACTTACTGCCCGGCTTGTAAATGAGGTAGCTGGAGACTCTGGCTTTGTGGAGTAATGTAGAAGTGAACAGTCTACTTCAAATGCTGGGAGTCAGCATGGTTCCCCCCTTAGTGATGTCTACGCGTTTCGCCAGTACCACCGGCTTCCTCAGGACGTAGAGATGAGATGATTTGGATGATTGGGACGTAGAGATGAGATGATTGGGCTCTGTTTGAATTTCAAGTGTTTCCTAATGTTATCTCCATGCTCTGTCTGTAAACGCATTTCTTTCATTAAATATGATTTTTTTTTATTAATAACACAGATAAAATTTACCAGGAAATTGATCAAATAATTGGACATGATCGAATTCCAAACCTGAAGGATAGAGCAAACATGCCATACACAGAAGCCACCATCAATGAAATTCAAAGGTTCTGTGACCTCGTTCCCTTCAATGTTCCACACCAAACTACAAAGAACACCGAGTTTAGAGGATATTTGCTTCCAAAGGTAACTGTTTTACAGAATTACCTGATGTTGTTTATGGGATTATAAAATAAATATGGCTCAAAACATGTAAATTTTCATTATGTCATGCTCTATACTACATATAACAGATTTTGTGTGCTTGTCATCACTCTGATTTTTGTCCACCTTGATTGTGACCCGAAGGTCATCTGCCTCAATCACACCCAGATTTCCCATATAAAATCCACATTATATGCTACGTCAGACTGATTTCCTAAATCCCCTGTTCTTTTACAGCTTACCCCTTAAACTCACACATTTCAAGGCTCAATAGTCACAGTGCATCAGACGCGTGTACATCACTTTACATTCCAGGAAAAAAATTAAAAAAAAAATTAAAAAAAACTTTGCTCAAAAATACAAATTGTAAGGGTAAATTCCCTTTAGCCTGTTGGACCAGAGCTGTTTTAACACTTTTGTGGAGTTTGTGTTTAGCTGTAATTTCCCTCTCTCCTATTTACTGTTCCCATACAAGTTATATATTTTCAGAACAAGAAGGGCTTTGAAAAATTGAAAACAAAACATGTTTTTTGACTTTTACTTGAAAAAACTCTCTTATCTACAAAAGCTAATGAAAACAACTGCTAAATAGATTCAAAATTTTGTCCTGAGTTTTAAAACACCCAGTGTTTACGTGCTTTTTTGCTTTTTTTTGTTGTTGCAAGTTATAGGGTTATAAGTACAAATAGGAAATTGCTGTTTCAAAATATATATTTTTAAAATGTATCGATAGTGACATTGTAACACTATAATCTGTCACAAATCTCTGAATCACACCCCACATGTACATATTTCTTTAAAGTAGACAACCCAGGGTATTCAATATGGGGTTTGTCCAGTCTTTTTTAGTAGCCACTTATTCACAAACACTGGCCAAATTTAGCATTTATTTGTTTTTGTGTTAAAAAATAAATAAATAAATAAATAATGGACGCTAACTTTGGCCAGTGTTTGTGACTAAGTGGCTACTAAAAAAAGACTAAACATACCCCATTTGCAATAGCTTGGGTTGTCTTCTTTTGCAAATGGTATGCCATCATGGGGGCAATTCTCATTCCTGGGCTACCATACACTCTCAAAGGCAACGTAACCAACCTGGCAATTTTCAATGTGAAAAAATTTGACCCTTATATTTGACCCTGTAACTTTCAAAAACACAGAGGGTATGAGGTTACTGTTAACCTCTGGAGACTTCGCTGAACACAAATATTAGTGTTTTAAAACAGTAAAATGTATCACAACAATTATATCATCAGTGTAAATGTGGTTTGTGTGTTAAAAATGCAAAAAACGTCACTTTCACTGACAATATCATCACTGTGATATGTTTTACTGTTTTGAAACACTAGCAGCACAGGCAGTCCCCCTGCAGACAGATACACAGGCACCTATTGCAGCCATGTGACTGCTCTGTTACAGCGATCATATGGCCACAGGGTCCTAATCTGCAGAGGGGGGATTGCATGGGCTGTCAGGCAGTCCCTCCACACCGGGAGCAAAGCCGATCGCCGCCGGGGGAACAGCGGCCATCGGGTAAGTAAATATTACTTGTCTAGCGGTTTAGGACTGTCATCAGTCCTCAAGGGTATTTTTCCGATGACAGTCCTGAACCGGTCATGAAGGGGTTAAAGATTATCATAAAGTTCTGCCCTACTAAAAGTAAAAAGTTTTGATCTAATGATCACTAAGTGAAAACTTAGATAGTCACATTCTTTACAAACATAGGAAACTCAAACTCATGGAAAAGAGTCCATACAGACAAAACAAGTGACTGGGAGGACAATCTGTCTCTGTATTATCAGGCTGTACCTGAGCACAACCTATGTGCACACTTTATAACTGCAATCTACATATCTTCATTAAAAATATGATTGTTTTATTGTGACCTCTTCACACTTAGAAACTCTCACTATCAAAACTTCTACCACTGCATCAAACTTATGGAATTTACTCCACAGTCAGTACACTACAATCTATTAAGAAATGTATCAAAAGCCCCCCTCTTTATGGCAGCTTATCACCTAACCAGTAACTTACCTTCCTCGCATTTATCTCCTTTTTGTCTTGACTAATACTGTTTTTTCCTTTATTTAATTCGTATAATGTTTATAGTTATTATATTGTTGGTTAGTATATTGTATGTACATTATATTGTCCTTTTTTACTTTGATGTCCTTTTTTACTTTTATTAGAAGGAAGCCTAACATTTCATGTAATTTGCCCCATTTTGTGTAGCTCATAGCTCATTTGAACAGGACAATCACTCCTTCTTATTCTTTGGTAATCGATAGCTATGGTACCATGCCACATCAGATGCTAATTCATACAGGGCATTGTTGGTGACTAGTGGAATGTCTTTGTTACCAAACCCATATTTTATTCCTAATTAAGATTATATCAATTAACATTTGATACAGTTCCACACAATAGTTTAGTGTACAAACTCAAGGAAATCGGTCTAGATGAAAACGCTTGTTCTTAGGTAGAACACTGGCTTAAAAATAGAGTACAAAGAGTTGTCATTAATGGTAATTTTTTAAGCTGGACAGAGGTGGCAAGTGGTGTCCCTCAGGGTTCTGTTCTGGGATCCCTTCTATTTAACATTCTTTATAAATATTCTTGAAAAAAAAATTGAAAGTCATATTTCAGTGTTTGCAGATGACACAAAACTCTTTAAAATAATACAATGTGAGCAAGATATTAGTTTGCTGAAGAGGGATTTAGATAGATTGGGGACGGTGTATTCAAATGGCAGATGAAATTTAATGTTGAAAAATGCAAAGTTATGCACTTTGGCAAAAAGAATACACAAGCAACGTATACCCTTAATGGAAGCGAATTAGGGATAACAACACACGAAAAGAACTTGGGAATTGTTATAGACAACAAACTATGCAACAATGTGCAATGTCAATCAGCAGTGTCTAAGGCCAGTAAGTAAGTAAGGAAGTAAGTTATTGTCATGCATGAAAAAGGGCATTCATTCTCGGGATGAAAATCAAATTTTGCCTCTTTATAAATAACTGGTAAGTCCACATATTGAATATGCTGTGCAATTTTGGGCACCTGTTCTAAAGAAGGATATTATGGCACTAGAAAAAGTGCAGAGGTGGGCTACAAAATTAATAAAAGGAATGGAACATATCAGCTATGAAGAAAGGTTAACAAATTTAAACCTATTTAGTTTAGAAAAACGTCACCTGAGAGGGGATATTATAACATTATACAAATATATTCGGGACCAGTACAAACCATTGTGTGGAAATCTATTCACAAACCGGACTTTACATAGGACGCGAGGTCATACGTTTAGACTGGAAGAAAGAAGATTTCGTCTAAGGCAAAGGAAAGGTTTTTTTTACTGTAAGAACAATCAGGATGTGGAATTCTCTGCCTGAAGAAGTGGTTTTATCAGAGTCCATACAGATATTCAAACAGCTACTAGATGCATACTTGCAAAAACAGAATATTCAAGGATATAATCTTTCAATGTAGGGTAATAACTGCTTGATCCAAGGATAAATCTGACTGCCATTCTGGCGTCAAGAAGGATTTTTTTTTCCTAGCTTGTTGCAAAATTGGAAGTGCTTCAAACTTTTTTTTTTTGCCTTCTTTTGGATCAACAGCAAAAAAACAAATGTGAGGAAGGCTGAACTTGATGGACGCAAGTCTCTTTTCAGCTGCGTAACTACGTAACACATAGCCAAAGTTTCAGAAAGGTCTTTGTCATTAATATATAGAATCTGGGAAAAGCTAAGACGAGCAAAAAGTAATATGTATCATGCGGGGTTATTCCCTAAGTTTCGGCAATTCAAGGTGAATTAAACGTTTATTTTAAATGTAAGGTCAAAATAGTGAACTGGAAGCATAGTGAACTTGGAGCTTAATTTTTAATAATATTTATTTATATGTTAAAAAAGCCAGTTTTGTTTGTAATACATTCACTCACTTTCTTATTCCTTTAGGGTACTGAAGTCTACCCCCTTCTCTACACTGTTCACCGTGATTCCACAAAATTTGCTACCCCATACAAATTCAACCCAAACCACTTTCTGGATGAGAATGGCAAATTTAAAAAGAATGATGCTCTCATGGCATTCTCTGCAGGTAGAGAAATTTTACATCATGCTGAATATAACATGTTACGGGGTTTTAAGTTATGAGTGAAAGCTTTATATTAACAGTAATGTTTCATCTTAGTTCACTTTATATAACAGGGCGTTTTAAGGCAGAGCGTGATATCTTTAGTCTATTGATATCTGTGCATTTATTGACCTTGATTTTATAGAGACATTTTACGCAACATAACCACCCCAGTCCAGTGTATTCTACATGTCGCCTAGAGTCTCCACACACTGTGTGCTGGTTTAATGTCACATCATTTATGAGCAGATTTACAAAACCTAGGGCTCTCCAAAGAATCTGGAGACTGCCCCTTACTTAACCAAATTGACAGTGCAGAATAAACACCTCTGTGCGAATAGTCAGTGATTGCTTGGTCAAAAGGCCTGTATTTCTGGGAGAAGTCTGTCCTATAAAAACTACCCCCCACCCCTTTACCTTGGCCATTCCAGGGATATCCCACCCACCTCAGCCCTTGTTTAATTTATTTATTCCTTTCTTCTCATTGGTGATCCCTCTTTTATTTACAGGCCTACAAGTTTGTCAGTTTTGGCACACCAGAACTGACTTATTACCACCACTAACAGATACATACCGCTATCATGTTTCTGACCACAAAAAAAAAAAAAATATATATATATATATATATATATATATACACAAAATTTTTGCTAGATATAATGCTCTTTTGTCACTTTACAGGGAAGAGGATTTGCCCTGGAGAAAGTCTGGGTCGGATGGAATTGTTCCTGTTCTTTACAACAATTCTTCAAAACTTCAAGCTGACTTCAGAAACTCAGTTTACCGACGCTGACCTCATTCCAAAGCTGCGCGGGTTTTTAAATGCCCCCATTCACTACAAGCTCTCATTTATTCAGCGTTCTTTTAAATTTACACCATAAAAATGAAGATATAAGAGAGTGCATAAACAGTTATTGTCTAAAAATAATTCTCAGATAATGACAAACATCCAAAATGTGTAAGTGGCTATGCACATAAGAGCTTCACCAAGTTTCAATAACATTGAAAACCTAAAAATTTTGGTCAGCGCTTAGTGGATACGCCCCCAATATCAAAATATACAAGTTTATCACAGTAACAAACATTACAAATCACAATATAAATAGAGTCCTTCAAGTGTTTATAAATATTTTTAAAAACAATATATAAGACCCTGTTGTATGTATTTTCCAGTACCCTCTCTCTCCTCCAGTCTAAGCTGCACACAGAGGGGTGGAGAGAGAATGAGCGTCTGATAGCGTCTGATAGTCCTAGGTAAAGGAGCCTATGTGCAATGAGACAGCCACTAGATGCTTTGGGGGAAGGCTTAACCCATTGATAAACATAGCAGTTTCTCTGAAACTGCTATGTTTATAAAACAATGGGTTAAGCCTAGCTGGACCTGGCACCCAAACCAGTGCATTAAGCTCTGACGCTTATTTCTTGGTATCTCTCTGAGACTGCTCAGTTCTTTCTAAACTGGAATGTATGATCCCTTGTGGCAACATATGCTGTTTCTGTGAGGTTTGGATGCCCAATGTCTCTAAAGAAGTCAATCATCACGTTAGTATAAATATTTCATACAGAAATACATTGATGATCTGTTAAAGAATTAGCATTGTTTGGATTCATGGAAGAGCCTTCTAGAAATATGGAGATGACTGATATTGTTGTAGAGTTAATAATGACTCCAGAGAAGGATTAACCATAATGGAACCTTAAGTAGCTGCCTAGCACGCAACAATCCCAGAGCCCTTCTCTTAATTTTGATGTTTCAGTTACTTAGTAAGTCTCTTATTTGGTACCCTCAATTATGGCAGTCCCACGTAAGGATAACAGTCCCAGTCCCAAGTTTAGTAGATAGTATTTGGTATCCGTATGTGGGATTACTGTTTTTGAGGATACCAAAATAGGGAGCTGTCTGGCAAACAGTGTCCTAATTTGGTATCCTCTGGAATAATGGAAATAATGGCTTCTGAATTTCATTTCAATTCTGAAATTCTTCATAATTTTGTTCCGAAATGACAATATCTGAATTTTGGACCATGAGAAATTTGTAGATAACGAACTGGAGCAAAACACGCTGAAACTATTTTTTGGGCCGTTTAGATGTCTCAAAATCATGATATAAAAAGGTATCTATAGCTTAAAGACACTTTACTTGGTCACTCAAAGGATAATAAAATATATATTTAAGTGATTCTTTTTTCATTAGGGGGATATAGAGCTTTTATTATCATTTATTGCAAATATTCAAAATGTCATATTACCTTTATTTTAATGCTATGCTGTCTATCCTTGCGATGCTCACAATTACTTAGATATATATATATATATATATATATAGGCTATCTTAATGTGTTTGTATAAAGTTTTATCTACAGATTTAATACTTTCCGCATAAATCTACACAATTTAGTGAAACCAACAGTGATTAATTTTTATCGAAATGCTATACTATGGAGTCTAAATAATTATAATGTATTTTCTCTTTATAGTTCATATTGAATGGTGTTATATAATCCACCATTTTATATATGTATGCACTCTTTTATAATTTGTTGTTTTCAAGATATGCAAATAAAATAAAGGACTTATTTAGTAATATTTTATGTAATAGCTAAATAAGTGACACTTCCCTCATTGCCATTTTATTTTATTTATTTTTTAATAATTTTTTCTTCCGGTTCTCAATAACTGGGCCGCCTCCATTATGTTCTCCTCTGCCCATGACGTCTGCTAGATTCTTTGCAAAGCAGTGACCATACTTCATAATAAAAAATAAAAAAAAGTGTATTTTTCATGTACAGGAAAACTGGACTAAATGACACAATTTGAGTAAATAATCATTACATCATGTACATTCTAATTCAGTGCACTGTACATGCACAATATGTCTATTCAACCAACCATAGAATGCCAGACAAATGTACATGGGTAATATTATCCAACTATGCCATACATGACCAATACATATGGATTTATTCATCCAAGGATACTATACTAGACCAATGCACATGGGTATATTCAGCAAACCCTAACATGCCGGATTGGTGAATGCTGGTACAATCAGTTCACAATAACATGCCAAAAAATGTACATGGGAACATTTAGAGCACCTGAGCATGCTAGACAGGTATACTCAGGTACATTCACCTGATGTCACACTCAATGGAACATTGCATCACTTGCCATTGGAAATTAGCCCAGCCACCGTGTTCTAAAGAATTATAGAATTATGTATTATTATTAACAAAAAATGGCTTGGTATTTAAGGGATTAATAGCATGCGCCAGTCTAAAAACATGACAACCACTGGAACATTTAATCATTTAATACAGTAGTCTGTACCCTGTTGGCTGTGGCAATTTCCCAGCGGTTCATTGCTTCAACTTGCCAGTTAATTGTAAGATGTTTGATTTAGGAATTTAATAATCCAGATTTTTTCTCATGTTTTGTTCTCTATGTAAGTAATCATCTTGAATTATTCATTGAGCTTAGCAATTGGCAATTATTAGGTGTTTTAATGAACACGAGGAGGAGGCTTATTATGAAAGTGTTACTGTGTGCTTATACCAAGATAATTGTCTGTATGGAGAAAGAAGGAGTGGTGACCCCTGCTTGCTACAATGTATAAACAATATGGGATGAACTGGAGTCACTGTTTGTTCTGAATATGTGCTCACTGTAGGGTAGGAAGAAGCATAATCTTGTGGTTACTGGATGTCTAGATAGTAACATCAATATGTATTCAGGACACATTTAAGAGTTAACATGTGTGAGGAAAGTGCTTATAACAAACATGAAAGAGTTAAAGGACCACTATAGTGCCAGGAAAACATATTCATTTTCCTGGCACTATAGTTCCCTGAGGGTGCCCCCACCCTCAGAGTCCCCCTACCACCGGGCTCTAGGTAGAGGAAGGGGTTAAACTTACCTCTTTCTCCAGCGCCGGGCGGGGAGCTCTCCTCTCCGCCTCCTCTTCGGCTGAATGTGCGGGCACGGCAAGAGCCGCGCGCGCGCATTCAGCCAGTCCGTAGGAAAGCATTCACAATGCTTTCCTATGGACGCAAGCGTCTTCTCACTGTGAAAATCACAGTGAGAAGTGCGGAAGCCCTCTAGCGGCTGTCAATGAGACAGCCACTGGAGGCTGGATTAACCCATAGGTAAACATAGCAGTTTCTCTGAAACTGCTAATGTTTACAGAAAAAAAGGGTTAAACCTAGCTGGACCAGGCACCCAGACCACTTCATTAAGCTGAAGTGGTCTGGGTGCCTATAGTGGTCCTTAAAGGTTATATTGTAAGGAGCAGTTGAGACAATTTAAACAACGGTTATAAAAAATATGAAATGACCAGAACGTTGTAAGATAAAGTCATGGCTTTAGAACTGGGAATCAGACCACCACTTCAGTACATGACCCTGGGCAAGACACCGAACAATGTTCATCCGACTATCATTCTGAAACCATAGAGTGTAAGTTTGCTTGAGCCGGGCATTTTTCACCTCTCACATATCTTCTTTCTATAATTGTAAAGTACTGTGGAAATATTTGTTAACGCTATACAAATGTTAAGCATAATAATTTGAGAACACTGAATAACAAATTGCTAAATTTAGTAAAAGATAGACATCATCTGTATTTCAGTGTCACTGCACTTTTGGCGTAAATTGGTGGGATTTACTGGATCTTCTGGCTAAATCATTTGAAGTAGTGTATTCCCAGGGATCTAATTCTACATTATAACTGATTACAGTGAAATTAATTGATTAGTTTTTTCTAGACAAAAGTTTTCAAAAAAGGTCAGGGGTTTATGTGCAACTTCCTTGACATTTGTTTTGGTAGCATCCTCCCTCATTTGGATTTATCTGATGTAACCACCATGAGTCATAGCAGTGCTGAACTGTTACTCAATGAAGGAGATTATTCCATTATCATGGTATGACTGGGCAATCCTTTGTATTCCTGCATTTTCCATTCTTCAAAACTTGTGAGCATACATTCCTAATAAGAAGGCTCTGTTTTGTAATGTGGGAGTCAATGGAGATGGAGAAGATGCGAAGGAGCATCAAGCATGGGTAGCATCCCAGACCTGGATGGAGTTAAGAATTGCAGGACAAGCAGTATTTTCAGAAATTTACAGAGGAAATTGCACAATTTTCAGCCAGAAAAGTTGTGCTTGCAAACATACAAGTTGGAGAATGTTTGAACCTTTTGTGGTTCTATGTCGTAATATATCCGACAATATGTCACCTCTTGCGGTCCAATGGCGGATTTTCCCTGTAGAATATAGTCATTGTTATAATTGTTCTTATCAATTATTTTTATTTTAATGTAATTTCTCTTTCAATAGTTCATTTTCTCTTTTGGCGCTACATCTATTAAATTAGAAAATCCTTTTTTAATTAGAATTCTATTCCGAATTTAATACACGATTCCTGATAAACATTCTGAATTGTAATGCTTTGCTATTTCACGTGCATGTATGGTTTATGGAAAATGAGTTCCACCATGTGGTCACATTTCTAACTACACGTCCTACAATTCAAGACCTCAGTTATTTGGCCAACAGTAATAATAAGCAAGGGAGTAAAATTCTAAAAGTTGAGCAATCACCATGGAAACAATTGAGGTCTCCTTCTGGTTCTCTTGTTTTTGTATAGATATATCTTGCTGTCAGAACTGGGATTACATTGATGCTATTACAATAGACAATGTAGCCATGGGTGGAATGATGACGATATTGGCTGCCATTTATTTTCTCGTTGTTATGTCCATGTTCATTGAATTCTAACTTACTTTGATGCATCCAAACTGTTCTTTCCTGGGCCTCTTTACTTATTATCTCTCTTTCTGTAACATGACTCCCTCTGAGGTCTAGGTATATTCTGCTGAAATGTCATATTCTTCAATATTCTTTAACTTGGTGTGAACTATGGTCAAATATATAATACCATGAAGAAATGTACAGTATGATTTATGTGGACATGTTATCTTCCTAATCAATGGAACATCTGTAAATATCTGACTACGTATTGTGTCTATTTCTACAAGTTAGCAGAATAAATTATCAGAATTTACCTGGAGGAATATT
Source organism: Pelobates cultripes (assembly GCA_933207985.1). Classification (NCBI taxonomy): domain Eukaryota; kingdom Metazoa; phylum Chordata; class Amphibia; order Anura; family Pelobatidae; genus Pelobates; species Pelobates cultripes. Next base: position 9,225,918 of record OW240920.1, on the reverse strand, counting down.
TCAACCACTATATACTGGAGAACACTCACAGTATTTTAAAACACAGACTCCTTGTCCTGGTAATGCAAATGTTAAAAGTTATGGATTACTAGAGCTGGAACAGATACCCACATCCTGTATCTCTCTGTATGATTGAGTATTGCAGTGTAGATTGAGACATGATTTATGATTAACATAAACTCCCAATCCATCTTAAAGGAACACTCCGGATACCATGGCAATGTTAAAATGTGTAATTTCTCAAGGCATTTTGTGAATGGGAAGCTCCTGATGCTCTCAGCCAATCAGCGGTTTACTCTTTGAAGATTCTATACAGCGGAAGCACAGGGGGCACAGAGATCATGCACTGGATACTGGACTCTGAGGTCAAACCATTTGTGAATGTTTTAACCCCTAAAGTTAAAGGGACACTATAGTCACCAAAACAACTTTAGCTTAATTAAGCTGTTTTAGTGTATAGATCATGCCCCTGCAGTCTCACTGCGCAATTCTCTGCCATTAAAGAGAGGCATAACTCACAATTGGTGTATATAATAATGACTGTCAACCCTTTGTTTTTTTACAATCTTGGTAGTTGTCACTCTCTAAAATGTAGAAACTGTATCCACTTAAATCCCTGCTACCAACTTAATTATGTAACTAAAGTAGGTTAAAGCAGGGCCGTCTTTAATAACGAATGGACCCTGGGCAAGTGTTTGCTTGGGCCCCCTGTGCCCTGCCGCTCTCGCCCCTCACTCCCTGGTATGCAATCACGGCATCCATCCCAACGCAGTGGCGGTACTAAAGTAGAATGAATTTTATTGGGACCCCCAATTGCAAGGTTGGACTAAAGGTAGAACCCCATCTGTCGTGCAACTCCAACAATGCTTTGACAGCTGGGACTCTACCAATTTCCCATGCTTGCAGGGTTGTATTTAGCACTGAGCCATGTTAGTATGTTTGAATGTAAGCATGTGTTTGTATGGAGTATGTTTGTGTGAATGTGTTTGTATGTGGTACTGGAGTTTGAATGCAAGTGTGCATTTATGTGTAGTGTTTGTTTTTGAATGTAGGAATGTGCTTGTATGTAGTGTTGACGTTTCAATGCAGGAGTGTGTTTTATATGTAGTGTTGAAGTTTGAATGGAGGGGTGTATTTGTATTTAAAGTTGCGGCTCAGATGCACAGGTACACACTCTGACGCACAAGCAGATACACAGATACATACACTGACTACATACAGATAAACAGGCACATACACTGACAGACACACTGACACAGGTACATATATTGACACACACACAGACACATACACTGGTAGACGTACTGACAGACATACTGACACAGGCACATATACAGACATACTGATCACAGACACATATACCGACATACTGACACACACACACAGACACATACACTGATCAACATACTGACACACATACACTGACACTGACAGATATACTGACACCCACATACACTGAGAAATACTGACACACACACACAGGCACATACACTGACACACACAGACTGATATACTGACACACACACACACAGACATACTGACACACAGACAGATATACTGACACATGCATATACATGCACTAACAGACATACTGACGCACTGACAGACATACTGACACATACACATACTGACACACACAGATATACACACACATATATACTGACACACACACAGACATGCTGACACACACACAGACATGCTGACACACACACACATACACTAACACACACATACACTAACACACACATACACTAACACACAAACACTAACACACAAACACACACACATACACACACACATACACAAACACACACACTAACACACATACACTAACACACATAAATACATACACTAACACACATACACTAACACACATACACTAACACACATAAATACATACACTAACACACACACTAACACACACATACACACAAACACACATTTCTTTTTTTTTTTTAAATGTAATCCCCCCAGCCTCCTTACCTTTTGGAGTGCTGGGGGGATTCCCTGGGGTCCAGTGGTGCTGCTGGGCTCCTGGGCGGGTGGCCGGTCGGGCAGGAAGGCGAGCGGCCTTGAGGGAGCACTCACTGCTTCCTCTTCAGCTCCCTGCGCGGCGTAGGGATAGCGGCGCCGGAAGATGGCGTCATCTTCCGACTCGGCATCAGTCGTCTTAGGAGCTGTGAAGCACTGAGTGCTCCCTCGTGCGCCCGCCTTCCTGCCCGACCGGCCACCCGCCCGCCGGGGTCAGCGGGGCCCACGGGGCAGGTGCCTCGGGCCCCCCAAGAGAAACTGGGCCCGGGGCAGCTGCCCCGTTTGCCCCGCGTTAAAGACGGCCCTGGGTTAAAGTAACAATTAAAATTATGTTCCCCATCTAAATAGTTCCAAATTACTGTAACATTTATAAAGGAATCACACACTGACTGGAGTAATATCAGAGAGAATGTGCCACAATGGAGATACCATGGGAAATTCCTCCATTAGATTTCTATCCACATATCCTCAACAAAAAAGCCCTAAAGAGAGAAGAGTCCACCATAAATGTTAGAAAGTATACATAATAAAAAATTAGATATAAAAAAAAATTGTAATATATGCAGCATTATTCTGAGGGGAGAGGATAAACTATACTGCACTTAATTGTAGCAAAGGGCAGTATCAAATTGACTACCAAACTTTACCCTCCCACCTTGCTGCTACGAGGCAACCCCACTGCAAGTAAAGTTGTAATTGCTTCCTATATTAGCAATAATTGCATGCTATAGGCTCCATAGGATTCCCCCAGTTTAAAAATGCACACGCAAGTGAAACCCGCCAGGTATTTAAAGCAGTAAACCCTGCCCCTCGAGTGATGTCACGTAGCCTATCCAATCGAAAGACGTCACCAAGGTTGGGTTAGACAATCAGAGGGAGGGCTTTATTCACACACAAGGCAAAAGAAGCCCACTTCTAAACGGGAATGCGTCTGTCAGTCACTTAACCCTTATGGTCACGAATAGACATAATTGTGACGAGAAAAATCTCGCCACATTGCTTTGGAGAAGCCTGGTTGCTCGCCTGCTGCCTCGGGACTATGGCCCCCTGTTAAAAGACTTTGTTTCGCCTGCAGAAAAGCTGTATTTGTGCTTTTCTGCCGGTTGTTCGGTAGTTTTGTTTGAATGTGTTATACCCCAGATAGGAATCCCATGGAGCCCATTCGTATGAAACTGACTGTAAAGACTTTGGCTCCATGGCGATTAAACTGTATTCGTGTGGTCTGAGCGCCATTCACTTAATAATGTGCGCTCAGACCTGAGCTATCTGGGGATACGTTAAATGTATAGTTTTAATGTAATGTGTCTTACCTGGTGTATTTTAACAGTAATGCTTGTTTTAGTATCCCCATGTGCATAATGGAGATTTCCCTTTGTCTTGGTAGATAATTGAATTACTTCTCAATTATCTCCCAGGGCAGAGGGGAGGAAGCCAGGATGCATTGTGGGAATATACTGTGACTGTGTGTCCTATTTGTCTGCTTGTCTGTCCCTTGTCACAGTCTCCCATTTGGTCCCCTAGGGGAGTGTCCACCAGGAGGGAGACCTGCATAAATACTGGGCAGGTAGCCCTCATTAAACAGACCACTGTTTGACCCTCAACACGGAGCTCTGTCTCGTCTTTGGGGGGATTTACTGTATGCTGATAGAGACTGATTGCCAGGAGTGTAAGCCGCTTGGGTGCTTTTCCTGTTCGTCTGCTAGCAGCTATTCGTGAGGTTCCAGTTCGGGTGTTTGGAGCATTCCCTTGTATGCAGTTCGAGTGTTTGGAGCATTCACTTATTGGCGGTTCATGTGTTTGGTGTTCTGCAGTAGCTGTGCCTGCATCTCTGGAAAGGGGGCCGATTGCCTAAACGGTTTTTATCCCTTTTGTGCAAAACGGTCCGTTACAATAATGAATAACATTAGTGCCACATTTCTTACCCCAGAGGTTAGAAAGGTGTTAATATTTACCTTTTAAATTTTCAGCCCATATTCACTAAATACTGTAAATGACCTGATTACTGGGAAATTTGGTTATCTCAGGATGGAGCGAACACGGGCCAGCTGGCAAGCATGCAAGGACTAGACTAAATTATTTGTTAATACATAGGCTATACCCATGCACCTTCCCTGCTATCCTGTGAAAGGTCTCTTTGGGATTTAAATTGACCATCCCTCCGCCCCTCCTTTTTCTTTCAAATCTTGAATTTGTATATAGGGTTGACTTGTTTAGAAAAAAAAGTTCATTTTCAAATTATGGTTTCAGTGCAGGTTAATAGTGACACTTAGTGGTTGCTCACAAATATTGTTTGCTTTAACCTTTGGATGAAATGTTGCAAAGAAAATTGGATACAAGTTAGATGATATCCCGATATAAAGTTATTTGTCTAACCTAACTTCCTGCTACATAATTAATTCATTGTTGCTCTTCTATTTTGAATACCCCTTGTAAGAAATCTTTCTAGTCTAGAACACGAGTAAGCTGAGTACCACTTATAGACCCACTCATTATCCATAACTAATAAATAAAGATTTTCATCTTTGAAGTTGTTCTAACTTAATGTTAATTTATATATTTTGAAATCTTTTTGAATGCTGATTAATTTTGATTAATTCTTGGCTTCTCAGTTATCAATTTACTGATTAAATGTGATTAATTCAATTCGGACCAAGTTTTGTCTATTTTTGGATAATCTAACTATATTCGGATATTCACATTATATATTATACTTGTTTTAACAATTTGTGCAGTATTGCCATTATTCACGTTTTGTGTTTTTCTTATTTCATTTTTCTATGTCTAGTGGTTTTTCTGCATTTGAATTTAACATTCAAAGCAGACAAACTGTGTACTATTGGTTTAACTAGTACATATTTTACTAAAATTCAAAAAAGTTATATTTTAAATTACTAAATAATCACCTCATTTATAGGACTTTTACAAAATAAAAACAGGGAATACCACCGTGACCCAATTGCCTAATATAATTGATCATTTTCTTTTACTTTTATACCGGTCTTCGCGATGTGTTCCCAAACCGCACCCTGGAGAAGGTACAGCAGCGTTCTTTTTTTTTTTACATTCTTTATTTTGTTCGTGTGGATATTAAACATGTAATTTGCACTGTCACAACAGCTGTTGCAATCAGATTTGCATTCACATGTATTCACATGGCATCAAAGACATTGCACCTTTTTTTTTTTTATAAAGATATAAACAGGATTATATCACAAGCTTCATAACACCATAAGAGAAACAGTAGCTTGGCTCACAGATTGGTATCACAGCTTTAGTTAAAGTAGGGAAGAAGGTAATGCTAGAACATTGCGTTTTAAAACTGAACCGAGCACACTTCGCTTAGTACCTGACTGTACGTAATTTAGTGATTAATATAGCAAAACAAGGAAAACAAAAACACAACTCCGACTCATCCTGCATGTTGAAACTAATAGAAGATAGTTGGGACAAATTAAAGACATAGCAGTGAGATTCCCAACCGGCTGTACTGGCCTGTCTAAACATATGATAACAGCTAAGCCTTGCACTGTGATATGTCTGGTTAAATGTGTAGGTAGCGACTCAGTAATAGTACTAAACGAGCTATGGCAGAGGTGGCTCTCTAAATTAGGCGGCCACCTAAGGCCTCGCGTTTCCTGGGGCCTCGCGGCCGCCTAAATCACCTTAGTGCAGACTGATCTGTCAGGTCCTCGGTCCATGACTGAGGGCCTGACAGTGAAAGGGAACCGGCAGCTTGCCCAGTATGCCATCTAGTGCGAGGCCCCTCCACATGGTCGTCCCATAGAGAGCCAAGCCTCAGATCTGCAGCTCTGCCAGGTGCAGAGCTGCAGGTCATGTGATGTAGTTCTCGCGAGCTCAGAGAGCATTGCCACTGCTTACCATGGCAACACTCTGACCAGAGCTCGTGAGAGCACGGCAGAGTAATAACCTGGCAAAGAATGTTTAAATAGGAGTCTGCTAATTAAAAAAATGGCGCCAAAATGAGTGATTAGCCAATCAGAAAGACATATAAATCACATAACAAAACTATAAAAGATACATATAAATCAGAGTGTAAGGGATACTGGGATTATAGATTGAATTGAAAATGAGATTGTAATCAAAGGGAATTGCATCACAAGGGCTGGAGAATGGCCATCAGCTATGAGTTAGGGAGGCGGACCTTAAAGAGGATGTGCACGCTCAATGAGCATGCGTGTCCACTTGGGGGCATCAGCCGATCACACATGCGCGGTCGGCTGAAGGAAAGAGACTGGTGGGTGCCAGCGGCCATCTTACGGCTGGCGGAACTCCCCAGATGTAAAGGGAAATTGAGGAAAGAGCCAGTCATCATACAGTGGCTGTGACTGGTAACATAAATAAATAGCAGCCGGCCGTATACTGAGCATGTGCATTGAGCATTTAATGCTCTATTAAATGGGAGTTCTCTACCTTCCTACTATATTTTATCTTGGATTTTAGACTTATTGCACTATTGGTTGCCTCTGTCTATCTTTGTATTTCCACATATATACATCTGAACATCCTGAGATACTCAGACGCACGCTTTTCTGCTGGAGAGTTAATTTATCTACATTTTACCAAGTATCCCTGATTTTCTTCTTAGGGACCACAAGCATAGGAGGATTCCTAGTGTTTTTTGTAGTTAAACCCCTCTCTACCCATAGCTTGTTGGTTATTTAGCCAGTTACTGCAGAATATACCAGGCAATATCTTTGCAGCCTGCACCTCCTAGTTAATATACGTCAGATACTCCTGCCTGCACATACCATAACGCTAGGATTTCCAGTGTTTTGGTAGTTAACCCCTCTCTACCCATAGCTTATGGGTTATTAAGCCAGTTCCTGCAGAATCTACCAGGCAACATTTTGCAGTTTGCACCTCCTAGTTACCATACCACAGATACTCCCGCCAGCACATACCTCTAGATGCATTTTCTCACGTTCTTCAACACAGGACCCTGTCATTTCTGAGATGCTCTTTTCTGCAGTATACTGGCACTCTCAAGCTTGTTTTGGAGTCCAGACACTGCAGCTTCGGTAAACATTGTTATCAGCTTTGTTAACAGCTTCAGTGCAGCTCACTGGGACTTGGCTATTTTCCCTTGAGCCCTGGTAATGGTATATCAATACCTTATTGACACTACTAATTTGTAGCTGTTGTTCCCACAGTGGCATTTCACTCTGTTAACAGGCAGTGTAACTGTATCACTTGAGGATTTCTTACAACAGTTATTTGAACTAAAATTTGTTTGTATACCCCCCTTTTAACTATTTTTATTAAAAGTGAAGTTTTAATTATCTTTCCTCTTTTGTGATCTCACCAAGCCCAACCTATCCTAAGTTCACCCCTCTACAACGAGGCAACTATCACTCTGCAAGACACTCATTTATCCTGTCCCTTCTCCTGTTTCCCTTCCTTATTGTTTTGCTTGTAGGCCCAGGAATTGTTTGTCCAGGGGAGAGGCCGTCGTCATCTTGGGCAGTATGGATTGCATCAATGTGCCTTGAGATTGGTTCCAGGGTAGTGTGCTGCTGACAATGAGTTCTCAGCTGGGACCGGAATGACCCCCACCAGTCCAGGGCTCCATCTGCCGCAGAGTCTGCAAGATTCCAAGCTAGGAGGTCGGCCGCCACTTCCGATCTGGTCCTGCTAGGCCGCAAATGCTTCAGGCTGGTTTTTTGGCCCCGTAAGGTACTTGAAAGCCCTGTTTGGTGTCCAATACCCTCTCTGTATCCCCAGTGGTCAATGTACCTCGATTTAATTAGCTGTGGGCTAGTATTTCAAGAGTATTTCCAAGTTTGTAAGGAGAGTTCGGCTGTCATGTATCCGTTCACTAAGCCCTGGCCTAGCAACATTCTTTTAAAATCACAGAATTATTTTTTAATGTATAATCTTTATTGAAATAGTTTTTTTCACATACATTGTGAACACTAGAGAAAGAGAAATTATTGTACATAACATTTTTTTAGGACAATCTTTCATATATAATGTAGCACCGGATCAATGTTATAACAATGTTTCATTGTTGTTATCTTGGTGGTACAATATATACATATATAAATATATACATATTTTTTGATAAAATCTCTTTTGAGTAAACCACATCATGTGCTAACTGAGATGGTAAAATCAAAGAGAAAAAAAAAAGAAGAAAAAAAAAGGAAAAATGAAAGGGAGGTGTGTGGGTGGGGGACAAAACAGGGAATGGAGAACCCCGGGGAATCTGCCCTAGCCAGAAGAAGTGTTTTGGTTTAGTTATTGTAGTGTTCTTCCCATGTTTTCCAAATGTTGTGAAACTTCTTTCAGACCCTAAGTCCATGTGTATCATCTCTTTATAAAGTGTTGTTGATTTGAGTTTACTAATGACTAAGGAAATGTGGGGATTCTCATCTGATTACAATATTTTTTTGGCTTATGTAAGGACATGTAGAGACATAGATCTTTGTGCTTGCAACAGTGAGTTTGGCAGCATCTCTTGGAGGCATGCTTGGGTAGTTTTTTGTTTTGTTTTGTTTTTTTTTAGCAGTTTCTGCAATATGTTTTGAATATTTGAGCAATATTTCTTTAATATCTGGCAACTCCAGAATATATTAAGCATAGAGCCCACCTCAGCCTGGCATCTCCAACATTGGCTCGTTCTCATGGAATATATGTGGTATAGTCTTTTGGGTATTAGTACCACAAAATAATACTTTTCTACTTGTTTCCCTATGCGAGTTACACTTGGATACATTTCACAAAAATGTGAAAGATTTATTCCAGTGTTCTAGTGGAAATGATTGCCTTAGTTGTCAATATATTTTCTAATTTCAGGCATAGGTGCTTCGGGGAGCACAACAACTTCAGTATATGAAGTTAAATATGCTCTAAGTTAAGCAATAGAGAAACCTTGTTTGCAGTTGTAGTAACCAATGTTTGAGCCAAGATAGATGCCACATTGTAAGCTGTGATATCTGGAGATCTGGAACTCCATTTTTCCCCCCAAATGTGGGCATTCAAAGTACATTGTAGGATAGATTTAGGTAGTTGAATTAGGAGGGTGCAGAATAACTACAAGATCAGTGACAAAGATCACTCTTTTTTTTCCATACATAATTTTTATTGATTAAAAAAAAAAAAAAAAAAATTCGGTAAAAGGTAACAAACATTGAGGAAATATCCTCATTTGAAAAACAGTTTGTATAAACATACATATGTTATGTAATCTACATCAAAATTATTAACATATGAGTATTAAGTAACAAACTACATAAACATATGTATATCTTCCGGACCAGCTTTGGTCACCTTTAAAACAAAGTAACACAGGATCAACTATAGTTACATTCATATTTTAAGCTTGACAGTCATTAGAAAACCTTCTGTTACAAGATGCATGGGTGTGTGCTGCTAAGCATGGTTTATGGTAAAACATTCTGATAACAATTAGGTATTTGAGTAAACGGTGTTACAGAAGAGACTTCCAATTGGGCTCCTGTTTTGTTAGCTATATACATGTCAGGTTACGGTATCTTGCTCAGGTATGATCCTAATAAAATTACGCTTACAGTTTAAAATCACTGAGCTTTTACCTTAGGGGTCGGGGGAAGGAGTATAACTGTGAGGTGATAGATAAGGTTGATAAAGCAGGAATTGAGTATAGTAGGGGGAGGGGAGGAAAGGGTAGATAAAGTTTAAAAAAAGTAAGGTACAGTAAGTTGTAGTACGTTAAATTAAATTTAATGAAATTAAGTAAAATTAAGTGAAATAATAAAGTAGTTATAGTACACTGAACGAAATATGTTATAGACAAAAGCTGATAACTGACTTCCCGTGCACAACATCAATACATAAGTACAATTAATTTACAGATTAACATGTTGTGTTAATTGTATTGTTGGTAAAAGAGTTCCCAACCTTTCCAGTTATCCTGGAATTTTAACAAGTTTCCTTTTTTGGCCCATTCCTTTTCATGGTGGAATGTAAGGTCTACCCTTCTGAGTACTTCTGGAATTGTGGGACAAGTCGTACTTTTCCAATGAAATGCGATGCTTATCACTCATCTTGACGGAGTGAATATGACCAACCTGTGTTAAATCATGAGTTGTCCAGTTTGAGCATGGTCTGTAGTTTAGTTATTAATTTGTCATGGTTTTCTTAAATAAGGGAGACAGTGTAATTTCAATTGAACTCCTAGGTAAGTCAGTTTTTTTTCTTATCTCCAGTCAAATGTGTAAAGAGTCTGGAGAGTCATAATCTCAGTGTGAGGGTGCGTTGAATGGAAGAACCATAGTCTTGGCTATACTGTTTTTGCAGAATGATACTTTAACATAGTTGCTGAGGAGAGCAAGGACAACTGAAAGGGATTTGGTTGGGCTTGAGAGTGTTAGAAGTATGTCATCTGCAAAGAGGGAGATTAGTTGTTCTTCATATTTACAAAGAACTCCCCTGATCATTGGTCTTTTTTTATTTTATTTTTTTACTAGAGGTTCTAATGCCATAATAAAAATGGAACCTATAGGACCTTTACTGGAGGCAGTCAGACAAGACAGGGGAATTGCTATGTTCTCCTTAGGAGAATAAAGTAGACACATATGCGGACGGTATGCTGTTCTTTAATTACAGACCCCTCATCTCTCTCCAAGATATTTCGGATTCTTGGCGGAGTATGGTGCAAACGTCAATTTGAAAATTAAACACAGGTAAGTCAGAAGACCTTTCTCTGGGGAACATGGCAGCTGCCCACTTGAGATCTCAATTTGCAGTTATGTGGTGTATGCCACATTAAATACCTGGGTATTTGGCTTACTAGCAAGTAAGAGCAGTTGTATGGTGACAATTTTACCCCTTTGAAGTAGACCCTACAGATGGATCTGTTACAGTGGTTGGGCCTTTGTGTATCTTGGTTTGTCAGAATTAAGTCCGTCAAGATGAACCTTCTCCCCCAACTGCTGTATCTCTTTCAGGCAATCCCGACAGGTATACCAAATGCATTCTTCAAATCTCTAGACGCAGCCATATCTGAGTTAATTTGGAAGTTGGGTGCTTCTAGAATGAAATAGGTGCAGTTGACATTACCGAAGCACTTAGGTGGGGTTGGTTTTTCCTCAGTTAAGACTTACTTCAGAGTAACTCAATCCTATTTGAGTAGTGTATTGGCATGCACAAGATTTGGACAGGTTATGGATAGGATTGGAGAGAGCCCAGATGGGGGGTGGAGGGGGGGAACTCCCAACAGTGGTATGCCTGGATAACCCACTCAAAGACAAGCTGATTTCAAGCAATCCTTTCCCATGTGCAGCTCTGACGAATGGTTTGGCCAAAAATGCATCTTGCACAACTCAGGGGTAGCGTATGATCTCTCTTCAAGAGATATTCAGGGTAAAATCCTTTAAGACTTACTTGTGACAATGGTGCATGCAATCAAATGCTCTGACACTGCCCCCTGATTTAATCCCAGATTAATCTCCATTGGGACTTGACAGGTTTTGGTATTTTCAGGTTCAGGCATATTACAATTCCCAGAGAGGAAAGTACCCTATTTATAGGGACCTGACCCCATTTGAGGATCTTTATACAGCTTGGGAATACTTACTTAGGGGCTCTCTACTCAGAGCCCATAAAGCACACTGCTCAATAGGAGCCTGATACGGGAGTCACGCTCTTGGGCCAACAATAGGAGAAGGTTCACATTCTTACCCTTCTAAGTTCTATGTGTTTCAAGCAGCAGGAACTGAATTGCGAGTTGCTGACAGGGTGGTATAGAATGCCAGAGAAACTACACCACTTGTATGATAATGTTCTGGATCTTTAAAGGAGATGTGGGGTGGAGGTAGGATCTGACAAATATATCTGGTGGTTGTGTGGCTGGCTGGTATGTTACTAGGGAAATATCCATCCTAAGATCAATGAAATTATGGATACTGAGCAACCCTTTCATCCCTTGCCGATGCTTCTGCATCACATACAATTACCACTTTCAATCTAGGATAAATCTTTGCCTAAATATCTACCTATAAGAAGTCCCTTAGCAATGGATTGCGAAGGCAGAGGAAAGATATGGAGAATGGGGTGCAGGGAAGCAATATGAAAGATAAGAGGACAAGGAAACAGAATATAGTGTGTGTAGGGATGGTAGAATGCCCGCCTATGAATATGCTGGTTGTCTTGGTTCTTTGTTAGAAATGTTCAAAGTCAAATAGATAGTAGACATGTGCAATTCGTTTCAGACTGAATTTAAATTCTGCCGAATTTCAGGAATTCGGACATTCGGACACTTCCAAATGTACGAATTGCCAAATTACCGAGTTGCCGAATTTCAGAAGTGCCGACCGAACTGAATTGCCGAAGTGCCGAATTGCCGAAGTGCTTCGGATTTCTGAAAAGTGGCAAAACAGAACAGGGAGGGAAAATGATGACAGAAATCTGCCCCTAACCCTACTGTGAGGATATTTATGGGGTGATAAATATTAAAAATAATATTTTCATAAAAATGATCAAAATGAATTTAATATTTTTTATTACATCAAAATTGATATCTTGGCACTGTTTCCCCAACTATATTAATTTAGAGCTGAGAATTACCCACTGTTTTAATTCTCATAGATCCTGGAGTAAGTTTCATTAGAGGATTTTATTTCACACATTAATCACAAATTCATTATAAAAATATAATTTATTGTGACAATAATAATAATAAAATGTAACACATATACATAAGTATACAATATGGCAGTGATTTAACACAAATTACAGACAGCTAAAAAGCAACAGTTATACCGACATGTATGCAGTTTTCAACAAGATTTACGACAGGACACTTCACTTTGAATCAACACAGAACACAACATCACAACACAACAGTAGCACAGCATAAAGCAATAAAAACTTTGACTGACAGTCATAACTAGTGATGTCGCGAACCCGAAATTTTCGGTAGCGAACGGCGAACGCGAACTTCCGCAAATGTTCGCGAACCGGCGAACCGGGCGAACCGCCATAGACTTCAATGGGCAGGCGAATTTTAAAACACACAGGGACTCTTTCTGGCCACAATAGTGATGGAAAAGTTGTTTCAAGGGGACTAACACCTGGACTGTAGCATGCCGGAGGGGGATCCATGGCAAAACTCCCATGGAAAATTACACAGTTGATACAGAGTCTAGTTTTAATCCATAAAGGGCAGAAATCACCTAACATTCCTAAATCACAATGAATATGGATTGACACCTGACATATGACATATTGACACCTTGACATATGGATTGACACCTGTCCTCAGAGCCCCTGATGCACACGGACACAGAGCAGAATAGAGACTGGTCCCCCTACATTGGGACACTGCTCCCTCGCGCACCGCACTGATGCCGGAGCCGGAAGATGACGTCATCTTCCGGCGCCGGCATCCCTATGCGGCGCGCGAGGGAGCTGAAGAGGAAGCACTGAGTGCTCCCTCGCGCGACCGCCTGCCTGCCCGCCCGCCCGCCCAGGAGCTCAGTAGCACCACTGGACCCCAGGGAATCCCCCCAGCACTCCAAAAGGTAAGGAGGCTGGGGGGATTAAATTTTAAACAAAAAACTAGTGTTAGTGTTTGAGTGTGTGTGTCAGTGTTAGTGTGTGTTAGTGTGTGTGTCTGCTAGTGAGTGTTAGTGTGTGTGTCAGTGTTAGTGTGAGTGAGTGTTAGAGTGAGTGTGAGTGTTAGTGTGTGTGTCAGTGTTAGTGTGAGTGTTAGTGTGTGTGAGTGTTAGTGTGTGTGTCTGCTAGTGAGTGTGAGTGTTAGAGTGAGTGTTAGTGTGTGTCTGCTAGTGAGTGTTTGTGTGAGTGTTAGAGTGAGTGTGAGTGTGTGTGTCTGCTAGTGAGTGTCAGTGAGTGTGTTACTGTGTGTGTCTTACTGAGTGTGTGTTAGTGAGTCTGTTTGATGTCTGTTAGTGAGTGTGTGTTTGTCAATGAGAGTGTATGTTTTGTAAGTGAGTGTGTATGTATGTCTGTCGCTGAGTGTGTCTCTGTCAGTAAATGTGTGTGTCTGTTAGCTAGTGTGTATGCGCCTGTAAGTGAGAGTGTGTGTGTCTTCAGCACTTACCTTTCTCCAGCGCCGGACTCCCTTGGCGCTGAGGATCCCTCAGCCTCTCAGCTCCGAATGCGACCGCGCACGCATTCAAACCGCCCCATAGGAAAGCATTACTCAATGCTTTCCTATGGACGTTCAGTGTGCTCCTCTAGCGGCTGTCGTGAGACAGCCACTAGAGGCTGGATTAACCCTCAGTGAAACATAGCAGTTTCTCTGAAACTGCTATGTTTTCAGCTGCAGGGTTAAAACTAGAGGGACCTGACACCCAGACAACTTAATTGAGCTGATGTGATCTGGGTGTCTGTAGTGGTCCTTTAAAGGACCACTATAGTGCCAGGAAAACATACTCGTTTTCCTGGCACTATAGTGCCCTGAGGGTGCCCCCACCCTCAGGGGCCCCCTCCCACCCAGCTCTGGAAAGGGGAAAAGGGGTAAAACTTACCTTTTTCCAGCGCTGGGCGGAGAGCTCTCCTCCTCCGATCCTCCTCTTCTCCTCCCCGTCGGCTGTATGCGCACGTGCTGCAAGAGCAGCCCGCGCGCATTCAGCCGGTCACATAGGAAAGCATTCAAATGACGCTGGCGTGCTCTCACTGTGAAAATCAGTGCTCTCACTGTGAAAATCACAGTAAGAAGCACGCAAGCGCCTCTAGCGGCTGTCAATGAGACAGCCACTAGAGGAAATAGGGGAAGGCTTAACCCATTCATAAACATAGCAGTTTCTCTGAAACTGCTATGTTTATGAAAAAATAGGTTAACCCTAGCTGGACCTGGCACCCAGACCACTTCATTAAGCTGAAGTGGTCTGGGTGCCTAGAGTGGTCCTTTAAGTGTGTGTGCATCTGCATGCACTGGCGTACATACCGCGGTCGCAGCCCTGTAACACCTGTGACCAGGTGCCCACCGCCATGTGTTGCGGCCCGGCCTGCGCGCTGGGGGGGCCCCACGGATCAATTTTCGCACCGGGGCCCCATGGGTCATGTGTACGCCACTGGTCACCGTATCCACTGTTAGCCTAACACACCCGCTTTAAGGACACTGACTGCTATTCAATCTATAACAGTGAAAAAAGTGTTTTGTTTTTAAATCCAAGCTTTGTGTCACCAGATCTAAGTGGTGGCACTGGTCACCGTATCCACTGTTAGCGTAACACACCCGCTTTAAGGACACTGACTGCTATTCAATATATAACAGTGAAAAAGTGTTTTGTTTTTTTAAATCCAAGCTTTGTGTCACCAGATCTAAGTGGTGGCACTGACTGGGGAAATGGGCACAGTATGCACTGTGAGCCTGACACAGAAGCTGGCAGCAGTGGCAGACAACTAAGTGCAATTACATTACATAGAAAAAATAAATAAAAAAAAAGCATACCCTTATCCCTAACCTAGCTATGCTTTTCCCTATCTTATGAACAGCAGCTACACTTTCCCTCCTCTTACTAAGCATGCAGCTTGAGAATGAATCTAAAATGGATGCCTTCCAGGAGGTGGGAGGGTCTGCTAGGGAGGGTGTGCTGCTAATTGGCTGGAATGTGTCTGCTGACTGTGAGGTACAGGGTCAAAGTTTACTCAATGATGACGAATAGGGGGCGGGTCGAACCGCGCATATGTTCGCCCGCCGTGGCGAACGCGAACATGCTATGTTCGCCAGGAACCGTTCACCAGCGAACCGTTCGGTACATCACTAGTCATAATACTGTTAGCATTTGAATGCTGAGATGTCCCACGATTACAATGATGCCCCTGTGTACAGGTTTCATGATATTTTGGAAAGTTACAGGATCAAAGAAAGAGCTTGTCCATTTCAATATTTACCCAATGATATTTGCCA
>OW240920.1:9197555-9209911 GCA_933207985.1 Pelobates cultripes | reverse complement strand
GGCCTTAAAGGGGCAGTGTCCCAATCTTCCTGATGTCCCAAAAAAGGCGTTTAAAGGGCCAGCACCAGTCACATAAAGAGTCCATAAGCCCCAATATGCCCACCGACAGTCTTAAAGGGCCATACACACCAAATAAAAGTGCATACATTTTCACAATCTCCCAGGGGCCATAGTCATGCGGGAGGAGGCTGGTAAAGAGGCTTCTCCACAACCCAGGGAAACAGGGCAATTTGCCATTTAAAGGGCCCGTTACAAATAGCAGTTTGTAACAAGGTGTCAATCCATATCTGCCAAGTGACCCGATGTAGGGGGAACAGTCCCTATTCCAAGTTTCCAGTCAGTGTGTGTATCAGGGATCCTTAGGACAGGTGTCAATCCATATGCTGTCGGTGTCATATGTCATGCTGCGTCAATCCATATTGATTGTGATTTAGGGAATGTTAGTGATTTCTCTGCCCTTATGGATTAAACCAGACTCTGCACTAACTAATTTTTCAAGTAGAGTTTAGCCATGGATCCCTCCCGCATGCCACAGTCCAGGTGTTAGTCCCCTTGAAACAACTTTTCCATCCCTATTGTGGCCAGAAAGAGTCCCTGTGTGTTTTAAAATTCGCCTCCCCATTGAAGTCAATGGCGTTTCGGGCGGTTCGCCGGTTCGCGAACATTTGCGGAAGTTCGCGTTCGCCGTTCGCGAACCGAAAATTTCGGGTTCGCGACATCACTATTCTACATTACATTTTTTTTTAACTTTGTAAATACCTTTGTTGTGATTAAATCTTTTGTGCTTCATGATTGTTTGACCTCACCTATACAATCTATATATTTCCCTTTATTTGGGTATAACTATGGGAATATCATTAAAGAGGTTTTTTTTCAGTCTACACTATTGTGTTCTTTATATATCTCTTTCATGTGCTGAATACAACATCTGGAAACTGTCTACTGAATATTAAGTATTATTCTGCACACATTTCATACTAAGTGCTTATTATCTAAACAGCCACTTCATATAATATACTGCTCCACTCTTTTCTAGTTTTTTTCTGTATATGTTTTTTGTGTGTTTAAGGGTATCACATTTAGAGTGTTGTCAGCAGTGAGAAAAATCCATACCAACTCTGAGTAGTATTTTACTTAAAATCTTTCAATTTTTTCAAAGAGCGCTAAAAAATGATTTGAGTTTTTTCCAACTTTGCAAATAACACTTTAAACTCCAGCATCCAAAGCCTAAAGCTGAAAATTAAAATTTTACCTTAACCTTTTGTTTAACTCTTAAAAACTTAACACCTCATGCACCCCAATACTAAGTTTAACCAAACTCTAGTCCTAAACTCAATCTTAAAACACTCCATGTATCCACATCTAGATTTAACCACACTCTAATTCTAAATCCTAATCCCTAATACTATCTTGGAAAAGGAGAAGTGCTCACTAACACAGATTTAGACAGATTTGTGAACAATATTTGAGAGAAATAGGCCTTTTATGTACATAGAAAAAGTGTTAGATCTTTGCGTTCAGTTAATGAAAAATAGGGGCAAAAACAAAAGTGTTGCGTTTATAATTTTTGTGACTGGGGAGCAGACAAGCTGTAAATCCAGCCTAATTCCATGGTCCAGAGGATGTGCAGTTCACAAGGGAGAACAAAACCATTAGCCCCAATAGTAGTTTTTCCTCTCTGCTACTTACTCCTTTAAATAATTCTACTTTATTTTAAAACCATTTTAGTGAAAGACCACACATGTTAATATAAGCTGTACCATTTTGGACAATGATTTTATAGAATAATATTATGAAAATAAAAAAAGTGCAGAGTTGAACTGCAAAATTAATAAAAGGAATGGCAGATATGTGAAATTATTCTGAGTATTTGTGTAGATCAAAGGATAATGATCACAAACTCCTGCCCAACCATTGTTATAATATAACTGTTACAAAATTAGTATCATTGTTACAATATCAATAATATTTAATCAGGGCCGTGGCCTGGACGCCGAAGGAGATGGCTGCCTGATCGCGGAGCTCCGTCCTGCTCAGCCATAAACAGCGCACCCTAAGCACACTAACCTGTCCGATGGGACGAAACAAACGGCCGGACTCCCACCCAGCAGAGGGACGGCCGCAATAACAGCAGATCTCGGGCACATTGGACGGCTACCTCCGAACCCCGGCCAGACAGACACGCGCCACGCCGACGGACAGGCCGCAACACCACGGACATCCGAGGCGCAGGGCCCCTCCTTGGCAGACATAAGAGCCAACATTAGGGCCCTCACTGAAGTTATGGTCACCAAGTCAGACCTCCAGGCTCTGTCTGCCAACCTGCACGATGCAATCAGGTCAGAAGTAGCCACCATACAGAGAGATATTGCAGCACAAGATGGTCGCATACAAACCCTAGAAGCCACAAATCAAACAACGGTAAACAGACTGGAGACTACCAATAGAGCAATAACTAAACAGGGCGCAATGCTCCTGCAACTAAGAAGATAGACGGAAGATCTGGACAACAGGGGGCGCAGAGCAAACATACGGATCCGCAATTTACCAGAGGCCCAAGGTGCAGAAGATGTCGCTGCAACCCTCACGGCCCTTTTCATGGAAATTCTGGGCCGTGACGCTCCACAGAGGTTTGAATTCGACCGGGCACACAGAGCCTTGAGACCTAAGCTGGATGGCGGTCCGCCGAGAGACATTATTTGCTGTCTTCATGAATACAAGATAAAAGAGCTCATTATGGCAAAAGCCAGAACCAAACCAACGTGGCGGTTCGGTAGCTCAGAAATAGCCCTTTACCATGACCTGTCGCCACTCACGATAGAGGCAAGAAAGGCCCTGAGACCAGTAACGCAACTACTAAGAAGCCGCAATATCCCGTATAAATGGGGCTTTCCCTTTTGCCTCACAGCAAGATACAACAACGAGTGGAAATCCCTATGCTGGCCCGATGAGGTGCCAAATTTCCTACGAACCATGGGCCTGCCAAATACAGAGGTAGCAGACTGGGTCCTGGGCTCCCTGGAACAGAGGAACAACCAGCCAGCACCAAGAGCCCCGAGACGCCACAGAGAGGACTCTCCGCAAGACCTCCCAGCCCGCAGACACCAACTACCGGCCCAGCAGCAAGCACAACCCAGAGAACACTAGGCCGCACGACAGAGGATTATTGCCACAATGCAGTGCAGCCACTACGAAGAATCTCCCGCAGATGACGATGAACGGACATAGGACACAAAGGACATACAGATAAGTAATTTACACATCTATACATGCAATGCTACAGACATTGACACATGTCCCCACGACGCACACCCCACCCAGACCACTTGCTGATGGCAACGCGGTCAGACTAGGCCCAGAACCACCCGAACTAAAGGTGGTAGTAAAGATATGGCCACACCGCAAAGCCCGTTACTTTGGGGCCGACACATCACCAAGGACAGTTACTAAGTGCCACCCCATGGACGCACCTGGGAAAGACTGCATATTGGGGAGGGGGAATAAGAAGGGTACGTGCAGAGGGCAAGGGACTAAAGGTCTTGAGCAGGACGCACTGCACTCGGATCTGGGAAATGGCCATCACGCTACCCCTGGGGGGTGAGGGGGGGGAGGACGAGGGTCCTGGGAACCCGGGGCGGGGGGGAGGGAGAGGGATAAGGGGAGGCAACTGGGAACATGCACAAGTGGGGAGATGGAACACATGCAATAGCACCCCCTTCTTATCCTCAATGAGCTACATATTTTCAGTA
Organism: Pelobates cultripes; assembly: GCA_933207985.1. NCBI lineage: Eukaryota > Metazoa > Chordata > Amphibia > Anura > Pelobatidae > Pelobates > Pelobates cultripes. Next base: position 9,206,162 of record OW240920.1, on the reverse strand, counting down.
TAGCTATATTCATTGCACTCCGAATTGTTTAAGGTCACCTTTAAAAAAAATAATTAAATAAATAAATAGAAATGTATGCATAAGTATGTACATGTTTCTATGTATACATGAATGATGACACAGCCCCGCCTCACAGCAATTCGGGGGGGATGAGGGGGAGAGACGAGGTGGCGAGATGGAAGCGTAACAGGCTAAGGTGTTCAACAGGACTCGAAGCGGAGGAGTGCACTCCCCCACACATACCACAGACCCTGACGACACTCACGACATGACATGCCCCGACAGCACTATTACCACTACTACCTTACAACAAGCTGTAAGGGGCAGGACAGCACGTTCCATGAGTAATTGCAAATCAGCTTGCAACCATGCCCAATGGCCCACAGAAACTCCACAGAAACACCCTCAACCTCCCCCCCCCCGAATAACACTGCAGATACTTAGGTACCCTGGACTTGGAACCACCCCACCCCCAAACCAGCCCCCATGGGACCCACCCCCTCAGATGAGGTGACACCCCGACTCTCACCGCAAACAAGACGACTGACAGCTATCTAGGGAGATGACGCATCACGCTAACTGCACGTGGAACACAGACCTAGGCTTAGGTCAAGACAAATGCGAATACCACCTCATTGACAAGGTTACCACAGAGCCACCCATACTGTACAACATGGTGCACCCGCTTAGCTACACATATAGTGGGAATGATGACTCACAACACACTAATAGATTATTTCGAACACACTACAAGGTACAGGCCACTACCTGACGTAATACCCGTGTAGACTAACCATGGGAGACCCACTGCCGACGCCCATCCGGACGTAGAAACCGGCGGTACGGCTCTGAATATCTACCCAGTTACATGGAGCCTTCCCATATTGGGAGCGGGAATACAATCAAACACCACTTACACTAACACACACACGGCAATAGAAGGGGAGGAGAACAGCCACGTCTGACCCTTGGACACAAAGGGGAGGCGAACACTTACACCCGACCTCTAGCACCCCACGACAGGAAACACAACACACAAACACCACCCCATGCTACCCCTACCCTATCGTACCTTCCCTGATCACCCGTACCATCCCAGGAGGGGGCTCGCCGGGGCGCGTCCGGGCCGACCCGTAGGAGAGTGCTCGTGACGCCCTCCCAGTCCTGAGGGCAGGGACGGCGGAGCTGACCCATTCGGTAATGCAGGGAACACGAATGGCATATACACCGTCACCCTTAGTGGTGCACTCCCAAAATTGTAGAGGACTTAACATTCCGGAAAGAAGGTCGCACCTCTTGCGCAGTCTCAAACAACAACATGTGTCAGTGGCAATGCTCCAAGAAACGTATCTCAGACCAGATACAAACAAACTACTCAAAGATAAAACGTATCCAACAAATTACTATAGTAACCACCCAACGGCACGTAAAGCTGGAACGGCAATCCTTCTGGCATCACACCTACAATTCAATCCAACGGACACGCTATCGGATAGGGGAGGCAGATTCCTCTTCGTCAAGGGTGAGATAGCACGGAAGGTGTATACCTTCGCCACGGTATACACACCCAACAGTGGCCAAGCCAGCTTCCTCAGGAGAACACTGACGAAGTTATCCCGATTCACGGAGGGCACCCTTGTACTGGGAGGTGATCTTAATGTCCCACTGGATCCTAGGGTGGACACCTCTAAGGGCCATAGCAGTGTACCAACAGCGGCACTAAAGACAGTGCACAAAGCCCTCAGGGACCTGAGGCTGGTAGATACATGGAGAGCATTCAATCCAGAGGGAAGGGACTACACGTACTACTCCACTGTCCACGACAGATACTCCAGAATTGATTATATCCTGGTGCAACAAGAGGGACTCACGTACGTACAGAAAACAGCTATCCTCTCCACGACATGGTCGGACCACAGCGCGGCACAGGCAACCGTGGCTTCACCCCTGTTCAGACCGACTAAAACGGCTTGGAGGCTAAACGACTCCTTGCTGACGGACGTGACGACGAAGGAGAAGATCGCAGAACACCTAAACCAGTACTTTGAGGAGAACAACACGGACGACGTGACACCCATGTCGATCTGGGAAGCACATAAAAGCGTGATCATTGGCCACCTTATCCGCACGGCCACCCAACGAAAGAAGGAGGCCGGTCAGCAAATCAGGGAGCTCGCACGACAAATCTCAGATTTGGAAACGGCACACAAACTGGATCAACAAGAACAGACCTACAGGATACTGATAGCGACCAGAAAACAGCTGGCAGAGATTCTAGAATGCAGACATGCAAGAACAATACAGCGTTCGTGCGCCTTCTTCTACACACACGCCAACAAGGGAAGCAAACTCCTAGCACAGATGCTGAGGGGCACACAGAGCAGGGCACAGGTACAAGCAATACGTACCACACACAACCGTACCACACAATTTCCGGAAGAAATCGCGAATGAATTTAAAAGGTTTTACACTAAACTGTACAATACAAACGAGGACGAAGGAGATCCCCCAAGGGCCGCAAAACAGAGAGACACGGCAGAATACCTGAGGAATTTCCAACCGAAAGCCCTCACACCGGAAGAGGCAGAGGAACTCGAAGCTCCGATCACCTAAGGGGAAATCCGACTAGCACTGAAAGAAGCGAAAACAGGGAAAGCACCGGGCCCAGATGGCTTCCCGGTGGAATATCTTAAGAAATTCGGACACACCCTCGTACCACATCTCACCAGAGCCCTGAACAGCCTGAGGGAAGGCACAGCCTTCCACAGAGAGACTCTGGCCGCAACAATAGCGGTGATCCCGAAGCCGGGAAAGAACACCGAACAGGTCGGAAACTACCGCCCAATCTCACTCCTCAATATGGACGTCAAGCTGTTCTCGAAGGTCCTGACTAAAAGACTACAAAGGCACATGGCTAGACTAATACATCCAGACCAGACGGGCTTCATACCTGGCCGAGAGGCCAGGGACAACACCCTAAGGTTATTCGCCATACAACATCTATCAAAGAAAATGGGAACGAAGCTACTACTGCTGTCGACAGACGCTGAAAAAGCCTTAGACAGAGTAGACTGGCACTTCATGACGGAGACACTACGCGTGACAGGCATTGGAAACGGCATGCTCACATGGATCACAGCACTATACAACCAACCGACTGCCAGGATTCGAGTAAATGGGGCACTCACAGACAACTTCAACACCAAGAATGGCACGAGACAGGGTTGCCCGCTGTCACCCCTACTGTTCGCCCTCACTTCTAGACTGGATCAGGAAAAATGAAAGTATAATGGGCTTTAGACACGGAACACACGAACACAAAGTGGCCGCATACGCGGATGACATGCTATTTTTTTCTCGAGCACCCACTAACCTCCGCCACACAGTTAATGTCGGAATTCAAAACATATGGACGTTTGTCTGGACTCAAATTGAACTTGACGAAATGTGAAATCTTAAACGTCACCGTCCCTGAGGAAGAATGCGCTCAGATCAAAAGGCAATATCCCTTCCACTGGTGCCCAAGCCGAATGAAATAACTCGGGCTGTGGGTCATACGCGAGGCCAAGGACATCTACGCCCAAAATCACATACCCCTACTGAAGACCATTCTCGGGGACCTCAAAAGATGGCACTACCCCCACATATCTTGGCTGGGGAGAATTGCAGTGATAAAAATGAATGTTTTACCTAGGCTACTCTACATATTTCACACAGCCCCACAGGCGATTCCGCAGGCATTTTTCAGGACACTTAAAACAGCAATCACACAATATATTTGGAGAGGGGAGAAGGCCCGCTTTGATAAGCTCTGCCTACCAAGAAGCTGGGGAGGGTTAGCCCTGCCCGACATTAGAAAATATCACCAGGCCACGGCACTGCAGAGGCTGAAGGAACTTCACACAGACACACCCGACAGAAGGTGGGTAACGCTCTGGAGGGAATCCACCGAGAAAAGACTGCACACACTGATTTGGCACAGAGAGGCAGACGCACACATAATATTGGGAGAGGACTCCCCACTCACACACACTCTGAGACACTGGAACAAGTTGAGGAAAGGACAGCAGATCTCACCCAAACCGAGCCCGCTGATACTGATCACGTACAACCCCAACCTGGGAGACAGCCTCCCGCCGACGGCTTGGCCGATGGAGCACCGAGACGGATACATACCTATCTACGCAACCCTAAGCAACACGGGAGTGAAACCACTGCGAGACATATTGGAAGAGAGACCACACACACTAATGCACCAATTCCATTACGCCCAACTGACCCACTACTACCACAACCTACCACATAGAGCCAAAATACACAGGGACCTCATGTGGTTCGAGAACCTATGCACTCAGACAACAGAGAGTGAAGGGAGGGTCTCCATGATATATCAAAGCATTCTGACAGGACATAGAACAGAAAACACCCTATACAAAAGGCAGTGGGAGGAATGGACAGGTGAATCTTTTGCGGATACCCAGTGGGAAAAGATCTTAATACTACAACACAAAAGCTCCACTAGCTCCCACTACCAGGAGGTAAACTACAAGCTTCTTACACACTGGTATCGCACCCCCTCCCTGATAAACCGCTACGCACCAACCATTCCGAACATGTGCTGGAGATGCGGAGACGGCCCCGGAACCCTGAAGCACATCTGGTGGGATTGCGATAAAATTAAACCGTACTGGGAGAACATTGAACAGGAAATAGAACACATCCTAGGAGACCCTATAGACCTGACAATGGGAGCGGCCCTCATACACCACACGGAATGACCCATACCCTCTTACAAAAAGTCAATCCTGAGACACCTGCTAAATGCGGCTAAATCCCTAATCCCACTGCACTGGAGGGAAGAATATATACCCACAATAGAACAATGGAAGAATAAAGTAGACGACATAAGAAGGGCAGAAGCCAAAATAGCAGAAACAATAGGCAAGGAGGAAAAACATACAGAATTATGGACACCCTGGATATTGTACATCGCTTAAGACAGGACACAGAAAGAGTACACCCAACCGGGAGAGCCGGAATGAGCGCAGGAGGGGGCCCAGACGCGACACAGAGTGAGACAGACACCCTCCTTCCCTCTCCACCTCCCCCCTTCCCTCCTCCCCCCCTACTTCCCCTCCCTATCCTCAAAGGGAGAAGACCTTCACACACACATAATATGAAGGAATGTGGAGAAAAAGGAGACATTTACACTAGTAGCAGATATTAATCACGAATAGAACAGAGAGACACGAACTCCAAAGTGGAGGACACATAACAAACATCGCAACCATGGAGCACACAAAGCAGCAACACACACAAGTAACACATGCTGAGCGACCACAGACATAATAGCAAATAAACTAAAAATCAAAAACAAGACAACATAACTCTTTACACCCAAGTATAAACCTAGACACACGACAAATATGAAAATAAAGAAAGAAAGTAAAAAGCTTACACTCAACAAAGTCACAGGACAAGGGAAAAGGATAAGTAGTAAGGAGACATGAAACAAACGTTCAGATATGCAGAAGGAACAGACATGACATCTGATGACAGAACTGCGGGCACGCGACAAAACGAGAACTCAGGCCCACACATACTAATCCTACCATAATCAGACAAACACCAAATAATGATTGAATAACTCTGACACGTAAACAGCAATAGAGGGACTGAACAGAGTCTGGAAAGTCTCCCGCCCCAACGCCCATGATCAGGTTAACACCTGGGTAAACAGTGAGAATTGGTGAATTCAAAAACCATAGCTGTAACACTAGAAATTACCAGGGACCTGCATGTCCGGCAATATTGTTGGCCAGCGAGCCCGAGAACGTTCCCACACGTCATGCTACCTACGCTAATGAATGGTGCTCATGCTATTGTAGATCATGATATGTCTCTTGGGACCTGCGAGTCCTATTTTTTCTCGACTTTGACAACACAAATAAAATAGATTTACAAAAAAAATAAAAAATAAAATAATATTTAATCATATCGCACATTAATGTATAGTTTATGTCAGACAGACATGTGTAATATGTTCCGTTCTGAATCTGATTTTGTCTGAATTCGGTCAAATTCAGAAATCTGGAAATGTCCAAATTTCCGAATTGATGGAAAAACTAAAAAAATATTTTTGGATCCATTAGTTTTGACTAGGATAGCAAATTAGGGAGTTATCTACTAAACATCTGTAAGTGAAAAACTGAGAAGAGTGCTTTTCTTAATTCTGATATATTACAAGTTTAGTAGATAATCCCCTAAATTGGTACTTTGTAAATTTATGACTGGCACTTTCATTCATTCCCCATATGTAATTATGCTAATCTAGGGGGGAGGGGTTAGAAGAGTTTCGATACATACCTATTTAGGGGTTTAAATAAATGTCCCTTTCCGTCTCATTAGAGATGTTACCTTCTAGCTAAAGAAAGCAAGGTGAATTGTTAATGTAGGACTCTCCTAAGAGGATTTGCCTTGACGTGGCAGGTGAGCTTACACTTAAATGACCTTTGGAGTGATGCCGAAGACCCCCATTTATATAAATATGTGCAGGGATTTGGGAAGAGTTCAGGTAACTCATTTCTTTGGTTTTTATTGTATGTATTAGGGCTGATGTGTACTATGGTCATTGCTCCAACCAGAAGCAGTCGGAGCTTGAGCGCAGGACTTATATCTGTATATTAATAATGGGAATCTGTATTTTAAAATGTAATCAAATTTTGGTTGAATTTCAGTTGTTCTGAATCATTATTTTTCCAAATTTGGCACAAATGAAATTAGAAACCGAATGAATCCTACTCAAACAAAACAACGTTATCCCCATGCACACCTCTAATGTCAGGGTACCTTGCTGTTAGTCAGTACCTACCTTGTATCTCAGGGTATTTCAGTGTTATGAGCATTCCGTGTCTGAGTGTAGCCGTAACAGCCTCTATTCCAGCTATAAACAGGTTGTGAATAATCATTATAAGATTCATCTCAATAAAATCTGTGTTTGGATCATTTTTCTCCTGTAAAAACAGACATGATCTATATTATCATTGTAATAAATGCCAATACAAACTATTATGTACTACTCCAAATGTAAACACACGGGGGTACAGTTATAAACTTTAATTTGACTCCAGTCTTACACATTATTATCCAGGTGATTGGACACAAATAATTTGAGTTGAAACATTGCCTGCTGTATTCAAAAAAGCTTTGTTGAATGTACCATTGAGTTGCAGGACCTTTCTTTTGCTTAAATGCGCTAATGATGGCAATTTCGAGGTTGATGTTTACACACAGCCGTGGGTATTGATGATGCTAATAAGTGAGAGATATATCATTAAAGGGACTCTCCAGTGCCAGGAAAAACAAACCGGTTTTCCTGGCACTGCAGAATCCTGTAGTACCCCCCTCCCTCCCACTTCCCATCCCATGTTGCTGAAGGGGTTAAAACTCCTTCAGTGACTTACTTGAATCCAGCGCTGATGTCCCCCGGCACTGGGTCAGGCTTTGCCCAAGCTCCTACCGCACACGCGCATTAGACCTCCCCATAGGAAAGCATTATTTAATGCTTTCCTATGGGGATTCCGGCAATGCTGGAGGTCCTCATGCATAGCGTGAAGATGTCCAGCACGTTTGAACACTTTTTGTGTTTTAAGAACCGGGAAGTCCCTCTAGTGGCTGTCTGGTAGACAGCCACTAGAGGAGGACTTAACCCTGCAATGTAATGATTGCAGTTTTTATAAACTGCAATCATTACAGTTGCAAGGTTAAGGGTGATGAGAGTTGGCACCCAGACCACTCCAATGGGCAGAAGTGGTCTGGGTGCGTGGAGTGTCCCTTTAAAGGACCATGCCATAACCAATATAATGTACTGTAGTGGATATGGTGACAGGAATATTCTGGTACCTCCCATTTTTGTAAGTAGTCAATCCACACCTCCTCTCGCTCAGCCAGGAGAATTGGAAGTTCACCTGAGCAAAGATGTTCAATGCAGGGGGAGCTAATTGGTTTATCTCAGACAGAGAGTTTCCAGTTCTCCTGTAGGCAGTAGTGGAGATGGGGAGCTGCACTCAGTGAACCCCAGGTAAGAAGCCAAACCATTCTAAAATGTACATTACTCTGGGCAATAACCACTATAGGCACCATAACCACTACAGTGCACTGAAAAGAGTTGATCATTTTTCTTTGGAAAGATTGTGATCTCTGGAATGTTAGTGTTTAAAGTAAGGTATACACCTCATTTTCATTGATCTGGTAATGATCAAAGTGTTTTCAGAATGTATCCTTGGATTGTGATTGATTGGATATTAATTGCTCATCGACAATCATTAAAATGTCAGTAATTTCTAACTTAACATTTTGATTGACCTCATGATTTCAAAGCTTGAATGAAAATCTTAATTTAATATACCTCCAAATTATCCATATCTACGAGACCTCCCATTTAGAAAGTATCACTCCAAATCATCACCCTAGTGTTGAATATGAAACTACTGAAAATATTTATGTATTATGACTATTGCTTATTATTATTATAATTAGTAGTAGTAGTAGTAGTAGTAGTACTTATATATGATAATTCTGTATTAGTATCTCATTAATATATGTAAC
>OW240920.1:8775055-9192555 GCA_933207985.1 Pelobates cultripes | reverse complement strand
ATTATGATGTAACATGGACATGGATATCAATACTTAGCTGAAACAGAGGGAGTTTGAAGTAAAGTAAGCAGTATGAGGGATAGAAACTCGACCTTCTAAGAACTCTCATATAATAGAAAGTTGTGACTACATCTTGTTCTATGCTCAATGAATGTGACACAAGTGGTGTATGAATGGGCAGGTTAGTGACATTATGTTATGGTTTTAAAACAAACCATAAACAGAGGGAATGTAGAATATTGCATATTCTATGTTTCTATTGATTATATATATGGATGTGTGGATTGACATAAGTAACAGATGGTATAAGTCACAAGGCTTTCTTTGTCCGAGAGCTCTGGAATGTGGATGTGGGGGTCTTGACCTTATATGGCTAGAGTTAAATGCTGACGTTAGTATGAGCATTTCTATATAGTAACAGAGGGACATGAGGTCACTCTCTCTCTCTGGGCTCTTGGCTCTGGGCTCTCTCTGGCTCTCTCTCTAGATGTAAAGATGTAAGGATGCAAAAGAAGTCCAGCAATTACCATCTGCTGTTGAATGTCCATTATCCTGTAACATCATTTATTATGTTTTATTATGTATCTGTAACTAAGAATAAACCTGAAGAAACCGTAAGTCAGATTGCGTATTAGTACTTTTCAATAATAAAGACATATATTATTGTGGCGAGCATTTGGCCCAAGACTATATATACAAAAGACGTGTATATATATATCAATCAACTGAAGATAAGAAGAAATTAAGAAGATTCAACATTAACACCATTTCAAATTACATATATATATATATATATATATATATATAATATTATATCTATTAAACACCTATTTCACACTTTTGATGCTCTTCTTTGCCTTTTCACTCCCCCTCCTTCTACCACCTTATCTGCCACAAACATGGCATCTCACTTCAATGAGAAAATCTCTACAATTAGAGAAGAGATTGCTAATTTCTCTCCTTCCCCTACCAACACATCACCCAACTCCACACCCTCCACCATTCTACACTCATTTGCACCTGCTACAGCAGAAGAGGTTTCTGCTCTGCTTTGGTCCTCCAGCCCCACCACCTTTTCCCTTGATCCTATTCCTTCATATCTCATCCGCACTTTGTTTCCCTCTCTTTAGAAAAATGACTACCCAAAAGGTTGACGAAGACTGGTGGTAGAATTAGTGTATGGAAAGTGTTACAATACCACCATTTGAAATACTCTAGGGTGACTACTTTTCAAAAATATATGGTTTGATGGGGGTAAATTACATTGGCTGGCTTAAAAAATGTCCCAAATAGGACATGGGTGCAAGATGATCAGCTGTGAAAATTCCAAGTTGGAAAACTGGAATGTACACCCTCCAAATAAGGTCTTTATACATGTGGGGTATCACTGTACTTAGGAGATGTTGCTGAAAACATATTAGGGTGTTTTTGGCAGTAACCCTTAAAGTTCTCAGTACATGTATTCTTAAATTGCTATGTTTGTCATAAAAATCACCAGTTATTATTTTTTTTTTTACATTTGGCATAGATTGGTGGTTGCATGAAAAGAGTCAAAATACCCCAGGTTTAATACCTTAGGTTGTCTTCTTTTAAAAAATATATACATTTGAAGGCTTATTCAGAGATTCCTGACAGATATCAGTGTTACAATGCAACTAGCGTTAATTAAAAAAAAAAAAATTATTTGGAAATATAGCAAAGTGCTACTTGTACTTATAGCCCTATAACTTTCCACAAAAAAAAAAGCTAAGAACATGTCATTGGGTATTTCTAAACTCAGGACAAAAATTAGAAACTATTTAGCATGGGTGTTTTTCAGCGGTTGTAGATGTGTAACAGATTTTGGGGGTCAAAGTTAGAGAATTTTTTTTTTTTTTTAAATATTTTATCATCATATTTTATATTTTTTTATAGTAAATTATATGATATGATGAAAATAATAGTACTTTTATAGAGACCATTTAATGGTGAGAAATGATATGCAATATGTGTGGGTACAGTAAATGAGTAAGAAGAAAAACACAAACACCGCGGAAATTTAAAAATAGCCCTGGTCCTTAACGGTAAGAAAATTGAAAAATGGTCTGGTCACTAAGGGGTTAAACCAACCAAGGAGAAACAGTGCCAAAATATTGATTTTTGATATTAAGAAAAAAGTTATTGATTAATTTTTGATCATTTTTATAAAATATAATTTTTTAATAAGATTACCCCATAAATATCTTCCATTTAAGAAGACTATGCTGAAAAAAGAGAAATGAGTTTTGATGCTGTAAACCCAATACAGAAACTCAGCGTTCTCCTATTCTTTGTTTTTGTTTATGAATCGGGTTTACAGCACCAATATTCTGCCAAGACAAACTGACAAATGGGCTAAATTCAAGTGTCCTAAAAAAATTTTTATTATCAGCTTGTCCTTGTTTAGTAGATTCTCCTGATGACCTGAGTAGTTTAATAGCAACAAAGACTATGAGAACTCTGAAAATGTACAAAAGCTAAGAGAAGCTCAGTAGCTTGCCCTTCGGTAAATCCCTGCTCAGGTCTCAAAATAGTTTTTGCATATTCCAAAGCATATCAGACTCATCCCATCCATAAGGGCAGTCTAGAACCAAAATGCAGACACGTTTTTTTTCTGTGCCTATAGGCACTAGACTGCTACATCTCACTGATTAAATCCAAAGAATGCTGAAATGTTTATCTGGGGCTGCTGTATCTCTCATGTAGAGATAATTTGCTGTTATTTTGGTTCTGGAATGCCCTTATGCGTGGGATCAGTCTGATATACCCATGTAACTATTTTGAGACCTGATAGGGGATTTATCAAAGGACAAGCAATGGAGTTTCTCGAAGCCTTTGTCCATTCTAAGTTCTCGTATTCATTGGTTTTGTAATACTTTAAAATCCCTATCTACAGGTCAAACCCTGCTCACCCCACCAATTGATTAGGGATCTCAAAGCTGCCACCTTATTTATTTTTCTTTGTCAACCACCTTTGTAAAGAAGAATGCCTTATAATCGTTCCCTTCTTGTTTAGAGTGGATTTTTTTTCCCTTTTCTGTAAATATACCACAATAAATTCTAACTTTAATCAGCATGTTTTCCTTCTTATTTTTTCTGTCAAGTTTGCTTGCACTCATCAGTGTGTGCTCATTTATACATTCCAAACATAAATACAATTACATTTATATTTCAGCTTATAAACTATGCAATTTAACCATTCAAGTATTTATAGATTACACTGTTTCTAATAGGTTTTCCTTTTTATAATGCATTTTCTGAACACTTAGCTCCACTTGTCTTGACACGTACATGCAAATGTATGGAATAAACTCTTAAATAATGACATTTACCTGTCCCCATGGGCAGCTCATAATGTGAAAAGTCTCCTCTACCACTGCCAAGAACTTCACAAACCTCTCATCCTTGTACTCATAACGGTTCCCAAATATGATTGAGAAAAGGACATTGGACAATGCATCCATGAACAGTCTGGTTACATCCAGGGATTTCCCTACATTGAAATGATCAGTGGTTAATGGGCAAGAATTCTGAAAATGTGAGTGTGTTACAGAGTATGTTTGAGCTAGAACGGTTATTTTTTAACAAGGGGTGGTAGAGCCAGTGCTGCGGTCGCGTGCCTGTCAGATTTCGATACATACATCTAGTGTGTGGAGCTAATATATGACTTCTACGGTGTAATCAATAGGAATCTGGAATAGATAAGGGAAAAATAATGGTGCAGATAATTTCTACAATATATAGAGAAGTGTATTATAGTGGATAGTGTGCACTCAGAAAAAAAGTCAGATAAATACTGGGCTCTAGTGAATGACGGTTTTTGGATCCTAAGGGAAATCCACAACCCTCTTCCATGAATGGTTCCACTAAATGGTGTGAATAGTGCAGAAAACAAAGAAATGCACTATAGTGTAACACTGTATATAAAGAACAGTATATAGGTGGTAATGGCTGCACTGACATAGTTCCATTAAAATAAGGCAGCATCAGCTTAAATGAGGGATAGAAGCATAAAACCAATGAAAATAAATATAATAAATATAACAAAGAAAAAGTCCACAATGGGATATAGTCACATTGAAAGCCAAATGTCCAAAATGCTGAGATCACCAAATTTGAAAATATCAGTCACAGAGGTGGGGTAAAATCACCTTTTTAAGGCAAAGAGAGTGGGTCTGTGGCCTTGATGGTAATTTTAAAAACTAGACATGCTTGTATTCCTGACACTATGGTGTTCCTTTATTCATCACTTTATTGCATAATTTGTGACAGTGGCACTTTAATGCATGTTTAGAGTCCATTATGTGACAGACTGCCGTCACTAAGTACCTTGCCCACTGCATATTCGTGTGTTTTCCCCTTGTATCGTGTGGTCCCTCTGTGTTTTCCCATGTATTTTTATGCCTTTCATGTATTGTGCCTGTATATGCAGCAGCTCTGTAGTATAGAAGTGAAATGTATTGCTGTCTGTGTCTCTCCCCCTTCCCCCTCCCTTTTCCTGTCCCAGCAGGACGTTGCCACAAAGACACTGCCAGCCCAGTTTAACATAGATGCATTGCCCTTCCTCCCCTTCAGCTTCTTGGGATTGAAACCCCTGTTGTTTGTGTTGGAGACCTTATGTAGGGGTCTGTGTTTGTAAACCCATGTGTAACAAAATAAACAAAGTCAGTCAATGTCGTAACCTCCAGGACTGTGTTTCGTCCAGTTATTGGGGGGAAAATAAATGCCTGCTTGTTGTAAGGGTTCCTTAATGGCTGTAGGAAGCAAATTAGTGGAGGTAACCGGTCGGGTTACCCGGGGTCCACTACACATTACAAAGCACGGTGTGGGGGCATTAATGTGGGTGCCAGGTTTTAATGCAGTAGGTTTAGGTTTAATATTACAAGTGGTCCTAAAGAATGAATTCAGGGACCTAGGAAGTAAGCTAAAGAAAAGGACCTCCAAGATAATATTTTCAGAAATATTACCTGTTCTGTGCATAGCTGAAGTCTTGGTGCAAGAAAGAGGGTTTGGGTTTTTTTGAGCACTGGGACGATTTTGCGCTTGTGTACAACCTGTATAGCCGTGATGGATTGCACCTAAACAGAAGAGGGTCTGCAATGCTGGGGGATAGGATGGATAGTAGGTTGGAGGAGATTTTAAACTAATAGTGGGGGGGAGGGTCAAAGCAATCTAGAAAATGGAGATAGGATAGAAAGGAGATGGGCTTTAGTTCAGTGTAAGGGTGGTGGAGATGGGTGGATGGGAAAGCTCAGAACAGAGGAGGAATGTAATATTGATGAAAATTCACAAAAAGTACAAATGACTCATGATGATATTAAATGTATGCTTACTAATGCAAGGAGCCTATATAACAAAATGGGGGAACTAGAGGCAATAGCATACACTAAACAATATGATATAATAGTCATAACAGAAAAATGGTGGGATGAGACACATGACTGGGCAGATAACTTAAATGGGTACACGTTATTTAGGAAGGATAGGAAAAACAAAAGGGGTGGTGGGGTATGTTTATATGTCAACCATGAGTTAAAGTCAAATCTTAGGCATGTGGAGTGTGACGAGGAAAATGTGAAAGCTACATGGGTAGATATCTGCTTGGGACAAACGATGAGAAATCAATTATTGGTTGCAATATGTTATAAACCACCGAATATAAATATTCATGAGGAAGAACAGCTGTTAGAGCAAATTGGGAAAGCTGCAAATCTGGGTAGCACGTTAATTATTGGAGATTTTAATTACCTGGACATGAATTGGGATAGAGTAACTAGTACTTTAACAAGAGGAATCAGGTTTTTGAATGTGTTAAATGACACCTTCATGTCACAACTGGTACAAGCACCCACTATAAAGGTTGCTTGTCTGGATCTCATTATAACAAACAATGTTGATCTTTTGACCAACATTCAAGTAGGGGAGCATTTGGGAAACAGTGATCACAATATGGTAATTTTTTTAATAAACCTAAAAAAGCAAAAGCACATGGGGTATACTAAAAAGTATAATTTAAAAAAACGGCAATTTCAATAAAATAAGGGCAGCTCTACAACATATCGACTGGCATAAACTTATTAGTGAAAAAAACACTGATGGTAAATGGACATTCTATACATTCATGAGAATCCTATGGAAAGAGGTATGCAAATGATTGCTGCAAAAAACTTGCAGATAACTTGTGATTGGATGACTCGAGACAAGGTACTGATTAAAGAAAATGAATGTAAATAAAGCTCCGGGGCCTGACGGTATTCACATACGAGTACTTAAGGAGCAAAGTGGGGAAATAAGTGAACCTCTGTATTTAATCTTTCAAGATTCTTTTGTTTCAGGTATTGTACCAGAGGACTGGAGGAAGGCAGATGTCATTCCTGTATTTAAAAAGGGTTCAAAATCCTTGCCTGGAAATTATAGACCTGTGAGCTTAACTTCTGTGACTGGGGAAATATTTGAAGGGCTATTAAGGGATAATATGCAGGAATTAATTGGGAAGAACTTTGTTATTAGCAATAATCTGTAAGTGGTAAGTGGTGTCCCTCAGGGTTCGGTTTTGGGACCGCTTCTATTTAACATATTTATAAATGATCTTGCAATAGGCATTGAAAGCCATGTTTTAGTAGATGACACAAAACTTTGTAAAGTAATCAAATGTGAGCACAATATTGCTTTGCTGCAGATGAATTTAGATAGATTAGGGGGCTGGGCACTAAAATGCCTGTCCTAACGTGTCTTATACCCCACCTCCTATAGACTGTAAGCTCGTTTGAGTAGGGTACTCTTCAACCTATTGTTCCTGGTAGTTTTCTTGTAATTGTCCAATTTATAGTTAAATCCCCATCTCATAGTATTGTAAAGCGCAACGGAATCTGTTGGCGCTATATAAATGGCAATAATTATTATAATAATAAAATGGCAGATCCCTGGCATACCTGGGCACAAACACACCTGCTCATATACAAGCACTTACTGTGGCGAAAGCTAAGGCAAAATATGAATCTTTGTGTCACTGGTACACGGCAAAACGATCCCATGGTGCTTGCAACGGTTGCCTAGAGACTGTTTATGACTGTTTCCGATGACACTCATCAGTATGTAAAATTGAAGGACTTGTTCCTTTATAATACTTCATACCTCCCAAACCATTAACTGCTACATTGCTCTGTAAATATTTGATAGCCTCACTCTGTAAATATGTTCCGGTCTTGAAGTGTACCCGTATCAGTTGAATTTAATTTACTTATTTTGAATTTAGTTGAATTTAATTTACTTATATATGACAACACACCACACTGCAGTAATTGTAAACTAAGGGTATATACGTGACACTCTGATCTTATCTACTGGACAGTGTAGTATTACCACTGAAACACAACACAACCAACGCAGACTGCACATAATAGGGGGGTAGCCAGTGACTTGGCCCCACACTTCTCAAGCCTACGAATCTCACAAAGGAATGTACTAATACAAAAAACAGCATCCCACCTCCATACTACCCCCACACCTAATCCAAGTCCTTATGGAGGGAGCGGGCAGTAAGTTTCCCCCCTTACTTTACTTCCCAACTAGCATACCCAATCTCCAATGCAGGCAGATTAGGCAGATTGGGAGATACATCACGACCATGGCGCTGCCCAATCTACGTGACCCCCCGAGCTCAGGGTTACGGAGCACCCCACCCAGCCTACAAGAATAGCAACCGAGTTGGCTTCACCCCAAAAGTCTAGAATAGCATGCCTTAGCCTGTTTATTACATATATTTGTCATTTTTGCAAAACTTGTATGCATATGTTACCTATAACTCATATCACTTGTTTTCCTAAAGAAAAATTGTGCATTGTATGTCTATATCTAACTTACAACAATGATGTTATTGTTATTTTTTTTTTCATGCACTCAAAAATAAAGAATTAAAAAAAAATGGCAGATGAAATTTAATGTAGAGAAATGCAAAGTTATGCACTTCGGGGTCAAGAATGCACAAGCAACTTACACCCTAAATGGTAATGAATTAGGGATAACCACAAACGATAAGTATTTGGGAATTGTTATAGACAACAAATTAGGCAATGTCAATCTACAGTTGCTAAGAACAGTAAGATTTTGTCATGTATAAATAAGGGCATAAATTCTCAGGATAAAAATATAATTTTGTCTCTTTATAAATCGCTGGTAAGACAACACCTTGAATATGCTGTGCAATTTTGGGTACCTGTTCTAAAGAGGGATGATGATCCTGATGAGCTACAAAATTGATAAAAGGAAAGAAGCATTTTAGTTACAAAGAAAGGTTAAAAAATTAAAATCTCTTTAGTTTGGAAAAAATGCTCCTCAGAGAGGATATGATAACATTATGCAAAAATATTCGGGGCCAGTACAAACCATTGTCTGGAAATCTATTCATAAACAGAGCTATTCATAGGACACAAGGTCACACATTTAGGCTGGAAGAAAGGAGATTTCATCTAAGGCAAAGAAAAGGTTTGTTTTTTTTTACAGTAAGAACTATAAGGATATGGAATTCTCTGCCTGAATATGTGGTTTTATCAGAGTCTATATAGATGCTTAAACAGCAATTGGATAAATACTTCCAAAAACATAACATTTTCTAATTATTTCTAATTAGTGGGGTAATAGCTGCTTGATCCAAGGAGATATCAGACTGACATTTTGGGGTCAAGAAGGTTTTTTTTCCCTTCTTTTGGATCAACAGCACAAACATATGTGAGGAAGGCTGAACTTGATGGAGACAAGTCTCTTTTCCGCTATGTAACTATGTAACAGAATTGTAATAAAAATGTACCTGTTGGCTAAAGCCCCTGACCGTTTTCCATCCTGCAATGCCGCTATAGGGTAGGGTTTACATTTATAGAAAACAAAACAAAAGAGAGGCACCCTTTGAGTGCATAATACGTCTACATCTTGTGAGTGCATTTTTGTACAGCGCATATTATTTGTTAAAATTATATTACACTATGTTTTGTCTATGTTCTTTTTAGCTTCCACAGCCGTATCCCATATGTGTTTTGCTGGTTTACATTTATAGAGCCTCATTTTGCATTTCTTTTTAATGTGTTCAAGCCATTTTGTGTGTTCCTTGTGTACCAGAGTGTGTGAGTCTGGGAGGAAGTGGGGAGGAATTTATGTAAACTGGTACAAACCTTTCAGTAATTTAAGCTCTTCCACCACACTTTTAGCTTCCACCTGAACTTTTTCCTCAAACGTTTTCTTCCCAAATCCAAATTCTCTCAGGGATTTAAAAGTGAAGGTTCGCAGTTGTCTCCATCGTTCTCCATTGGTTAAACTTATTCCTGAAAAACGTAACTCATGGTAAAATTATGTGAAGTCAGTTGCCTTGGCCAGCAGTGTTTGCAGCAATTCCATGAAAAAGGGACCACAAATGATATTTATTTATTCATGTAGAAAGTGTTTTACAGAAAAGTATCCGCTATATTCTATATTTATTTTTGCCTACATATATTCCAAAACAGTATTATGCACGATGCATTTTTTTATATCCTTTCTCTAAAATATTTTCTTGCAATGAACATCACAGCACCTGCACTTCAGCCTCACTATTTTGAAATCCAGTATATTTATCATATTTGTCAATTAATGTTTTGGGACTAGTCTGTGTTCTTTGCACATAGGTGTACTTTATTTCAAATTATATTGTGATTTTATTTTTCAATTACTATTTTGGAGCTACGTTTTAATCTTTGTACGTTGGTGCACTTTATTTTATACTACATCATGATTTTATACAAAAAATGGTTCAGCACTAATCAACAGAAAAGGCAGCAAGCCTAAAAGAGGAATCCTTCCAAACCCTTTAGAGACTATACAGCAAGAATATACATAAAAAGAAAAAAACCTTAGGAGAAAATAGGTAATGAAAATAGCATTTAAGGAACACTATAGGGTCAGGAACACAAACATATATGTTTGCCCCCCCATTAGCCCCTTTAAAAGCAATTAAAATTCACCTTATTTCCAGCGCCGCGCGTCCACCAGCACTGGCCCCACCTCCTTGGTGACATCATCAGAATTGCTGATTTTTAGCCAATCCAATGCTTTTCCCTGGGGAAAGCATTGGATTGGCTAAAATCGTCAAGGAGGTGGGGCCAAAACATTTTGGCCAATCAGCACCTCCTCATAGAGAGGCATTGAGTCAATGCCTCTCTATGAGGAAAATTCAGTGGTCCCATGCAGAGTGTGAAGACGCTGAACGGCAGTGCTGCCTACTGTGCAGCACTGAGCCAGGAAGCACCGCCAGTGGCCATCTGAGGAGTGGCCACTTGGAGGTGTCCCTAGGGGCATGAAAATGTTTTTGCATGAAAATGCCGGAAGGCAATGAATAAACTCACAAGAACAACTACATTAAGCTATGGTTGTTCTGGTGACTATAGTGTCATTTTAAATAAAATTGAATAGATCAAAATCTACATTCAGACCATTGGGCACCAAGGTTTTAAGATTAAAACCCCACTCCATCTCAGATCTGCTGAGAATATTTTTTATCTTTCTATAGACATCAACAAGAAAATAAAGACAGCTGCCCTACCCAAAGAAAAGTCCTTGCTAAAGACTAAAACATCTACTATTAAGAGACTATTATTTGTGAGGACTATCAAATTGACTTATTTCTTATTTGTTCCAAAAATCGATTTTATTTTTTTATATTGTCTATTGCCGCAGCCCTTTTTTTATCTTTTTATTTCTGTACATTGTGATTTTATTCACTTATTAATATTGTATATACTTACTGTGAATTTGTGCATTTGCATTGCTTTGCTATATCCATTTTTCCTCCACCTTTTAATGTTTAGGATTTATTAGATCCTCTGTGTCTATGTGCGTCTGCTTTGATCTTGGAGTTTTGCTGTGTCTCCTAAGCCCTTTGATCTCATTATTTTCTCCCAAATACACTTGTAACCTTTCAGTATGCACTATAAATATATTCAGAAAAGTGAGAACTGCCTGGATTTCAAAGTGAATTTAAAATTCAAAAATTAAAAACAGTCAAAATGGCCTTACTGGAATGATAACTGACTTGGAGAGTTTTTGTTAATTTCTTTCATTTTGCTGTTTTGACCTAAATGTTTGAATTTGCTTTGAATTTCTGGTAATTCTCCCTTCAGTGAATAAGCCAGACAAAGTTTCTCTTACCGTAACCCTGTGTAAGTTTCTCAATTGGTGGAATTCTTCCCCGACCAGCAAACTCCTCTCCTCTATCAACAAGCGCTTCTTTAACAGTTTCATACCCACACAGGACAATTATAGGTCTTGTTCCAAAATAGACAGTGTAAATTGAGCCGTACTGATTCCTGTACTGTGAAACAGAGACAAGAAATGAAACCATCAGAATCATTTCTACATGTATGAAGGTGGTAATTAAATTTAACACCCCATTAAACATGTCCCTGTCATTAGGTCACTTTGCTCCTACATGGGACTGTCCCTTTAACCCATTAAACATTGAGATTCATTAGGTCATTAGGTCACTTTGCTCCTACATGGGACTGTCCCTTTAACCTATTAAACATGTCCCTGTCATTAGGTTACTTTGTTCCTACATGGGACTGTCTCTTTAACCCATTAAACATGTCCCTGTCATTAGGTTACTTTGTTCCTACATGGGACTGTCCCTTTAACCCATTAAACATGTCGCTGTCATTAGGTCACTTTACTCTAATGTGTGATTGTTTAATTAACCCATTAAACATGTCGCTGTCATTGGGTCACTTTGAACCTACATGGGACTGTCCCTTTAACCCATTAAACATGTCGCTGTCATTGGGTCACTTTGAACCTACATGGGACTGTCCCTTTAACCCATTAAACATATCACTGTCATTAGGTCACTGTGCTCCTACATGGGACTGTCCCTTTAACCCATTAAACATGTCACTGCCATTAGGTCACTTTACTCTAATGTGTGATTGTTTAATGATTATTTAATCTAAATAAATGTAATAATACATGATTAACAAAATCTGTTAACAGAGAATATATTGATAAAAGTGAATTTAGAAAATATTTGAAATTCAAACCTTCATTAGAGAATTTGCCAGCTGTCCCCACTTGATCTGAAGTAGATTTCCTATCAGCGGTAGGGGAGTCGGACCAGGAGGAAGGTTACGGTTCCTGTAGGTTGCATTCCATGTGATGTAGATGAAGAGGCAGGTAATGAGTACGATTATTAGTGTACCAAGGCCAGCACTATCCATGATGGACTTCTGCTTGATCCTCTGTTTATCTCAATTTGTCAATAAATAAACTTCACGTATCTCATTGCACCTTGGGTGGAGCAAGATGGACCTTTTCCAAAAGCACACACTGAATCATCTGCAACTGCATCTTTGTCAGCCAGAAATATTTATTATTTTATTAAATATAGGTTTTTAGAATGGTCCAAGCTGCAGACCATTGTAGTTGTCAGAAATTATATTTTTAATGTAAAAGTGTACATTTTAAATTTTCAATGTGGCTAAGAAGTAGGGCCATGTAGATCCACAGTTATTGTCAAAAAAACAGGGAACAACACATTGAAATCCAGGCAACATAACCACTCCGCTGATTTGTACTGAGTACATTCTTAGAGTATCAATTTAGGTCTCACTCTTGGTCCTCTGAAATGAAGCCAGAAAATTAAGATACACTGATGTGTTGGTTGTGTGGTGAGTAAATAAAACAAATAAAAAATGCAAAGGCTTATTTTTGGAAAGGATCATTTAGTCTAGATATTTAAAAATATTTTGATATGAAAATTGTATTTTAAGGATTTTCAAACAGCATTCTTGGCAAACTTCTGGACTCTCTTGGATAGTACTCATCACTCTCTGTCTCTCTGATCGTAACATCAAATATAGAGGGGGATTCCTATTTGTGTCTCTTGTAAACCTCAAGGGCACACCATTATCTAGTGCCCCATTTTAAGATGTGGTCTTTTTTTTAAAGACACTGATCTTCCTGCCACAATCATAGTTCACTGGACTGCACCAGCTATGTCCTCGTCTCAACCTCCATTACTGTAATAGCAAAAATGACAATAGCCAACTAAGAAGCGACAAAATGTTCTGGCTACTAAATTTATTATTTACTTTCACTGTTTCTGTTTTTATGTTAGGTTCACAAGCCTCTCTCCTTTAATGTCAATCATTTAAATGCCCCAGAAAAACACTTATTGACTTTGACAAAGTTCTGCTGCCTTAAAGTTTAGGTGGTTTGTATAAAAAAAAAAAACACAAAAAACAACAAAAAAATGCAGAGCTAATTCAGCTCAAACTCTGATGAAACAAGGTTTATTTTTGTCAATGGCTAGATGGGTATTATTTTGGTTACATTTTCCAAAATCAATATGCTAAATTTGGGTCTGGTGCAAGGATTTTTAGCTACACTGGCAAAGATGCATTAGGCCGGACCCACACCCATCCCTTCCCACAAAACGTGCATCTTCACCTGTGTGTCTCCTTTGTGTATCTTATGCCACTTTTGTATCCTACAACCAATTTTACAAATCTTACATCCCAGCACCCCTCTTTTAGTGTATCTAATCCCTCTTTGTGTGGCTTACACAAAGCGGAAAGCTGTTTATTGTTTTTAGTGAGCACCTCCTGTGAGTTCAGGTAGAAGATACTCTACTGAGTTCCACTAGGCCATGCTACACATGAAGTGACTAACAGGTGGGGTGCACTGTGCTGTGGGCTCCTCTTCTACCCAGAGATTGCACCTCTCAGGTCGATGTACCTGTACAGACTTGTGGTTGCATCAAATCTTTCTGTAAGCTTGAACACTTTACTGAGGGTGTTACCTTATTAGGAGGTGACTGCAATGTTCTTAGATGCTTCTCTAGATAATACCTTTCTGTTGCATCAGGCCCACTTGCTTAACTGCTGGAGGACGTTACACCCATCTTCATGGGATTACTTTTTTTAGTCTCATGCCTCTAACATGTACTCAAGGCTAGACATGTTTTTCTTCAACTTTTGCTTTTAACTCATAACAATTCTATCTCATGGTCTGAACAGGTAACCCTCACCATTTACATTTCTGTGCTGACTCTGCTTCCTAGACAACCACAGTGGAATCTCAATGTCTTATTCCTTAATTACACTAATACTGTTTCACAAATTTGTAACATGACCTGTGCAATTTATATGACTAGACTTTTTCTTTTGATGTCCACCACTACTTGTCCACTAGAATTAAATCAACCATTCCATGAAATGTCTCAAAGGCACTGAATGAGCCTCTCTCTTATTTTCCTCTTATGTATACTGACCAATGGTCAAAGGAGTTGCAGCTCTCTTTATCTCCAAAAGACTAAAAACTTTTTTTTTTACCCATCACTCCTCAATAAATGTCACACCACAAGAGTGTAATTTTAAGAAAATATGTTAATTCATGCAGAGTCACTTCTAGCCGAAGGACAGACCTTCCTATAACCTCTTTAACATTAAGCTATACGGTAGTTACTTGATATAGAAGTATTAATTCTATTCTAATATGCATGATGCATATTACCACTTGCCTCATCTTGTCTATTCAAATATTTATGTTAATTAATAATTTTAGAAATTAATTTTGTGTTACTGAGGCTTCTGTTTGTTTGTTGTAGAGACCATACTGGAGTGTTTGTGCTGTCTGATCCTTGGGTGCTGCTTATCACCAATCTCTTCTGGCTAACTCTCTACTAACTATGTTGCAATTGTGCCTGTTTGTTCACACCCTATGCTGGCCAATGATACTGAGATGCTGTGTCTCACAAGTATTTGGAGAATCCTGAAAGTGTTGTATAATGCCACGAGCTCTCAAAATAACATTCTCATAATTTGAAAGTACGGAGCCTTGTGGTTAAAGTCCAGCAATAAAAGGGAGTGCTGATAACATGTGGAACCTGTTATTGAATTGGTGTCAGCCATCTTGCACCGGTCATACATTTTATGGAGTCTAACCTATGGAGTACAGACTGTTTTCGTATGCTATCTAAAAGATTTTTTTTTTTTTTTTTTTTCTGGATTACGCTCAAATATTTGACCAACTATTTTTGTTTCCTTTTTGTAGAGTTAGCTGGAGAGAAAGGAAGTGTCAGCAGATCCAGTGACTGGTGTAAAATTGGGTAAATGATGTGTGATTTTGATGCAAGCTGAATACCATCTATTGATTTTCTAAACTTGTATGAATGATCAGGCTTACTATCTTCCCATTTCCATTATTTTAAGTTGAATTACGTCCTGTGGTTAGTTGGGAGTTAATTAATGGGAAGGGATTCACAGAACACACCAATAATGATGGGAACAAAACCCATTTTTTTTTTAAACCTTACCTGACACCCAACACCTAACCTTCACCCATATAATATTCATAATGAGTTACTCTTACATAATAAAATAAGGGACTGAAAGGGTTAGAATTTTAATGATTGACTAGCTAAGATGGACAGACTATTTTAGAAATAGCAATTGTAAAAAAGTCAACTTCAAGTGAACCTGTTGCAGACCCTCATGATCTTTTAAACTAGCTACCAGAAATACATGTTGTTGGTTGCTGGATTAGCAATATAGTGCGTAGCTGATGTTATTTTGTCACGTGGCATTTACTGTAACTTCTGTCTATAAATATGTTTGCCTGACCCTTAATACACTGGTAGTAACCCAGTTTGGAATATGTTGTCTGTGTATCACTGAAAGACTCTTCTCGAAGGTTTGATCCAAAAGTGAGGTGCATGGAACGCTTAACCCAGCAGTGTAATATTATGCATGAAGAACAAGTTGATCCCAACACTTGGGTTTCTCGCATGGACAACATCGAAATGCCTAGATATGTTGTGGGTACAGAGTCCCTTCTGGATGTTTCTGATGTGTTCACCTAGTCATGTTTTAAATGCTCTTTTTTTCCGACCTATGTATGATTTATAGAGTTGAGTGAACCCGGACTGTAATGTTCGGGTTCGTACCGAACATTACGTTTTTTGGACCCGGACCCAAACGCGGACGTATCAGTGTATGTTCGGGTTGGAGTTCGGTGGTTTAATGGCGCATTTTAAAAGGCTGCAGGGCAGCCAATCAACAAGTGTTTGACCTTAGAAGCCAACACAGCCATGCCTACTAATGGCATGGCTGTGATTGGCCAGTGCAGCATGTGACCCAGCCTCTATTCATAAGCTGGAGGTACGTAGCACCGCAAGCACTTGAGCTCTTATTAGTGTAGGGGGAGGATGCTGCAGCTGTGAGGGACAGATTAGGAAAGAATTCTGGTGTTGAATCTGAAAACTACAGCAATTATTCAAACTACAGCGATCATTTTTGTGGGTGCTATACTACATTTTTGTACCCTGCCCTGAGCCCAGTGCCACAGAGAGTGCAGTGCACTTGCAACTGCATGTGTGCCAAGCACATTACTTTAATCCTGTCCTGGTAGCTCAGTGGGCAACATCTAGGCATTATTAAATAGTGCAATTTTTTTGGTGCTAAATTGTACATTTGCGTACTGCATTTCTTGCAGTCCAATAAAACCCTTAAATACTACTTGTGACGAGACCAATCTCGCCACATTGCATTGGAGAAGCCTGGTTGCTCACCTGTTGCCCTTAGACTATGGCCCCATGTTAAAAGACATCTTTTTACCTGCAGAAAAGATGTATTTGTTCTTTTCTGCCTGGTGTTCGGTAGATTCAATCTACCGAACAACCGCACGAATGACTGGACCATCTGGGAGCTGGAGTGTGCCGGCAATTAGCCTCCCTGAAGCTGCGGTTAACCGCAGCTTAATTGACGAATTCTGGGTGGCCGCCATTCATATCACGAACACGAGGTCGCGGCCATTTTAAACATGCGAACGCACAGCGGTGTTCGCTTAATTCATGGAACTGAAATCGGACACAGTTTTGCGCGAACACCGCTGAAGCCGCCAAAGCTCCCTTCTTGTTCGGTGAAAGTGCACGAACGGCCCGATGTTCGGTAGTTTTGTTTGAATGTGTTATACCCCAGATAGGAAACTGACTGTGTAAAGACTTTGGCTCCATGGCGATTAAACTGTATTTGTGTGGTCTGAGCGCCATTCGCTTAATAATGTGCGCTCAGACCTGAGCTATCTGGGGATTTGTTAAATGTATGCTTTTAATGTTATGTGTCTCACATAGTGTATTTTAATAGTAATTCCTGTGTTATTATCCCCACGTGCATAATGGCAATTTACCTTTGTCTTGGGAGATAATTGAATTACTTCTCAATTATCTCCAGGGCAGAGGGGATGCATTGTGGGAATATAATGTGACTGTGTGTCCTATTTGTCTACTTGTCTGTCTTTTGTCACAGTCTCCCATTTGGTCCCCTAGGGGAGTATCCACCAGGTGGGAGACCTGCATAAATACTGGGCAGGTAGCCCTCAGTAAAACAGACCACTGTTTGCCCCGTAACACGGAGCCTTGTCTCGTCTTTGGGGGGGATTTACAGAACGCTGATAGAGACTGATTGCTAGGAGTGTATGCCGCTTGGATGCTTTTCCTATTCGTTTGCTAGCAGCGATTCGTATGGTTCCAGTTCGTGTGTTTGGAGTGCTATATTGTATGCCGTTCGGGAGTTTGGAGCATTTGCGGTTCGAGAGTTTGGTGTTCTACAATAGCTGTGCCTGCATCTCTGGAAAGGGGGACGATCGCCTAAACGGTGTTTACCCCTTGTGTGCAAAACGGTCCGTTACACTACTGTTACATTGTTGTTTTAAAAAAATCTAACTTTTTGGTGCTAAATAGTACCTTTGCGGTCTGCGGTGCACTTCATATCTGAGAGTCAAATAGAACCGTCAAATACTGTGTTTACAGCACATTTTTTAAAATTCAAATTTTTTTGGTGCTAAATAGTACACTTGGTGTCTGCATTTCATATCTGAGAGTCAAATAGAACCATCAAATACTGTGCTTACATTGCAGTTTTAAAAATTAAAATTCTTTAGGTGCTAAATAGTACATTTGCGGCCTTTGGTGCACTTCATATCTGAGAGTCAAAAAGAACCGTCAAATACTGCTGTGACATAGCAGTTTCTAAATTTCTAATTCTTTAGGTGCTAAAAAGTAAATTTGGGGCATGCACTTCATATCTGAGAGTCAAATAGAACCATCAAATACTGCTGTGACATTGCAGTTTGCTTATTCACATTTTTTTGTGCTAAAAAGTATATTTGGGGCCTGCACTTAATATCTGAGAGTCAAAAAGAACCGTCAAATACTGTGCTTACATTGCAGTTTTAAACATTCAAATTCTTTAGGTGCTAAAAAGTACATTTGGGGCGTGCACTTCATATCTGAGAGTCAAATAGAACCGTCAAATACTGTTGTGACATAGCAGTTTCAAAATTTCGAATTCTTTAGGTGCTAAATAGTAAATTTGGGGTATGCACTTCATATATGAGAGTCAAATAGAACCGTCAAATACTGTGCTTACATCGCATTTTACACATTCAAATTTTTTTGCTGCTAAATAGTACATTTGCGGCCTGCGCTGCACTTCATATCTGAGAGTCAAATAGATCCGTCAAATACTGTGCTTACAGCGCAGTTTTAAAAATTAAAATGTATTTGCTGCTAAATAGCACATTTGGGGTGTGCACTTCATATCTGTGGTATGTGTGCAACACTGGCTAGTTTCCGCTTCTCAAGAAAGTCTAAAGACTTTTTTAAAAACTGAAAAATAAGTGTTATTGTGATCGCTTCATATACAGAAACATTAATATACATTTCTATATTGTGTAAAGACACAACTACAACGTTAAAAACCAAACACCAAAACAACGTGCCAGACAATCTATCTGTGCATGGCTAGTGTGATACAATAAGTCTACATCTTAAAAATGCAATAACCCACAGAAGATGGGCGAGAATTATTTTTGCAAATGGAACATTGATTCGAATTTACTACATCGGTCACTTGTAATATTGTATCACACCTACAACACTTGTTAAACAGATCTAAGTGATAGAAAACAGATTGATATTTTCTACACTAGAAACTACCAGATAACAAGCTGCTATATTTAAACCAGTTATCAATAGCTAAGAGGTACTTAAAAAGTATTGTAATTCTGGGGCAATACCCTCACAAGTCAAACTGAGAGGTCAGTTTATAGGGCAAACTGTTGCCTGGATGCAATTCTAAAACAATTTCCATATGTCTTTTGCAGACTTTACATGCTGTAAAAACACAGCTGTGGCTTTCTGCAGTGTGCAGACCGGCAAGGAGGGCAGGGTTGAGGAGTGGGTGGAAGATGATGTGGAGGATGATGAGGTCCTAGACCCAACATGGAATGAAGGTCATGCGAGTGACATGTGCAGTTTGGAGGAAGAGGCGGTGGTCGCACAGAGGCACCAGCAAAGCATAAGAGGGAGCAGGGTGCAAAAGCGGAGCTGCCGTTCCCTAGCGCTCGTCGGCATGTATTAGCTCTAGAATTATCACAGTTATCCAAGTAACAGATGGAGCGATCAAAGGAACTATAACTGATTTAATGAGCCATTCGCAGTTTCACTGTAGCGGCTGTGCGCGCTTTCGGCGTTCCCACCCTGCTGCTGCTCGCCTGTCTGCGCTGCAGTGTAACTTCATCCTTCCCGCTCACCACCTCATATGCGACGTGCCCACAAGGTGGAACTCCACCTTGCACATGCTGGAGAGACTGTGCGAGCAGCAGCAGGCGATAGTGGAGTTTCAGCTGCAGCATGCACGGGTCAGTCGCTCTGCACCAGACTCCAATAGATCCTCGTTAAAGGATTTAAAGTGGACTCACTCAGTTACAGGGCCTGGAAAGAGTCCTGTATTGTTATTTATCGTCACTACCTCCCTGCGTCAGGAGTGGGTTATTTGAACGCCTGCTGCCTTCCTTGGATGTGATAGCCGTATCTCAGGCTCCCTCTGCGGAATCGAACCCTGATTCCCCATTACCCATGGTCACCATGGTAGGAGCAGATAGTAACATCGAAAGTTGATAGGGCAGACATCCGAATGCATCAGTCCCGCCATGGTCACCGCCTCCTCAACCTCCTACTCCACATCCACCTCCTCCTCCTAGAGCAGGGTACAAAAGCAGAGCAGCTGTCCCCTAGACAGTACGCCTGCTACTGCCCACCGCACCCAGGGACCGAGAACTCCAAGGAGATCCCTGGTATGGCAGTTCGAATGAGGAGAATCCAGTCGATTCCTGTGGCACCTCCCAATAGGCAAACAGGAGATGGGGCAGGAATCTTTCTCAATCCATGTGAGTCACCGCAAAGGTATGGAGCATTTTCTTCAATGTACCGTTGAAGCGCTCACACAGGCCGTTGGTCTGGGGGTGGTAAGGGGAGCTCAGGATTGGTTTAATGTGCCCAATCTCCACAGTTGGTGGGTCATTCCGGCAGTAAACTGGGTGCCCTGGTCTGAGAGAATCTCCTGGAGAAAACCCATCCGGGAGAACACTCGCATCAAGGCTTCAGCCACAGTCTCTGCCCGAATACTGCTCAGGGTACCGAGTCGCGTAGTTCAAGATGGTCAGAATGTACTTCTTCCCAGAGGGACTAGGCTTGGCTAGGGGACCTATAATGTCGACAGCTACTCTGCCGAACGGATCTTCACTAATAGGTATGGGATTGAGGGGGACCCTGTGCCGGTCCCTTCTCTTCCCCACTCTCTGGCAGACATCTGGCAGTACTGCCTCAGATCCTCCACCTTGCACATGCTGGAGAGACTGTGCGAGCAGCAGCAGGCGATAGTGGAGTCTCAGCTGCAGCATGCACGGGTCATTCGCTCTTCGGAACAGCACCACTTCACCACCAATGAGTGGGCCTCCATGCGAGACCTGTGTGCCATGGTGCATTGTTTTGAGTACTCCACCAACATGGCCAGTGCTGCTGACGCCGTTCTCAGCCTTACTATCCCGCTTCTATGTCTCCTTGAAAAAACTCTTTGGGGTAATTTCCACGGTTATCAGGCCAGTCATTCACAAGTGGCTCGGAGGGTGGGTTCCTGCACCAGCATAGGCCAGGTACACAATTGTCCGGCATCTCCACACTGTCCCATGGAAGCGTTCAGCTGTCCATCTCCCAAACACTGGAGAGAAAGAGGAAGTACCCCCCTACCCACCCACTATCCCTGGCTCTGAATGCCAGCATTTCTAAATTTCTGGCCTGTCATTCCGTCTGGTGGAGACAGACAGTTTTAAAAACCTGATGGCGTTATTGAACTGCAAGAAATGCACCGCAGGCTGCAAATGTTTCCTTTTTTATATGTCCCAATATGTTGGAGGCTACCCCAATGAAAAAACAAAACAACAAACAAACAAATAAAAAACAGTGTTGGCTACCTCCACCGCCGCTTCCACCTACACCACAACGATAACTGCCTCCTCAACCTATCGGTCACTTAATATAAACTATGTACACAATAGCAGAGACTTGTGAAGGCCTTTTCTTCATGCATCAGGAGTTGAGCTCAGTTTGAACAATGAAAGAGAATACCCTGCACTCCAACCCAGGGACGTATTAGCCGCGAGGCAAACAAGGCATTTGCCTTGGGCGGCATTTTCCAGGGGGCGGCAAAAAAAGCCGCCCCCAAATGCCCAAGGCAAATGCCTAGTTAGCCTTGCGGCTAACTGACATGCTTCCGGCTCCCAGCCTCACTCTGCGACGCGCGAGGGAGCTGAGCAGAGTGCTCAGAGGAAGTGCTCCCTCGCCAGTGCCGCCAGCCCATCAGCCCGACCGGCAGCCACTGGACGCCAGGGTTAAAGAGAACCCTCCGCCCCCCAGCATTCCCAAAGGTAAGGAGGCTGGGGGGGGGATAAAAAAAAGTGTAAATGTGTGTGTGTGTGTGTGTGTATGACTGTGTGTTTGTGTCTTACTGTGTGTGTGTCTGACTGTGTGTGTGTCTGACTGTGTGTGTGTGTTTGTCTGTGTGTGTTTCTCTGACTGTGTGTGTGTGTGTGTTTGTGTGTGTGTTTGTGTCTGTGTGTATTTGTGTCTGTGTGTGTGTTTGTGTCTGACTGCGTGTGTGTTTGTGTCTGACTGTGTGTGTGTTTGTGTCTGACTGTGTGTGTGTGTTTGTGTCTGACTGTGTTTGTGTCTGACTGTGTTTGTGTCTGTGTGTGTGTGTCTGTGTGTGTGTGTCTGACTGTGTGTGTGTTTGTGTGTGTGTGTGTGTTTCTGTCTGACTGTGTGTGTCTGACTGTGTGTGTGTGTCTGACTGTGTGTGTGTGTGTATTTAGTGTGTGGCCTAGGGCAGCACAAAACCAGGATACACCACTGCTCCAACCCTCTCTCAAATAGATAATTCTGGTGATCTTCCTGACAGCCAAGCTTTAGATTTTGATTTATGTTCTTCCAAAGCTAAAATCAAAGATTCCATCTAGTGCTATTTTATGGCTCAGCTGTATTTTAATTTTTTTGTTTGCAGGGCACTTGTCCTCCTCTTACCCGCATTTTACTTCCTTTTGCAGCCCTTTAGCCCTTTCCAGGACTTTTTTTAGAGCCATTTTAGTGCCCAAAAGTTTGGGTTCCCAATTGACTTCACTGGGGTTCGCTGTTAACCCTGCGATTAACCACTTAACGCCATTAGGGCGTACTATGCCACCCAGCATTTAGTGAGCCTAAATGCCGTTAGTGCGGCAAAGTACTCCCTAACGATCGTTAGCTCCCCTGTCCCTGCACACTTACCTAGACCAGCGATCCATGGCAATCCCGGTCCGGGGGGGACTGCCTCTCGAGACAGGCAGTCCCCCTGCTTCCTTACAACCCTCCAGGGCCATGTGATCACGATGGACGTTGCAAATCACATGGCCGCAAAGTAGTCTATGATACTGCCTGCAGGGGGACTGCCTGAGTGTTCAGGAAGTCTCCCTAGTGCCTAAAAATAAAATAATCACATATTTAAACAAATGATTATACATGTATTATACATGTACAATATATTATAAGTTAATTAAAACACTGGATTAGCATATTATACACATATAAAACACATATAATTTAATTCTTCCTGTATTTTGGTATTAATATATTAATAATGAATGCAGCGGAGAGGCTCATCTTCCTGTCCGCCCGCACCTCCTACGCCTCACCCTTCTGTCAGTCCCTACATTGGCTTCCTGTAAGATACAGGGCTCAATTTAAAATGCTGGTTCTTGCTTTCAAATCTCTACATAATGCTGCTCCCACCTATCTATCCTGCCTAATACACAAGTGTAACAAACTCACCCGTACTCTGACAGAGTAGCTTCCATTGGTGGACGCTTCCTAGCTTGCGCCGAGGACCACAAGCATCGCACCTGACACCACAACCACTGCAGACTCCACAACACCGTAGCTTAACTGGTAGTCTCGCCGTCTTCCTTCCACCCTGGATCAGCTTCTGTCTTCCAGGACTGTGTGGGAAAGACCTCTTCCTTCCACCCTGTATGCACCTCCGACATCCAGGACTGTGTGGGAAAGACCTCTCCTCCAGGAGAGCGGATCAGGAACAGCTCTTAGAAGAGCTAAGTGATTAAAGCTCAAGGGAATGTACAAGTATAGCAATATAGCTGTGAATATAGCTGTCCCCTCCAATCACAAGACTAGACTACGTGTTGAAGGTCAAGAAGATCTGTTTAATGAGTACCAAAGGACTTTCTTTTACATAAGGTTACCACCCACGTGGACCTAGTGGTACACAGGACATACAATCATAATAGCCAATCAAAACATTACAACACAAACACTCCCATTCATTCCAGCAGAAATCCTACCCTCTGCCCGTGATAGAATTACTGTACACAATGGGCTAATGTAATTATCACAGGCAGGAAAATACAGTTTTTATACAATTCCTATAACTTTAAAAGTACACATGCAATATTAATAAATTAATAGTTACATATTCTAACTCAGCATACGTCAAATATAAACATATCCAAAAATCAGACAATTCCCTCCAGTGGCTTAAAAGTTAGATGGAGGTCCTTTTCGACCGACCTTTTCGGTCTATTTTACACTGAAAAATAACAAAGTCCCATTCAAATGCTCGTGCAAATAGCACAGTATAACATGGTGTTCGAATTGTCGAACGCACTTCGATTTTAGCCGAATCGTCGAAGTGGAGGAGAAGGTAAGGGCCAGCGGTGTTCGTGCCAATTTGTAGACGATTTTAGTTCCATGAATTTGACGGCACTCACCGCTGACTGCGTTCGACTAACAAAGATGTACGAATGGCAGCCCACGAGACATGATGTCCCAGATGTGCTCAATTGGATTCAGGTCTGGGGAACGGGCGGGCCAGTCCATAGCATCAATGCCTTCATCTTGCAGGAACTGCTGACACACTCCAGCCACATTGTCTTGCATTAGGAGGAAACCAGGGCCAACCGCACCAGCATATGGTATCACAAGGGGTCTGAGAATATCATCTCGGTACCTAATGGCAGTCAGGCTACCTCTGGTGAGCACATGGAGGGCTGTGCGGCCCCCCAAAGAAATGCCACCCCAAACCATTACTGACCCACTGCCAAACCAATCATGCTGGAGGATGTTGCAGGCAGCAGAACGTTCTCCATGGCGTCTCCAGACTCTGTCATGTCTGTCACATGTGCTCAGTGTGAACCTGCTTTCATCTGTGAAGAGCACAGGGCGCCAGTGGCGAATTTGCCAATCTTGGTGTTCTCTTGCAAATGCCAAACGTCCTGCACGGTGTTGGGAAGTAAGCACAATCCCCACCTGTGGACGTCGGGCCCTCATACCACCCTCATGGAGTCTGTTTCTGACCGTTTGAGCAGACACATGCACATTTGTGGCCTGCTGGAGGTCATTTTGCAGGGCTCTGGCAGTGCTCCTCCTGTTCCTCCTTCCACAAAGGCAGAGGTAGCGGTCCTGCTGCTGGGTTGTTGCCCTCCTACGGCCTCCTCCACATCTCCTGATGTACTGGCCTGTAAAGCATTATTACCATGCAATTCTGCTCTCTAGAGTATATGAACGGTAAGCAGTAAGAGACAGAAAACAATGACAGGTCTCAGAACAATCTTTTTTAGCAAAGCCCTTGGAAACGTTACCATGGCATAAGTCTGGACCTCAACTACTCAAACATGCTAATCATCTCACAATCGCTCCCACTTTACACTTGTGACTCAGTTTAGACACCTATCGTCTCTTTAACCATTCCCTCTTTGTCCACTGACCTATAACTCTGTGTTTCCACCAGGCTGTGGAGTAACTCATTATGCCCCCTTCTCTCCAGATGGACAAGTCATTTCACTCTATTAAATCCTTTCTGGATCTGGTCACTCTTTCCATGACACTTTGGATGAATATATGGATATTTTAACCTCTCTATCCCAAATGTTTATCTTGGGCACAGACTGTTAAAACACCTTTGCAGTTTTAATGGAATACTGTAACTATGCATTATCCCCTTATATATACTGACCAATGATCACAGGAGTTGCAGCTCTCTTTGTCCCCAAAAATCTAGAAAATATTTTTTTGTACCCATCACTCTACTTTAATGTGACACTACAGGAGAGTAATTTTAAGAAATAATCACTGTGGCATAATCGCCATCTCAATTAAAAAAAAATGTTCCCATCAATACCAGGTACATGTTGGCAGTAATAATGAATCAAAATGTACTGGGCACATGTATAACATACAGAGTATATTTATTAGATATAATCCACCAATGTTTTAGCTCTTTAAAACTTTTATCAATGTTGTCGGTGCCTCCAATCCACAGGAAAAACATCCCATATCTGGTGGCCCTACCCAGTAGTTGAAAGATTTTGAGAAGGATACTGTCTGTGAAGGAATGCCCCATCACTTGGTTCATTTTCCCCTGTTTGTTTATTCATAAGAAATTCCCCTGTTTCAGTTCCCAAATAAGGACCACCCCAACATCTAATTAGAATGTGGAATACAAAGTATCCAGTGCAAAACTGCAATGGAAACTATTACTAAAAGGTTCCTCTGGGTGGCTGCCATTTCGTATACCGAATGTACGTGGTCGACAGTATGAATGGTGTCCATCTTGACTCCCGAATGCAGGCAGTGATACCTGTCCGTCGAGTGCCTGGAGCTTTTTTTGGCTAGGCACTCCCGCGAACACTGCTGAATGTGGAACTGCTGCTCGTTCAAGTTCCCGACCACCTCTACAAATGGCGTTTAAGAGATATAAACTACCAAATGGGGGGAGCATTCGACACCAAAAAGCTTTTGCATATTATGTATGGTTTTCATATAAAATCCCTTGGACTGAGACCGGTCATTGCCACGATTTCCCTGGAACTATTTTGGGCTTATACCTCAT
Source organism: Pelobates cultripes (assembly GCA_933207985.1). Classification (NCBI taxonomy): domain Eukaryota; kingdom Metazoa; phylum Chordata; class Amphibia; order Anura; family Pelobatidae; genus Pelobates; species Pelobates cultripes. The sequence continues at coordinate 9,166,252 of OW240920.1, read as the reverse complement.
GGACGGACGGTCAAAATTGTACCCTGATGGAACATCCAGACCACTTACCCAATCAGGGTGCTTCTTGGATATGATAAGCACTCAGATCAGGGCTATCTGGGGATGTGACTCTTGAGGGCTCTCCATGGATTTTGGGGGTACTTTTGGGTTGTTTAAACATTTTATATTTATCTCCTCCTACAGTACTCTTTTATTTACTTCCCATGTGAATTCCCAAATGTAAATCATCCCTGCTAAAACACCTTCTAACAGCTAATCAACACATCCCTTGTTTTTGGAAGTGAGTCAAAACTATACATGAAGTTTGTGTCTCCCTTTTTTGTATCATTTTTAAACCAAGACTTGAACAGACCTGCACTCATGCCTGCAGACTGAACTTGAGGCTTTTCTATATTATTTGGGGTTGGTGGGTCTGTTGATCCTCTGATGGTCTTTTTGTGTACTAGTGTTTAGATTCAACCATATGTGGTATTAACAATGGGATATTTGCAGATTATTCTCTTACATATGCTAAATTATGTTTTCTACATAATGTTTCTGGGTAGCCATGGGTTGTATTATATATATTTTTGCATTATTTTCTTTTTTTTTGTGATCTTTGTTTTGGCAGTGTTATTTTGCACTGTTATTACAGATACACATAGCATACACAGTTATCAGATACACATAGCATAATACCACATCTCTCTTGTCATGAGATTATCCTGCTGTTACAGAACTGTAATTATATCAATACTTTGTTGTAGCTGAAAGATTAACATGTGAAAAGATTAACAGATGTTTAAAAACGTTAAATAACTATTTTCTACCCCATGTAGCCAAACAGACATTTTGTCCTTGTTCACCCTTTGAACACAATCTATAGCCCTCCACATTCTGAGACAGAGTGCAATGGATGCACAATGAGTCTCAAAAGCACTCAACCAGGGCCAGATTAAGAGCCCAGTGACTCAACATGTTTGTGGCAATTATGGTCAGAACACAAAAGTTAACAATTATATTTTAAAAGTTTCATCAAAACTTTTCATTTTTAACTTGTTCGATTTGCTGTTTGTTACTTAGTGAATTAGCCTCTGCAATTAAGTGCACATGATACTTGAAAAAAAAAAAAAGTCCTTACTCTCTCGTTGAAGACACACACATACTAATCACCAGCAGACAATTTTGATGTTACAATTAATTTTCAGAAGCATGGAACTACCAACAGGACCAGTAGAGGTCCTCAGCACTCTAATCTCTTCTTTATCATAAAATATAGTACACCTAACGAATGATCAAACTTCTCATTAGGAATTATTCAGGAAGGATAGAAAAAAACAGGAAAGGTGGTAGGGTATGGTTGTATGTCAACTACGAGTTCAAGCAAAGCCTTAAGTAAGTGGACTGTGATGAGGAAAATGTGGAAGGTTTATGGATAGATCAAAAAATAATAACCTAATGTTAATATTGATGAGGAAAAACAGATGTTAGAGCAAATTGAGAAAGCTGCACATCAGGGTATCACTTTAATTATTTGAGATTTGAATTAGTCAGGCATACTTTGGGATAGTGGGACTAGTAGTTCAGCAAGAGGAATCGTTTTTTTGTTTTTGTTTTTTTAACATGTTGAATGACATCTTCATGTCATAACTGGTCCCTATATTTTACTATTTTCCACAAGTTTCTTTAAACCCTCCCCTGGTCATCATATTATTTCCTCAAGTGGGTCCCTTACAGCTCCAATGTCTAAGTGGCTGGATTTTCATCTCCAACATTGATCCCTTATTAACAAGAGAACAAGCAGATTCAATTCTGATGTTCACTGAGTTTATTTTAAAGCATAATTATTTTCATTTTGATGATAAATTCTTTCTACTTTCCAAAGTGACAATGTTTGGGGCAATTTTTGCTCCATCCTGCACCAATCTGTTTATGGGTTTATGGGTACAGTTGTTCATCCTGGTTAACCCATATTGGATGGAGCATCTTGCCTTCTATCACCATTTTATTGAAGACATCCTGATCATCTGGATGGGGGAGTGGGATGAAATAGATGAGTTTATTTCTTTCTTAAACTCATATGATTGTGGGTTGTCTTTTACCTCCTATAAGCAGAAAATTACAATTGCATTTTTGGTCCTTTACCTTAGGGGGTAATGGAGGGTATTCTTACCAAGACTTATCAGAAAAAAGTTGATGTAAACGGTTTCCTTCATGCGGCTAGTGGTCATCATCCTATGTGGATTTCTAATGTCCCTCTATTTCAATTTACAAGAATCCGTCATTGTTCTTGTTTAGAGGATTTTGAGGAGGAAGCACTCATTCTTAGCCAGCATTTTGTAGAGAAGGGATACCTGCCAAGGTCTATTAGATTAGCTTATGAAAAAAGCTTGCGCAACGCAGAGGGAACATTTTATCAATCCCTTGCATGATAAGTTTGAATCTTCCCTGCTTCCCCCTTATGTTGTTCACTCAAGCTTTCATAAAGCCACTTTACACTTTCCGCTACAACTCTCATAAACTAAAAGGTACCCACTTGGGTATTTTAGTAATTATATGGCATCAAATTCCTGGGGAGTGGCCACATTGATTGCAGCTCATTTGCAAGGAGCATTTATCTGATGATCAGAGAATTTATAGGTTTATTTTTGTCAAGGGTTACATGGGTAATATTTTGGTTACATTTTCCAAAATCTATATGCGTAATACTGGGCCATTGCAATTTTTGGCTACACTTCATTTTATCCCCCCAACACGCCCCAAAAATGCTAAACATGTAGTTAATGGGAGGTAACCAACCCTGGCCTAATAGGAGACATGATTTGCTTTTTTGTAAAATGTTGTGCATGAACACTTTACTGGGGGTGTTCCCTTTTAGGAGGTGACTGCAATGTTATCTTAGATGTTTGTCTAGATCAGTGGTTCCCAAACCAGTCCTCATGGCCCACCATGATGGCATACTATTTGCAAAAGAAGACAGCCCAAGGTATTGCAGATGGGGTATGTTCAGTCTTTTTTAGTAGCCACTTAGTTACAAACAAAGTTAGCATTCATAATAGTTTTTTGCATTTTTAACACACAAACGAATATAAATGCTACATTTGGCCAGTGTTGATAAATGGTCACTATTGATAAATTTAAAAATATATATTTTGAAACAGAATGTTAGCTTAATGAAGCAGTTCATTAAGCTAACATTCTGTTTCAAATGTTAGCTTAATGAATACACTTACTAATAGCCCTATAACTTGCAAAGAAAGTCTAAGAACATGTTAACAGTGGGTATTTCTAAACTATTTAGCATGGGTGTTTTTTGGTGGTTGTAGATGCGTGACAGATTTTGGGGTTCAAAGATAGAAAAGGTGTGTTTTTTAAAATATTTTCATCATATTTTATAATTTTTTCATAGTTAATTATATGATATGATGTAAATAATGGTATCTTTAGAAAGACCATTTAATGTTGGGAAAAACTAAATATAATATATACAGTAAATGAGTAAGAGGAAAATTAGAGCTAAACACAAACACCGCAGGAATGTAAAAACAGCCCCGGTCCTTAACGGTTCGAAAATTGAAAAATGGTCTGGTCACTAAGGGGTTAATATTCAATTAAATATAACTTTAAAAATGTTTACCTCCTGCTCTGAAAATGTAACTTTAAATCCATACAGGAGGCTTTTGAAGGGTCTAGCAATCTATTAATAGAGCAGGAAATAAGAAATTCTAAATTAAACAGAATTTGCAATAATGGAATAGTAATCTTTAGATGACTCTTTACAGGAAGTGTTTAGGAAGGCTTTGTAAGCTACATTTAGGGAGGTGTGTCATTTATACACCAAAACTGCTTCATTAAGCTAACATTCTGTTGGTGGCTTTAGTGTCCCTTTAACATGTTAACAGATTAGCAGATGTTTAAAAACAACTTTACAGTACTGTTTTCTTCTCCATATTTGGCCACGGCTAGCCAAATAGACATTTTGTCAGTGTTCATCCTTTGAAATCGATCTATAGCCTTCCGCATTCTAGGAGAGAGTGCAATGGATGTACAGTGAGTCACAAAAGCACTCAACATGTGTGTGGCAATTATGGTCAGAACATATAAGTTAGCAATTGTATTTTAAAAGTTTCATCAAATCTTCTCAGCAATTCAGTGGACGGCATACCTGACAAAAAAAACTGAACTTTGTAATAAAAGACACACAAAGACTAATCTCTAGCAAACAGTTTTAATTTGTGTTACAATTAACTTTCATAAGCATAGGTTTACCTACATGACCACTGGAGGTCCTCAGCGTTCCACAATATAGTTAAGACTGCTCTCTTCTTTGCCACAAAAGATAGCACAACTAACTGATGATCAAACTTCTCCGAAGATATTTTAAACTCTGTGGTTTCACTGTTTGCTGTATTGAATTACATTTTAATGATTGGTAGAGTAGAAAGAAGAAACCGTGGGCTTCTTTTCTCATACAACTTAAAAGAGAGCCAGTAATCAATGCGTCCTTGTCTTTATTCTGTACAGCCCGTCGTCCCCCATGGGTGGAGAATAGTTTACATGGATGGAAACCGCACTAAATGTTTGAATTACAATGTAACTTCATATCTAATATCAGCTGATAAGTAAGCCATGCTTTATAATGATATCCTTGCTACCTGGGCAGTTTTATAGTTAGATGTTTCCATGCTGATTCATTGCCACGTCTCAGCATGTTCTCCAAATTATTCTACCTGTGTCCTTCCACACCGTCTGTTACGCTAATTGATGTAATTTGTGACGGGGGTATATTTCCCATGGTAGATCATTAACAAAACAAAACTTCACACAAAATGTTATAGTTTTAAAAAATAACTGACTTAGGCAAAGTAATGAAGATTTAGTTACAATATATAATAATATTGCATAAACCTGCTACAACGCCAATGTACCCTATTTTAGAAAGGTCTTATTCTAGCAGCAGCACCTTATAATGTCTGTATGTTAAGGGAGTGCAGCCCTCTTAGTTTCATATGTGTATGTATATATATATATATATATATAGGCACATCAAGTTGTTAGGATTGTGTACCAATATATCTGCACAGAATATGGGCTGGACTTGCCTAGGTTCAGATGGGAGGAACCACAAAGGGCACTTAAAAAAAGAATTTAAGACCCTGTAGGACTTTCGGATCCAAACAGACAAACACATACTGGCCAACCAACCCGAAATCATGGTGGTAGACAAAAAAACAGACGACTTTAGTGGTGATGGATCTGAGAGTACCTAGTTACCGTAACTCCAAGATGATGAAACATGAAAAAGTGGACACATACCAGAGGCTGAAAGCCGAGCTAGAATGGATGTGGAAAGTGAAGGCTGTAATAGTCCCAGTTGTGATAGGAAGATTTAGGATAGTAACCCACAATTTGGGAGAGTGGCTTCAGCAAGTCCAAGTGGGATATCTGAGATTGCTGTCCAGAAGATTGGAGTTCTAGAAACAGCTATGATGTTATGGCACATGGAATGTTGGTTTAAGATCCCTTAGACTCACAGACCTCTGGTAGGGGATCCAAGAATTGGGAATGCCCCAATTTTTTTTATATTTACACACACCATGGAATAATGATATATATATGGTTATCCAGCACCAAACTACATTATTCAAAATGGATATACATATATTTATCGGCTGGATAGATTAATATCACATATGATTAAGCATTTTGTCTAAGGACCATTGAATAAAGAACATTTATTTGTAAAATTAGAAAATGATGGATAAGAATTATGAGGTCATTGTTGGAGGCTCTGTTAGCGAGACATGAAGGTCAGCTGATATGGGCGGCAGATCGCGCCATTACTACCCGGTTGAGGACTGATGTCAATATTTGAAGGGTCCATATTACATTTTAGGTTGAATTTCTGCAATATGGAAGATATGATCAGAAAGATCTCCATCTTTGCCAGACCTTCACCAGGGCAGATCCTCTTGCCTGAGTAAAGGAAGTAAGAAAGAAATAATGAATTGAAAAATATATAGAATAACATTAATACAATGAGACATTACTCAACACAGGACAGCCACTGTTCACAAGCTTCCACTTCAGCTGCATAGTAACTGCAGGTATCACAATAAAGATCTGGCCATGGAATGTCAGTAATATAAATAAAACCAGTATTCCATGTTATTACATTGACGTGGTTATGGTGCTTAAAGATTCCCTTTTAATGTTACCTGCAGAGAATGGGATGAAGGCTTCACTCTTTTTGAAACAACCGTTATCATCAAGGAAATGACCTGGGTCAAACTTTTCTGGGTTCCTAAAATATTTGGGATCTTTTAAAGCAGAGGAAAGCATAGGAAAAACCATGGTACCCTAAAATCAGATCGAGAAAACATGACATGGTTAGTGTTTGTGTTGTTTTTTTCAAGATAACTCTGTATTAAACTATATTCAGGAAGAGACGGAGTTAAACCAAATCCTCTTTATTTAACCAACTGATTGACAGTTTATATTCTGTGAGTCTGTCCCTGGATAACAATCTGTTATCTCACAGCACAAAAAGAGATAAATTATGGGGGGGGGGAAGATGATTGATGGCTAGAGGACAGCCAGAGAATATTGATTTTATTTACGAATCGAGTGAGAATGTGACCAATAAAGGGAAAAAAGGAAGAAAAGCATAAAAAAAAATTCTATATTTATATATATTATATATTTACATTCTGCATATATTTAGATGTACACTAATAGGCCCATTTTTATACCCTTTTCAGTTTGAATGTTTCCAAGAATATTTTTTTATGGACGCTATTCGGCTGAACCAGTCACATGAATGAGTGTCAATGTATGAACGGAGAGCCACTGATTGGCTGAAAGAATCCGCTGACCCCTCTCAGCCAATCAGCAGCTCCCTTACCCAGCGGCGCTCCATTCTTCCGGAAACTGAGATTTAGAAGCCAGATGATTGGTGATAGAGGCTAACTTTGGGGTGAAACCATTCAACAGCTTAACCCCGTAAGGTAAGAGTGCATCCAGGGGTCTCCGGGCACCAAAACAACTTAATTTAGATTTAAACTGTCCCTTTAAGTTCTCTACTCAAATACTGCTAAAATAAAGAAGGTCATTTTTATAGAATACCCATTTTAGACAATATAACAGTCAACCCTCTTATACCAGACAGATTATCATAATATGCCATATCATATCACCAACCTGTGGGATACTGTGACCTCGGAATGTGGTAGTTCGGTTGACAGTGTGTGGAAGGTTTAGGGGAGCTATATCAGCAAATCTCTGTATCTCATGGAATACAGCATCTGTGTAGGGCATCTTGATACGGTCTTCAACAGAAGGACTTCGGCTCAAGCCGACCACCAGGTCAATCTCTTCCTGGATTTTCCCTGCAAAATATGAAATACTACTTGACAAAGAGAGGTGGATAAAGTGACTTTCTATGTAATTACATGAAAGATCAAGATGATTAATCTAGGAGGCGAACTCAAATGTTTATTGGGAAATCAATAAAGATATTTTATTTTCTACTTTACTAAAACAAACATTACATTTAGTTTAACCCCTTAAGGACACATGACATGTGTGACATGTCATGATTCCCTTTTATTCCAGAAGTTTGGTCCTTAAGGAGTTAAAGATGGATTGCATAGATGGCATATACATATAGTGAAATATAGGGAAATTATGCAAATTAGAATTTTATTAGGAAATATTTTTATTATTTGTATTGTTATTATTTGGGATATAAAATTCAAGTCATTAAGCAGCATTGCTTTTCTTGTAGTAATTCAGACTGTTGTGTAAATATTGTTGTAAAAACTTGAATGCCATATTTGTCACATGCAGTGGGTAGGGAAATATAAAAGGTTTAGTATCCATTCTGTGGCTGTTTATAAGAATCTTGCTTTTGGAATTTCAGACTGAAAAGATGTCATCAGAATGGAAACATGACTATTTGTGGCCCTACGTCCCTCCGTGTGCCCAAAGCTATCCCTCTTTCCCTCAGCTTTTATAATGGGTGTTATAATGTAACAGAGCCATACAGATTCCAGGGATGCCCAGAAAAATACATTTACAATTTTTCTACTTTACGCAGAGAAGCTAAATTAAGTCAAGGCAGAGAAATGCGTTTGTTGGTTGGGTGAATATTAGTAATTCATTGAAGCGAAAGATAAGTGTGAATTTATTTAGAGGACAAACTAAATCTGTAAATGTGGCTTTATCTATACTGGGTGAGCATTCTAGAAGTGACGACTTACTTGAAATGTCTGGGTACTTCAGAAATATACGCAAACCATGTCTGAGAGTCATTGTTGTGGTTTCTGTTCCACCAAAGAACAAATTTGAAATGGTGGCAAACAAATTTTCATGGTTGAATTCAGTGTTAGGATTGTCCTTTTCCTGTAAATAAGATTATGAAATAGGTTAAATCTCTTTTCTTTGCTTACCAAACACAGCATGTATTGCATCACACATTTTCACAAGAACTCAACTCAAATGTGGCACAATCCAGTCCAAATCTCCAGCTAGTGTTTGGTGGCTCTATATGCAACTGTCAAAGTGCTACTTTCCAACTTTGTCCTCGATTTAATAAGGATTCCAAGCGTCTTAAAATAATCTTAGATGAATTCTCAAGCGATTTTATCGACAAAAATTCGAAAAGACTTTAATGGTGACTTTTGCAGATAAATAATTTATTAAATTGAGACACTTGTTAATAAATAGCTGCCATAACTTGCAGCTATAAACAACAACCAGTAGATTGCAGGGGCTACAAATTGAACTCCACTGGCCAAAAAAATAAATAATTAAATCATTGTTTAGTAGATATACCCTTAATACAAATATGCGTGCATTTCAATGTACATTCTTTTCATTGAAGTTATATCTAAAATCAGCTTGCAAAAGTGCAGGTCTCTTGTCTGCAGCCTTTCAAAGCCCTCACTTTCTCCTCCAGCTCACACTTTCTGTGGCTGTCCAATCACAGGCTTCCCAATGCAGCTCAATGAGAAGACTTTGTAAGGCAGGTGCTCTGGGCAATTGCTGCCTCTTGAGTTTAACTCCACTGAGCTAACCAAACCAGGAAGTAATAGAACCGGATGTGTGATTGACAGCTAGGGAGTGTAACAAGGTTAATTTGTAAAAATGCCAATTTATATGGAAATCTGCACTTTTTGTAAAGTGGACTGGAGTGTCCCTTTAAAGACAAAGTTGTAACCAGATTTTTTGTTTCAATAGAATGCATAGGGGTTTCACTATCATTAACTTATTTATAACAGACTAGAGACTGGTGTTAAGTTACTTATGACTGATTTTCATCAGTGGCAGTGATTAACCCCCTAATGCTTATGCCAATCATTGATTATGGGGATGTAGTATATGCATCTGCATCTCAATCCCACATTAATAAACTGAATACATTGTATAACTCGTTCTGCCGATTTGTGCTACAATGTAATTACAGGACCCACCATTGTGAAATGCTGAAAGAACTAAACTGGTTGTTGCTGGAATCGAGACGCACCCTTCATCTTTCCAGCCTTGTGTTTAAGAGCTTTTCTGGGAAACTCCCACCCTACCTGAACACAATGCTTTCCTCGGCTGCTCCCACTTCCTATAAGCTCCGATCCAGTACCAGCACTTTATTTAGACTACCTCAATACAAAAAGAATCAGCCCGATCCTCCTTTTCTTACAGAGTACAGCAATTGTGGAACAACCTCCCGCACACTTTAAAATCTTCCCCAAGCCTAAAGTCCTTTAAGAGATCCCTCTCTACATTCCTCAAAACAGAATGCACGTGTCATGGTTGATTATATATTTCCTACCTGTTCTATGTTAAATTTTGTATTTATTGTGTATTAATATTGTTTGTGTATTTTATTGTACCCTATTGTAACAATGTGATGTTTTGTGGACCCAGGGCATACTTGAAAATGAGAAATCTCAATGTATCTTTCCTGGTAAAATATTTTATAAATAAATAACTGTAGTGACAGCCACTGTAATTAGTGGCAGCTGGCTGCTAAAAAGAAGTGAACTAGTTGCAAAGTATCCCAAAGTTGGTAGCATTCTCTTACAAGTGATGGTGGGGGCAGAAGCTGGACTTTTGGAATTTTTTACAACTATGCAATAAATCTTGAAGCAAGTATCGATCAATGTTTTCCATTTTTCTAATTATTTTCATTGTCGTAAAACATATGTTTGTCTTTAGCAGTCAACATTCTCTGGGACATACCTGCTCCATCTTTATCAAGTAGCAATCAATAAAATCCCTGAGGTTGTTTTCATCCAGGGTTTCCTGATGTTCCTTCACTTTCTCCATTATGAAATCATGAAGCTTGGAAAACATTCTAAACATTTGCTGGTGGGACCCGGGGATCCGATAGAACAATTTGGGAAAGGTGTTGAGTAGCTGTGAGGACAAGAGTAAATGCATTACAATCAACATGAAATTGGAACACAAATAGGCTACAAGTGACTGATAATTAAACTTCAAGATAAAAGGACATCTCTCAAAGAGATCTCAAATTGACCATCTGATTGGTGCAGTGCAGCATTTTGCGACCCATACCCAATAGCCTCCCAATGCTTACCTATAGGAAAGCATTGAATCGGCTGAAATCATTCAATTTAAATGTCACAAAAGCCTTTTTCACATCTGTTTTTTGCTTTTGATCCAAAAGGCGTAAACTAGGAAAATATTTTTTTCTGTCACCAGAATGGCAGTCAGGTTTAATCTTGGATCAAGAAGCTATTACCCCACAATGTTTAAATTATATCCTTAAATATTATGTTTTCGCAAGTATACATCCAGTTGCTGTTTAAACATTTGTATGGACTCTGATAAAACCACTTCTTCAGTCAGAGATGTCCACATACTTATTCTTCTTACTGTAAAAATATTTCCTTTGCCTTAGACTAAATCGCCTTTCTTCCAGTCTAAACGTGACCTTGTGTCCATATTGATGGACAGTATACGAAAGTTATACATTGTAATGTAACAGGTCATTTGATTTTCCAATTCTTTAAATTTTTTGCCTCCTGCTGTATATGAATGCTATAAACGTCAAACAAGCAATTTAATTAACTAGCCATCAGCATGAAGATGTGATATGTGCCCAAACCTAGAACCCTGACTGAGACTGCTGACATGAGGACATATTTTTACCTAAAACTATATTTGTCATATTATTCACATAATTTCCGTTTATGATCCATTAAAGGCGCCCAGACCACTTCAGCTCAATGAAGTGGTCTGGGTGCCAGGTCCATCTAGTGTTAACCCTGCAACTGTAAACATAGCAGTTTCAAAGAAACTGCTATGTTTACAATAGGGTTAATCTAGCCTCTAGTGGCTGTCTCATTGACAGCTGCTAAAGGTGCTTTCGTGCTTCTCACTGTGAAAATCACAGTAAGAAGATGCTGACGTCCATAGGAAAGCATTGAGAAATGCTTTCCCATGGACTGTTTGAAGGCACGCGCGGCTATTGCCGCGCATGCGCATTCAAAGCTGACATCGGGAAAGGGAGGAGAGTTCCCCAGCGCCAAGGGAGCCCGGCGCTAGTGAAATGTAAGTGTTTAACCCCTTCAGCCCCCATTAGCCTGCCGGGATGGGGGCAGCCATGTGGGTGGGGGGGACCTAAATACCCTATAGTCCTAGGAAAATTAGTTTGTTTTCCTGGTACTATAGTGGTCCTTTAATCTTCATGATCATTTTCAATTCTTCGTTCTCATAATTTACCTGCCCCATTTGCGAGTTCAGAATTTCTAAGATTTCTGTCATCATTTTGAGGAGTTTCAAAAACTTCTGATCTTCGTATTCAAAACGTTGCCCAAACACAACCGAGCAGATTATGTTGCCAACTGCCAAACTAAGGAGATTCGAAGGGTCAAACGGTGAACCTAGGAATGTGCAGTAATATTAGTATCTGTAGGGGAGAATTTAACAAGTTTTCTCATTATAGAGAAATAAGCCGCTATATTGTTGGTCTCAAGATTAAACTGCACAGCAAGAAAATTTGGTTGGGCTAAACCATTTTTTTCCCAAAAAACAAAAAAAAACGTGGGCCTCCCGAATTCAGAAACAAATCAGATAAACTAAAAAAATAACTAAAAGAATAACTGCATTAAATATAATGCAGTACATGGATTGGACCATTTTGGCATTCTTTTGATTTGTCTGACGTGTTTCTCAATATATATTTTTGCAGTACGCTGATAGGAATATTTTTCCTGCAATTTAGCTCACATATCAAGGGAGCAAAAGTAACTAATAAAGGGAAAAACATAAGGAGCAGTGAAACATAAATGTATATTTTTGTATAAAATTAAATTAATGTATAAATATGGTAAATGTATAATATATAATACTCTTATGTTGTATGGGGGAAAGAGATAGACAGAGGGACTGAGAAGGGGGAGAAAGACACACAAAAAGAGCTGGGGGGAGAAATAGACACAGGGGGGCTGGGAAAAGGGTAAATGAGACACACAGTGGCTGAGGAAGGTGTAAAAGAGACAGACATGAGCTGGGGTAGACACCCAGATGGGCTAGGGGGGGAGAAAGAGACAAGTTGCTGGGAGAAATGACATAGAGGGGAGACAGACATACAAAAAAGAGGATACAGAATTCAAGAGGGGGATTAAGGGACACACGGGTGAAGATGCATATTTTTTTTGGGGGGGGGGAGGGAGGAGGTAAAATACATCTTTGCCAGTGTAGCCAAGAATCCTTGCACCGGCCCTTGGACATTACCATTTTGCTTCTTGAATTCCTCTCCTAGAAAGTGAGCTTCCTCCTGAATCCTCTCCTCTATGCTTTTCTTTCCCATGCCAAAATTCCTCAGAGTACTAATACAGAAACGTCGCAGTTGTTTCCATTTTTCCCCATTACTGAGTAAGACTCCTGTGCAGATACATTAAATGATACAGTTATAACAAGTAATATACGCAGACAAATGCTACTAATAAAAAGTCTGACAATTAATATATATCTAAACACAGCTCTTGCCTACATAAATAAATACAGTTTTATGTCACATGAATAAACATAGCTGCAATGAATACCTTCAGCTAATGTCTTGCATGAATCATGAATTTATAGCTCAGTTATCTGTAACATTAGTCACCATCACTGGGAGCATTAGATGGAAACCTAAATTAGGTCCCTGGATGACTCCTATGTTTACATCACTCTGTGCCCATTCTGGCTGCAGTGTTTGTGTAAAGTGATTGTTTGGTGTTAAATGTTGTATGTGCTCTCCTGTCCTGCTGCTTCTCTCAATCAACTAGGTGTATTTGGCTGTGAAGTCTGTACAGCACCATCTGGTTGTAGGAATTCTGAAATAGCTATTTGCATATTATGGATTTTGCAGGCAGAATAGATATTTTGTGTTAATTGTGTGAAATGTGTGAAATGTCTTCACCACTCTTTGATAAAAAAAACTTGTTATTATGTTATTATATGTTCCTGTGTGTTTTCTGATATGATTTTGTTATTTGCATTATATTGAGATTGTCACAGCAAGTTTAATGGTATGTACATATGGGCTAGTCCTGAGTTAAAAATAAAGCTGAGTGTGTTAGTTCCTTTTGGAACGGTATGTCCTGTGTGTTTCAGGGATCCCAGTAACAGAGTTAAAAAAGAGCTAGGCCTGAGAGTCACAAGTGTCTTTGCACAGGTAGTATCTGGTCACATTACAGGCAGAGGTGCGGATTGCTGCCTGGAAGAAGAGAGTTAACAAATTTAGATTTTTTGAAAAAAAAATTTTACCGTTGTTTTTGAACACAAGTTCCAGAGCAGGAAATTTTGCACGGTAACTGAACACATCTGCATTGTCTATAAGTGCCTCTTTGATGGTATCATATCCAAACAGGACAACAGCTGGTGTGGTCCCCAAATGTACAGTGAACACAGTTCCGTATGTCTTGGCGAGCTATCAAACCATAAACATAATTTTAAAATAAGACGGCATCAAATAAACTATGTGAAAACGACACGTAACATGCTGTTTATATCTTATTTCATATTCAAAGGAACAATCAATTGAATTTTTAACTATTTAGTAGAAATATCCTAAATAAAATACTCCTGTATTTTTTTTCCTGCATTTTTTCTGTGGAGTATATGAAAATAAATCTTCCAAAGATGTCTGTAGTGTTTGCAAGCCTTCCCCTATCACTCTACATACAGTCAGTGCCGAGTAAAATACTATTGAGAAGTCTCGCTGAAGGAGCCACATCAATCTTGGTTTTCCAATGCTTCTCAATAAGCTCAGTAGCACAGCTCATTGAGAAGTCTCGGTGAAGGAGCCACATCGATCTTGGTTTTCCACTGCTTCTAAATAAGTTCAGTAGCACAGCTCATCGAGAAGTCTCAGTGAAGGAGCCACATCGATCTTGGTTTTCCAATGCTTCTCAATAAGCTCAGTAGCACAGCTCATTGAGAAGTCTCAGTGAAGGAGCCACGTCAGTCTAGGTTTTCCAGTGCTTCTCACTAAGCTCAGAAGCACAGCTCATTGTGAAGTCTCAGTGAAGGAGCCACATCGATATTGGTTTTCCAATGTTTCTCAATAAGCTCAGTAACACAGCTCATTGAGAAGTCTCAGTGAAGGAGCCACATCATTCTAGGTTTTCCAGTGCTTCTCACTAAGCTCAGAAGCACAGCTCATTGTGAAGTCTCAGTGAAGCAGCCACATCGATCTTGGTTTTCCAATGCTTCTCAATAAGCTCAGTAGCACAGCTCATTGAGAAGTCTCAGTGAAGGAGCCACATCGATCTTGGTTTTCCAATGCTTCTCAATAAGCTCAGTAGCACAGCTCATTGAGAAGTCTCAGTGAAGGAGCCACATTGATCTTGGTTTTCCAATGCTTCTCAATAAGCTCAGTAGCACAGCTCATTGAGAAGTCTCAGTGAAGGAGCCACATCGATCTTGGTTTTCCAATGCTTCTGAATAAGCTCAGTAGCACAGCTCATTGAGAAGTCTCAGTGAAGGAGCCACATCGATCTTGGTTTTCCAATGCTTCTCAATAAGCTCAGTAGCACAGTTCATTGAGAAGTCTCAGTGAAGGAGCCACATCATTCTAGGTTTTCCAGTGCTTCTCACTAAGCTCAGAAGCACAGCTCATTGAGAAGTCTCAGTGAAGGAGCCACATCATTCTAGGTTTTCCAATGCTTCTCAATAAGCTCAGTAGCACAGCTCATTGAGAAGTGGAGAAGGCTAGCACATTCTAGCTTTGTGGAGATAACAGAATAGGAAGAAAATATCACAGGCTGGGAGGTGTTTCTGCCCACAGATATGGAAATTCCAAATGTATATTTAGAAAACCCTTCAAGATTCCATCTTTTTGGGAAGGGAGGGAGAGAGGGTCCTGCTACAATGTTGTTATGTTCATCTTATTTAGTATGAAAACATGATAAATGTACCCTAAATCATAGTTACAAATGTCTTGTTTTCTTGAAGATGTCTCAAATTCATATTTTTTTTATATTTTTTTTATGTTTTATTAAAGTTTGTGCTTCAATGTTTCCAATGTGTAAGTTATATGGGTTATAGGGATCAAATAATCCTTAGTGGATTTTAAACATATATATATATAGATAGATAGATAGATAGATAGATAGATAGATAGATAGATAGATAGTACAAAACTAAAAACAACAGTTTGGGGATGTTATCAGTCAGCTCCCAGTAATACATTTACTTTTACAGTAATAGCCCAATAAATATGTGTTATATTGAATTCCAATTTTTATTACAAAACATGGAGAGACACAGAGAAAGTTCTTGGACTCATTTTTGTCTTTTAACGTAGCTTAAAACTAATTTTTAAGATTAAGAGAAAAAACACTTGTTTGAAAGAAACATAGTAATTTATCAAATCTATTGATAAAATTGGTTCTTGAATACTTTAAGTACTTGAAATGTGTCCACATTTTACGTTATTTTATTCTAATCAAACCTAAGATCTGCATATAGATTGTGGACATAGTCTTCACTTCTGGAAAAAAAAGTCTTTATTCTACATTCAAAACCCAGATCTGCTTTGAACCCTCAATCAAAGTGAATCTCAAATTTAAGGACCAACTAGCTGCAAGCACAGCTGAGTTAATGAATTGTTACAGGTCAGCTGTGTTAACTTTGAATTTGAAATTAAATTTTGAATTTGAACTTTAGTGATTAACGTTAGTGATTTGCTGCTTGTTAAACATTTCCATACTATGAATTCACCAACAAGCAGATAGTGTGATGGTGCAAAGAATCTGAGAGATATTCTAGCCCCATGTATAATAAAGCAATAATGAGCAATTTATGGCTATAATCACCTGTGTGAACTGCTCAGGTAGTTCTTCTAAATTTAGCTGTAGGAGGTTCCCAATGAGAGGAAGAGAGGTCGGTCCAGGGGGCATCCCCTTTTTCTTACTGTTTCTTATCCAGGTAACTAGATAAATAAGGCAGGTGGTACAGAAAACCAGAAACAGTGTTACCCCCACTCCAAAATCCATGTTCGATGATGAGACGAAGTCAGAGAAGCTAAGAGAAAATTATAGATAACATATGGCTTATATACTATTTTCCATTTAAATATTTAATTTAATTAACTCATTTGGTTCTATAAGAGTTTAACTTAAATTTCCCTATTTAAACATGTCACTGTCATTAGTACACTGTGATCCTGGGAGGGACTGACCATTACAAATGTCACTGTCATTAGTACACTGTGACCCTGGGAAAGACTGACCATTAAACATGTCACTGTCATTAGTACACTGTGATGGACTACCTGGCACCCCGACCGGGTACCTCCATCAGTCGATGCTCCTAGTGCTCACTGAGGACTCCAAGCACTCACCCGACATCAACACCGCAGTCCCCACGTCCAGCGTTACAGCTTGGCTGGGAACTCGCCATCCTCCACCCATCCTGGACCCAAGACCAGGATCCAGCTTCCAGTGGGAGAACCTCTCCTACTCCAGAGAGCGTAGCAGGAACAGCTCTTAAAAGAGCTAATGATTATAATCCCAGGGGAGTATAGTGATATAGTCTTTTGCCCCACACATGAGATGAGACTCTATGTTGAGGGTAAACCAGGAACTGAATTTTAATGGAGGCACACTGGCCTTTTATGCAAGTTTCCCAACAAGGGTGACACCCAGGTGGACCTTGTTGGGCACAGGGATACACAGTTAATAAACCAACGTTTTATTAACTCTTTTTCCTGGCACTATAGCGCCCTGAGGGAAACTATGTTTATAAATGGGTTAATCCAGCCTCTAGTGGCGGTCTCATTGACAGCCGCTAGAGGGCTTCCGCGCTTCTCACTGTGATTTTCACAGTGAGAAGACGCTTGCGTCCATAGGAAAGCATTGAGAATGCTTTCCTATGAGACTGGCTGAATGCGCATTCAGCCGAGGAGGAGGAGAGGAGGCGGAGAGGAGGAGGAGAGTCCCCCTCCCGTAGGGCTGGATGGAGAGGAAGGGGTTAAACTTACCTCTTTCTCCAGCGCCGGGAGGGGGACTCTCCTCCTCCTCTCCTCCTCCTCGGCTGAATGCGCATGCGCGGCAAGAGCTGCGCGTGCATTCAGCCAGTCTCATAGGAAAGCATTCTCAATGCTTTCCTATGGATGCTAGCGTCTTCTCACTGTGAAAATCACAGTGAGAAGCGCGGAAGCCCTCTAGCGGCTGTCAATGAGACCGCCACTAGAGGCTGGATTAACCCATTTATAAACATAGTTTCTATGAAACTGCTATGTTTATAGAAGAAAGGGTTAATCCTAGAGGGACCTGGCACCCAGACCACTTCATTAAGCTGAAGTGGTCTGGGTGCCTATAGTGGTCCTTTAACAGTAACATTATTTTTTTATTATTTGAATTACTGACCATTATTGCATTTTTGAACACATATGTAAGATTCCAAGATGGCCACTTACATGCTCATAAAATGTCAGTTCTTCACATTATAATTATAGCTAATCTTAAATTCATTGCTTAGAAGGAAATTCTATTCATTTTTTTCTTAATCTTTTATAAATATTTCTTTAAAGATGAAATTTCACTTCCCAGTAATTTTAATATTTTATTTGCTTATCCCTATATTTAACAACTACATATCTGTGAGGATAACATTAAATGTAGAATTCCACACCTCTTTTTCCTGAAACTGGGTGCCTCCATCTTGGCTCCCTGTCAATCATTGTTATAAGCTCCGCCCTTTATACCTGGCAGTCAGTATAGAGAGAGCCGCCTCCATCTTAGCTCCCTGTCAATCATTGTTATAAGCTCCGCCCTTTATACCTGGCAGTCAGTATAGAGAGAGCCGCCTCCATCTTAGCTCCCTGTCAATCATTGTTATAAGCTCCGCCCTTTATACCTGGCAGTCAGTATAGAGAGAGCCGCCTCCATCTTAGCTCCCTGTCAATCATTGTTATAAGCTCCACCCTTTATACCTGGCAGTCAGTATAGAGAGAGACGCCTCCATCTTAGCTCCCTGTCAATCATTGTTATAAGCTCCGCCCTTTACACCTGGCAGTCAGTATAGAGAGAGCCGCCTCCATCTTAGCTCCCTGTCAATCATTGTTATAAGCTCCGCCCTTTACACCTGGCAGTCAGTATAGAGAGAACCACCTCCATCTTAGCTCCCTGTCAATCATTGTTATAAGCTCCGCCCTTTACACCTGGCAGTCAGTATAGAGAGAGCCGCCTCCATCTTAGCTCCCTGTCAATCATTGTTATAAGCTCCGCCCTTTACACCTGGCAGTCAGTATAGAGAGAGCCGCCTCCATCTTAGCTCCCTGTCAATCATTGTTATAAGCTCCGCCCTTTACACCTGGCAGTCAGTATAGAGAGACCCACCTCAATCTTAGCTCCCTGTCAATCATTGTTATAAGCTCTGCCCTTTACACCTGGCAGTCAGCATAGAGAGAGCCACCTTCATCTTAGCTCCCTGTCAATCATTGTTATAAGCTCTGCCCTTTAAGCTCCGCCCTTTACACCTGGCAGTCAGCATAGAGAGAACCGTCTCCATCTTAGCTCCCTGTCAATCATTGTTCTAAGTTCCGCCCTTTACACCTGGCAGTCAGTATAGAGAGACCCACCTCAATCTTAGCTCCCTGTCAATCATTGTTATAAGCTCTGCCCTTTACACCTGGCAGTCAGCATAGAGAGAGCCACCTTCATCTTAGCTCCCTGTCAATCACTGTTATAAGCTCCGCCCATTACACCTGGCAGTCAGTATAGAGAGAGCCGCCTCCATCTTAGCTCCCTGTCAGTCATTTTTATAAACTCCGCCCTTTACACCTGGCAGTCAGCATTAGGAGAGAATACAGAGAGGAGGAGAAATTGAACAATGTGTCTATTTCTCCTTTTCCTTTGCATTGTGTGCCCTGGCTGTGCCTTGTTTAAACTTAGTTATGATGTCACTTTGTAAATCGTTGTAACAAAATAGAAGAATGGTCCAGGCACTCCAAGGTACAAACCAGGCAATTTTTTTGAACCCACTCCATCAAGAAGAAATGGGTTCAATAAAATTGCCTGGTTTGTACGTTGGAGTGCCTGGACCTTTCTTCTATTTTGTTACTCAGCATTTGGTCTCTGTTACTGAGACTGTCAGAGTTTCACCCAGCTACATACTACTTAAAGGAACAGAGTGCAGTTCCACACCCTACCATGAATACTTTAACATAAGTTTAAAAGAAACCAGAGCATCGCATGAAAAAAGATTACCACAAGTTTAAGGTGATTTTCAATGATTTTTTTCAATGGCAGATATTCCAGAGAAGTGACAGTTGCAAATATTATGTTAATGTTAATAAGTTTTTTTATTGTTAATTAAATGTTTAAATGTTAATTAATTTGTTAATAGTTTGGAATTTTTAGAGAAACATTGTTGCGGCATGAAACCTGTATTTCTCTGTAGAAGCTTTGTTCCTGTATACAGACAGGATTTTATTTACTATCAGTGAGACATGCATGTTTTTTGTAACTTTCTTCATTGTTGTTTTACCTTGTTCAATGAAAGTCAACAGTCATCTCAACACAACTCACCGTTTAGTAAGTAAAACCCTGAGATTTCCTGTATCTGAGGGAGTTCAGCCAGAGAAGGACAGACACTGGTTACATAAATAAAATATCACATGGTCTCTTTTTATTCTACATCGCACAGCATGGTTATACATGATTGTATCCTGTTGCAATGGCTGCGTTTTACTCACTTATTTGGAAATGTAGGTAAGTAAACATTGTGAAATATATATTTTTTTTGTTTCTACATTTCCTTTTAATCTCCCCCTCTTTTTTCTCAATTCTCGTCACTCTTTAGACAACATAGCACCGTAACTAGGGTTTATTCACTCAAATATGCAATTCCCTTGCCAATTCTCTGTATTTAGTGATTTACTGAATATCTCCCCATTTCTCTCCATTCTACCCCCTCCTGTCCCCCTTCCCTTCCGTACCTTCACTGCAGTTTCCTGTTTTCACCGACCATTGATATTACATTTCAGGTCCGCCCCCGGGTAGCCTTTAACAATTGTGGGAAAGGGTTTAACTAGAAATAACCTTTTCTGTCACTTTATTCCCAAACACAGGAACTGAGCAGCCTGTCAGCGATGGCTCACGTGGACGACTGATAAAGAAAGACACTGATTCTCTGCGAAATATGATCCACCTCTCCTGATTCTACCTGGATAATCTGCCAATTGTAGCTATTCACCAAAGCGACGGGTGTGGAAAATAAACTTCAGATTTGCAAAATTCAGACAAAATAGCTGAAGCAAAAAAAAAAGCTGAGGAATACAATTCTCAGTTTATTGAATACTCCCTGTCTGAGTATTTGACTGATCTGTAAACACCTTTTATAGCCCCACACGGTGTAACACTAGACTAATGGATACAAAGATCTGGTATTTTATGGGTTAATAGGAACGCACAATCTTCTATGGTTTATAATTACTGATAATTACTGTGAACTTTGTCAGCCAACAATCAGGTTCTACTGGGAAAAAAAAGAACGATTATCTCAAAGAACAAGCTTTAAATGTATCATAAATACAGGCATTCACCATTTACAATGCTAGGGGAGATTTGTACAAAATTCCTTAACCCCTTAAGGACACATGAGGGAAATATTCCATCATGATGCCCTTTTATACCAGAAGTTGTGTCCTTAAGGGGTTAAAAGAGGGAGGTAGCCCTAGGACCATAGCTTGAGCAAACACAAAGGAATATAGTTTAACCCAGATCTAGGCAGGGACTGCCAAGTGGAAGGCGCCAACTGTAAAAACGAACACTTTACTGATATACACATTAATAAAGTACATTCACAAGCAGTGGGTTCTATTTGCATGCTGCCACTCAGAATACCAACCCCAAATATCCTCAGAATAAAATTAAAAACAGCTAAAAATGATAGTTTTAGACAAATTGACCTTTTAAAAAAAGTGCTAAAATACTATCCAGTTAAATAATTAATATTTAGTGCAAGACATGCATATAAATATATGCCACGATGTATGACTCCTAAAGAGAATATCCAGTATTATCATGACATCAGATCAACTAAAACCATTAATGCAATGTATACACGTTTGTAAAATGGAGCACTAAGCTAACACGAGTTTGAGGCACGC
The DNA here is from genome assembly GCA_933207985.1 of Pelobates cultripes. Classification (NCBI taxonomy): domain Eukaryota; kingdom Metazoa; phylum Chordata; class Amphibia; order Anura; family Pelobatidae; genus Pelobates; species Pelobates cultripes. Next base: position 9,144,645 of record OW240920.1, on the reverse strand, counting down.
TCTAGTAGAGTGCGCATGTCTTCTCCCACGAGTCACTGCGAGCCTGTATCCTCTCTGACTTCCTCTCTCGCTGCCCAGGAGGGATTGTAAAAGCTTCAGACTTAATGCCTGCATATTTTGCAAGCTGTGTTTAGGTATTGCCCAATGACAACATGTAGAAATAAATGCTTTCATTGGGGGTGTATCTAAGATGAAAACTGACAAGCTTTAACAATTGCGATTGCCATAATAGTGCTTAACGATAAGCGACTGCTTGGAGAAAAATGCAACCAGTCATAAAGTTCTATCCTTTTCTTATTCCATTACAAAGCTTGAGGCGAAAAACCCAAAGGGAAACACAAGAAAGGAGGATAAAAGTCAAGTGAGTTTCATGATATAAATCATCATCCCATTATTCATCTGCGGCATACGTTAGTCTAGAAAATGCTAATAATAATAATTAGACATATTTATTCAATAAATAGTGAATTGTGGTATAATTATATAGTGAGTGAAAGAAAGAATGAATCAACGAACGAACGAACGAACGAACGAAGATGCTGCAGCAAACAGTACAGAGATAAAATGTATTTCAATCCACTATTCTCATTGCTCATTGTATTTATATATTTATATTTTTTCATTGCATAGTGTTATAAGAGAGGACTATTTATTATTCAAATATTTATTTTGCAAGTGTCATGTACAATTATACTTAGAACCATAAATGGAGGCAGTAAGCAAATGGATTTTACATATATATATATATATATATATATATATATATATATATATATTAATTTCTTTATTTGCGATCACACATCAGTCTCAAATCTGATTTGTACATGTTGCAATATGGAACATACAAAAGTATAACCAGTAAAGGACGATGTACAGCAAACCTACTAAATAGTGTGCCCTCTGGAACGCCGAAAGGTAGTGGAACATACAAATGGGTAGGAATGCAAAGAATCAGAGTGTAAGTTCCCAAGGTGTAACAATAAAATGAGAATACAACCTTGTTCTAAGAAATCGTAGTCTGTAATGTCTATACCAAATACAAACTGATCATAGTGTGATCAGTGTATACTAAGACAAGGACACGTAATGGAGAACTCACAAGAGATGAAGGAATATCAGGCACATCATCCTAAGTCAGGTATGGAATAAAGTCTTCAATATACACTTGAAAGGTAAAAAAGAGACCAAAGAATAGTTTAGACAGAAATAAAAACGCAAGAATTGTATTACAATTGCACTTACAAGATCAAAAGATAAAAAGGCATGTCTCCACTTTTTTTATAGACATTACAGACTACGATTTCTTAGAACAAGGTTGTATTCTCATTTTATTGCTTAAACTCGGATTCTTTGTATTCCTACCCATTTGAATGTTCCATGTTGCAATATGGATTCACATTCAGAGTCTCGTAGATAAGATAGTAAATATGTTTAGTAAATAAGAATCAGAGAACAAACTTATTATCTGGTTATTTTTCTGTACTCTCTTCTTCCCTTCACCTTTTTGTTGTTATCCATTTTCCCTCCCCCTTCTCCAGGCCCCCTGCATTCCACCACAACGCTGCATTTAGTGTGCCTCCTTTCTCTACATTCCTCTTTTACCATTCTGCTCTTTCACAATGAGAGTGCACTCTGCGCCCAGGCCCCCAGGGATTGCCTGAGAGAATTAGAAAGAATTTAACCAGCCACATTCTATTTAATAACTTTATTTACACACACTGAAAGGCCTGTTTGCACTGGCTCACTCGGGCAGATGGATGAAGAAAGACCAAGGCTATACTGCTAAACGTGACCCACTTCATCTGTGGCTGTAAATAAGAACCAAGGGCCTTCATAAATGTAATGAAATAAACATGCCATGGAATAAATTAATTTATCAAATGCTGCAAATATCTACTGACGACAGAGGCTTGCAGATGTATTATTTAATGGATGGCGTGTTATTTCTTCAGCGAAACAACTTTCTGGCAGTTATTCTATAAAGAGCTATTACGTTGTAAATATTTACCTATTACACAGCTCTATCGGCGGTATCAGAGACAGAGTGCATGTGCCTGGAATTTTAAGTTTTGAGAGTCAAAATGCAGCCCCCCTCCCCATCATGTAAACACTTCCATGATAATAACAGTGGAACTTAACACACACCAAACAAGCTCTGCCAGTGTGTGTCTGGGATTAAAATGCTGAAATACTGGAAATATAAACCGTTTGGACTAGGTTTAATGCTGTCAGATAAACAACAACATAAGAAATATTCCTTTTAAAGAAGTGTCAATGTCTATTAAATTAAAACATTACTCCAAATCTCTATGCACATTTAAATAACAGAAGGTTAGTATCTTTTTAGTGTCACTCCAATGGCCATTTAGGTGTGAGTTCACCTGCAACTTCAAGGCAAAACCTCCTACAGAGAGTCCTGTGCTAACAAAAACGGAGAATACGAGAATTCAGAGAATGGACAAAAGCTTACAGAAACTCAGTAGCTTGCCCTTTGATAAATCACCACATGGGTCTCAAAATAGTTTTTTTCACTTGTGTTATTACAGAGAGAACCAGTTCCAAGGGATATCAGACTAATTCCACCAATAAGGGCAGTGCAGAACCAAAATGCAGGCAAGTTCTCTCTGAACGAGAGATACAGCAACCCCAGACATTCATTTTGACCTTCATTTGGCCTGATAACCCCCTAGGCACAGTGAGCACGGGGAGAGCCACGTTAATGCACTGTAACAAAAACAGAGAATATGAGAACTTTGAGAACTGACAGAAGCTGAGAGGAACTCAGTAGCTTTCCATTCAGTAAATCCCTACTTGGGTATCAAAATCGTTTTTGTCCTATGCTGACAATTCAACTTTCAACTAAAAGGTAAAATTCCTAATGAGACAGAGAGGGGTATTTTTTTAAACCTAAATACATTTATTAACCCTTAGTAGGGAACACATGGGCTGAGCATCAGCATTGCAAAGCAAATAATAACATAAAAAATTAAGCCCTGCACTCAAACTCCCACTACTGGGGGGCAGCAATAACTATAATGACTATAGTACTCAGAAGCCCCAATACATCGAATTATATTTTGTGTGTTTCTATTGAAAACAGCACTTCTTCTAACGTGAGAAAAAGAGGCCACGCTATCCATGCATAAACCACTCCAGACACTGGAAGCTGGTGTAGTGACCATTTAGGTTATCATGGGGTGCATGATAAAACCAACGCAGAGTCATTCAATAAAGTGAGAATTCAAAGTGAATTTTAAATTTAAGACCAACATAGCCGAACCGGAACTATTCTCTAAGTCAGCTATGCTGTCAGTTCATCTACCCTGACCTTAAATCAAAATTTTACTTTGAATTCTCACTTTAGTAAAAAATCCTTGTAACACTTTCATTCCCATCGATGCCTATACCAGGACTGACTTTTTTTTTATTATTATTATTATTATTATTATTATTATTATTATTATTGCCATTTAGATTCCGTTGGGCTTTACAATATTATAAGGGGAGGATTAATTATAAATAGGACAAGAGATATGTTTTAAGGCACTTCTTAAACGATTGAAGACTAGGGGAGAGTCTGATGGCAGTAGGCAGGCTATTCCATAGGAAGGGAGCCACCCGCGAGAAGTCCTGCAAGCGCGAGTTGGCCGTACGGGTGCGAACAACGGACAGGAGAAGGTCACGGCAGAGCGGAGAGACCGAGAAGGGGCATACCTATGGATCAGTGAGGAGATATAAGAGGGACTAGAATTTGTAACTTTTCTGTAAAACAAGTTAAAATAAACACTAGCCTATAATGTATAATAACCCTTACTATTTGTTTATTGTTTTGTTGTTGTTTTTTTGTTATATCCACATTCCATCTCTTCCATCGCAGTTACATTCAGTTTTACCATTATTCCATCTATCTCTGGACAAGTTCCTGATGTAACCCCAGGTACTAGCCTTGCTGTCGTACAGTAATAAACTCTTTATTTATATTACCGTATTTTTCGCTCCATAAGACGCACTTTTTTTCCCCTCAAAAGTGAGGGGAAATGTCTGTGCGTCTTATGGAGCGAATGTGAAGATTTACTTACCTGTCTTGGAGCGTGGGCCGGCTTCACAGCGCGCTCCGCCGTCCAGGAACTTCTATTTCAGGTTCCGTTTCCGGCGGGACTGAAAGGAAGTGTGCACACTGAGTGTGCACTTCCTTTCAGTCCCGCCGGAAACCGGAACCTGAAATAGAAGTTCCTGGACGGCGGAGCGCGCTGTGAAGCCGGCCCACGCTCCAAGACAGGTAAGTAATTATGGGACAATGGGAGGGGAGACACTATGGGACGAGGGGAGGGGGACACTATGGGTTAAGGGGAGGGGGACACACTATGGGAGAAAGGGAGGGGGAGACACTATGGGAGAAGGGGAGAAGGACACTATGGGAGAAGGGGAGGAGGACACTATGGGAGAAGGGGAGGAGGACACTATGGGAGAAGGGGTGGGGGACACTATGGGTCAAGGGGAGGGGGACACTATGGGAGAAAGGGAGGGGGACACTATGGGAGAAAGGGAGGGGGAGACACTATGGGAGAAAGGGAGGGGGAGACACTATGGGAGAAGGGGAGGAGGACACTATGGGTCAAGGGGAGGGGGGCACTATGGGTGAAAGGGAGGGGGACACTATGGGAGAAGGGGAGGGGGACACTATGGGAGGGAAAGTGCACTATGGAACAATGGGAGGGGGGGACACTATGGGATCAGAACACTAATGGACAAGGGTAGGAGGGGTTAAAGAACACTATGGGACAGGGAGGAGGGGTTAACAATCCCTATGGGACAGAGGAAAGGGGGGTTAAAGATCATTATGGGACAGGGGAGAAAAAAAAATATTCTGAACAAACTGTCCCATAGTAAGAAACACTATGGAACTGTTTGTTCAGAATATTTTTTTTTTCTGGGTTTCCTCCTCTAAAAACTAGGTGCGTCTTATGGTGAGGTGCGTCTTATGGATCGAAAAATACGGTAAATAAACAACGTTTCCTTATTGTTCACATAGAAAGGATATAAAGGTTTACCTCCTAGAAAGAGATTTCTCTGCACCTCTTTTATTCCGCAAATAAGATCACAACTCCAACAAAGGGGCACCTTATCTGCGTTCGGTGATAATGGATGTAAGCTATGATTTTAGGATGGAATTGACAGGATTTGGTGATTGGCTGCATGTGAGGGTTGAAGGGAAACTGATGGTAGAGTTACTAACGTGGACAAAGACAGACACAGTGGTGATGGGGATTTAGAGAGGAAAGACAAATAGTTATATAGATATACATATAAACATGTTTTAGTTAAATTGGAATAATCAAAACAAATCTAGATTGGAAGACAGGTAATTTTTTATTCATTTTAAACTGTTCTAATTATTCGAATGAATCATATCTCCGTATAAAGGTTAACATGTATGTATTATTTATCAACAGTTCCTGTATAATGCTCTTATCATTAGCACATTGATAATTACACAGACATGGGGAGGTATATACAGTAGATACACTGATACAAAAAAAAAAAAGGGACTGTACCCAGGGGCGGATCCAGAGTCGAATCTTGGTAGGGGCACTCTGCCAGGTTTGGTTAACATGAGATAATCGAAAAAGATGTAGTGTTGCTTAAAGAACTGCCAGCTTACAATTAAAGACCCTTGGTTTAATTTAAAAAACAGACGAGAACAATAAACCTCATAAAAATGCTCTTTGTAAATTAAGAATCACATAAAATTCATACCTAGCAAGTTCAGCATCCCACGTATTTTAAAAGTACACTATAGCTTTGGGAATACAAACCTGTATTCCTAACAACATTGTGCCCCTGTTCCTGGATATATATTTGTACCCCCTCCCCTTTTCTACTAAATTTTATAAAATAATGTTTATTACTTACCTTCCAGCTCTAACACTTCCTCGGGGCGTGTTAGAGCTCTCCAATGCTTTCCTATAAGCTTTCACATTACGTGGAAGTTTTACTCGGTCAGTGTAGCTGAAGTGCATTTAGTGGCTATTGCAAATGGTATGCCATCCTGGGAGTAATTCTCATTCCCGGGCTACTATACGTTCTCAAAGGCAACGTAACCAATCTGGCGAATTTCAATGTGAAAAAATGAAAATGTAACATGCTATATTTGACCCTGTAACTTCCCAAAACACCATAAAACCTGTAATAAAAGCAAACAGTATTATGACATTCACAGTAAAAATGTCATGCAGAACTAAAAGAACAACATTCCATTATTTCTCACATTTTTTTTATATTCTAATCATATTAAATTATTTTTCATAGCTAAATATTTTAGTGTTAAATGAAAGCCCTATTTCCCCTGAATAAAATGATATATAATAAGTGTGGGTGCAGTTAATATGAAAGAGGTGAATTACGGTTGGACAGACATGTAGCGCAAATTCCAGGTTTTGTTTACGTTTTATTTTTATCAAAACGTGTACATTTGGCTCAGTCCTTAAGGGGTTAACCCGGCAATGTAAACACTGCAGGTTCCAAAAATAAAAAGCAATATTTTACATTTCAGGGTTCAGATGACAGGACCACTGCACCCAGACCACCTCACCATTTGGGTGACTATAGCAGTCATGGAAACAGTAAAATGCTGTACTATTAACACTTTTTCCAAGCAATTGGCTTAATGCACTACAACCTTTGGCTTTGCTTTAGTAACCATGCATAGAAACTTCCTTTTGTGTCATGCTGCCATTCCCATATTGTATACACTGTAAAAAAACTTTTGAGTTACTTTTAATTGGAAAAATTTCAAGGAAAAAAAAACACAAACTGTTTTCAAAGAGAGAGAGGGGCTAATTTAATCAGGCACACTGATACACACATGCATACACACAGATAAATACACAGGCGCACACTTACACACATGCAGATACACACACACACTTCCTTTCCTCCCAGCACTGACATAATCACAGGGGCCCGTTTGCACTATTTAAGAGCCACAGCGCTGAACGGGCCATTGAAGATGCTATGCTATTGGGTGGCTCACTTAGATGCTCAGAGCTACCGATTGTAGAAATAGCATCAAGAGCTATTTCTACAATCGGTTAGCTCTTGACAAAGGCGCTTTGAGCATAACCGTGTACACTATGTACTTTACCTAGGACATCCTATTTATAACTATTTGATATTGAGTTTAGGGATATCCTTATCTACTATTTAGGAATTAGTTTAATTTTGGTGACGATACTCCCTGCTAGCCGCCCATCTGGGAAACTGTGTTTTTTATCCCATGAGCCGTACATTTGTATATTGAGCTTTCTCGTTAATCTCAGTGATCATACTCTTAGATAGCCGCTCTTTCCCCTTTCCCTAGCTCTGAGCATCTAAGTGACCGTACTCTAACCACTCATAAGACCATTGGGAAGTATATTTATCTACCTATAGGCTGGCGAATGGGGTGTTTGTATCGATACATGGTACACTGATCTACCGAGTTTCTCCTCCTTCACCATATTTAGCTACTCAGCTTAGAGTGCTAGTGGCTGCTTTAGAATCTATTTTTAGTTTATGGTCCTTACGGGGTTAACTCAGACGGCTTATGGTGCAATATTATAGATACTTACGTTTCTCTTTTTGTATGTCCGGCTGGACCAACCATATTACCCGTCTCGTTTACAGTAAGGCACTATTGTGCTCATCGTTGGAGAATCGGAGGGAGCGCTGTAATTGGGGCTTAGAACTTCAGTAACGGCTAGTATTCCAACTTATGACATTAGTTTGGCTTTATACTGCCGCTGTTCCCCCCATGGGCTCCCCTATAACCCCTATATATGACTTACATACAGAGATTACCCTCAATGGACAACACGTATATGTGCAATAGTAGCACGTTGTTTCACTAAGGGCTATATTGTTATCTATTACTGAATTAGGATACATTGTATTTCTCAGGTCTCATGCTCTTTATCTCATATTGCCGGCTACAGAGACACTTGGTAATTAAAAGCTACTGACAACGGCCAATATAGGTAACTTTAGGTACTGCAGGATTACTACATTTATTGTAGACTAACGGATGTTCCTTTGTATTTTAATATATTTTTTTGTAAATAGCACTGTATTTATATTCCCTACACTGGTTACAACTGGGTTTCTGGTTGTTCTTTTCTTTCCCCAAGAGGGACCAATAAAGATTTATGTTTTTTAGTTCTATTTATGCTCCATGACTAGCAGCTCTTTGCTCTATACTAGTGGAGCAGCTATATTTGGGGTATAGAGACTGTATTTGGGAGCACTTGTTTAGTTAACCCATTCCAGCCTCTTCACCAATGGTATTAACATATGGACATATTTATTTTACCCTCTTGCAGTTTATCCAGCAGTTGACAAGTGCTGCTGTAAGCTGGAGAAACTACAAGGGAGTAAAATAAATATGCTCATATATTAATCCTCTAAGATCCTCTATATGCTTTGTGCCCCCCACATGACAGGCAGCCGGGGGAGTGGGGGTGGGATTGCCCCATTGCACCCCCCCTGCCCACCCTTGAATCCGCCACTGACTGTGCCCAATGGCAAAATGCTTTAATAAAAACTGAAAAGAGACCACTTTGCATATCCTGCTCTTCTGCAAGGTTTGAAGAATAGATTTTATGGAAACATGGGTTTATATAATAAAATGTGTCCTTTCTTTGCAAGTTAAGTAAGAATTCTAAATCTACTAGAAATCAAAGAAACAACGTTTATTTATTTATTCACAGCATTTTAAAATTTTATAATTCCTAGTACTGCTCCGGTGCAGTTTATCGCGGAGTAAGGTAGAGTTTATATGTCCTGGGAGTTGCCCCATTGCTTTGAGGTTGGGGGGTGATTTCGATGTCTCTGGGTGCCAAGTCTGATTTCACATGAAACTTCTGTAATACCGTAGTCAAAATCAGAAAGATCTCGGTACGGGCCAAGCTCTCACCAAGACAACTTCTCTTCCCTGCAACAATAAACATAGACATTATTAACTATTGGGTTCGGTACTGCACTACTCAACCAGAACCAGAACTACAGGTGAACTAAGGCTGAGATTAGGTAAACCCCCAAACCCTATCTCCTAAAATAATATCTTCTCAATAGAGCTGGACTGGCCTACCGGGATATTGGGAAATTTACCAGTGGGCCGTCATCATAGATGTATCACACAATTGTCAGCCAATAGGGTGCAGTCAAATTAACATTAAACAAACCTATGCAAATTCTTTTTGGAAGTGATGGACTTAAAATGACACATATATAAATGTGATCCTTTGTAAAACTGAACATTGAGATATAAAACATACATTTAAATATAGTGCAACCATAACATCCGGGATAATTCATTTAATAGAAAAGAACCATGATATTTCATGGTTTTGTGTTTAGATTGGTTAACACTTAATTGCAATCTCTCAGGTATCTCTTTATACTTAATATAAGCTTATTACCGATAGAGAAGGGCAGAAATGCTTCATTTTTCTTGAAACGTCCATTTTCATCCAGAAAGTGTCCTGGGTCAAACTCTTTTGGGTTCTTAAAATATTTTGAATCCTTATGCACAGAGGACAGCAAAGGGAACACCAGGCTACCCTAAAACATAGCAAAACATATTTATTTTACATTATTTTAAGTTGGTAGTATGGTTTGTCATTAGTGAAACAGGGATTCATTAACATCATTATCAGACTAATTATTTATTAAATTGGGAGTTGTTGGGAATTCAAGTAAATTTAAAGTTGTGACAAACTCCCTTTTTTTCTGTGAGTTTGCCACGGGTTTTTGGAGGGGCCTGTTTGCTTGCCTCCTACCCTGTGACTATGTAATGTAAGCACTTTTGTACTCCACAGAGAGACCGACCGCTGGCCCTAATTCCCTGAAACTGTTTTGGGCATGAAGCCATGCTTGCAGCCGGTCAAAAAGAGACTTCCATTAAACTTTTGAACCCCTGCTCTAATCTGGGTGATTTTTGGATATGTTGTTCACCCAGATCAGGGCTATCAGGGGATGTAACATTGTTTGGGGTATGTTATGTTTGGGGGTACTTTCTGAACTTTGTGAAAATGTGTTTTTTCTGCCTGGAGATAATTGAGTTACTTACAGAACTTTACTCAATTATCTCCCAAGCGGGGGGGAGAGATTGTGTGCTGTACATGGGCGTGTCACAGACTGTATGTTTGTTCTGATTGGTTTGTGTCCTTTGTGTTCCTGTGCCCCATCTGGTCCAGGGGGTGTTCCTCTGGCCTGGACAATTGTAAAAAAAACGAACCTGAACCCTTAAAGATCAGATTGCAACTTCATGAAGTCTTGGCTCATGTTTGGGGGATTGGAGAACTACCCTCTGGGGAATTGCTATAATCACTATACTTCCCTGAGTATAATCACTAAGCTCTTATAAGAGCTGTTCCTGCTAAGCTTTCTGGACTAAGAGAGATATGCCCACTGGGAGCTGGATCCTGGTCTTGGGTCCAAGGTTGGTGGAGGATGGCGAGACCCCAACCAAGCTGCGGCGGTTGGTGGGGTTTGCGGTGGTTATGATGTTCCAGTGCAGTGCTGATGGTACTCGCAAGTACTAGGAAGCAGAGATTGACGGAGGTACTCAGTCCGGGTGCCAGGCGGTCCGTCACAAAAGTGAACTTAACATATTATGAACTTATAATTTAATTATCTTGCATAGGCTTTTTAAATGATCACAATCTGTACACATAACTATTAAAACTTACAATAATACAAAAAGACAGCACTAAATGAAAAGTGAATTAAAAAGTCGAACAGAATTGACCAGTTATTTCTCCAACAGCTAACGATTTGACACTATTGCAATATTCAGACCAAAGAAATGAGATCCATGTTCATAACAAGTTTGAAGGGAAGTTGTTACACTTATATCAGGAATTATGGAGAATTGACCAGGTTATTAAAAATTTCAGAGAGAAAATAGTTGGAGATGGAGAAAAAAGTTGTCAAATTTTCAGTTTTTTATATTTTAAACCTAAAATTCACAATATATTTTTAATTGCCACAATCCTCAGTGTTCTTACAATAGTTCCAGTGAACCCCTTGTTCTCTATGATCGCTGTATTCTAGATTTTTTGAGGGACACTCCAGGCACCAAAACAACTTCAATGAATTGTTCTCGAATGGTTTAACCCCAAAGTTGCCCCATCAGCGATGTCCACTCCCCTCACATTGGGGGAGTCACTGATTGGCTGAGAGCATCAGCTGACCACTCTTTGGGGCACCCCTGCCCGGCAGCACTCCTTGCTTCCTGAATCAGAAAATCCAGATGCCGGATGATGATGTCAGGGAGAGCTGAGATCGGCTCTGATCAAGAATGGTTTAACCCCTTGAGGTAAGAGTAACACATTTATTTAGATTAAGTTGTGTTGGTGCCTGGAGTGTCCCTTTTAGTCTTGTCCAAAAAGCCTTTATATGTATATATGTTTATAATCTGGGAATAAAGTCTGAGTGTGGGGTTTTTTACCAAATCATTCTCTCAGCTTTACTTTGTTTATCTATTTCCTACTGGCTTTTTCATTGTTATAAAGTAAATTGCTGCTGAATATGTTTGGATTAAATTAATAAAGTGTTTAACAAATGCTTATTTACAGCCATAAAGTCGATATTGTGATCTAAAACCTGATATTTTTTATATACATTTATTATTTATTTGGTACAATGTCTGCACAGTTTACAGAGGTGATTATTCATATGTATGAAAAATCACCTTTGCAAAACGTGTAGACATTGTATATAATATTTATAGATGTGTACTTTCTATTGATATTGTTGGATTTCTAAATTAAGAAAAACTGTTACTTAAAGAATTTGCTTGGAAACATACCACTACGTACCTTGGATGACAGTTGAAAATGTGAATAAAGAATTTTTAATTATTCAGGTCAAATATGTTATATTATTCAGGTCCCTTGCATTCACATATTTAAGTGTATAATTGGTTGGTTGACTCTGCTTGGCCTTTACCTTTGGAATATTGTGTCCTCTAAGTATAGTGTCCTCCGTGGTTAAGTGAGGAAGTGCAAGTGGTGTTATATCAGCAAACCTTTGGATTTCATGCATTACTGCATCGGTGTATGGTAGATTCAAACGGTCCTCGAGTGAAGGACAGCGATTCTGTCCGATGACTTGATCCAACTCTTCCTGAATCTTTCCTGTACAGAAAATCAAGAGAGCGGAGAGAAAACATTATATTCTTGTCACAAAGAACGTGATGGGATCGCACTGACTCATGGGGTTAAAACTAGAATGTATGAACCTGTAAGAGGCATGCATTGATGTCTGTAGTTTAAGCACCTGTGGGTGCTACCAGTATGTCATACTGATTGTGGTTAGTTCTCTCGATAATGGCACAAGTCCAACGGTTTTGGGATCTGCTAAGCGGTGGCCTTCCATTGAGCAAATTCTTACATTTTGTGCTCTCTTGACAAGTGTTTGACACAATGTGATTGGAGGTTATTAGGAGATATTTACTGGGGAAGGTACAATATGTAATAAGGTGCCTGAACAATATTAAGATATATTTACTAGGAGAGGCATGGTGTGTAATAAGGTGGTTGGAGGATTGGAGGAGATATTTATTGGGATAGGCATGATGTGTAATAATGTGATTGGAGGATATTGAGATAGGTACTATATATATCAAGAGGTGATTGAAGGATATTAAAAGATATTTAATATTATAGGCACAATGTGCAATAATGTGATTGGAGTATATTGAAATATATTGATTGGGATAGGTAGTCCATATCAGAAGGTGCTTGGAGGACATTAAGAGACATTCACTGGGATAGGCACAATGCATAGTAATTTGATATTACTGAAAAAGTTTACATTTTCTACATTTCAGAAAAATAAAGTTTGATAATTACTTTCCACTTCTGGATATTTCAGTAGAATATTGAAGCCATATTTCAGAGTTGTACTCGTTGTTTCCGTCCCAGCAAAGAAGAGATCCGTAACAGTCCCAAATAAGTTTTCAAAGTGAAATTCAGTATTGGGGTTATCTTTCTCCTGCAAATTTAAATAAGTGAAAAAAATATCAGTAAAATTGTAAACTTGAAGAAGGCATTATGCTTCTTTTCTCAACCACATGAAATGTTTAATAAAGTTTTAATCTTTAGAATGAATCTGCCTGTGTGTCACTTTATTCCCATATCTCTCTCTACTCTCTCTTTCTCTCTCTCACTCTCTCTTGCTCTACAGGTCTCTGTATTACCTCATTCATTTTTATCAGGAAGCAATCAATGAAATCCCGCGGACAGTTGATATCAAGTGTCTCCTGATGATCTGACAAGCGCTCCGCTACAAAAACCTTTAACTTGTCAATATTAGTGAATATCTTCTGGTGGGGTCCCGGGAGTCGAGAAAACAGGCTTGGAAAAATGTTGAGGAGCTATAAAAACAAAAACAAACTTTAGAAATCTACTTTTTGCAAGGCACATTTAAACATTGCTGGAGTTTGTATTTGCCTTTTTTCTCCAGAAAATATTTGTGCGGTTTTTCTTTGCATGTATTCTTTAAAAAAAAATGCTAACATTAAATATCTGAAATAAAATGAAATGGATTTAACAAAGTCTACTTTCATTTAACTTTTAGTGTTACAATACTCAGTTTTTTAATCTTTATCACAATAATGTTCTCTTTCTTTTTGCTAAGGCACATCACTTCAACATTCCCCAAATGATGACCAATTTACAAAGACATGGTAAAAAGGTACATCTAGTAACTATATATTCTGCCAACGATGAACCCTGGCCACCTACCACTATAAATCCCTCCACTCCACCCTTTTATAACAAATCATCCCTTGTTACACCTCTAATAAGTATTAAAGTGGACATGATCTAACAGCTATTATTTATTTATTTTTAAGTAAGTCCAATATTGTGTTCTGGATGTTATATATTTTTCTGATTCATGATTGGTTGATATTCTGTATTATGGTTTGCTGTTATTTTGAGGTGGAGTAAAGAAATACAGCTAAATATTTGCCTTCTTTCATTACTAAAATTAAGATTATTTCTTCACAAAAAGCCATACTAATCTACAATTTAACTTCCAATAGCCTGTTCTGAACTTTTCATATTTCTGCCAGCTTAGGCCTCAATTTGATCATTTTGGACAAGCTTTCAGATGATTAATAGTCTGACAAATATGTTAACATTTTGATGTTTTTTAATATTTTGATAAATTTGTATACATTGTATTTATATACACACACACATACACATACACACACATTATAAATATATATTTTTATTTTTATTTTTTTTAAATGTATCCAAAAATATGGATTGGTAAGGATAATATGCTTTATTTTGATGATAGATGAAAATATTTACAGCTGTATTCTGGATTCTGATATTTATACTGTTTGGTAATGTTTGGGTTATCCCTTTTATCTGTAGACAGAGTCTTTGCACAGTCTTTGTGATCGTTAAGTCTTTTCCTATATTATTTATATATTATCTTATATTATGAAATATACTATACAGCTTTTAATTTTGTCCCGAGACATGTAATTTTGCCCAAGGTATTATAGCCTGAAACATGTAATTTTATAAAACAACAAAAATATATAAACATATAAAATTCTATCAAAAGATGGCACTTTTGGCATTTGATTCTGCTATTATTTTAGAAGAGTTTCATTATGTGTCCACTTACAAGACCCCAAGGAGATGACATAAGTGTGAATGCTTCCTTTAGCAAAGACAGTAAAGTCTTAAATCTCTCATCTTCATACTCAAAGCGTTTGCCAAATACAACAGAGCAGATGACGTTGGAAACAACCTGGGAAAGCACTGGGGTTGGATCAACTGGTGTATCTGAGACATAAGAGACATCAAGTTTTACATATTAGAATTAATTTCAATGGACTTAGCTATAGTTCCAGGAGTTTTAGTCTCATCAAGCGTCATCCTCTTGGATAAAACAATACTGGCTATTTCTACATAGTGGACACAGGAGAGGCTGAATATTTTCATATTTCACTGTAATTATCCTTGAAGATACTGACCTCATTCAACTATTCAATATTAATGAATATAGCAATGTTCTAACTCACTGCTTTTTGAGTTACATACTACAGGAACTTTCTATAACCCCAGTATTAATTGCACCCACCTCTCACCAGGGAGTTGACTAGACACTTGTCCTTCAAAACACACACTATCTGCAGAACAGCTGCTGCACTGTGTGATCACCTGTGAAAGATCTCAAAACTAAAAATAAATCTGTATTTTTGCCCCCAAGCTCCATGTTGTTGGCTGTTACTAGATTAACATTACCTCAATATGAAAACACAAACCTCCATTTTTCCGTAATTCCTCTGCGAAATAATTAGCCTCTTCCTGTATTCGCTCGTCAATGCTCTTTTTCCCCATCCCAAAATTCCTCAGCGTGCTTAGGGAGAAACGGCGCAGCAACTTCCATCGCTCACCATTAGTGAGTATCACACCTTCAGTAATGGGGGAAGGGAAGAAAAATCAGCCAAATAAAATATCACCCACAACAACAGCATATTAATATGTTAACATAGATATAATTTAATGCCTTTAAACAATGTGACGCAAACTAAGATGATGGCTCGAATATTAACTTTGATGGTTACCCCAAGGCCCCTGGGATTCCTCTGATTTTTTACTTCTTCTCCAACAAACTTTTTCAAAAAGTAATTCTCTAACCCATCAGATCTTCCAATACAAATATATAAAGAAAATGATCTGGACAGGAAACAAAACAACTGTTTCAAATCTAGACACTAACAGAGTTTTCTCCAGCTTATTTACTAATGTGAGAATTGTAAGGTATTCAAACGGAATTTCAAATGTGAGCTCAAAATAGTCAAAATGGAATAAATTCATCAATACACTTATGTTTCCCGTTTGGCAAATTAACCATTAAATATGAAATACATTTTGAATCCACTTTGAAATCTCACAATTCTCCCTTTAGTGAATAACCTTCTAGAGTGTATCGGAAAAGTTATATATATATGGAAAAAGAAAAATACAAGAAAGATAGGCCTAAATAAATCTTCAAATAAATAAGAAAAAGAAAACCACTATCTAATGAAATTACCAGGAGTGGATATTAACAAGAGAAGGAAAAAAAGCTAATAAACCAATTAATGATACTCTTGACAATATACAATAATTCACTGTCAAATAGGCGCTCAAACATTATAAACCAATGTATATATAAAGGTATGTTTATATAATTGCTCCAATTTACACACATCCAAAAAAGATACAGTTTGATAATAAATGGCCACAGTCGCAGTTCTGTAGTTCTATTGATTATAAATGTCCACAGCCACAGTTCTCTATCCCTAGTGATAATAAATGTCCACAGACACAGTTCTCTATCTCTACTGATAATAAATGTCCATAACCACAGTTCTATATCTCTACTGATAATAAAAGTCCATAGCCCAGGTTATTTATCTCTACAATAATAAATGTCCATAGCCCCAGTTATTTATCTCTACAATAATAAATGTCCATAGCCCCAGTTCTGTATCTCTGATAATAAATGAACAAAGCCACAGTTCTGTATATCTACTGATAATAAATGACCACAGTCCCAGTTCTCTATCTCTTTTGATAACAAATGTCCACAGGCACAGTTCTGTATCTCTACTGATAAGAAATTACCATAGCCACAGTTCTCTAGTGATAATAAATGTCCACCGCCACAGTTCTGTATCACTA
Source organism: Pelobates cultripes (assembly GCA_933207985.1). Lineage (NCBI taxonomy): Eukaryota > Metazoa > Chordata > Amphibia > Anura > Pelobatidae > Pelobates > Pelobates cultripes. The sequence goes on along the minus strand of OW240920.1, from coordinate 9,127,906 downwards.
TTGATAATAAATGTCCACAACCACAGTTCTCTAAAGTTTGTCATGAACGTGACAATTGGGCCCAATTGGGCTATTGGGCCAACCTAGACAGTGGTGAGCGTGTGGAAGTGAAAGAGTTACGGACACCAGACTCTGGTTACCTGTTGCTAGTCCCAGCAACTACTAAATTAATCGATGCAATCCCTTCTACACTAACACCCTAATACACACTTTTCTGCCACCACCAAGACTTTATATCCTATACACAGTAGAATTATAGTATCACAAGCTTATTTTACTGATCAGACATATATAATTAACCCTATTGGTAATGTGTTTACCTGAGCTTTCTTCAGAAGAGGGCGCTCTTAGAGAACAAAGACACAAGCTGATTAAGTAAACATTTAATCTGACAAAAAGGATTCATAGTGCTGTGTCACTGGAATCCAGACGCACCCTTCATCTTTCCAGCCTTGTGTTTAAGAGCTTTTCTGGGAAACTCCCACCCAATATCAGCAGAATGATCTCCCCGGCTGTTCCCACCAACTATGACCTCTGATCCAGTAACAGCACTTTATTTAGTCTACCTCAATACAAAAAGAAAGCAGCTCGATCCTCCTTTTCCTACAGAGCACTGCAATGATGGAACGACCTCTCGAACACCTTCAAATCTTCCCTGGGCCTTAAATCATTTAAGAGATCACTCTCTACATATCTCAAAACAGAATGCACCTGTCATGGTTGATTATATATTTCCTACCTGTTTTATATTCAGTTTTGTATATATTGTGTATTAATATTGTTTTTGTATTTTATTGTACCCTATTGTATCAATGCAATGTTTTGTGGACCCAGGACATACTTGAAAATTAGAGAAATCTCAATATATCCTTCCTGGTAAAATATTTTTATAAATAAATAAAAAATAATAAATGTCCACAGCCACAGTTCTCTAATTATACTGATAATAAATGCCCACTGTCACACCAAGGGTGCATAATGAATTGTTGGACTATAGGATATTGCCATTTAATGTCATTTTTGTAGTGCCGATATGAATTGGCACTTGGTTGCAAGATTAGATGACAGAAGGGGTAGTGGGAATTGCATAGGAATGTGAAAGGGAGCAGATGGTTTACCATATGCATTGATCCTTTGATTAATCGAAAGATCTGTGTGGTGTGTGAAGTCTCACATAAGTGGCCTGGAAGTCTAGATTCAATGTAAATGAGTTGACTTCAGCCATATGGCCTCTACCTTTTAATTGATGAGTTGATTTCTTTGATATGTTAAAACAAACATGATTTGCATAACTTAACCATAGGGGAAGGCATTCTGATGTCTGCTATATTGGGTCACAGGTAAGAAGTATGACATATCTATGGAATGGAGAAATGGTAACCAATTTATAGATGCAATTATTTCTGTGGCAAGTACATCAGAGGAAATAGAACCAAATGTTTCCATTTGGATTGATGTTGGTCTGGAACACAAAGGGGTGGTCACTTATAGTTATTATAGGTACGCATTATGTCCACCTCTGGGTGAGGCTTGGTAATCCACAGGGTATATCCCTAATGATACTGAAGTGTGCATTGTACTTGCTTGGGGCCAAAATGTTGAGTCACCATCTCCTTGCCAGCGACCCCCTGGGAAGAAGCTTTACTTTGAAAACCTAAGGAGTAAGTAATTAAGACTTGTTATTTTACCCTTTTGTTTGTATCTGTTGTTGGTGTAAATAATGTGTTTATCATCTATTTTTTTATGCACTGTGAATATTTTTTGGTCATAATAAATATTTCTTTATTAAGTTCTGCCTTTGTCTGGTAAAGAATCACATTACCTGAAGAGACTAATTATTATTTTGCAATTACATAGATATTGTACTAAGTTACATTTCATGGGTTTTTCTTATTAAGTTACCTGAGGGATCAAGGCAACCCATTTGTAAATTGTTTTGGTGGTGGCAGCGTTAAATAGTAATAGCCATAATTATCACCATCACAACTACGTCACGCACACGCTTGATGTAGGGTGAGTTTGTGACACCCACAGCCACGGTTCTCTATCTCTACTGATAATAAATGTTCACAGTCACAGTGCTGTATCTCTACTGATAATAAATGCCCACATCCACATATAAAATAAAAAGGAACCCTCAAGGATTAAAGGGTCCTAGGCAGAAGAATAGCTAATACAAAGAGCGAAGGAGGCCCAATCTTTATTAATAAATAAATTGGCATTAAAGGCAGCAGTGATGGAATCTATCCAAACTGTAGAACAATAATTATAGAACATTAAATATAGAACAGACTGAAACAAATCATGTTAACCTTTAGACATTTTTTATTTTACTGCCTCTTAACTTGTCTAAGGTGACAATGTTACATTAGAAAGTACTGCATTTTGTGTAGGAATAATTTGTCAAACTATAAAAGCTGAAAGTCCAAAGTTTAGACTTGATTTATTATGGTTCAAAAATAAGCATATATCTAAGGATTCTTAAAAGGTACACTAACCATTAACTCACAATATTTTTTGGGGGGATGCTAATTTAAGGAAGACACAATTAAACCCTTAAATAAGAAATGTGATGGCAGTGTTAATCTAACTTAATTCCATATGATGGATGGTTTCCCTGCATGTCATGTAATTACTAGACTTAGAGATTTGTTTCATTACAAACTTAAATAATTCAAATTTGGACCAAAAAGGTGATGGTATGAATTTCCAAACTAAATCTCTCTGCTGTGCACAAGTCTAGTAATTACTGTAAATCTATCTGATATGGGTGATATTGTTTAAAGCAAAAAAAAAAACCAATATTTGTGTACGTGAGATATACTTAAACCTGTGTAATAGGATAAACTAGCAATCACATTTATACGCGTTATTTAGGGACACCTAAAATATTGAGAACATTTAAAAAAGATTGCATTATTCATTGATAGATGGGGACAAAAACTGTGAGAAGGAAAAGGATAGGGCAGCCTGTTATTTAATTTACTTTGTTTGGCAATGTGATACCAAACGCTGGCAGTAAATGGGTTAAATGTGTATAATTGTAATATTATTTCTAAAACACACAAGGAATGGGCAGACAATGATACAGCAGTTTGATCCAGAATTTGGAAAAAGCAGCAACGGAATGGCAAGTTTTGGTCAAAACCGTCAAAGTGGAAAAATTCAGCAAATCAGTTTTGTATTTTAATTTGAAAGTTTAGCTTTTCCCCACTCATTGTCACTTCTCCATAATTCCATTTTTTGCAGATAAGCTCATGACATCATGATTCTGATCTGATCCACTAGGTATTTTTAATTCGAGAGCTTGAGATAATACATTATCAGAACATATTTTAAATTACGTTTGTTTTTGCATAATAAAAGTATTCTAATTCTTGTTGTTGCTTTTTTTCTATCATGTTATAGCTATTATTGTGTAAAGTCAGATGTCATTGACTTTCATTACATATTGACTTTTCTCACTGGTTTTTAAGTTGTTCAGATTGACTGATGGCTGTAGTCAGCCAGCATTCAAGTAACCATACAGGGTTCTGAGAAACACAGTATTATTGATAGAAGAACTCACCATAGCCTTTGAACACCATATCACCAAGCGTATTGGAGCCTCGTGCCCCAAATATCTTCCCTTGATCCACCAGTGCTTCCCTTACACAGTCGTAACCTGCCAGGATAACAGCTGGCTGATTGGCCAGATAGATTGTGAAGACCGAGCCATACTTCTCACTCAGCTGCAGAAAAAACAAGCACATTGAAAGGTTTTTAATAAAGTCTGTGAGCTATAGGTGCAAAAATACCATATGCCATACTAATATGAGGAGTATGAGTATCTCCTGATCTCTCCCCGTCCCACTTGACTAGTGTCTCTGACTGCCTCTCTGCTATTTCTAACTGGATGGCTGCCCACTTCCTTAAACTAAGCTTGACCAAAACTGAAATTCTGGTCTTTCTTCCCTCAAGTGTTGGTACTCCTGTGTCTGTCTCCCTCCAAGTCTATGGTGCTACCATCAGCTCCACCACGCAGGCTCGCTGCCTAGGTGTTCTCTTTGACTCCAACCTCTCCTTCAAGTCTCATATTCAATCTATCACCGAATCCTGTCATTTCCATCTCAAAAACAATGCGCGCATCCGCCCCTACTTAACGCCAGATGCTACTAAGGTGTTGGTCCATTCCACTATCCTTTCTTGCTTTGACTACTGTAATCCGCTTCTCAGTGGTTTTACGTGCTCCCAACTTGCGCCGTTACAGTCCATAATGAATGCGGTGGTGAGGCTCATCTTGCTGTCCGCCCGCACCTCCCATGCCTCACCCTTCTGTCAGTCCCTACACTGGCTTCTTATAAAATATAGAACTCAATTTAAAATTCTGGTTCTTGCTTTCAAATTGCTACATAATGCTGCTCCCACCTATCTTTCCTCCCTGATACACAAGTACATCCCATCTAGGCCCTTACGATCTGCTGAAGACTTACGTCTATCTTCTGTCCGTACTCCCACCTCTGATGCTCGCCTTCAAGATTTCTCGAGGGCTGCACCGTTCCTGTGGAACTCACTTCCCTCCTCTGTTAGATGCTAACCCAGTCTCCACTCCTTCAAAAAAATCATTAAAAACCCACTTCTTCATAAAAGCTTATCAATTAAACTGTTAATAGCTCCTGACTGATTCCTCTTCTGCAACTATCATTAGTCTAATACTATCCTTACCTTTCTGTGTAATTTTACCCCACTCCGTCTAGCATGTAAGCTCATTGAGCAGGGCCCTCAACCCCTCTGTTCCTGTGTGTCCAACTTGTCTGGTTACAACTACATGTTTGTTCGTCCACCCATTGTAAAGCGCTGTGGAATTTGATGGTGCTATATAAATATCACAATAATAATAATAAACTATATTACAGTGAGGTATAACAATACAATGCTCCACAATAATGCAATACACTTTACTTACACAACAAGCTGTAATAATACAATGAGATGTAATAACACAATACGCTGTAATAATACAATGAGCTGTAATAACACAATAAGCTGTAATAAAATACTGAGCTGTAATAATACAATCAACTGTGATAATAGAATTAGTTGCACATATTCAATGAACAGTTATATTACAATGAGCTGTAATAATACATTGAGCTGCAATAATTCAACGAGCTTGTCATGATGTGCAGGTCAGATAGGAGGCTTATGCCAGGGTTGACTTCAGGTACTGTATTAGTGATTTTAGACATATTATGAAATTTGAGTGAAAACAGTATTTAGGCAATATGCCACAGAACAGGTTACTTGCAAATAATAAAGAATGTCTAATTTCCAGGTAGGGTTGTAACAAAGGCAGGTTGGTATTAAAGGCAGGCTGATAACAGTGGAAGGCTGATTACAGAGGCAGGATGGTTGGAAGTATAGGTAAGGGTGGAGCAGGTTATTGTTAGGAGCAGGTTTGAAGGTAAGTCTGGAGCATGTTGGTATGGAGCAGGTTTGAAGGTAAGTCTGAAGCATGTTGGTATGGAGCAGGTTTGAAGGTAAGTCTGAAGCAGGTTGGTATGGAGCAGGTTTGAAGGTAAGTCTGAAGCAGGTTGGTATGGAGCAGGTTTGAAGGTAAGTCTGAAGCAGGTTGGTATGGAGCAGGTTTGAAGGTAAGTCTGAAGCAGGTTGGTATGGAGCAGGTTTGAAGGTAAGTCTGAAGCAGGTTGGTATGGAGCAGGTTTGAAGGTAAGTCTGAAGCAGGTTGGTATGGAGCAGGTTTGAAGGTAAGTCTGAAGCAGGTTGGTATGGAGCAGGTTTGAAGGTAAGTCTGAAGCAGGTTGGTATGGAGCAGGTTTGAAGGTAAGTCTGAAGCAGGTTGGTATGGAGCAGGTTTGAAGGTAAGTCTGAAGCAGGTTGGTATGGAGCAGGTTTGAAGGTAAGTCTGAAGCAGGTTGGTATGGAGCAGGTTTGAAGGTAAGTCTGAAGCAGGTTGGTATGGAGCAGGTTTGAAGGTAAGTCTGAAGCAGGTTGGTATGGAGCAGGTTTGAAGGTAAGTCTGAAGCAGGTTGGTATGGAGCAGGTTTGAAGGTAAGTCTGAAGCAGGTTGGTATGGAGCAGGTTTGAAGGTAAGTCTGAAGCAGGTTGGTATGGAGCAGGTTTGAAGGTAAGTCTGAAGCAGGTTGGTATGGAGCAGGATTGAAGGTAAATCTGAAGCAGGTTCACAGGAGCCAAGATATGAAGTGTTTCAGTAAGAACATCAACTTCAATGTAAAGGCCATGAGGTTAGTTGGGTGTAGCCATTTGTAGCTGAAGTAATTAGTCCTAGGCAGGTGAGGACTGAGGGGACTAGTGGCTAGGGAGGCCACTAGTGGTGGAGAGCTGTAACTTCTTTTAAAGGAAAATAAATAAATGAAGATAAATCATAGTTGTCAGGATTTGATCCTGACAGAGCTGTTATAATAAACTGATCTGTAATAATACAATTAGCTGCAAATATATGATGAGCTGTAATAACACCCTGAGCTGTAATAATCCAATAAGATGTAATAATACAATAAACTGTTACAATACAATAAGTCCCAATAATACAATAAACTGTAATAATATAATGAGCTGTGATAATACAATAAGATGTAATGATACAATGAATCCCAATAATATAATACGCTGTATTACAATAAACTAATAATATAATGAGCTGTAGTGGTTATGAGTGTCCCTTAAAGTACTCTATTTCACAAACAGGATAGACAGCTGCTAGATGTGGGAGTGCTTTGATATATAGGGAAAGACAACCAGTGACATGGGTTGTAGAACAGATTGACGCAGGGAACTATACAACAATATCAGACTGTATCCAACTACATAGCACAAGAGTGGCTGACTTAGAACACTGAGAGTAGGGTATGCGATCTCACCATATGACAATATAATAACTCAAAGGAGTGGCTGACTCAGAACACTGAGAGTAGGGTATGCGATCTCACCATATGACAATATAATAACTCAAAGGAGTGGCTGACTCAGAACACTGAGAGTAGGGTATGCCATCTCACCATATGACAATATAATAACTCAAAGGAGTGGCTGACTCAGAACACTGAGAGTAGGGTATGCCATCTCACCATATGACAATATAATAACTCACAGGAGTGGCTGACTCAGAACACTGAGAGTAGGGTATGCCATCTCACCATATGACAATATAATAACTCAAAGGAGTGGCTGACTCAGAACACTGAGAGTAAGGTATACCAGCTCACCATATCACAATATAATAACTCACAGGAGTGGCTGACTCAGAACACTGAGAGTAAGGTATGCCATCTCACCATATGACAATATAATAACTCACAGGAGTGGCTGACTCAGAACACTGAGAGTAGGGTATGCCATCTCACCATATGACAATATAATAACTCACAGGAGTGGCTGACTCAGAACACTGAGAGTAAGGTATGCCATCTCACCATATGACAATATAATAACTCACAGGAGTGGCTGACTCAGAACACTGAGAGTAAGGTATACCAGCTCACCATATCACAACATAATAACTCAATGTTATCTAGGTTTAATGATGTTTGCTATACAACTATGGTCAAAATGTGATATTGATAAATAATATTTCTAAATTATTAAATATTTATTGAAAATATTTTCAAATGACTTTCAATATATTAAATTATCAAAGCTTGTATTGTATATAAAAATGATATCAATATATAATAATATCAAAAAATGAAAAATAATTAAAATATTGGAAGACCTGAAGTCCAGCTCCACTGCCCTTGACTTTGATGGACCCACTGGACATTACCAGCTAATACTGCACACCTGCTCAGAGGACCAATACCTCCTACTTGGATACACTTCCATGCCATGCAGACCTTGAAAAATCTTCTTCATTTCTTAATTTCTCATACCTTTTTAGATTTTATTCATATTAAATTATGTTTTGTATATGAATTTTTGATGTGCAATAAGTGTGGGTGCACTTAATATGAAATAGGTAAATTATGGTTGAACAGACATATAGCACAAATTCCAGGTTTTGTTTCGATTAGAACTTGTACAATTACCTCCGAGCTTAAGCGGTTACGAAAGTGAATGTTTATATTGACTAAGCAGTTACATTTGTTGCTTAGTAACTTTTCTCAGGAGATACTCCCCTCCCCTCCCATTCACCTGTTCATTTCCTATTTATGACTTTTTGCTTTTCCTAGATGACTTGAGAAAGGCTTTTGCAAAGGTTCAAGATCTTCACCACACTTTAAAATTCCTCTCTAATCACTATTGAGGTGGGCTGGAGGGCTGTGTGAAGCTAACCCCCCCCATCCCCCCCACTACAATTGGCAGAAATACCCAAGCCAGGCTGGACTTTCAGGGGACTGAGTGGAGCCTGCTGAAATAGATCATAGACAATTACCATAAAACAGTCTGAACTTTCAAATGCTTTGAAATGCTTTGATACCACTGGCTGTGGCGATATGCCTTCTAGTACCTATGTTCTTGTAAGTCCCATACAAGCCTAAATTAGAATATTTTGATTACACTACATATAGTTTTCTTTTACAGATTTAACCCTTATATTTATTGTATCTTCATTATAAGGTTGTATTTATTATTATTTTTCACCTTATATATTGTTCACTTTTTGGGCATTCCTTTTGTAGCTTTTACCTTTTTTGTGTGTGTGTGTTATATTGTGAGTTTTATTACTTTGTAGCTCTGGTGTGAGTTTTATTGTGGTGGAGCTCTGTGATACAATTGTGTATTTTGTGCGTTATTGTGAGTTTTTTTTTTCCAGAGCTCTGAAATATATTAATGCGCACCGCACAGTACTGTGAGTTTTATTGATGTGGAGCTCTGTGATACACTTATACACACTGTAAATTACTGTAAGTTTAATTGTGGGGGAACTCTGTGATACACTAACACACCTTGCACATGACTATGAGTTTTATTGCTGCAGGGCTCTGTGCGGCACTCTTTACATCATACATAATGAGCCCATGGTAAACTAGGAGAGAATAACTGAGGGATTTGAATATTAAAAATAGAGCTTTGGGGGGACAGTGGGGGGACTAGTGCCAGACCACAGCAGTCGCATGTTCAATGTGCTCTATTGGCAAAGAGTTAAATTAGCAGCATTGGATCCACACAAAGGACACACTTAGCAGTTGGACCACCTTACAATGCTCCACTGGTGATGGGGCATGAATATAAACAGATCAGCCCATTTTTTCTGCAGACATCAGGGACCTGTTTCTGAGGCCGCATGGCTTGAACAGGCCAAACATAGCAATAGAACTGGATGAGTTCTCCGACACCTCAGACGAAATGCCAAAGGTGCATGCGCACCGAGTATGCTGTGATTCCTGACCCTGCCGGAAGCGGGCCTGAAAAGACTGCGATATTGCAGCGACCGGCATCCATAGGAATGCCGTGCTCACTAGGAAAGTATCTTCCGGTGGATCGGGCAGTGATCCGCCGAGTCTTAGGTAAATATGTGGGGACACCTGAGTGCCATGACACCTTCTCACAGGCAACTAGGGGAAAGACCCTACATCGCTTTGAGTAGATGGAACTCACCTTTTTGCTGATCTCTCATGCTCCACCCAACAGAGGAGGAAATCATTTTGACCTTTGATGGTTGCATTGTCCACCCATGGCATGAAATATAGATGGGGTTACCCACCCTCTCTCATTATCCAGCATAACAACTCTGAGCATAAAGTAACCAATGCCTCAGAGATGGACACAGTGTTGTTCCCTTTAGGCCTCAATTAACAACCTAAACCCATTCCCAGTGTTTGGGATGCAGCTAACATTATTCCATTTACTCCTGCAGCTAGTGGTGTAACAAATGTAGCGGTAACCTGAGTGTAATCAATGATATGAGAAAGAACCATTATGCAGTTATTTTTCTCTATTATTTGATACTTTTATTATGTTACCTTCTTATTTACATGCCATGTTTCTGCGGCCTGTTTATGTGCCGGCCAAGCTAGCTCCCAAGTTAAAATCACCCCCTTCAGCTCCGATCCCTTTATCTCATACATAAAACTACCCTTGGAGCTGCCTCCCATAATACACTGGGGAAAGTCACCTAGTAGTATACTAATTATCTGTTTGCATTTTGTAGCTGTGTCACCTTCAGGAACCCAGGTGTGACGTGTTTTAAGTTTAGAAGCAGCCAGTGTTTATTATAATAATACCAAAAAATTATCAAATTGTGTAACACCTTTCTGACTGTCAACTAAATAAAGAATTACTAACCTTTCGCAAAGATTGTGGCATTTCTCTTGCACTTATCTGCATTATGTTACCCAGCAGGGGCAATGGCGCTGGTCCAGGGGGCATGTTTTTCCTCTTTATTTTTCTCCTCCATGAGGTAATATAGAGCAGGAGGCTGATAAACACAGCCAGAAGCAGAGACCCAGTGACTCCCAGCTCCATTGCGAGGGAGCCTCCAGGAAGCAGTGTGTTACAGTGAGCTGTGAATGGCTCTGCTCAGTGAGAGATCAATGTACACATTGTATACACAGGAAGTAGGTTAGCTCTCCTTATATGGTCATCATTATATAACGTTCACAGTGTGTAATCATCTCACTTGCACACAGTATCCATCCACTTATCTCTGTATTAAAACAAACACAGGAAGTGATAGTGTGTAAAAGATATATCTTCCATTTATTGTAAAAGATATATCAATATATATCACTGCAACCTGTGTTACCAGCAGGTAAACGTGATCTCACTGCTCCTTTAATCTGGGTTCATATAATGATGCTTTGCATGGAACTGGGGTAGGAGCAATTCCAGGCTGGGATTATATTAACGAATAGTTACATTGTTATAGGAAAAATCGGGAAATCACAATCTCTCAGAATATCTAACAAAGGGTTAAAGGCTGAGCTGTGAGCCACGAGCCATTAACCGCTTCACTGCCAAACTCTTTTTGCTTGAAAAAATATATAAGGGAAACCTTTATCTGAAAGCAGAACTGCCCAGCTAACACATAAGTAGAAATTATGATCATGTAAATCAAAACTATTGTTATTATTTATTTATTTATTCATGCTTTATAGGAATTTGGGAAAAAGGAAAAGTATTATACTTTATACAGTTTCCTTTATCTTATGATATAGTTTTTCATATTCATTTTTCAGTTTTTGATTCCCCCACTCCTTTTTTCTTCTTCTTTTCTTTATGTCCAGTTATTATTTTTCCCTTTTTCCTTTAGTATTTTTTCATTTTAATTCTGGATGGTGCTTTTTCTCCCTCTGATGGCTTTACAGAGGCTTTTCCTTCCCTTCAGGCTCCAGAGTACAACTGATAGTAATAAGAGTAATAATAATAATAATGATAATAGTAATAATAATAATGATAATAATAATGATAATAATGATAATGATAATAGTAATGATAATAATAATGATATGTGGATCTTGAAAAGTCAATCTGGACGAAGCATTTCAGACGTACTTGTTGTTTGGCTTAGTTCCAGTTTTCTCTCCACTTGTGTTTTTTATGCACTGTTGGCATTTTTAAGACTAGTGCGTTGTCTTCTTTCTTGTGTATATTTGTATTTTTTATTGAATAACATTGTCTGTATGTTTTTACCCTCTATAGGTACATTATTTATTTGCAATAAACAATATTTTACCTTTATCATCTTGGCCAATATCTAGTTATTTAATGTTATTACCCACTATGTTTTTACAGAAACGTACTTACAGTACATTTAAACATTTTTGGAGATGCCCAAATTTAACCATTGGCCAATTGACTCAGCAGAAGTTTGGTACACAAAACCGATTCAGCAACTGAATCAGATGAACCAAAAAGGAATTGAATATTATGAATATTATGTATATAGTTTGTAGTACATTTCCCTCCATTTGGTTCTCAGAGAAAAAGTAAAAGTAATAGAGGGAAAACCAGGAGGAGCAGTAAAAATTGGTATATTAGATTTGTTTTTATATGAAATATATTGTATTAAAATATAAATATAGGTTTGTTTATACTGCTCCTCTATTGGTCACTTCTCACTTGATCTTTGAATAACATCAACATCTGGTGACTGTCCCCCAGCCCACAATCACCTTTTTTTTGTCCCATAAATCATCTATATATGATTATTATTTTTGCACGATGGGCGGAATCCAGAATCACAATTCAAGTGAACATGCTATGTCTTTGTGTGATTCGGTCTGGTTTCTGATTCGGGTGCATTCATGCTTGGAGCAATTAAGACCAAAACAAATCTCCACGTCTATTATTTGTTATTGATATCTCACACTGATATTTTCCTCCTGAGCTCTATCTATCCATCTATCCATCCATCTATCCATCCATCCATCCGTCTATGCATCTATCCATCCATCCATCCATCCGTCTATCTGTCTGTCTGTCTATCAATCTGTCTAGCTATCTCTCTCTCTCTCTCTCTCTCTCTATCTATCTATCTATTTCTCTCTCTATCTCTCTCTTGTTCCATCTATCCATTCATTTCTCTCTCTCTCTCTCTCTCTCCATCCATCCATCCATCTGTCTTTCCGTCTGTCCATCTGTCTGTCTGTCTGTTTGTCTAACTATCTCATGGCACACCGTTTGAAAATGATTTAAAAAAAGATAATTTTTGTGTTGTACATATTTTTGAGCTGTATAAATAATATGAATAATAATATCTCACATATAGATACATAAAACATTACTTTATAAACTAGTCAAAATACAATTCAGATCCTTCATTTACTTGCAAAATGATAAAAGAATATATGGATGTAAAGAACAAAAAAGATAGGGAACGAGGAAAATGATATTTGAGATCACAACCAAATCTTTTCAATGTGTTGGTTTCTTTCCAGCAATTGCAATATTTATGATCTTTGTTTGCAGAAATTCCATAGAGATTGGAAGGGTCGTTATAACAGAGCTCCTGTACTCCGACTGAGTACCTCCGCCAGGTCAGCTTCCTCGCTACCTCCATGGACTCAGGAGCACTTCAGGCCCAGTCACAGTTATGTTGCCAGAATAATAAGTACATCTAGGGTTTTGAGCGAGACACAGCATACATCTGGTAAAGGCGGGGTCTGGTACCATTGCTTCCTGGCTCTGGAGATATATCAATGTCCTTTTCGTTCACTGTTGGCTTTAGTGTGAACTTCTGCAAGATGGTGGTGAAGAAGAGAAAGAGCTCCATGCGAGCAAGACCTTCCCCCACACACACGCGTTTACCTGGAAAGTGAATTGTTAACAGATATGTATTAAAAATAGCTTGGTAATAGTTTAACACAATATATAGAGTTGTATATTTTATTTATGAACATGGTTTAAATTTATAGGATGTTTGAGTTGACTTTTTAAATTAAAAATACGTCATTGCAAACATTTTAACTATGATCTTCCCTTTTAAACATTAACAAAAATATTTCAGTTATTCTTCACTGACTAATAAACACACAAACAAACACAAGCAAAAACACACACAAACATGTATACTACATGTAGAACACTCATGTACACACAAGTGCACAAATAAGCTTACTGACGCCCACACTCGTCCACACAGTAATTGTGAATTCTCTATAACAATGTCAATAAGACTCACTGAACCTCAACTTTCATACAATGTATTTACCTGCAGAGAATGCCATGAAGGCATCATTCTTTTTAAAGCAGCCGTTCTCATCCAAAAAATGTTCAGGGTCAAATGTTTGAGGATTTTTATAGTACTTGGGGTCCTTCAGGACAGAGGTCAGTACAGGGAAAACCACAGTACCCTGCGATTAAAATTTAAAAATAGATCTGTAAAGCTAGATAAGTCATCTAATAACAAGGGATATCTACTCATTATTCTTGAACATTTATCAGAAAGATCATTTCAGTGTTCTAAAAACGTAAATTTCACCCATCCCTGTAGATTTATGGCTTTGATCAGTGGAGGGTAATCTATTAGATTTGCAGATTCATTTTCAGTCTGGCAGGAATACTGAAAGATCCAACACGCAGTGTGCAATTATAAACCAAAAAATAAACATATTCCAGACGTTAGAGTGGCCGTGCTGAACAAAAGACTGAGAATGGTCAGAGACAAACCAGAGTCCGGGAAACCAGACATCAGGAATAGCGAGGTACGATAGGGCCAATCACTAAATGTTCATTTTATGCACAGATTAAATGAGAAGTTGACAATAGAGGGAAAAGCAGAAAATAAAATTTATATTTATAATTGAAATAAATATGTAAATGCAATTTATTTTAATTTTTTTTGCTGCTCCTCTCATTTTTCCCTTGTTGATTACTTTTATCACTTGATCTGAATACCAAATGGCAGAAAAACTCTCCTATCAGTTTACTGCAAAATATGTACATAATATTAGATTATATATATATATTTAGCAGCACTTCGATTGGCCCAGTTTCATTTTTTTGTCCTTTAATTTGGTTCCTGAATTAAAATCCTGATTATCTGTTTGGCTCAGCAGAATTTTTTAATCAGCTGAAATTAAAAAGTTTCTATTTTGGGGCAAAATGGCTTTGTCAAACCGGGTTTTCTCGAAAAGCACACGTCTAAAACCTGCAACACACTTGTCATCACTGCCGTGTAGAGGTTCTTATCTGCCACTCATATGTCAAGGATTTTATTCTCTATACTAGACAGGCAGCGAGCAAGTGAATTTGGCTTAGTGTCTTTATGTGATTGGGGCATGTCATGTGACATACTGAAGCATTGTGGACACCAACACACTTTAAACACAATAGCAGAAGCACAGAAGGCAATGACCAGGTAGAGATTATTATTATTATTGGTATTTATATAGCGCCAGCTTATTCCGCAGCGCTTTACAATAAAAGGGGAATTTACCAAATGAGACATTAACAAAACGTAACAGGAACAATAGGTAGTTGAGGATCCTGCTCAAACGATCTTACAGTCTAGAGGTGGTGAGGTATAAAAATACAATAGGAAGGGTATTTAGGGAGACAGCAAATAGACATGGTGGGAATGTAGCAGAGCTGGAGGTGAGAGTGGAGTGTGGCCCTATAGGAGAGAGCGAGAGGAAGGTTTGAGAGAGAGAAGTTACTCTTGGAGGCCATAAGCATTCCTGAAAAGATGGGTTTTGAGGGACTTCTTAAAAGATTGAAGATTAGGGGAGAGTCTGACAGGGTTAGGCAGGTTGTTCCAAAGTAAAGGAGCCTCCTGTGAGAAGTCTTGTAGGCGTGAATTTGCAGTAAGGGTGTGAGCAGAAGAAAGGATAAGGTCACTAGTAGAGCCGAGAGACCGAGTGGGCATACCTATGAATAAGTGAAGAAATGCAAGAAAGGCTAAAGTTGGTTAGAGCTTTATAGATAAGGGTTAGTATTTTAAATTGACACCTATAGGGGACCGGAAGCCAATGTAAGGATTGACAGAGGGGTGATGTGTGAGAGGAGCGACAGGAGAGAACGATCAACCTGGCAGCAGCATTCACCACAGATTGTAGGGGGACAGTACGGCTTCTGGGGAGACCAATTAGGAGAGAATTACAGTAATCGATGCAAGAGAGTACTAGAGCATGAACAAGCTACTTGGCAGCATCTTGCGTAAGAAAGGGGAGTATGCGGGCAATGTTTTTAAATTGGATTCGACAGGATTTAGCAACAGACTGGACATAAGGCGCAAAGGTGAGGCCAGGATTAAAAGTGACACCAAGACAGTGAGCTTGAAAGGATGGGGGGAGGCAGGTACCGTCAACCTGCAGGGAGAGTGAAGGAGGAGAATCAGTATTATGAGGAGGAAAAATAAGAAAATTGCCTTTATTCAATTAGAGATAGAAGAAATGCAATTGGTGACACGTTGTAAGACAGTAGGGGAGAGGTCAGGGGAGGAGAGATATATCTGGGTGTCATAAGCATACAGGTGGTAGTGGAATCCAAATGAATGAATGAGTTTGCCAAGAGAGGCAGTATAGAGAGAGATCAAAATGAGACCAATAACTGAATCTTGAGGGACTCAGACTGAGACAGGACGAGGAGAGGAGAGGAGAGGAGAGGAGAGGAGAGGAGAGAAGGTGCTGTTGGAAAAAGAGACACTAGTGGAGCATTGGGAGAGATAGGAGGAGAACCATGAGAGAGAAATTGAAGAGTTAGGAGAAGGAGGCCATGATCAACAGTGTCAAAGGCAGCAGAGAGGTCAAGAAGAATTAGTATTGAGTAGTGGCCTTTGGAGTTGGCTATAATTTGTAACTTTAATAAGAGCAGTCTCAGTAGAGTGGAGGGGGTAAAAGCCAGATTGAAGAGGAAGGAGGAGGGAGTTGGAATTTAGGTGTGAGTCATACGAGTAAAGACAAGTCTTTCTAGAAGCTTTGAGGAGAAAGGAAGCAGGGATATGGAATGATAGTTGGAAGTGGAAGACGGGTCTAGGGATGGCTTTTTTAGGATGGGTATGACAGTAGCATGCTTAAGGGGAGCAGGGACAACACCAGATATAAGAGAGCAGTTTAGAATGTGTGTTAAGGATGGTACAAGACAAGGGATGAGAGCTCTGATGAGGTGGGAAGGTACTGGATCAAGCGGACAGGAGATAAACCTTAAATAGATAGATCACGTTTTTTTGTAATGGTAGGGGAGAGAGCATGAAAGAGCAGGTTGTACTGATGGTGCAAAAACATAATATGGTATAGTCTGCAGTTTTATTGATATAATGGATATGTTGGAAAGCGGAGTGATTTGGATGGAGATGGTGATACAATGCCTTTTAAGTATTTACCCAATCTTGGACATTTGTACATATTGTAGTGTAACAACACAGAGTTAAAATGAAAAACAGTTTGCACCTTCAGAGTGTTAATTGAGGACTAAAACAAATGGTAAAAATCCCATTAAGTGTTTTACTTTTATGTTCTTGGATTTAACTACAAAATATTAAAATGTTAGAAGAGGGTTAGAATTTGTAAAAATAGTACACAATTATATATGGATTTTAGAAAGATGAAAAACAAAAAAGCTTAAGTAATGTAAAATATTAAGAAAATATAAAATGTATATATAAAAATGCAATCAATGCACACGGGTCTCACTTTTAGGATTTGTAGTGACAAACAGCAAAATGAAAATACAGACAGATAGAATTACACCATGGGAACACATGGATTTATTATTTTTGCTTATTTTTAAAAACTTTTTAAAATCCAACTATCCACCTCATGTTGGCTATATAATACTTTGCAATTGGTTTTATAAATATTACTTTTGTATATATTTATTTACTCTAGCTATCCCTATCTTAATTATTTCCCTATATTACTCAAAGTTTGTGACCTTAGGAATGTCATATCCCCTGAAGGTCGTGTCTTGACTGGTTGTGTGCATAACTCCCATAGGCACGGTGTCACCGAATCTCAGTATTTCATGGATTACGGCATCTGTATAGGGCATCTTAATCCGGTCCTCTACTGATGGACATCGATCATGGCCGATCTCACGGTCTATCTCTTTGTGGATCTTTTCTGAAGTAAATAGACCAAAAACAATATAATCACAGAAAAATAAAACAACATACACATACAGTAAATATAAAAAAAAAAGACTGCCACCAGTAATAGTTATTTTTATAAATCAGATTCAAGTATACTATTGTGGCAACAATGATAGATGAAATGGTAGATATTCAGGATCTAGGATCCTGAAAACATGTATAAAAAAAACAAAAAAAACATGCTGCTGTCATCTCAATCTCCTGTTGCTTGTGCAGGAGCAAAATACTATACAGAGAAAATAAAATCCTTCATCAGTGCCAACACCCCTTATTCACTGATGAAGGTTTGAATGCCAAAACGTTTTGTATTTTAACTGTCTGCTTCAAATAAACTGCTTGTTTAGCACTTGGTGCATTTAGCCAATCAAGCTACTCTGTTCTCATATTTTCTTATTTTTTTGCATGAAGTCTACTCTTCATTGAGTCAAGGTTGTTACCATCAACGGTCCTTCCTAGAGACACTAAAGAATGACACGCTACTTCAATGAAAATAAAATATGTATAATTTAATGTTAAAAGAACTCTTTGTCAAACCATGTCTTTTATTCTAATAACACCTGTGGATGGCATATTCTGAAAGTTGACTAGAAGTTTCAAGTTAGCTATCTGATCTGTAATTAATAATAATTAAAAAAAATAAACTGTTATTTTACCCAGATTTGCATTATGTATATTTTGCTACATTATCAGAATCTCCTTGTAAATATTGTGTTTTTTTAAATTAATTAATGGTGTTTCCATTACTGTACATTAGAGATGTACACAGGGGAAAAATAGTTTTAATTGGTTTCAGATCGATTTCTTATTTTTTTAATTTTGGGTCTTCTAAGATTCAGAAAATTACTGTTTCGGGCGAACCAAATTTCAATTAGAAAATTTGTTAATTTTTGAATTTCAGATACTCTTTGCTTAATTTAAATTTTTCAACTGTTTCGTAGATAACATCCTAATTTGTGATCCTTATGTGTGCTATTTAGGGATCCAAGACTAGGATTCTGTCTGCTAACAGCTGATGGACGGACTTGATAGACCGAATATTTCTTATCTGCTGTCACTTTCTACGTTTCAATATTTAAAATCTAGAGCCCTTATCTTTTAGCTGTTTAGCATAACTCCCATATTTTGTATTGTTATCAAAATGAATGTACTTGAAAAATTTTGCTCTGGTTCGTTTTTGGTTTGATATATTATTTTTCCCGAAATCTATCTACAACGGTGTGGACAGCAAGCCGTGGTCTAATCAGCACTTTCTTTCAATTTTACTAAAAATATTTCTTCTTTTAAAATTTTTCTAAAAAGAGGAATATATATATAGTGTGATTATATAATTCTCATAATCCCTTTATAACTGCAATAATATTGATGAGTAATAATGATACCTTGTATATCTGGATATTTCAGCATTATCAGGAAGGCATATCTTAGTGATAGGCTTGTGGTCTCAGTGCCCGCAAAGAATAAATCCATTATAGTCATCAATAAATTCTCTTCATGAAATTCTGTATTGGGATTATTTTTATCCTACGAGAATATGGAACATTAAATACATGTATTTTTTTCCATCCTTTGCAAAAATATTAATTCTAGAAGTTTTTAAAACCAAACATTTCTTATGTTACAGAGTCCTACCTGAGCCATCCTTATCAAGAAGCAGTCTATTAAGTCCCTCGGGCAGTTTGCATCCAGTGACTCATGATGAGAATTTTTCTGATCTCTCAAAAACTTTCTTACCCGCTGCATAATTGTGAAAACTTTCTGGTGAGGTCCAGGGATCCATTTAGCCACATATGGAAAAATTCGGAACAACTATAACAAAAAACATTGTAAGAAGAATGAGGTCTCCCCA
This sequence comes from Pelobates cultripes, assembly GCA_933207985.1. NCBI lineage: Eukaryota > Metazoa > Chordata > Amphibia > Anura > Pelobatidae > Pelobates > Pelobates cultripes. The sequence continues at coordinate 9,108,569 of OW240920.1, read as the reverse complement.
TGTAAGGGGCACAACCCATACTTATAAATAATAATCAAAACAGACTGAAGAGGGAATACAATAGAGCACAGTTTAGTTGACACGTCCCATAACTGTAAATATTATATGCCCGATCAAATGGCTAGAGTGCAGTAATCCTTATGAGATATGCTAAAAAAGTATCAAATGAGAAACCATCTCTATAAAAATTCTATTATACTCTTGATTATATAAATCTTTACAACACACAAGTAAGGAACCCTATTAAACTAAATCCTATTACAGTTCATCAAAGGGACATTGCTGCTCATGCGCATTAGGTCTCCCCTACCGGCTGATGTCGGCAGAAGATAAAATAAGGAGCACCCGAGCCAACACCAAGCAACAACAATGCTGGACCTAATGAAGTGACAGAAGGGGTTTTGGGGGACGAGGAGGGGAGCTTGACTGAGGGGGAAGCTATAGAGCCAGGAAAACAAGTCTGTTTTCCTGGCACTATAGTTTGCCTTAAACGAACACTATAGGGTCAGAAACACAAACATATATTCCTGACCCTATAGTGTTAAAATCACTATCTACCCCCCTGCTCTCATAGAAGAATCTTACCTTTATTCCAGTCTGCTGGTGCTGGCTCTTCCCATGATCTGCCTCCTTGGCTGACATCATCAGAAATGATGATCTCAGAAATCACTGTGCTTTTCCATAGGAAATCATTGGATTGTCTGAGATTGTCAATTCTGATGATCTGAGCCAAGGATGCGGGCCGGGAGTAGAGTCAAATGCAGCCCTGGCCAATCAGCATTTTTTCATAGAGATGCATTGAATCACTCTGTGAGGAAAGTTCAGTGTTTCCATGCAGAGGGTGGATACACTGAATGTCAGTCACACTGTGCAGCACTGACCAGGAAGCACTTCAAGCAGCCATCTGAGGAGTGGCCACTGGAGGTGTCCTTAGACTAACACTGCATTTTCTCTGAAAACATAGTGTTAACTGCAATAACCCTAAAAGACATACTTTACTCACCAGAACAACAACATTAAGCTGTAGTTGTTATGATGAGTATATTATCCCTTCAAGTACTATAAAGGGAGAAAGAACTAAAAGAGACTGTTGAGATACTAATGAACGTAATAAAATAACAGTATCCAATAGTTATATCGAGTGAGGCAGGAACAAAGTATTTTTATTGTGACGTATGATATAAGAGCAGAATGAAGGTAAGGTGAAGACATTCATACAATCAGCAAGTGGTGATATAGGCACCAGGACCATCCCCCCCAAAAATGGCAACTGACATTTATTGTGGTAAATGCAAAATAATGCATTGTGGATGTAAAAATATATTTGATAGAGTCCTAACCTCAACATCTGAGGAAAGGGATTTAGGGGTGATTATTTCTGATGACTTAAAGGTAGGCAGATAATGTAATAGAGCAGCAGGAAATGCTAGCACAATGCTTGGTTGTATAGGGAGAGGTATTAGCAGTATAAATAGGGAAGTGCTCATGCCATTGTACAGAGCACTGGTGAGACCTCACTTGGAGTATTGTACACAGTACTGGAGACCGTATCTTCAGAAGGATATTGATACCTTAGAGAGGGTTCAGAGAAGGGCTACTAAACTGGTTCATGGATTGCGGGATAAAACTTACCAGGAAAGGTTAAAGGATCTTAACATGTATAGCTTGGAGGAAAGACGAGACAGGGGGGATATGATAGAAACATTTAAATACATAAAGGGAATCAACACAGTAAAGGAGGAGACTATATTTAAAAGAAGAAAAACTACCACAACAAGAGGACATAGTCTTAAATTAGAGGGACAAAGGTTTAAAAATAATATCAGGAAGTATTACTTTACTGAGAGGGTAGTGGATGCATGGAATAGCCTTCCAGCTGAAGTGGTAGAGGTTAACAGAGTGAGGGAGTTTAAGCATGCGTGGGATAGGCATAAGGCTATCCTAACTATAAGATAAGGCTAGGGACTAATGAAAGTATTTAGAAAATAGTTATGAGACAAAGAGTGGGAGAAATTGCATAAGGGGTCTAAGGGTAGAAGGGCATGAACCCAGAGGAGTAATAGATTAAATTGATGATTAACCTGACCAAAAACAAATAAGTAAAAGAATATGATAACTAAGATAAGACTTAACCTTTAAATGTGCTAGTTAAAAGGAACTGTATGTTCCTAAGTAGTAATGAAATGGCGTCTGAATAGGCTGTCAGTAAACCTCTAAATAGAGGAATATATAAATTGATGACAGATAATTGGAACAAAAATAAAGAGAAAAACCAAGGTATTTACAAATATAGGAAAGGAGTATTGGTAAAATAAGAACAACATAAAAAATATGGTGAAAAACACAAAAATAGTAATAAATAAAGTATGCACTGAAATGTGAAACTCTCAGTATTGTGATAGGTGAGAAGAAGCCCTTGCTTAGATGTCCGGGGCCTATACTGGTGCTAACTCACCAAATCGTGCTGACTAAATACAGAATACTCATAATTGTATCTAACAATAAGGCTGTGTTGATTTTCTAAATATCTTAAAGTATCTATGTTACTATGTAACACCTAAACAGCAACATTTGTTGCAAACAATCCGTTTGTTGACGAAAAAAGACTATTACTATTTAGAAACATATAGTTCCTTTTAACTAGCACGAATATAGGTTAAGTCTTATCTTAGTTATCATATTCTTTAACTCGTTTGTTTTTGGTCAGGGTTATCATTAATTTTATCTATTTAGAAAATTAGACTAGATGGGCTGAATGGTTCTTATCTGCTGCCACATTCTATGTTACTATGTTTCTATCCCCCACAGAGGACAGGTACTCCCGACCCATCTCAAGAAGGAACAGAGAGCACCTCAGTGGGGAATGGTAGCCTAAAGAATAAACATTAACACGATAAGGAAGTGTTGTAAACATTTAACATTGGCAATTCTCATATTTACTGAAGCCAAATACAGTTGGAATTCAGAAATTTCAAATTGCAAGTATCGAGAGAAGTGAGACTTGCTTGACAAAGCGCTCTGGATTGGTTGATTTATAAGCCAACCAATCAGGGCACTCTAATGAAAATTGAAAGTGTGGGTAAACCTTGATATATTTTCTTCCTACTTTAAAGACTCATTCCGTGCAGAGCTTTTTTTAAAAGGTGAAGATCGATACATTTTCTTGCTTAGTGCTGTTGAATGTTGATGTTGAGGGAATGTCATGATAACGATTTTCCTGCTGACTTTGTGTGCTGCCATGGGGAAATAGCTCAGATTTTTTAAAATAAGGATCTGTATTTGAAACATTCGGGTTCAGATTTCAGCCTGCCGTGGCTTCACCAGGACCTAATTTAGGCATGTTCTGTTATTGCAAAATCCAGACATTATTGAATTGGTTGAACAATGCCCAGATTTTGTAGTCCAGATGGTGCTGTATGCAGCCAGATGGTTTGTCAGATGGCCCATTCGATACTGGACCATTCAGGCGTTTGTGAATAACCCTGTTTTTGTTGACCAATATTAATACATTTTGAGAAAGTTGGCTACCAGCTATGCAAGAGGCAACACATTTACAGCAGGTGATGGAGGTCGCTCTAGTCTTATCCAAAGTAATATCCCAGCTTGTTGAGATTGCATTAAAATACCTTATTATAGTTCACACTGCATAAACATTACTTCGTAACCCCAAGAACTTCACTGGAGATCACCACAGTCTCATCACATATACCACATTATGCATTATGCAGGTATTATGATGTCGTTTACTGGAAGTCAAGAATTATAAGGCAATACTCACCAAACCAGAAGATGAATTCAATAGCCCAATGATTTCTCTAAGATTTGACAGAATATCATTAAACGCCTTGTCTTCATAATCATATCTTTCTCCGAATACAATAGAGACAATCACATTGGACACAGCTTTTCTCAATAAATTTGCGGGATCAAAAGAGGTATCTATTGTAACAATTATTAGGAAAAGAATCACATATACTGGGATTTCAAGTATATAAAATAAATTGACTAAAATAAACAAAATAATTATTAGTCTAGAATGCTCTGTACACAAGCAGACTAAATACCTAGATATAGTATTTCTCAAAGAATAATATAATTTTATCACAAATTAAGAAACATTTCCTACATATTATATTAAACAGACTGGTGCCTTCTTCATTAAAATAAAGTAATGTTCAATAAGTGATTTTTTATTTTTTCATTAATGTGCAATTATTGTATATATATATATATATATATATTTTTTTTTGTTTACTTTCCCATAAACACAATATAGTATATCTTTCATATTACACGCATGTAATGTGTACTGACCTTTATATTTTTGAAAGACTTCTGAAAGACATTGAACTTCCTCTTGGATTCTCTCCTCAATGCTTCTCTTCCCCATTCCAAAATTTCTCAATGTCATGAGACAGAATCTCCGCAATGTCTTCCACCTCTCTCCATTGCTAAAGAGCATTCCTACGAACATCCATAAGGAGAGACATATTGGATTTGGTAGTTCTCAGCAACGCAGTTACTACTCAAAAACTCTAGAGAACATGATTTTAGGTGGTGAGACTCACTGTAGTCTCAGACAGAACTGTTGCATGAGTTTCCTTCTTTTTGCATTGCTCATAATAACTCTTAAAAACACTACATCTTATTCACCACAATGAGATTTTTTGTTTTAATTACCAAATAACCACATATTGGAAAAATTCTCTACATATATATTTTGATCTTAGTCTTTTTGGCCTTACATTTGCATTCCCTGATCATTTTCCTAGAAATTCAGATTTTAAGCTTAATTTAGCAAATGTTATATTGTGAATGAAATCCAAAATTAAGCATAATTGCTGAGACCATAACTTAGTTTATAGATTTTTCATATCATCACTATTTTGGTAAATTTTGCAATACAGTTTTTGATTCATTACAATCCTGTATTCAGTGAATAATCCTCAAAAGATTTTGTTTATGAAAAAATCCACATGTAGTTAATAAAAAAAAAAAACTACACAATTTAGTCTAAACTAAAGAGCTACACACAAGAAAGAACAGTATAGTTTATGCAAGGTTCTAAGAATTAATAGTAACAGATGTGTTAAGAAATGTGATGCTAGGTCGAATGTTCATTATTTCAAGATTAAATCTGGAAGGTACTGATGTATAGGTAGCTCTCAGGTGATTTAAATAGCATGATTTTGTGAAACTTACCATAATCCTTGGTGAACAAATACAATATGTCTGAAGTACCCCTGTTGCCAAATTCATCGTTGTGATCAACAAGAGCCTCCTTCACCGTGTCGTGTCCAATTAGCATGATTGCTCGTCTTTTGGCTAGATAAATCGTAAACACGGGTCCATATTTCTCACTCAGCTTCAGAGAGAATTACAGGGAGAGTGTTAGTGTAACCACATTAGGTATCTTTTTAATAGTTAAAGAAAAACAGAGACATTGAAAAGTCTACTTAAAATCCAAGCAAAGAAATATAGGAAAAACATTAGATGAATGGGTGGATGGATGGATGGATAGATCGATAGTTCTCTTCCCAGTACCCCATCTGACAGTCATTTGGGCCCCTTTACATACCTATGGGAAGCACTATACTTCTAATCTTTCTTAATATAAAAAATGCTTCTTCTCAAAGGAGCTGACTGATGTCCTCCTGTCTCTCCACCAACTGGAGAGGCCCAGGGCTAAAGATCCCCAAATATCGGGCTATGGCAATGTAAGCTCTACCTATCAATAGCTTTGCACAGACATATAAACACATGCATACATTACAAAAATATAAACACATATTGACACATGCTTCCATCTATGCTACAATCACAGTTCTGGCCAGGCTGCAAAAACCCACAGCTCCAGCTTGGCTCAAAATGTCACCATCTTTTTTGTCTCTCTCCCATTACTGATAATCCAGATAATATACAGAACAAAGGGGAAATGCCATGACCCACGTTACTCAACATCCTGCCTGGAATATCGTTTAACGTTCATTTAGTTGTCATATTACAGAATTCCTTGAAGAAATTAACTCAGCTTCAGTGTTGTATAAATGACTGACGTACTACTACATCTTAAATGGGGTTGATGTTAGAATAATTTAGTAAGAATACAATGTCCGCATTAAAAATTCGGCAATATTTTTTTTTTCAGACATTCATCAAAATCTAGAAATTATCCAGCCAATCCAGTATTAGAAATACACAGATTAGAACTCACAAGATCCAATTTAATCGTAATTTAAGACACATAAAATGCAATTCTTGTAAATATTGGATTTAGGTGAATTTATTAGGTTAAAAAGTCAAGATCAAGGTGCAATTCAATAATGAAATGCATGAAAAACAAGGTATTAGTTGATCTTTCAATATTAAAAATACATATATAAAATTAAAAGTTAAATATTGCACTGATCAATCTGGAGTTCCGTTCATTTTACCATAAACACAAGACTATGATTCAAATCTTCATACTCTTCATTCAGAGTGCTCCAACTTGATAAGCTTTATCTCCTGGTTTTGCAAAGTCAAAATTCCAGATGTTTTGATCATAATCTAACCCAGGGAACCACAGCTGAAAGGGAATTCTGGACCCAGGGTATGTATTTTCCCTGTGTGTTCTCACCTGGGTGCTTTTGATTAAACTTTTTGTTGGGGGCTGGGAGAGGGTGGATGGGTTTAATGTATTCAGTAATTCTAGATACATCATTAAATTATCAATCTAGTTCTTCCAATTGAATACCTTCAAGAGGAAGATATTTGTTAATGGTTATTAGTGAAATTGTCTACTTACCTTAATCACTGACCGGGGGAATTCCTTTGTGCTAAATTGAAGAATATTTCCCAGCAGGGGCAGAGGCGTAGGTCCAGGGGGCAAATTTCCCTTCCTAATTTTGCCCCACCATGTATATAGATAAAACAGAACAGTAATACAGGTTACCAGAAGAAATGTCCCTAGAAGTCCTAAATCCATTCTAACAATGACACACTTGTGACTTGGTTTGAACTATGTCCTTGGTTTCCCTTGTATTTGTAGTACAGAACAAAGCTAATCTATGGAACAGTGTGTGATTATATAGGGAACATGAACTTTTGAACACGAGATATGAATCTCTTGTTTCTGCTGATTCGGTAAACTGAAATGTAAATGTGAATGTCTAAACAAAAAAGTACAAAATCCCAGTGACAGTCAATGCAAAACAATCAAACACCTGTGTGGTATCCTCTTAACCCACACCAACAGATTTAATTAAAAAAAATAAAAATAAAAACATGAAATACATACAGTAGGTGGAATCTGTTGCATCAAATAAGTAATGGATATTGGTATGCAATACAGAAATTGATATGATCTGCAATAGGACAAAGAACAGATCCTAGTGCAATATTGTCTATATATATAGCTGTAATGTATATTCATACAGATTTGTACTCACAAAGTGAGAGCCTGTCACATTACACTTAATATATAGGCATTGTAGGATATTTGTAGGGATCCTACTACCTCTTCTGTATACTGATTGAGTGCGTTCTCCTTTGCTTCCAGTTATAAATCCACCGGGCATCAATGGCAGTCGAAGTGATACTTTATGGCTATATAAGATAGAAAAAACAAAAAAATACAAAATAAAACATAATAAGATCCTTCTTAATCAAAACGCTTTTTGACTCTCTTGAAGGCTTCTTTAGTTGATGTTACTTTGTAAAGAGTTCAGAGAAGGGCTACTAAACTGGTTCATGGATTGCGGGATAAAACTTACCAGGAAAGGTTAAAGGATCTTAACATGTATAGCTTGGAGGAAAGACGAGACAGGGGGGATATGATAGAAACATTTAAATACACAAAGGGAATCAACACAGTAAAGGAGGAGACTATATTTAAAAGAAGAAAAACTACCACAACAAGAGGACATAGTCTTAAATTAGAGGGACAAAGGTTTAAAAATAATATCAGGAAGTATTACTTTACTGAGAGGGTAGTGGATGCATGGAATAGCCTTCCAGCTGAAGTGGTAGAGGTTAACACAGTAAAGGAGTTTACAATTATCCAAATGAAATGTCAGTTGCCACAGCTCTGATAATTTTTCTAGTTTTCCTAAATCATTTGCCATTTGGTTTATCCCTCCTTGAACATCAACCCTTTTATATATTTTTGTATCGTCAGCAAAATGACATATCATACCATCAAGAGCTTCTGCAATATCACTAATAAAAACATTAAAGAGAATGGGTCCAAGTACAGATTCCTGAAATACCCCACTGCTAATAAGACCATGCTTTGAATATACTCCATTGACTACAACCCTGTATTGCCTGTCACTCAGCCACAGGACAATAATCCCAAATAAATAGACTTTTGCACAGTGAAATAATGTGCTTCTAAAGAGCAAAATAAAAAAAATAAAAACTGTTTAGTACCTCCAACATTCAGGGTTGTGTCTGTTCATGTCAACCGAACATTTTTGGAAAACTGAAAATCAACTCAACCAGACATCTCTGTGGCATGAGGGTTATTCATTTGCTAGTTGGCCGGCATTTACTAGCCAGGTACCAGATTTAAAAAAAAAAAAGAATATAAATGTAAAAAAGCCATCGGGAGTCAATGTGACCACCACATTAGTACAAGGGAAGTTTAAAACTCAGCCTCCAGTCATTGGTGGCAGTTTAAGGTTCTCATATATACCTATATAGATCCAGCCCCCAACTATGTTAAAAATAATTAAGGAATCTAAGGTATGGACATGGAGACTAAATAAGTCTCAGATACATAAATCATTAGAATTATTAGTTTTGGAAAAATGACCTAGTGTGGGAACCAGTGACAGTGTGGGAACCTCATAAATGCTTTATTAGAGTAGCCACACAGAAGAAAAAAGAGATGTTAAAACAAATATTAGACCATCATACCCACATTTCAGAACTGGATTTACAACACAAATGTATGCAAATTAATGATATATATAGAGAGAGAGAACATTTGAATGCACGATGACTGTTAACGACACTTATCACACACAAACATTACAAGAATGTACAACGCTTGAAAGGTTTTTTTTTTTATATTATTATTATTATTGGTATTTATTTAGCGCCAGCTTATTCTGCAGCTCTTTACAATAAAAGGGGAATTTACGAAATGAGACAATAACAAAATGTAACAGGAACAATAGTAATTGAGGACCCTGCTCAAACAAGCTTACAGTCTAGAAGAGGTGGGGTATAAAAACACAATAGCAAGGGTATTGAGAAAGACAGCAAATAGAGATGGTGAGAATGTAGCAGAGCTGGAGGTGAGAGTGGAGTGGGGCTCTATAGTAGAGAGTGAGAGGAAGGTTTGCGAGATAGAAGTTACTCTTGGAGGCCATAAGCATTCCTGAAAAGATGGATTTTGAGGGACTTCATAAAGGATTGAAGACTAGGGGAGAGTCTGACAGGGATAGGCAGGCTGTTCCAAAGGAAAGGAGCTGCCTGTGAGAAGTCTATTCATGCCAACAAGAGAGATTAATTTTAAAGGGTCAACAACCACTCACTCAGACAGATAAACTGAAATTGTCAATAGGTGGTACTTCACCTTTTCCATAAGATACTAATAAAGAACTTCACTCGTTCTATTATTCATTGTATAATATTTATAAAGATAGGCCACAATTATCTGAAATAGAAAAGACACATAAGATTGCAAAGTACTTATGGGAATATACCCCTAAATCTGTGACGGCAGATATGGCGAAAGCATTAGATTCTCCTATTATTGATGAGGAAATATGTACAGCTCATAAGATGGCCAAGACAGGATGGGCACCAGGACCAGACAGATTTGATATATATATATATATATATATATTATATGCTATTTTAAACTGCTTAAACATTTACTAATTCAGAAATTAAAATGGGCATTAAAGGCGTTGACATATGGGAAGACATTTTGTTCGGAATCTTTGTCAGCAACAATTAGTATCATCAGAAGGCACTGTGATACATATTTGGTGGATCTGTCCAAAAATGATTCCATTTTGGATTGTAGTAAAAAACACCACTTCTGACATTTTAGGTCTATGCAGATTTAGTACATCTACATTTGACCTCAATGCCAATATTTATCAATAAAAAAATAAATGTTGGGACACTTCCTTAATGCCGCTAAAGCTCTAATAGCTGCCCTCTGGAAACAAACATGTAAACCAAATAAGGAACAGTGGCTTCAGAAGGTAGATGGGATTCGGACTGCAGAAGCGATTCAGGCATCTATTTTGTGTAACACCACAAAACGTTTAAGTGCTTGGTACCCATGGTTAGAATACTTAGTGCAACATAATAATAAGATTAATGATACAGAGGTATCTTAACAGTTAGAAGGTGGAGATGAGCAGAAAGTTGTGACATAATAATCCTCTCTTCCAACTACTTATAAATGTGACTCAACTATCTACTTTGTCTCCATTTTCAATCTTTTGTCTCTCTATTTTGTTTGACTTTTTTTTTTTGTTTCTTTCTATCGTCGTTCCTTACTCAAGAACATTTTCAACAAAATTTAATTACTTCTAAATTGACATACGACCCAAATTCATAAACATAAACAAAACAATTTAACAAGATGTAAAGTTTGATCTAACTAAGCCGTTTCCTTCTGTTGAGAAGAAAATGACTTAGTTTAGGCCTTCTTTTATTTTGAGAGATACATTTGCTACTGTAATTCCCTGAGTTAATATGGACAAATCAAGGAAGGATGCTATTTATTGAATATATATGAAAATAAAATACTTTGCTATATGTACTTAAGATATTAACTTACATATGTTTCTGTGTTATACATATTAACGTGATGATCTGCCTTGATATACTGCATGACCTATTGTAATCTATTGTAAAATATTAGAACATCAGAATTGGAAGAAAGAGAGAGGGGCTATGGGGTGGGGAAACCACCACCACTACCCCACAAAAAGGTTACAGAGGTACAAGGGGCGTAACCCCACAATATATATAGAAAAAAAGAGACGAAAAATGGGGCAGACAGTCCACTCACAAAAAAGTGGGTGGAACGCCTAGCCTCATTCAAAGCACCTCATAATGTAAATAGTCACATAGAAGAGGATAAACAACCTTTATTAGAAAAAAATGCTAAAATGGTATATAGTCCAGATACTGTTACCATACACTAAAATAGTGTATTGATTATAAGTAACCACCAAATTTGTAAAAGCCTGGGAGAGGCTAATCCTGCAAGGTATGTTTGACTTAATAAAGGTGTAAAGATACACCTAAAATAATAAATAGGTAACAAAGCAGGTTAGTCTAAATCCATTCTAGGAAAGGACCCAGCTGGGTAATTGGATAGAAAAAGGATAGTCTTAGAGCAGTGTCTGAGAGAATCTGGAAAGGGCAGGGTTAATAGCAACTAATGGGGCGCGCCCAAACTAATATCGAGTAGCTTATACTAAAGAGAAAAGGAGCTAATACCCCACAAAGAGAGGAAAGATAGAACCCCCCCTCTGAGTCACCCTAAAAAACTAACTATCCTAAGAGAAACGGCAAAACTAACTGCTGCTTCGTGGCAGCCTATCCAAATCCCTAAGTCTGTATCAGGAGAAAATATAGGCGCAAACTCAGGCGCTGTGGAAACCCAGGTAAATGAAAGATGAGAGTAAAGAAAATCAATTGAGTATATTTTATATATCAAGATATTTTCTAGCCGATGCTATTATACTCAATTGATTTTCTTTACTCTCATCTTTCATTTACCTGCCACGAAGCAGCAGTTAGTTTTGCTGTTTCTCTAGTTAGTTTTTTAGGGTGACTCAGAGGGGGGGTTCTATCTTTCCTCTCTTTGTGGGGTATTAGCTCCTTTTCTCTTTAGTATAAGCTACTCGATATTAGTTTGGGCGCGCCCCATTAGTTGCTATTAACCCTGCCCTTTCCAGATTCTCTCAGACACTGCTCTAAGACTATCCTTTTTCTATCCAATTACCCAGTTGGGTCCTTTCCTAGAATGGATTTAGACTAACCTGCTTTGTTACCTATTTATTATTTTAGGTGTATTTTTACACCTTTATTAAGTCAAACATACCTTGCAGGATTAGCCTCTCCCAGGCTTTTATAAATTTGGTGGTTAACTTATAATCAATACACTATTTTAATGTATGGTAATAGTATTTGGACTATATACCATTTTAGCATTTTTTTCTAATAAAGGTTGTTTATCCTCTTCTATGTGACTATTTACATTATGAGGTACTTTGAATGAGGCCGTTTTGTGAAATATTAGAACATGTTATTCGTATGAAATGTTATATCCTGTAATACTATCTTGATTAATAACAGAAACGATTGGGAAAAAATAATAATTGATTAATTAGAAGTCTTCTTTTGAAATCTTCATTTTCAGAGCCACAAAAGGTCAAATAAAAATCTTTTAAAACCGAAGCAACAATGAAAATTTTTAAAAAAGCTGTAATTATACACTAATTATCACTAACTAATTAGAAGGGGAGTTCTTGCTTCCCATGCTCAACCCATGGGTATTCAATTTACAGAATGGATGTTGGACAGATTACTGTCCACCCTCCATGCCTACACCAATGGGACTATAAGTTAAACAGTAAATGATTGAGGATATAGTGTTCTCCCCATGGTTCTACCTGGAGGCTACAATTAATATAAATGGGGAACACTTAGTCCCCCATCTCCCCTCGAGACACCTGCCAATAGTCAGTGAATCAGGGCTCTATCATCCCCCAGTCATGGGTGGCAGTTAGGTACTCTCATGTAGACCTATATGGGTCCACCCCCCACCCATGTTAAAAAAATGTTTTATACTTACCATTAGAAGTCTTCTCTTCAAATCTTAATTTTTCAGGCCCACAAAAGGTCAAACAAAAATCTATTATAACCAAAGCAACTATTAATTTAAAATAAAAAAAAGGACTGATTTTCACAAAAATCTTCGGTGAAGAAAGATTATATGTTGAGAAGGCATTATTAATTGTCTACTTTCTAAAAAATAATTCACAACTTAAGAATTAAATACTTTACACCAATATTTATAGAATCTGCAAAATTTATAGAATGGCAGTTAAAATAGAGGAATAAAGAAGCAAAGCAAAATTAAATTAGTTTTAGATTATGTGACATAATTAAACAATTGCCCATCCAGTTATTAACATTTATACAGATGGAAATGAAATACGTTTGATGGCAGTGTGCTACTTCAACTTTATAATAAACAGAATAAATAATAAATTATATAATTAATCAATGTTACATTGTAAATCCATTTTGCCGTACCCATCAGGACTCCAGAATCCACATAATATCTCTCTATAGGTTCAATCTCCTAGAAGAATCGTGTATCTGATCTCCAGGGCTAATTTCTAACACTAAAGGTCCTTGGGGATTGACTTCTTCTAATGAACATAGTTTGGTTAGTTTTACAATCTACTTTTCTTGTAGCTGGCATAATGGTTATGTTGGTTTAGACTCTAGGAGTGTGATTTATTTCTGGCAATAAACTTTCAGTGTTTAGCTTTAAACGGTAGGTCCTGCACTTGGACAAAAAGAGTAGATAGCGTATGGATAGCATTTACCGCCATTGTAGACTCGATAGAGTGAGTCATATATTTCCCATTTAGTATAGATTAACAAATTATTATTACAAAGGCAGCTATTATATGCCATTCTCTACTATTCATTGTTTTAAATAGGGGTTTATCCTAGCTTGTCAGTGGGCCCTCTACCGCCACCTACAGCTGCTTATACTGCCTAAAATTGTGGTAACTTTTAAAAATGCCTTCACCCAATAATAGGAAAAGCTAACCTTTTCTTTGACTTTTGATTTTATACTTATTCCTTTTCTCAATGCTATATTCTTAAACTAAAGGAAGTAATTGTTGTATAGAATTTTTTTTTTATAAGCATATTTTTATTTAAATTATTTCCCTTATACATTTAACATACATTTATCAATTTAAGAATATAATATATCATATCTATTTATCTGTCATAGGTGAATACAGTCAACATAAAACATAACACTTATCCATGATGTTGGGGGAGGCGGGGGGGAGAGAAGGGAGACACTTACTTGATAAAACAATATAATCGTAATTTCTTCTGTTTTTAATTGCTAGTATTCCAATATCTTATACATCTTTGGATTAATTCTGTTTGTTCTATCTAACACTCTATCCATTGTCAGCTGAAAATTGAGTTGTTTTCCAAATTCGGACCCAGATCGTTATTCTGAAGATTTCCAGTTTCTCATACAATGGAAAAAAAGGATAATACTTTTTTCCAGGAAGGGAGTTTTAGATTTAGCAGGGCTGCACTTGGTAATTTCGTAATTTCGACATTTGATACCAGCTTAAAATATATATTTGGCCAATCTTGTAGGGACAAGGTACCATCTGTTTAATATTTTAAATTGTGTCTCCACTAAGTTAAGCCAGTGAACTGAGCAGTTTACTTTATAAAAGGCGGAGTGCCACTCTTCTGTTGAGATATCGAGGGTAAGTTCTCTCTTCCATATCCGGCAGACCAGAAATGTATCTAGAGCATTTAGCAATCTAATGATAGACAGCCCTTTTTAAGTTATTTTATCAACCGGCTCTTGATTAAATATTTCTATGATATTTTAGTTCTGAGCCAATATCCATGATGTTATGTTGAATAAAGTTTTTTATTTTCAGGTAAAGGAAGAGTTCATTTTTAGATAACCGATATTTCAATTCAATTTGAGTGCAAGAGATTATTTTGTCTTGACACATAATTTGGTTGATTGTAATGATCTCTCTTTGTGTCCATTTACATACAACTATGTCCGTTATATATTTTTCTAGGTGTTTGATTTTATTTTAGTTGGTATCTTGTTTAGAATGCCACCCGACCTCCTGAATCTTTCCCATGCTTCTAACATGTAATATAAGAATGAGCTTGCTGCATTGGCCTCTTTTTGTATGTGTATTATGGAATCAGAGCAAAGAGCTCAAATCTATCAGATTGCAAATGTCCC
This sequence comes from Pelobates cultripes, assembly GCA_933207985.1. Classification (NCBI taxonomy): domain Eukaryota; kingdom Metazoa; phylum Chordata; class Amphibia; order Anura; family Pelobatidae; genus Pelobates; species Pelobates cultripes. The sequence continues at coordinate 9,093,565 of OW240920.1, read as the reverse complement.
TTTCTATTAGGTACCAGCCTTCCTCTGTAGTCTCTCAATTGGAGTCTGTATATATGGAAGATGGTGTTGGCCCAACAAAACTCTTCTAATAGTTGGAAATCCAAGACCACCCTCCTTAATACTTTGGGTAAGCAGGTTTATTTTCAATGTTGGTCTTTTACCTTTCCATATAAAGTTAGTTATGCTATTTTGAATTAGATCTAGCCAATGCCCTGTGGGTTTTAAAGGTAGAATACTAAATAGATAAGACCATTTCGGCACAATATATGAATTTATGGCATTTATCCTCCCCCACCAAGATATTTCTAAATGTCTGCATGTTTTCAGGGATTGATTTGTCTTAAGAGAATGATAAAATTAGTTTATTATGTTGTCTACATTTTTTTGTAAGCTTGATACTCAAATACGTTAAATCTTTATTGATCCATGAGAAGTTGTATAGGTGCTTTACTTGATCTATTGCTCTAAGGAGAGATCCAAAATACTAGTGTTATTTATATTGATCTTGTAGTTGGAAACTGAACTATATCTTTCAAATTCATTAATTAAATGAGTAAGAGATGAGACAGGGTCAGTAAGGTTTTAATAGTATCTTTGACATATAAACTTATTTTCAGTTGTCTATATAAAGCAGGGAAACCTTTATCTCTATGTTTTTTTCTGATGTTAATAGCTAATGGTTCAATTGTTAAAATATACAAAATGGGTAACCCATGGGTAACAAAAGGGGCAACCCTGTCTTGTGCCATTACAGAGAGAAAACCAGTTCGCACAAATGTTTGGACTCACTGTCTGGGCTGTTGGTCTACAGTACAATGACATTATCGCCTTATACCATCTATTGTTCCAAATTTCTGTAAGGTTTTATTTATGAATTCCCAATTGACTCTATCAAAAGCTTTCTCTACATCGACTGCTATAGCAAATGTGGGGGTTTTGGTCCTGGTAGCCCTGTCAATAATCCTACAGGTATTACCACTAGATGTTCTTCCTGGGATAAAACCAATCTGGTATCGATGAATAATGTTACTCAAGATCTGCTTCATTCTATTTGCTAAAATATAAGAAAACAACTTTACATCAACATTTATAAGGGAGATTGGTCTGTAATTTTCCACCTGTAGACATCTTACCGTGTTTAAGAACAGGAAAAATATTTGCAGTAAGCATTTCCTGAGGGAAGCGACCCTGATAAACAATATTATTGAAAATATGAGTTAGGTGGGTGCTAAGCAGAGCTCTAAATGTTTTATGAAACATTTATATATTTTAGAAGAAGTAGTTCAATTGAAAAAATTTTTTTGCTGAAGATAAGTTTAATATTTGTACAGCTGTATGAGTGGAATGCACCATGAGGTAATTTTACAATAACAATTAGTGTTATTAATTAAACCAAAGTTTTCCAAAACTTTACAAAGGCAACAAAAAACATTAGAATGTGGGGAGGTGTTTGATTTCTGTGTTTAATGAAGTGATGTCCACATTAAAATATTCACATGACAGCTGGTGCTTACTGTGAACCATGGGCTAATGGCTGAAATAATACGACAAGAATCAAAGGAATAACATACTCAACTTGCAGAAAGAGCAAAAGGTTATACAATATTTCAAGTAGAATATTTTCAATATGGTGTGTTTCTTATCAAGTTATCATAATATTGATGATTAATTAGCCCATCTAGGGATGTGAGCGAGGCACAGCATACATTTGGTATAGGCGAGGTCTTGTAGCGCTGCTTCCTGGCTCTGGAGTTATTTCAATGTCCTTTTTGTTCACTGTTGGCTTTAAGGTGTACTTCTGCAAGATGGTGGTGAGGAATAGAAAGAGTTCCATACGAGCCAAACCCTCCCCTGCACACACACGTTTACCTGGAGGGTGAATTATGGAAAGATATGCACTGAATGTAGCTTCAACAAAATGTTACAACAAAATGTAGAAAGATTGATATATCATTTGGTTAACTTGTTAAAATATAATTTTATCACATGACAGGAGGCTTCATATTTTGCATAACTTTCTTTACTTTATGCCTCCAGCAGCACAAGTCAATCAATAAACTTTAAACCAATCAGTAACAGGCATCACATTCATATATAAAGCCCTGACAGTCACATGACTACCTCTTTCTTTGCTGCTTACCAGCCAAGGCACAGGTCAGAGTATTTTGCTCCAAACTGTTTTACTGAATATTGCAATTGTCATTAGTTAATCATTTATTGCTTAACTTTCAGTTTGTTCCAAACTGTTTTTATTAATATTGCTATGGTCACTGTAGTTAGACACCTTATGCTAGACATTCAGTTTTAATCCCAACTGTTTTTTCTGGATACCACTTTAATTAAACTTTATTAATTGACTTTCAGTTTGCTCCAACTGTTTTTATTAATATTGCTATGGTCACTTTAGTTAGATTTTTAATGCTAGACATTCAGTTTTTGCTCCAAACTGTTTCTGGATATGCATGGGCACTTTTGTTAAACTTTATTAGCTTGTCCTGCAATTTTGGCCTAAATGTTTTTCATTATTTTGCACTTGCCTTCCATTTGGATTTGTATAGTGTGATATTCTCCCCCTGTTACCCTTCCCCTGAATTAACCCTGTATTTTCTGCTTTATTAGCCTGTTTTCTGTTGCTGGCACCTTTTCTTTCCTATGCTTTACTCTGGTCTCGCATGGATCGCGGCGTTTTACCGCGAGCACGCTTTTTATTCATTGGTGCTGGGACTTCAGGGCAGGTCTCTGGGGGTTGGGGATGTCGGGGGGACTCTTTTCCATGCCGGCAGACCGCGATCGTATCCTCGATCGTGGGCCGCACGGCACTTTTGCGCGCGAACGGCGGCCATCTTGAATCTCGCGGCACTCGCGAGATTCACGTCGGCCATGTCGTTTGGCCAGTTCGTGATTCCCACGAACTGGCGGCTAGTTCTGTACTGTTTCATATATTTTTCCTGTGAAATAAAAGTTTTACAAGTACTTTTGAGCTCAATACTGTTCATGGGCATGTGGAATAAAGGTTTTATATGTACCTTTCCTGGAAGATTATGAATGGACTGTTCACTGCTGAGCTCTATACTGGCATATTTCATTGGCATGTGAAATAAAAGTTTTATATGTAACTCTGCATGAATATGTAGGACTGATCCCTGCTGTGTGCATCTGCTGACAGTTTGCTCTATTCTGTTCTATACAATTGACATGTTGAATAACAGTTTTATTGTACATCTGGAGGATTATGAATGGACTGTCCCCTGCTGTGGGTATATAGTGGATGCATTACTCTATCTACTGGCAGGGAAATTAAATAGAGCTGATATCTTACTCCGCTCCCTACTCCCACTGGACCTCACAACCATTGGATACACTCCTTCCCCACAGGGATACACCTCCCAGGACACAGTAGTGGAGGCACATAACGGAGTGATTAACAGGGGTGATCCCCCTTACGCTGGGTGACCCCCAAGCGTGGCAGACACCTCTCCAAAGTGACATTGTGGTACAGGGGTGACCCCCCTTACGCTGGGTGACCCCCAAGCGAATCTGGTTCCTGTCCTAGTGACATACATATACTGGGGTGATCCCCCTACTCTGGGTGAACCCCAAGCGAATATTATTCCGGTACTAGTGACATACATATACTGGGGGGAACCCCCACGCCCTAGGGCGGGCTCATTTCCACGGAGTACGATCTGTTACTGTATGCACAGACCGGGTCACACTGAATACATGTATATCGACAGAGCCAGGAAGGAGAGCTCATGGTGCTGCCAATTCTCCACAGTACTATATCCTATAAGGGTGACCCCTTGGATAATTTGGAGGCTACCATACCTCCCCATACACGGGCTACGTCCCGACATTACTGACCGCTCATCCCGGTCTTATTGAGGGTGACCCCCTCCTCAGACCACTCCCAGGAAATCTCTAAGTGGTACTGATTGAAACAATTCTGGGTGACCCCCAGTTGTACGTGGAGGCCCACTAAGTGGCAATAAGTGTACTACCGTACCTGACACCTGTTCGGTACCCCATAGACCGAAAGAGTGCCCCAACATGCCATAAGAGACATTCATACAGGGGTGACCCCCCTATGCTGGGTGAACCCCAAGCGAGTCTTACTCCGGTGCTAGTGGCATAGGTACAAAGGGGTGACCCCCCGCACCCTTTCTAGGGCTTCTACCTTCAGAGTACGCTCTGTCATTGTATGCACAGACCAGGGCGCACTAGATGCATGTATTCTGGCACCTCTATGCTTCAACTGGGGTTCCGTACGCCCTTCCCTTAACCGAGAAGGAGAACTCACAGTGCTGCCAAAACTCCACAATTCTAGACCATATAAGGATGAACCCCGTGGACTATATATATTGAGGCTTTCACGTCTCCCAGACTCGGGCTACGTCCCGACATTGCAGACCGCTCATCCCGGTCTTACTGAGGGTGTCCTCATTCTCAGACCACTCCCCGGATCCTGCGAAAATGATACTGATTGATCAAAATTCTGGGTGACCCCCAGTTATACGCGGAGGCCTACTGAGTGGCAATAAGTGTACTGTTGTACGATCCTGTCTCCCACGGACCGAAAGGGTGTGAACCAACATGTCGGACTTACCTCAATATCCCCGACCGATTTTCAGGAGAGGATTAAGGCTGCCATGACAGCTCCGGGGGAAGAAGTCCTCTCCAGTATGCTGGCTATCAACCCATCCGACAGAGCGGGTGCAACGGCAGCAACACCAATGGAAGATTGAGATACCGACGTTAGGTCGGACACCCATCATCAGGGGACGAGGACTTCATCCTCCCCCCCCTTCTCTGGAGATCATGAAAGAATGGAGGGCAGAAGAGGTAAAAGTGACAAGACACGCCTAGCAAGAAAGGTTTTTTCTTTGGCACACTGGACACTCCTGTTTTGACTCACGCACCATCCGACAACCAGGGTCATCCGAATGGGGTTAACTGGAGCACCGGGCCCACTTCTGGCTTAGGAGGCCTATGGGAAAAGAAATCCGAGACCGGCTCAGGATGGAATGCCCACGCCCTCTATGTCCGAACAAGATAGTCCTCACTATGGAGCTCGTGGTGATATGTATGTCCCGATCAGTGTGTAGGAGGAGGACTCAAATGAGTTAAATACTGGATATGATCAGCCCGGGAAAAAATTCTATACTTTGCGGACCTGACCCCACACAAGACTCACCTCTAGAAGCTCACGATGTGAGGGAATGGGTGCAAAGGGCAATATGTAAGTTGGGGAACGCAAGGCAGACAGGTGCACAGAACGCCGCAAAGCAGCCCGATTAAAGATGGATTTCAAACTATTGAAGTTAGGGACGAAAGAGCGAGGACCTCAGGCAGACGGACTATCGTTTGGAGAACCATTTATCTCAGCAACGGTTTGGTAGTAAGGAAGAAGATAGGAGACTATCACCCAGTCATCAACCTATGCCAACCCAATGGTTTTGGGGCGTACCGACAACTCAAGAAGGAAGGTATCCATCTCTTAGGGGATCTACAAGGTTGGACTTGAAGGGCACTTACCTATAGGTTCACATGGTGCCTCATGAAGTTTCTGAAGTCGGTCACTGCGCACTGAAAAGCAAAGGGTATCTGCTGTCACATACCTAGACGACTTACCTTTTGCAAATCCAATTCATGACTACGTTTACAAACGAGATTTATGTTTACAGTTTCGGGAATTGTTGGGATTCATAGTGAACAGAGAGGAGTTGGTTCGATCCCAGTTCCGAGTGATTCAGTTCCTCTATTTCAGAATAGATTCCACCTTGGGCGGATTACACCTTCCCACATCATTGATAGCGACGATTCGTAAGGAAATTCGACGGGTACGGCGGAAAGGCACCATAACCCTTTGACTATTTCCCAGGACTGCTTCACTACCAGGCCAGACAGTGGCTGAAAGCTCACTGCCTGAGATACGGACACACCTATGAAATTGGGATCAGAATAGCGAAGACTTCGATAGTACTCATTACTGCGGTAAAGGAGGCAAGCGTGACACCCAGAAGGGTTGTCCTTAATCAGGATCATCCTCTGCTCCTTCCGTTTTAACTTGCCTTCGGGCGGATCCAAAAGGAGAACATCATCCATTGAGAATGCAGGAGCATCTGGAGTTGGTAGATTGGTGTCTTCCAGGGGAGACTGGTATGTCAAGGGACTATCGCAACCAACTAGAGACCTACTATGGGACTCATGGACGCCAGGTATTCCCCCGAAATAACTTATCCGCATGGAACACCTTGAGTTCGCTGGTGTATGGGAAGGGACTGCGATCCCTTTATTACCCCTATCTCCACGATGCTGGATCTTTATCATACCTTTTCACTACAGGCCGATCGGAACGTTCCATTAACGGGCTACGTTCCGCAATTTCGACGATGCATAGCACGATTCACGACACTCCGGTCAATCAAGAGCCTTTGATATACCATTTTCTGTGGGGTATCAAACCGTCCAGAACCATGCGTCAAAGTATCACTGGTGTGGGACTTTGATTTGGTTCTTTTGGAGCTAGTCAGATATCACGGTCCTATCCCTCAGTCAGCCATTAGCCAGAGTCACGTTACTTTTAGGTCTTTTCGTCGGGTATCAGATGTACTGGAGTTCGACGTAGACGGTCTTTTCGGTATCACCGGAAAGAATAATTTCTACAGTGTCTCGTAGAACTATATCTTATCCGTGTCCGTATCGTTCCCTGTTACCGACGGTTTCCCAGCCTTTGTGCAGTTAAAGGGGTACTTTGTTACATGGAGATCACGACAACACTTAGAATGTCACATTCAGGACATCTGCTGGTCTTATACCAACTGTACAAGCCAGTTACCATGAACACTCTGTCTAGATGGGTTCATTGGTTGTTATCGCTAGCGAGGGTGGAGACGTGTTTGGGTACTCATTCGGTAAGAGGCGCAGCTGCTTCTCAGGCCTTCACGAGGGGGCCTCTATATTTTCAGCGACGAATTGGACACGGATAGACTACTTCCGTATATTTATTTTCGTCAACCACACACGCATCCTTCACGCTCATACCACAGCTTTAAAAATGCAAAATATGAAGCCTCCTGTCATGTGATAAAATTGTAGATTATGCTAACGTAGTGTACCTATAATCTTAATTTTAATAATGACAGGAGGCGAGTATTTTCCCTCCCTGTTTCCCTCCCTATACTCTGGAAATTTTTTATATTTTGGTTTGTCATTTTCTCAGTGTAAATTATAAGGTTTGGTAATTCAGTATATTTATGGGATGCTTATTTGGTTGATATGTGTTAGATCCGTGTTGATTATTAAGTATACTATGGTTTGTTTAATGTTTCAGTATATTAACTTAATATAAATATAGACACATATAGTACTGGATTTAATGTGGACAACAGTTGGTTTCCATCACCTTTCACGTATTTCTGTTCTTTTCAGCGTAATCATCATAGATGGATTCGACAAGATAAAGCTGGAAGGTTTCAAGTTATGTTCTACACGTTACTCAGGACTGTTATTTGAATTCCCTGACGTTATAATAGACTGTTTTTCGCATCAAAGAAAGAGGAAGTCATGTGACTGTCAGGGCTTTATATATGAATGTGATGCCTGTTACTGATTGGTTTAAAGTTTATTGATTGACTTGTGCTGCTGGAGGCATAAAGTAAAGAAAGTTATGCAAAATACTCGCCTCCTGTCATTATTAAAATTAAGATTATAGGTACACTACGTTAGCATAATCTACAATTATATCATAGTAAATGTTTTAATTACAATCTTTCATTTTTAAAGATTCAAAAAACCTTAAATCTTTTCAAGTATCCTACAGCCTTATCCAAACATAAACACAAACGTACTCACACATGTCAGTCCACATGGTAGAATTTACTTTGATACACTGTATTTACCTGCAGAAAATGGTATGAACGCTTCATTCTTTTTAAAGCATCCGTTTTCATCCAGAAAATGACCAGGGTCGAATGAGTTGGGGTTTTTGAAGTACTTGGGGTCCTTCAAAACAGAGGTCAGTACAGGGAGAATCATAGTACCCTGCAATTCAAATATAAAGATATATCTGAGAAAATACAGCAGTCATTTAAAAAAGGGGGTGTTCATTATTTTTTTATTTTCCAACTTTTAATGAAATTAAATCGATGTCCGAAAAACTTGAAGGTCAACCCTTTTCTGTGGATTATACGGCCTTGAGCAGTGATGGGGAATGTATCTCTCATTTGCCATCACTGCTGTTTAAATGTCAATAATTGATTGTCCACACTTTCTATGCATATGTATTTTTGCACATTATTTATATATTCACTTTTTTATTTTGCACTTACCATATGTGCTTTTTTTTCACTCTATGTATATGCCTTAGGTGCTTATATTTTGGACTTTACACATGTGGTCTTGAGCACTTTTATGTCACATGATTAAGATACACTATTAAGGATTGGGTATTTATTAGCACTAATGTATTAACTGAAGGGCAGATGGTATACTTAATGTTTACTTAGATCGGGGTATATGTTGTGTTTTGGATTTATATGGTGGTACTATTATATGGTGGTACATTGGTAGCAATGTAATATGATTGTATTCTTAAGAATCAGGAAATGTGGTATCAAGTATTACTGCTAAGCGTTCACTGGAGGTAAAGAATCAGGAAATGTGGTATCAAGTATTGCTGCTAAGCGTTCACTAGAGGTACATCTTTTTAAATAGTATTTAAAGTTACTGCTGCATATCTGTTCAGAGACCAACTGTGTTTCATTGCCATTGTTTGTACATGGTACAGTGACAATAAAGCTGAATGAGCACACATCAAACACCATATTAAAAGGAGAGAAAGCAATGACCAGGTAGAGATAAAACATAAATCGATAGATATTCCAATGGTATGTGAGAGAGTAGGTATGTTGATATGAATGGTATGTTGGAAAGAGGAGTGAGTTAGAAAGAGAAAGTGATACAATAGTAAGTATTTAACCCATCTTGGATATTTTCACATTGTGTAGTGTAACAATGCAGTGTTAAAATGAAAAATAACTTGGTTTGTACCTTGGAAGTGTTGGCTGTTGTGTAAAATAGATGGTAAAATGGTTACTCCTTGGTTGTTCTAGATTGAATCTACAAAATATGGAAATGTCCAAAGAGGGTGAACCCTTTGACATAGTGTATCAACATCATGGAACCCTCCCTTCCCAACCCCCCCTGTCCCCCCCCCAAAAAAATGGCATAAACCTTTTAGAAGAGCAGAATGTATTTTTTGGCAAATTTATACACTAATTTCTAGAGATAGTAAGCAGATTGCAGAGTTAGTGTTTGCATATAATTTTAGCTTTTTAATACAGGGATGTGTTGGTATGTAATGTTTGCATTTGCGTGCAGAGGTGTATTTGGATGTAGTGTTAGATTTTAAATGCAGATGTACATTTGTCTGTAGTATTGGTGTTTGTATATAATTTTAGAGTTCAGGGGTGTCTTTGTGTGTCATGTTTGTGTTTGCAGGAGTGTGTTGTGTTGGTGTTTGATTGCAGGGATGTCTTTACATTTATTGCCACATGTACATCCTTACACATTAACAAACAGAAACACACCAACACATACACAGTCAAATACACACTAACACATAAACACACAGACACACACTGACACAGATACACACACCTTGACACACAGACATTCACACATGCAAACACAGATACACACACCAGCACATACACACAGATATACACTCTGGCAGAAACATACTGACACACAGGTAAACACACAGGCACACAAATACACACACTGGCACACAGATACACACCTTGACACACAGTGTATATATGTGTGTATGTATCTGTGTGTATGTATCTGTGTGTCAGTGTTTGTGTATCTGTGTGTCAGTGTTTGTGTATCTGTGTGTCAGTGTGTGTATCTGTGTACTGGCAGAGAATTGAGCAGTTAGAGCGCAGGGGCATGATCTATACACCAAAATTGCCCTAACTTTTCCTATTTTAATTATTTTCTATATATTACTTAGAGTCAGTGACCTTAGGAATGTCATATCCTCTGAAGGTCGTGTTTTTACTGATTGCATGAGCTACCCCGATAGGCACAATATCAGCAAATCTTTGGATTTCGTGGATCACAGCATCTGTGTACGGCATCTCACTACGGTCCTCTACTGATGGACAGCGATCATGGCCAATCACACGGTCTATCTCTTTGTGAACCCTTTCTAAAGAAAATAGACCAAAAGCAATGTAATCACAGAAATGTAAAACATAGACATATAGTAAAAAAAAAAGAAAAGACTGACATTGGTTTTATGAAACAGATTAAAGTATGCTCTTTATTAAATCACGATTGCTACCATCATTGGTCCCTCCTAATGACACTGATCAGGGTTAGTGATGATAAGCTGCTCAGTTTAAAAATAATGGATATAATTTAATGGCAAAAGAACTCTATATTCTATATTCTATAAATAATCCAGAAATGTCAAGTTAGCTGCTGGATGTGTTATTTATTATAAAATAAGCAGTTATTTGCATCATGTATGTTCTGCTATTTTGTCAGAATCACCATGTATATGGCAAGTTTCTTAAACCTCACACTTCTTCGATTGTGTTTTCCTTACTGCTTGCTTGTGATTTGATCTGTTTATCACTATAATTCATAAACATCTTTTATATTTGTATAAAATTATTATATCTATCTACCATGCTGTGAACAGAAATCCTTTGTCTTTGCACAGTCAGAGCTATAAAATGTAACGTGTCTAAGATGGAAGAAATGAGACAATGGTCACATGATGACTTAGCAGCTAATCAAGAGAAATATAATAAATTCACACTAATTGTGTGTATTCTGATACTATGTGACTATCTGTACTCCTTTATAAAGACTAACATGTTGAAGAGTAATGATACCTTGTATCTCTGGATATTTAAGAAGTATCAGGAAGCCATATCTTAGTGTTACGCTTGAGGTCTCAGTGCCGGCAAAGAATAAATCCATTATAGTAGTCAATAAATTCTCTTCATTGAATTCAGTATTGCGATTATTTTTCTCCTAGAACAGTATGTAAAGTTATGATAAAGCATATTTTCCCATCATTTGCAAAAATGCTAATTCTAGATTCTAGATGTTTTTAGAACTGGACAATTCTTATATTATAGTGTCCTACCTGTTCCATCTTTATCAGAAAGCAGTCTATGAAGTCCCGTGGGCAGTTTGTGTCCAGTCTCTCTCTGTGAGATTGTGCCAGATCTTTAAAAAACTCTTGGAGTTTATTGAGAATTGTGAACACTTTCTGGTGAGGTCCAGGGATCCATCTCCCCACATGTGGAAAGATGTTGAGCAGCTATAATGGAAAACAGATGGGTAATAATAAACAAAGATGGATCTCCTCTGAGGAATACAAATCAATAATTGTAGAGTGTTTTTTCTGTATTTTTGTCAAGATTAATTTACCAATATTCTCATAATAGCCCCATATGTTCTGAGACAAAACTCACCTGACCAGAAGTAGTATTTAGCAGTCTAACGATATCTCTAATATATGACAGAAGTTTCTGAAAGGTCTTGTCTTCGTAGTCATATCTTTCTCCAAATACAATAGATACAATCACATTGGACACTGCCTGTCCCAGGAGAGTTATGGGATCTAAAGGAGTTTCTGTTATGAGAATGATATGAAATTTTATCAGATCTACTGGGAATACACATACATAAAATAAATCAACTTAATAAAAAAAAAAAAGCTTGTAAATACTCAATACTGTGTTCCTTAAGAAACAATATATGTTTTTTACTGCAAATGTAACTAATTTCCTAGAAATCAAATAGACTGGGCAGTGCCTACTTTATTAAAGAAAACACAAAGATAATTAGTGTGAAAGTATCAAGGAACGGTTTGGAAAAAAGATGCTCACACCCAACAACAATAATTAAATATTGTTTATTTCCTAGGATTTAAATAAGACTATACAATATATAATGTTATATACTATGCCCCACACAGCACCAAATCATCCATTATGCTGCTATATTTCATATTTTATCTATGAAGTGCCAAAAAGTCTACAACATTCCCTAGTGGGATATACAGCAGTTGATCATGAATTACATTGTGTAAAGCACATCATAGAGTACTCCATTAAAGTAGTCTTAAATTAGAGGGACAAAGGTTTAAAAATAATATCAGGAAGTATTACTTTACTGAGAGGGTAGTGGATGCATGGAATAGCCTTCCAGCTGAAGTGGTAGAGGTTAACACAGTAAAGGAGTTTAAGCATGCATGGGATAGGCATAAGGCTATCCTAACTATAAGATAAGGCTAGGGACTAATGAAAGTTTTTAGAAAATTGGGCAGACTAGATGGGCCGAATGGTTCTTATCTGCCGTCACATTCTATGTTTCTATGTTTCTATGTTTCTAAAGTAAAGTCCTCCACACATTTATCCTCATTATTCTGGGTTATTGTGAAAATGTCCAGTACTAAATGTTTTTCTGGTAAATCACAATATTTATTAGAGTCTCACAAATGTCAAATCAGAATAGGCATTACAGCACACTCAAAATGTTGTATAGGTGTATATTAGGTGTCAGGTGCAACCTGGAGAATACAAGTGAAATCATGTGTCAAGCATTTTGACAGTGATTCCCCTTACCAGCTTGTCAAGTTCTCAAGAGTCACCCGTTAAAGTGGTGCGTGTCTAGTGTTATTGAGTTATCAAGAGTTTGAAGTTATCGTTTGAAGTCTTGAGTATCCAGTGAGACCAGTTTTCAACCTTCCCTGCAAGCCGAATGTCATCTCTACCATGGATCTGTGTTAATCCATCCTAGAGGAGGAATATCGCATTTCCAGTAAAGGGGTATGAAATGTTTAGCAAATTTTAAATCTGTATAGTCAGAGATGTATTCATTGTTTTACACACTCTTGGTCAATTTGTTGTGCATGAATAAGATACATAATAGTAACAAACACTGTATATTGTAGAAGGCTGGCCGGGTCTTGGGTCATAAGTAGCAGAAATAGTTCTTTCTTCCAATTTGAGGAAAGCTTTATTTAGCAATCCGGCCGCAATTGAGCCACAGCAAAACATGAAAACCAAAAATAATCACCTACTCCACACTGGAGACTAACTAACATAGAGTACCCTGTAACGGATCGCCTGGCACCCCGACTGGGTACCTCCGTTGAAAGATGCTCCTAGCGCTTCCTGAGGACTCCAAGCACTGCAGCAGATGCCACAATCACCGAACCAGAGAAGCGTATACCTTCTCTCAAGCATATGAATGCTGTAGACAGTTGAATAGGAACCATACGAATAGGTTTACTCTCCTAGCAGTCAAACTGGAACAGCATACAATAAATCCTTCCCCCAATAATGAGATGACACTTCACTTTGAGGGTTAAAACAGGAACTCCTGTACTGTCACATACAGTCTCTTTTATTCCCAATCCACAAACATAGTACAGCCCACAGGGCGTTACAAAACAACCAATCAATCCGTACAATACACCCAGACACTCCCACACAAAATCCTCCCCTCTGCATGTGATATGATTACTGAACACAATGGGTAATCTCATTATCACCGGCAGAGGAATACAGTTTTTACACAATATTTATAACTTCTAAAATATAAATGTCACAAACATAAAACATACATTTTCATAATCAATCCATTCAGGGGAACAACATATTAAAAAATGGCACGAATCAGACCAGGGGTTCAAAAGTTAAGGGAAAGTCCTTTGTGACTAAATGAAGCATGGCTTTCCGGCCCAAACCAGTTTCAGAGTCTTCTATCCTGGAGATAAGTAATTCAATTATCTCCCAGGACAGACACAAGACTCCATTAAGCACATGGTTGCAAAAAGACACAAAACACTTTAAAATACATAAAGTCACCTTTTATACATAAAACACAGACATGTCACATATCCCCAGATAGCTGGGATCTGAGCGCACAAAACTACCAAATAGCGCTCAGATCCTATTCACACAGTTCAATTGCCATGGAGCCGAAGTCTTTAACTACACGAATGGGCTCCATGGCATAGCTATCTGGGTTAATACCTTCACATAAAGTCTGGTCCATAGTCCAAAGGCAAGAGGCGGGCAAGCAGCCCCCTCCAAGGACACGTGGCGAGGCCGGTTTCGCCACATACCCTTTCTATGATACTGGGCAGCTATGCTGACCCCAGTAGTTTAACAAATGAAAATAAAGGCTTGCAAAATACCTTTATGTTCCCACACAGTTTCAGCAGTCTCTTTGACTCACAGTCTCTCTGTCTCCGCCCCAGCTCTTCAGAGGAGAGACTGATTTCCCTCTGCATAGGGTTTATGTAGCTCCTTAATTAATCTACTAGAGCATCCTGATTTTTAACCCCCATCTAGTCAGGGAACACTGAAAGTGCCATTCTGGGGCTAATATAGCAGTGTTCCCTCACACTGCCACACTATATGTTCCAAACATGATTTTATCACCACACCACATCTGGGTAGTATATATATATATATATATATATATACACTTTACTCTACCTCTATATGTATATGTTCCTCAATATATCAGAGGCCTGTGAGTGAGAGGGTTGCTGCACAGTATCTTTGCTGTTCTCTGCACTCTTTTGGACAGCGATCTCAGATGTCATACCTGGAATCTTGAGGAAGACCTGAAGAGGTTGAAAGGTCGATCGGACATATGTAATTATGCTGGATATTAAATACCAGTAATTATTTCTAAAGACCACAGAGTGCATCTCTTTTTCATCCATTATATATATATATATATATATATATATATATATATATATACAGAAACTCCACACTTACACACCGGGTTCCGTTCTTACCACCTGGTCGTAGAACGAATTGGTCGATAAGTGAAGACTTAAGGGATTCCCTGATCTGCTGCCTTCTTCTATGTTCGGGCAAATTTCCCTGAACAGAGATTTAAGGGATTTTTTGCTCTGGTGCGCATGTCTGTGTTGAGGGACATTTCCCTGAACATAGACGAACGCACAAGAGCTGGGAATCCCTCTAACATATGCTCGGGGGAAATTTCCCTGAACATAGATTAGAGGGATTCCTTGCTCTGTTGCATTCGTCTATGTTTGGGGAAATAGAAGAACACAGAAGAGCAGGGAATCCCTCTATTTCCCATGATGGCTCGTACTTCAAAAAACCCAACGAGAGAGCTCGTCATAAGTGAGAGCTGTCGTAAAACAGGTAGGTCGCAAAACGAGAACCACCTGTGAATATATATATATATATATATATATATATATATATGTGTGTGTTTTATGCTCCTAGGATAATTTTAATGACTTATTCAAATGATTAATTATGATTTTATTTTATTATATATTTTACTGTCCTATAAAGACAAGCATTGGTGTACTTTGGTACATTTTTTGTTGCCTTGATGATGTTTTCAAAGTAGGTTTGCAGCTTCCACTGACCTTCATACTTTCTAAAGACTTCAGAAAGATACTGAGCTTCCTCTTGGATTCTCTCCTCAACGCTTCTCTTCCCCATTCCGAAATTTCTCAGTGTCATGATAGCGAATCTCCGCATTGTCTTCCACCTTTCCCCATTGCTCATGATCACTCCTACAAACAACCACAAACAGAAATATACTGGATGCCACCATTTTGAGAAAAGTAGTTGTTACTCTAAAAGCTTTGGAGAATATTATTCTAGCCATCAGGAAGAATCAATGCATCATGTCCCAACTCTCGGCATTACTCATAGTGACTCCTAAAAAGGTCCAAATACATTTCAAAATCCAGTGGCCATTACCTTTCCAGCAATTCTGCCCTTAAAATTTCCTTGATAATTTTCCCATAAATTTACTGTGTAACTATTTATTCATTAAGCTCAGGTTTATTTAAATACATTGAGGCTTCCAAGTCAGTACAAAAATTTTTCTTTACATTACGAGCAGTCAAGATATGTAATTCACTGCCAGGGGAAGTTGTTGTGGTAAATGTAATTGTCATATGCAGTATATGTACATAGGGTTAGAAGAATTAGCAGAGTTTAATTGCTGATTAGGCTACTAATAGAGAAACATTGTGCAACCAATGTTTTAGGTTATTTTTTGAGGTATAGGACTTCAGAACATTTAAATATAATACTTTGATTCTTACCGTAATCTTTGAAGAAAAATTCATTTAGGTCTGAGCCACCCCTGTCGCTAAATGCATCACTGTGATCAACGAGAGCTTCTTTCACCGTTTCATATCCAATAAGTATAACTACTCGTTTATTAGCCAGATAAATTGTAAACATGGGTCCATATTTCTTACTCAGCTTCAGTGAAAATTACAGGTAGAGTGTAAGTGTATCCACATCAGGTAACTGTCTAATACTCAGAGGAATGCAGAGACATTGAAAAGTCTACTGAAAATCCCAGCAAGGAATAAAGGAAAAACATAAGATAAATCGATAGATAGATAGATAGATAGATAGATCGATAGATAGATAGATAAATAGATAGATAGATCAATAGATAGATAGATGGATGGATAGATAGATAGATTTAAAAATCTTTAATTCCAAATGTGTGGGAATGAAACACAAACAGATACACAAAAACATATACAGACATATACAAACACTCACACGCACACACACAGACTACAGACACATAGATACATGCTTCCTTCCATGCAACAGCCACAGTTCTAGACAGATTGCAATTTCCCACAGTTCCAGTCTCCCTGTAGCTTCCACCATCTTTTTTCCCTCTCTCATTACTGCTATGTCAAGCAATATGTAGAAGAAAACC
This sequence comes from Pelobates cultripes, assembly GCA_933207985.1. NCBI lineage: Eukaryota > Metazoa > Chordata > Amphibia > Anura > Pelobatidae > Pelobates > Pelobates cultripes. The sequence continues at coordinate 9,076,777 of OW240920.1, read as the reverse complement.
AAGACTCGCATTATCCAGCAGTGCTCCCAGAATATGAGTTACCGTTATGTAAGTTGTCATTTTTAAGAACTGTTTTACACAATTCCAAAAAGCAAGACACTCAGATTCTGTGATGGGCAATTGTTATATACATTATATATAATAGATAGGTGTTAAAAATATTTCATAAGAATACATTGCCTGCCTTATATAGAGCAACACGGTTTTATTTTCTGGGCCATTTGATCACATTTATTTTATTAGGATTAATAAAGAATCTCTCTCATATCTTCTCTCCGCTGACTGCCAGGTGTAAAGACATTATATCAATGCATGACAGGCAATGAAGGTGGAGGCGCCCAGTTGCAGGATAAAGAGGTGTAAATTTCTACAATTAATCTAATTTTTCACACCTCATAAATACCTATTTGATAAATACAGGAATAAGTTAACATAATATAAAAATTCTGGGAAATGGCAGATTCAGGTATTCCTTTTAAATACCCTGTAAGAGAAATTAATTGTTTTTGTGATGGACATCACAATTTTTATTAGTGAAATATAACTCACCTGAAGCAAGGACTGGGGAAATTCCTTGATGCTAATTTGGAGAATATTTCCCAACAGGGGCAGAGCTGTAGGTCCAGGGGGCAGATTTCCCTTTTTGATGTGGCTTCTCCACGAATATAAATAAAACAGAACCGTGATACAGACGATCAGAAGAAATGTTCCTAAAAGTCCTAGATCCATTTTGACAATAACACCCTTGTGACTTGGTTTGAACTATGTCCTGGGTGTCGTTTATATTTGTATTGCAGAACAGCATTGAATTACCTAATATTTAATTTGAACCTTTGAACGCTAGATATGAATGTCCGCTGACTTGGTAAACTGGAGGGTAAGGCTGAATCTACATTTGAAAATGGGAATGTTTTAAATTAGAACCCAGTCTCTTCCCTTGGCAATTAATATATGGATTAATATCCTATAAGGTCCTGCTCTTGGAGAAGTTCTATCATTAAGTTAGTGTGTAAGAACAGTACAATTGACAGACTGTAAACAGCAATGTGAGGTAAACATTGCACTCACTACTTAAAGGTGTGTACGAGACACACCCAATGTGTGGGGATGTCAGGATATGACATTGTAGTGGAGAGCAGTGGTAGCAGGGCTTCTTCTCCGCTGGTTACTCTAACAGCTATTCAGGAACAAACAGGAAACTCCAAGACAGCAGGCGTATGTACAAGATGATACACGAATATCCCATCACCCTTCCCAATAACTCGACGACACTCAGTATTAGGAGCAGAACTGAACTTTTAATGGTCAGACTGGCCTTTTATGCAGGTTTTGCCCCCAAAGTTACCAACTAGGTGAACCCTGTGGGACACCGATAAAAATATACAACAACCAATAAACACAGGCCAGGTTATAAGTCACTCGCATACATTACACACAATCCCTCCGCTTTGCTCAGGAGATAATTGAGTTAATTACTGTATCAACTCAATTATCTCCAAACAGAAAAATCAAAATTTTTTATACTTTTCTGGAAACACCCCAAAAACATTTCCTACATTCATAATTCCAACATCCCCTGATAGCCCCGATCTGTGGGGGCAACATACTAAAAAATCACCCAGATCGGTTCAGGGGTTCGAGAGTTTTATGGATGTCTTAGTTTTACCAACCGCACACAAGGTGTAATGCGAGAAAAGTTCCAAAGGTTTTGGCTGTGCCGTCGGTCTCTGTTCGGGAAGTTGAAATGTATGAAAATTTATAACAAAATGGTTTGTGTCTTTGTTTGTTTAATTTCTCTCGTTCGTATGATTCTTTTTACCGAATGCCGCTCTGTTCCCACGAACTTATACGAGGATGGAAGTCTCTGCGGTGTTCGTGTCGTTGCGTGTCCGAATTGGGTTCCAGACACTTGATGTCAAAACACCGCTGGTGTAATTCGTATGCTAAGATGGCTGCCACCACGTGTTCGCATGACGAACGGCAGCCACCCACAGAACACCCAGTTGGTTCGTGCGGTTGGCAATTGAGAAGGTGTGAACCAAGTCAGGGAGCTCAACTGATGCCACGCTCCTCTCCTGGGTGGCCTGGTTGTTTGGTAGCTGTTTCGTTTGTCGAACTGTAATGGTAATAAAATAACATTATCCTTGATACAATAAGCAAAGTACTATAAAACCTCTGCCATTAATTACCTGGTACATATGCTGGTACATTGTGTATCCTCCTGAATCTAATTTTAGAGGCATTATGTACCTCTAGATTGTTACCAGGTAAATAATTAAATAAAAAGCAACTCTTGCTCTGAGTTATCTCTTTCTGTAAATTGCCATGACCTGGACCTCCGTAATGAGATAAATTAAACAGTCTGACAACAATTTCATTTGATCCATAAGTCATTTACAAAACAATATTACCAGTATTTCAGTAATAGCTGATAAACTCCAGCAAACATAGCCTTAAACTATGTTATTCTGTATAAATTCTTAATAAAACACATTCTCAAGACAGATGTGAACTTGTATACAATTTGAAATCTCAGTGTTGAGAGAGTCACAGAAACATAGACTGGTCTTGTGTACAGTCCTTAAAAGTTTACTAAGCCTCATTTTAATTTAAGTTTTTCAATTACTTCCTGCCTGACCTTGAATCCTTAGCAAAAACACTGCATTATTGTCCTAGACATCTGTGAAATCTTTTATTATTGCTATTGTTATTGGCATTTAAAAAGTGCCTACTTATTCCGCAGCATTTTACAATAGTATAAAAGAGGGAAATTTAACAATAAATGAGGCAATTACAAAATGTTGCAGGAGCAATAGGTTGATGAGGATTCTGCTCAAATGAGCTTGTAGTCTAGAGAAGAGAAAATAATATTCAGTTTGTAGACACCAATGTAAATTAACATAAAAACTTTGTTCCTGCTTATTTTGATACCATTTATGTGTTGTGTTTTATGAAGATTGGCTTCAGCACTTAAGATTTGAATCGAGGGACAGCATTCATCTGGTAGTTCCAAGGTCTTGTAGCATTGGTGTTTGGCTCTGGATTTATATCAATGTCTTTCGTATCCACCGTTGAAATTCTGCAAGATGGTTGTAAGAAAGAGTAAAATCTCCATACGAGCCAAACCCTCACCCAGACACATCCATTTACCTGGAGATCAAAACATGGAGAGATGAGAACATGGGATCAAATATTCATAAGTGGACTTTTCTCCAAACCTTCATAAGACATTTTAAATATCTATAATTGATACCATACTATTACCTGCAGAGAATGGCATGAAGGCTTCATTCTTTCTAAAACATTCGTTTTCATCCAGAAAGTGACCAGGGTCAAACTCATGGGGGTTTTAAAGTACTTGGGGTCCTTCAAGACACTAGTCAAAACTGGGAGGACAAATATTCCCTTCAAATAATTAATTATTGTACATTATTTAATTATAGTAACTCTGGGCGTTTCACAGGGTCGTACTCCAACTTAGTGGAATTACGAATCCTACAGAGGTTCTACATAGATGTATTAGCGGGCATTACAGATAAAAACAGAGTCAGGAATAGCCAAGGCCAAGGACAAAGAAATACACCAAAAGGATTCTTATCTGCAATCACATTCTATATTTCTATGTAGGTACTTGATTTTATACACCTGTGGCAATAGCTCTAATTGAGACACCTGAATTAAAAAATTAAGAGGTGTGTCCCAATACTTTTATCCACATAGTGTACAATATTTTTTTTTATATAAATAAATTTCAGAAGACAGCAGACATCTTTATGTCAAAGGGTTAGACCTGCCTCCATGTGACAGAAGCTCCTACAAGCAAACATAAAAATGGATTTGTGGATGTAAAGTAGTTCCAAGCAAAGGTTGCGATTTAATGAATTACATTTCCATTGACTCCTACAGTTACACCACTGTGGCCATGCAAAAAGGTACATAATCATAATGACATACATATTTATTAAATAGCTTTAAGGGAAAAACATTATGTTTATAAAGTGTAAGCATTTAAGAGATAGCCTTGCTTTATATATTAGTATGTGAATACTTTGATGTATGTGTTACTATCCACTTCTCGTTTTAAAGCATACTAACCTTGGGAATGTGATATCCTCTGAAGGTTGTGTCTTTGCTGGCTGCATGGGCAAAACCTGTAGGGACAATATCAGCAAATCTCTGAATTTCATGAATCACCGCATCAGTATACGGCATCTTACTCCGGTCCTCCATTGATGGAGAAGGATCTTGGCCAATTACACTGTCAATCTCTTCTTGGACCTTTTCTAGAGACAAAATTAAGAAATAACACACATAAAAAACAGTATTAAAATACATACAATGAATATAAACACAGGTAGTAATAATAATAATAATCAATGTTTAATAATTGCAATAATGTATAATATACTTTAGGGCCCCCACCTGCCGTTCAGGGGTGGGGGCCGGGGGGGGCAATAGGTCCCCCCTTCAGGTTAGGGGGAGGGGGGACGTTTTTTTGTTGTTTTTTTACAGTGAGCAGCCACAGGCTAAGTAATCTTTACTTAGTATTAATAAATTTGTCTGAAAGACCAATTTAGATCTTTCAGCCTTTTAGTAGATAGCTCCCTAATACCGTGGGAATTAGGGAGCTATCTACTTATTCATTCCTGTCATTACATTGGCTGGCTAAGTAACTTACATTTTATATGAAAGTATATTACTTGATTGTTGTAAGTGTTGCACATGCTTACAGCTGAATCCTGGCTATGTTTGTATACTTTTTTATTTAAAATTGTATACAGTGTAACATTCTTCTTCTTCTACTGGGTAAGTATATTAGTACATAGGCAATACTGTGCTTCGGAACTTCGGCAATTCAGCACTTAGGCACTTCAGAACTTCGGCAACTTCAGAACTTCGGCACTTCGACACTTCAGAAATTCGGTAATTATGGAACTTCAGTACCTCGGTAATTCGGCACTTGGGCAATTTGGCACTTCGGCTATTCGCACATTCGGAAGTTCCCGAATGTCGGAATTGCACAAAATTCGTCCAAATTCATATTTGGCCCGAAACGAATTGCACTTGTCTACTAGTTAGTATAGCATAGGTGGTATAATCCCCACCAGAGGATGAGATGGTAAGCAGGAGATAAAGGAGTAGAAGTCCAGAGTAAATAAAGGATAAAAATTTACCATTTATGACAATAGAAAATAATAAAATAAAATGTAAAATAACTTAAAAGTCCCACTGGGGGATTTTTAAGTTATTATTCTAATTTTGGATCTAGTTCTATTCTTCTTATGGAAGGTGTATCTTAAATCGTTTTCCAGGGCTTTCGTGGATGGACTGTTTTTTTCTATGTCTATCCTGGTTTTAAAAGGACTAAATTGTCATTGACTAATAATACTATTTCACATTTCTGAATTGTCAGATTCAGGTCAGGTGAAGAGCAAGGGTTCTGGAACCTGGGCACTAGGCTGTCTTAGAGTCTATCTCTTTCCTCTCTAAAGTGACTGTTACACAGTCAGTCTCTGAGCATTCAAGCAGCAGCTGTGCTTTGGATAATAGGTGTGTTTCCTCCCTTGAAGCAATCAATTGTTTCTTTGTCCTAGGTTTATCTTTTAGACTATACATATAACAATTTTAGGATGTGTCTCCCTGTCTAGTATGAAACCCAAACTTGCTGGTGGTAGAAATTCACTGCTTTTTATTTTTACTTTATGTCCATAGTGAGTAGTGATGCACCGAACGGTTCGCTGGCGAATAGTTCCCGGTGAACATAGCATGTTCGCGTTCGCCACGGCGGGCGAACATATGCGCGGTTCAATCCGCCCCCTATTCGTCATCATTGAGTAAACTTTGACCCTGTACCTCACAGTCAGCAGACACATTCCAGCCAATTAGCAGCACACCCTCCCTAGCAGACCCTCCCACCTACTGGACAGCATCCATTTTAGATTCATTCTCAAGCTGCATGCTTAGGGAGAGGAGGGAAATTGTAGCTGCTATTGATTTGATAGGGAAATGGATAGCTAGGTTAGTGTATACAGTGTCCACTACAGTCCTGAAGGACTCATCTGATCTCTGCTGTAAGGACAGCACCCCAAAAAGCCCTTTTTAGGGCTATAACATCAGTCTGCTTTTTTTTTGTGTGTAATGTAATTGCAGTTGCCTGCCTGCCTGCCAGCTTCTGTGTCAGGCTCACAGTGGATACTGTGCCCACTTGCCCAGTGCCACCACTCACTCACTGGTGTCACAATAGCTTGCATTTAAAAAAGAAAATGTTTTTTTCACTATAATAGATTGAATAACAGTTAGTTGTCTGCAAGCGTCTGTGTGTAAGGCTCGCAGCGTATACTGTGCCCACTTGCCCAGTGCCACCACTCACTCACTGGTGTCACAATAGCGTGCATTTAAAAACCAAAAAACTTTTTTCACTGTTATAGCTTGAATAGCAGTTAGTTTTCTTCAAGCGGGTGTGTCAGGCCTACAACGTGTACTCTGCCAACCTCTGCCAGTTCACAGTGCCACTCATATCTGGTGTCACAATAGCGTGCATTTAAAAAACAAAAAACTTTTTTCACTGTTATAGATTAAATAGCAATTAGTTGTCTGCAAGCGTCTGTGTGTCAGGCTCGCAACGTATACTGTGCCCACTTGCCCAGTGCCACCACTCACTCACTGGTGTCACAATAGCTTGCATTTAAAAAAAAATAGTTTTCACTGTAATAGATTGAATAGCAGTTAGTTGTCTGCAAGCGTCTGTGTGTCAGGCTCGCAGCGTATACTGTGCCCACTTGCCCAGCGTGTACTCTGCCAACCTCTGCCAGTTCACAGTGCCACTCATATCTGGTGTCACAATAGCTTGCATTTAAAAACAAAAAACTTTTTTCACTGTTATAGATTGAATAGCAGTTAGTTGTCTTTAAGCGGGTGTGTCAGGCCTACAGCGTGTACTCTGCCAACCTCTGCTTTGAGGAGGTGGAAGACCAAACACAGCAGGCTTCCCAGGGGGCTTGTTGTCACTTTTCGGGAACCCTTGGTGTTGTACGTGGCTGGGTGGAGGAAGAGACCTTCAATGACATCAGTGAGGACAAGGAACGGGACATGGCTAGCTTGGTATCCAACCTTGTGCAAATGGGGAGTTTGCGGTTGTGCAAATGGACTGTTTGCGGTTGTTTGAGGTGCGTTAAACGGGGAGTTTGGTCTGTCACTGTGAAGCGGGCGTAACCCTTACACTACCTGATCGATACAACATCATACAGTAGGTCCCCCCTCATTATTTTTATGGCCCCCACCCACCGCTCACGGGTGGGGGCGGGCGGGAGGACAGTAGGTCCCCCCCCATTGAGATTTATGGCCCCCACCCACCGTGCAGGGGTGGGGGCCGGGGGGGAGGACAGTAGGTCCCCCCTTATCCTTATTTACTGAATATTCCCCTGTATAACAATGTTTGGCATTTAGTGAATATTCCCTATTCTGCTCTGTGTCAGTGTGTATCAGGGATCCTTAGGACAGGTGTCAATCCATATCTGCCAAGTAACCCTATGTAGGAGGAACAGTCTCTATTCTGCTCTGTGTCAGTGTGTATCATGGTCTCTGAGGACAGGTGTCAATCCATATCTGCCAAGTGACCCTATGTAGGAGGAACAGTCTCTATTCTGCTCTGTGTCAGTGTGTATCAGGGGCTCTGAGGACAGGTGTCAATCCATATCTGCCAAGTGACCCTATGTAGGAGGAACAGTCTCTATTCTGCTCTGTGTCAGTGTGTATCATGGTCTCTGAGGACAGGTGTCAATCCATATCTGCCAAGTGACCCTATGTAGGGGGAACAGTCTCTATTCTGCTCTGTGTCAGTGTGTATCAGGGGCTCTGAGGACAGGTGTCAATCCATATCTGCCAAGTGACCCTATGTAGGGGGAACAGTCTCTATTCTGCTCTGTGTCAGTGTGTATCATGGTCTCTGAGGACAGGTGTCAATCCATATCTGCCAAGTGACCCTATGTAGGGGGAACAGTCTCTATTCTGCTCTGTGTCAGTGTGTATCATGGTCTCTGAGGACAGGTGTCAATCCATATCTGCCAAGTGACCCTATGTAGGGGGAACAGTCTCTATTCTGCTCTGTGTCAGTGTGTATCATGGTCTCTGAGGACACGTGTCAATCCATATCTGCCAAGTGACCCTATGTTGGGGGAACAGTCCCTATTCTGCTCTGTGTCAATATGTCATATGTCAGGTATGGCGGTTTGCCCGGTTCGCCGGTTCGCGAACATTTGCGGAAGTTTGCGTTCGCTTTCCTGGTTTCTTTTAATAACCTCCGCTCACTCTCCCTGGGTCACGTCAAATTTATATAATTATCTTCCAGCATGGCCATGTTTCTTAGATTGGTAATTGAAATGGGAAGTGTCTGCCAACTTCTGTAAGTTGGGTTAAAACTAGAACTTCCCATTCGTACCCCTTTAAGAGGTTAATTTGTATTTTATCAAATAAGGTTTCAGTATGTTTATGATTTGATTTTTGCCTCACCAATTTTATTTTAAATACCCTGTCTTACACCACAAGGGTCTGCTGCATAGCCCAGCAGGGCCAGATTATGATAGGTGCTGCTGGAGTAGCTAGTCCAGGCCTATGCTTTAAAATAAGCTTAAATGGCTTCCATATATGTGGACAGTTTTATTTATGATTTCTTTGTTTCCAATCTGAAATGAGCTGCAGTGTGTGTGTGTGTGTTAGCAGTTGGCTTGATTTTATCAAACATGTAGGCCATTAATGCAATGCAGTGGAAATAGTAATTCAGCTTCTCTTATTAGGCTTTAGGACTTTGCAGCCAAAAATACCACAGTCCAACATACTTCAGGTCCAGAGGTGTAGAGATTGGGGTATATGCATTTTTTTCTTACTTCTGAAATGTATGTGCTATTATGTATGTATCTATGTATATGATTTTATTTTTGTTAAATCCTATATTTGTTTCTGGTTATATCACATTACCTATGTGCAGATATATCTTGCAGCTTTCCTTTCATCTTTTTCACAAGCGATTTTCAAAGATTAAGCCATGGTTTACGGTATTCGGTGTACTGCGGACATTTTTATATCAGGACTGTAATAAGCTTACTATGTTAGTTTTATAGCAATTTACTCTAAAATTGAGATCAGCACAATTCTTCCAGACTTTAACACCTACTAATGCATTTATTCCCCCTCGTCCTATTTTGTAACTACAAACTCACAATCCACTTCTGGGTCTATTCTTACCTTTGATATTAGGGGGCCCTTTGTAGGTTTAATTATTCTTTTCCTACATTTATTCATAGAAGTTTTCTACATATTTTGGCTAGTGAGGCTGGTCACGCTAATGGTTTAATTAGTGGTTCATTATTTGTCTAATTGGCCTGGATGTTCATTACGGATATGGATTTATATCCGTTTTTTTCCTATTTTCAGCTTAGTTTTGGTAGGTATTGGGCTATATTAATCACCCTAGAATGATGGTAAATATATATATATTTACCTATATATGTATGTTTGTCTGTATACATGACAAAATACACTAAACCAAACACCTTAAATGTCACCAGTGAAAGTATGAATATTCTGAAAACTGGAGAGTCTATAAGTGTCTATTTACATTTATTTGCATATTTAATGAGTGTTGTATGTCACATTTGGATTTGAGCTCTGGAATAGCTAATTACTAACTGTGTGTATTTTCTTACCCCGCAGATACAAATAAGGTTCTAACTTACAGTTCAATACTGGTGGTGTTCCAGAATTACTCCAGTAGGCTGTCCCATCAGCTGGGGATGGTATACTTTGTGATTCAGGATCCATAATTCACAGGCTCCTGTATGGTGGTGCTCTAGGTGAAATTGTTCCGGCCCTGTGTTTTTATATTGCTATATCATCCCATTTGTTATGACTGTCCCTTGGATGTATGGAAAAAACAAAATTTTACTTACTGTAATTTTTTTTCCATAGTCCAAGTGGCAGTCATGATTACCCTCCCTTTATACTATAAATCAAAACAATTTAAACCTACATCCTTCTGTTGGCTTGTTATATACTGGGGAGTTCACGGTGGAGTTGCCCTTTATAAGGCTAGGAGGGGAGGAGACTGGGGTGGGGACTGCATTTTGTTTTGTTTTTTACCATTTCAATGCTGCCTGTCCTGTGAGAAATGGGCAACTACATCCCACTTGTTATGACTGACACTTGGACTATGGAAAAATAAATTTACGGTAAGTAAAATTAGGGTTTTCTCGTGTTGCTATGTATTTGATATCTCCTTTAACTGTATATATTTCGGATGGTTTAATGAGATTAAGCACCAGAAATGATCACAATTAGTCCCTAATTACTAATAACAAACACTTGTGCTGTGAGCTGAAGTATATAGTGTCATGCAAGAGGCTCACTAATCGGCTTCTATTATACAGCTTTAGACACTGGAGCCTCCATAAAAAAAATCGAAGGGAAAATAATAGTATGAAGCTAAAATGAACCTAAATTGAAATGTTAAATGCTAAAAAATAAATAATGGGAAAAAAATTCAGCTGTGGGTAGAGAAGGTGGGGTAGGAATAGTAGTTTGGATAATCTATCGCTTTTCAGTGCCTTCAAGGGCACCCCATTACACTCCCACACCTATCTTCCTCAGCCTTCTAATGCACAAGATGAGCTAAAACCAGCTTGAGTTCTGAGCGGGGATCCACCAAAGGGCAGGCTATTCCATTTCTCAGAATATTCTTGCGACCGTTTTTTGCTTTCTAATGTTAGCAACAAATCATATACCAGTAATATCAGTAAGTGATAAAAATAAAAAGGGGGGAGGGGAGGAAATAATGGCATAAAACTATGCCTATACTGAGTGCTTGTTCCGAAGGTACCTTCAATAATATACTTTTATTATAGAAATAATGAATCTGTTACTGTAATGCCTTGACCAAAAGACTTTAATACTGTATTAGTTATAGGAAATGCAGTTACATAGACTCATATTATTCTATGAACTTATATATTGTCACTTACACTGTTAATTTGAAAAAATGTCTAATGAAGCAGAATTTAAGGGAAGGTGTCTAAAATGTCCATAATGTTAAGAGATAATAATTTTGAGGTTAGTCAGTTTTTTAAGAACACCAAAATATAGAATAAAATAATTATGTTATTTTCTTAGTTAGTACTAAAGGTTTGGCATGTTAACCTCAGTATGGAGTATCTCAAGAATTAAGAATAAATAAATGAAAATAACATAATATTTACACATGTGCAATTAGTTTTGTTCCGAATGGGAATTCAGACGAATTTTGGGCAATTCGGACATTCGGATGCTTCCGAACCGAAATTGCTGAAGTGCCATATTGCCAAAGTGACGAATTTCAGACATGCCGAAGTGCTTTGGATTTTTGAAAGTGGCAAAACAAGAGAGGGAGGGAACATTACATGGATGATGACAGGGGTAGGGGTAGGGTTAGGGTAAGGGTTAGGGTAAGGGGTAGGGGTAGGGTAAGGGGTAGGGGTAGGGTTAGGGTAAGGGGTAGGGTTAGGAAGCCCTACAGATGTTCCAAAGTCCCGAAATGCTGAAGTTCTGAATTGCTGAAGTCCAGAATTGCTGAAGTCCCAGATTTTGAAAGTGCCGAACCGCACCAAATTTGCCATAGTGCCGAATTGCCGAAGTGCCGAATTTTTTTTCTTACCCGAATTTCCAAACCGAATCGAACCAAATGTTTTGCCCATGCACATCCCTAATGATATTCACATTATATCAGAGGTCAATTATATGATACATACTGTATGTGTTCCTTTGAGATTTAAGATATTTTTGTTTTTTTGTAACAGTATCTTTTCCCTAAGAGGAATACTATTTTTGTTTTACCATAGCTATTATAGAAACCATTTCTTTATATAGCTATCATTGCTTAATTTCTGTTTTCAGTTTTTTATATATATATATTCCATTTTCCAAAAGTTTAGTGGATATATTGATCCTTTTTAATTAGATATAAATATATATATATATTTCTACTATTTAAAAGTGTTGCAGATATATTGAATAGTTTTAATTAGATATAATAAAGGTTATATTATAGATTATATTTTTGTTTATTTGGACTGTATCCCGTATAAGGTTACTCACTCTTCACCATTCTTTTATGCTGTTAATCCAAAAAAAGCCCCCCAAATCCCCAAAACAAATGTAGCCATTTCCAATTATGCCACAAATAACAAATATATAAAAAATCCTTTTTGACTTTATAATGGCAATCAGATTTCTCCTCGGATTAACAACCTGTTCACATACATTTCAATTATATCCTTCAATATTCCGGGTTTTTTTTTTTTCTTTCTTTTGTAATGACAACAAAACTATTCAACTTTTCAATACACTGTGTGAAACGAACAAAGGACAGAACTACAAGGAATCCGAATTTGAGATCATTACAGATTTATTTCCAAACTGGACAGTAAGAAGAGATAATGTATATATTTAATAGATAATTTATATCATGAGGCCGCTTCTAATCTCTTCAAATGGTTAAATACCCTTTCAACAAATTATTAAAGAACAATTATTTTTTCACCTTAACCAGGGATTGGGGCAATTCTGTGGTGCTAATCTGCATAATATTCCCCAGCAGGGGCAGAGACGTGGGTCCTGGGGGCAGGTTTTCCAGCTTTTTCCCTCCTTTCCATGATTTTAGGTACAGCAGGAGGGTGACAAAGGAGACCAGAAGAAATGTAGCTGCGAGTCCCAGGGACATGATGACAATAACAGGAGAATGTTTCCCTGTCAAATGGCTTTCTGAGTCCAAACAACCTACGTACCTATATGGGCAGCATTCCAGCGTCAACTAATAGCAGTGAAAAAGGTTTGCCAGGTGCATCTGAGTTCATTGCTGGGGCATGTAAATGGTTACATGAAGTTCTGCAATACTATCAGGGATGTATTTACCACAAGGCAAACAAGGCATTTGCCTAGGGCGGCACTTTTGGGGGGGAGCCAAAAAACGTCACCCCAAGCTCCCAAATACCTTGTTTGCCTCATGTTCTGGGGTTGTCCACCTTACTGTGAGTGAGTGAGTGAGTGTAGCTGTCAGTGTGTGTCTGTGAGTGAAAGTGTGTGTTTTTCAGTGAGAATGGGTGTGCCTGTGAGTGTGTGTCTGTCAGTGAAAGTGTGTGTTGGTTAAACAGTGTGTCCCAATGACTTTATGTATGTGCCAATGACTGTGTATGTGTCAATGAGTGTATATCAGTGCATGTATCAATGAGGGCATGTGTCTGTCAGTCCAAAAAGTGGCCTTGACACGAATTGGGGGGGCAAATTTAGATTTTGGGGGTGCCCGAATTTAGTTGTGCCTAGGGCAGCACAAATCCAAAATACACCACTGAATACTATACTTATCTCAAAACATGCTTAGTAATACTCAGACACAAATGATAATATCGTTTTCTGGGGTAGGAGTTACAAGTTTAGAAAGAACAGATACAAAACCAAGTGCTAACATGATAACTTTGATTGAAGAAGTAAATTGTAATTACAAGCATTTAGCGTTTTTATAGACCCGAATTATGAAAAGAAACATTGATCCCAGGTAAATAAAAAACATGTTGCAGTTTTTTACAAAATACAGAATTTCTGTGATTACAAAACAATTGAAAACATTTAGGCAAAAATAGAGGACAAAAAATAAATGCAAAGTAAAATCTTTAATTCGTTAGTCACAGCTTGGCCACGTCAGCCTAAACTTTGCAATTCGTTTTTTAATGCACTAAATACAATATGGTGTTAAATGAAAAAACGTCTCAGGGTTATTCACAAACCAGGGACTGTGGAGAAAGGGAAATTAAAATATTTATAAAAAGAGAATAGTCTGTCCTAGTAGAGTAGGTAAGGAATCTCTTAAAACTTAACTTTTATTACGTAAAAAATAGAAAAACAAGATTTTAATAAATACAACCTAAATAAATACAGTTTTTTGTTTTTTTAACTTGTTGGCATTTTATGCCTTTGAACGCTTAGGCTGTACTCCGCTATTTTCATCTCAACACGCTTTTGTTTTGAGTGATTTGTAGCAACTATGTGTCTTTTCTAACAAGTTTGTTTTTGTAGAATGTTTATTGCAACAATGTCTCTGATTTGGACTATCGTCAATACTCATGTGCTCTTTCCCCAGGACTTTCGTGGTGACACATTATGTTGGAGTCTCACTTGGTTAACATTGTTACTAATTAGCAATCAACTATGGCTCGTAGAGGCGATTACATTACACAAACTACTTCTGGTACATCCACATAGATATTGATATACTTGCTGACTATTCATATTGAGCCCTTTATATTCACATCTTTTATCCCTTTTTCACTCATTTCGGTTTATTAAGTTCAATCTTGTTTTTCTATTTTTTACATAATAAAAGTTAAGTTTTAAGAGATATCTTACCTACTCTACTATGACTTTAAGGGACTTCAGGTAATGAAAATACCTAATGATCTTTACATCCCACTGAAAGGTCCTACTCAATGTGCCTTACTTACTAGTTCATTATTTATTGTTGTTATTTATTATTGATATCTCTTATTGATATTTCCTCCTGAGCTCTTTTGTGAGTGCTCTATAGCCAAGGCAGGGGACACATGGCCCAGACAGAATAACGTAACACAGATCCAGAGGATTTATTTGGAACTTTTCACAGATTTTATAAGCTGCATGGAGACAAAAGCAAATCAGCTGCAATGCTCCATATCATATCAGCCATTGCAAGTGACGGAGATAACATCTAGTATGAGCCTTACGCCCGACCATGATAAAGGTATAGATTGGATAAAGGAGGAATGATAGACCTCTAACGTAATATAGAAAGTACAGAGTCAGATAGAATGTGTTTATTGCAATGACACCCCCCTCCCCCAACATCAGTGTTCTGAGAAATAGGATACTGATGGCTGATGTAAAAGGAGGTGAGCCACTGTCAATGCCAATGCCAGACTTCCTGCCAATCAGACAGGCCAGCACACTGAGGGTGGACCCTACAGGGAGCACTATTTCAACATTAGTGACCTTGTACCCTGAGCACGGTGCTCTCTCATTGAATGATGCACTTGCGCTTCACTTTATGGGGACATTCGCTTGTGTCCCTAAAAGCAAGACACCAGGGAATAACTTCTGAATGGTGGGGCATGACTGTCTTGGTGAAATTGGGAATGTTGGGAGGCGTACAATAATCTAAGTAGTAATAAAGGAACAACAAAACACCTTTAGCTTAATGAAGCAAGTGTATAAATCATGCCCTGCAATCTAAATTATCTGACAATTAAGAGTCAAATCACTTTTGTTTCTGTTTATGCGTTCCTAGCCACGGCTCCCCTGGATGTGATTCATACAGCCTCCATGAAAATTGTTTTATTTGAAATCAGATCTTACAGAGCAGTATGTATACTTTAGAAGTACATATATTCTGCTCTGTTATTTAAACTTTAATCATGAACAGGAGTTGGCTCTAGGCTCTTGCAGACAATCATCAGCAGGAGATAGGAAACTCTAAACTAAACACACTATGCTGTAAGGGAAGCAAAACTCTTTAGACTCTCTTTCTGGAAGAGAGTGTTTTCATTTGTGTTTTGGAATTCCCTCATGTCACTAAAAAAAGGGATCGTTGTAAGCAGGTAGTGGACAACACCAGATTCTGCATGGACTTAATTGATTGGGCTAACCATCAAGGTTAAATTGGGGCACTAATGGCCCTAGATGCAGAAAAGACTTTTGATCACCTTAACTGGACGTACATGGAAGCCACACTAAAAGCCTTTGAATTTTCAGAACTTTTTATCATAGGCATAATGGCCCTATACTTGTCACCCTCAGCAAAAGCTTTCAACACAGGCTTCATATCTAGGAGCTTCAACATATCCAACGGGACGAGACAGGGATGTCCTCTTTCCCCTTTCATATTCATTCTTTGCCTAGAACCACTCATAAGAACAATGACCCTTTACTCCCAGGCCTATCAACTCCTGCAGGGGAAAAAAAAAAACTTGCTCTATTTGCAGACAATATTATACTCTTACTCGCTAACCCATACCCTTCCTTTTAGATACCCTGGTCTCAGATGGTAGTATTTCATTTTACAAAAACAATATCAGCAAAACTCAGATACTTCCCTTAAACCTTGATCCTCACACCAAAGATACCTTGAGGTCACAATACTCCTTTGATTGGCGCAAAACTTCTATTAGTTATCTGGGCATCAAACTAACTCAATCTAAATCACAAACTATAAAGGAAAACCACGAAGCAGTGCTCACTAAAATCTCCAATTAGATGCAATCGTGGGACAAATTTAATACATCTTGGATAGGTAGAGTAAATTCTATAAAAATGATGGTATTACCCCATATACTTTATCTATACAGAACACTACCCATTACCCTCCCCAGTTCAATTCTTAAAAGTTTCCAGTTTGTGTGGCCACATACCAGGTCCCTGATGCAGCTACAGTGGATCCCAGGAACTTGAAGCTTGGAATTAAGCAGACCTCCCAGGAGCTGAATAGGGAGGCTCTGCAGCAGACATGTATCCAGTACAGAAACAAGGCAAGACTAGGATAGGCACCAAACATGAAAACAAAACTGCCTAATGTTCGCTAAAAGAACCATACTAAACCACAATAGCACTTACCTGCAAGAAAGGGCAGAGACTTGAAACACTGCTGCAGGTCCAAGCTGAAACAAAAGGAATGATGGAAATCAAACGGGTGTGGCAACATAAAACAAACATTTAAAGGAATCCAAGAGACTGGGAATTCCAGGGACGGAATACAGGAATGAACCCAGAAATCCCAGCATAAAGAAAACCAGACATAGAATAGAAAACCAAAAAACCAAGAAAACTAAACAAGAATTGTAAAAAGAGTACTGGATACCAGAAACCAAAGCCAGACACCAATCCATTTTAGCCCAGCTAGTTATCTTCTTCATCTAATACCTGACTTAGACCATATCCCTTCTAAAGAAGCAGTTATCAATATCTTATTAGCAGCCAAAATAAGCATTGTGGCTCAGTGGAAAAGTGACATTTGTCCCACTGTACCAGAGATACTTCGTAGAGTCAACACTACTTACCATCACAAAAGTGAATGGGCGAAAAAGGGAAATTTGACCAAATTTCATGATCAATGGAGCAATTGGGAAACCGCACATAAACAATATGCCAGTCTGGTCTAAAATAACGAAATAAACTTCATATACCCTAACTGCACGTTCTTCTAGCATATGAGGGTTTCCCCTTTCCCCTTTCCTCTTTTCTCCCTCCCTTCCTACTTCTTCTCTCTACTTTTCCTCTTCACATACCTCTGATCGAGAGATGCACACAGGTCATACGCTAAGTAAATCCACCACTTTATAAAAGAGACGGCAACAAATCGAGCACAGATTATAACAATTATAACAATTACCGAGGCATCCTATACCTATACCATAGCACCAAGCAATTCGACTACTTTACCAAATAGTTGATTCTACATATTGTTACCACCACATGGTTCCCATAATAGGATGATGAGGCTCTGTGGTTGCTGGTGTGACATATATAGGTATTTGTATATACATGATTGTATACGTATAATTTATGTTATGCATACTATTACACATATGGTATTATTGCAAAGGTAATGCATACGATTGAACATTATTTGCATAAATTGGTTAAGACATAGGTACATGGTAGTATGCTTTAGAAACGTATCTACTCGATTATCCCCCTACTTATCTTTGTTCTGTACCCCCTTTGGTTTTACCTTTTTATGAAAATCAATAAAGATTATACATGAAAACATGAAGAAAAAAAAAGGGATAGTTGGTGGTAAAAAATGATAATTGATGGAACAGTCACTAAATATCAACTTTATTCACAGATCAAGTATATAAAATAAAAATATGTTTATATTTCTAGAACTATAAATTCTACATTTTTGATAAATTTAAAAATATATATATAATTGACTCCTTTTCATTACCTAAATTCGAACTAGCCAAATCTTCATGTGACCAAAATTCAGCCAGTCTAAAAAAAAAAAATAATTCGACAAAGTAGTTCAATTGAAACATTTTTTTTGCTGAAGATAAGTTTAATATTTGTACAGCTGTATGAGTGGAATGCACCATAAAGTCATTTTACAATCATAATTACTGTTGTTATTAAACCAAAGTTTTTAAAATTTTTACAAAGGCAACAAAACACATTTGAATGTGGGGAGGTGTTAGATTTCTGATGTGATGTGATGTCCACATTAAAATATTCACATGACAGCTGGTGCTCACTGTGAGCCATGGGCTACTGACTGAAATAATAAGACAAGAATCAAAGGAATAACATACTCAACTTGTCAAAAGAGCAAAAAAGAAAAGGAAAAGGTCATTCAATATTTTAAGTAGAATATTTTCAATATGGTGTGTTTCTTATCAAGTTATCATAATATTGATGATTAATTAGCCCATCTAGGGATGTGAGCGAGGCACAGCATACATTTGGTATAGGCGAGGTCTTGTAGCGCTGCTTCCTGGCTCTGGAGTTATTTCAATGTCCTTTTTGTTCACTGTTGGCTTTAAGGTGAACTTCTGCAAGATGGTGGTGAGGAATAGAAAGATCTCCATACGAGCCAAACCCTCCCCTGCACACACACGTTTACCTGGAGGGTGAATTATGGAAAGATATGCACTGAATGTAGCTTCAACAAAATATTAACACAAAATGTAGAAAGACTGATATGTCATTTGGCTAACTTGTTAAAAAATAATTATATCATAGTAAATGTTTTAATTACAATCTTTCAATTTTAAAGATTCAAAAAACCTTAAATCTTTTCAAGTATCCTACAGCCTTATCCAAACATAAACACAAACGTACTCACACATGTCTGTCCACACGGTAGAATTTACTTTGATACACTGTATTTACCTGCAGAAAATGGTATGAACGCTTCATTCTTTTTAAAGCAGCCGTTTTCATCCAGAAAATTATCAGGGTCAAATGAATTGGGGTTTTTGAAGTACTTGGGGTCCTTCAGGACAGAAGTCAGTATAGGGAAAATCATAGTACCCTGTAATTCAAATATAAAGATATATCTGTAAACACATAGCAGTCATATGGCGTGTTCATTATTTTCCAACATTTAACGAAATCAAATCAGTGTCCTAAAAACTTGATGATCAACATTCCCTGTACATTCCTTGAGAAGTGATGGGGAATCTATGGCCATCTATCTATCTTTCTTCCTTTCTGTCTGTCTAAATATCTAGTTATCTACCCATCTCATTTACATATGGCTACAATATTTTACAATTGTTTTATTAATATCACTTCTATATCCTTGTAATATTATAAAGCACTGAGGAATAAGTTGGCGCTATATAAAAGGCAATAATAATAATAATTACTCTAAATTTCCCAATTTTAATTACTTTCTATATATTACGTAAAGTCAGTGACCTTAGGAATGTCATATCCTCTGAAGGTCGTGTCTTTACTGGTTGCATGCGGTACTCCCAGAGGCACAATATCGCCAAATCTTTGGATTTCGTGGATCACAGCCTCTGTGTACGGCATCTCACTACGGTCCTCTACTGATGGACAGCGATCATGGCCAATCACACGGTCTATCTCTTTGTGGATCCTTTCTGAATGAAATAGACCAAAGACAATGTAATCACAGAAATATAAAACATACCCATAGGAAAAAAAACAACAACAAAAAGACTGCAACTAGATTTATAATTTGGATTAAAGTATACTCTTCTTTAAATCACAACTGCTGCCATGGTCCTTCCTAATGACACTGACCAGGGTTAGTGATGATAAGCTGTTCGATTTAAAAATAATGGATATAATTTAATGGTAAAAGAACTCTATATTCTATATTCTAAAAATAATCCAGAAATGTCAAGCTGCTGGATGTGTTAATAATTATTAAATAAGCAGTTATTTGAATAATGTATATTATGCTATTTTATCAGAATCACCATGTATATGGCAAGTTTCTTAAAACTCACACTTCTTCAGTTGTATTTTCCTTACTGCTTGCTTGTGATTTGATCTTTTCATCTCTGTATAATTCATAAAAGTCTTTAAAATTAAATCTATCTACCATGCTGTGAACAGGAAGCCTCGGTCCAATCAGCAAGACATTTTCATTTCCATTTCTGTCAAATGTTTGCTCAGTCAGAACTATAGAACATGTCTCTTGAAAGAAAGAAGACATGGGTCACACTATGGCCTATTGAACTGAGATCTAGTAACCCCTTGGGGGATCTAGTGGTTGTGTGTCAGGGACGAACCTATAGGGGATAACCCTCACTAAAGTTCTATAGACCCCTAAAACTTTTGGCATATGTTAGAGATATCGTTAGACTGATAAATTCTCCTTCTGGTCAGGTGAGTTTTGGCTGATAATATATGTGACTATCGGTACATATTATGAAATTATTATTCAATTAATTTTGACAAATATACCCAAAAAGCACTCTACAGTTATTGATTTGTATTCCTTAGAGGAAATCCATCTTTGTTTCTTATAAACCACATGTGGGAAGATGGATCCCTGGACCTCACCGGAACATTTTCACAATTCTCAATAAACTCCAAGAGTGTTTTAAAGATCAGGCACAATCTCACCGAAAGACACTGGACACAAACTGCCCGTGGGACTTCATAGACTGCTTTCTGATAAAGATGGACCAGGTAGGACACTGTAATATATCATTATTATTTAGCACACCTCAGGGTGTCATACTATGTTGATCCATCCTGCACAGAAACTCCAAGGGCTGAATAAAGAGTACATATAGAATGAGGTACGAGAACTACAGCCGATATACTGTTCGGCTTTCTCAATTGGTGGACATAATGATGCTAAACCAAGGTTTAAATACCCATTAGTAGGGGGCTAATTGGAGGGGAACGTCCGTGATACATCCAATCACGGCGTTAGTCCCAGTGTGAAGCCCAGCTGCTTCCGATATCCCTGATACCATGACGTCATCACGCTTTTAAAGAAAGTGCAAGATTTCAGTATATCATCCTCCACATATTTATTAAGGTCCAAAAATTAAACCGAAGTTTTACTATAGTGACTGGTAAGTATAATACCACGATCATTGGAGAACTATTTATATTTATTTCGGAGAACTATTTATATTTATGGACATTTCTGGGATATTGGACAATCAGTGATCTGAACTTGGATACCGAATGGATTTGCCCTTAAGCAAGATGGCCGCAATATCATTGAGGATACCCACCAAGCAAAATGGTCCTAACATCACCAATGACTGGATAAATTGATTCAATTAAATAGGACTTTCCTATGATATTCGCCAAATTGTTTTATTATAAACTTTTGTATGTGATATTGTATGTAATTGTGCATGATCGTAGCCCACTTCCGTAAGTGACGTCACGCGCACGAGGCGTCATGCGTGATGACGTCATGGTATCAGGGATATCGGAAGCAGCTGGGCTTCACACTGGGACTAACGCCGTGATTGGATGTATCACGGACGTTCCCCTCCAATTAGCCCCCTACTAATGGGTATTTAAACCTTGGTTTAGCAGCATTATGTCCACCAATTGAGAAAGCCGAACAGTATATCGGCGAAACGCGTCTTGGACACAGCACTGGCACTTGAGTATACAGATTTTATTTGTTTTTAATAAGTTGCAATAAATGTTTATTTCTGTTACCAAGTTGACTAGTGATATATTTATGCTGCTATCAAGAAGGGAAGTGTCACTCTATAATTGACACTGTGCTTATACACTTGGAGCCCAGTTAAAGGCTCCTGACAAGGTGAGAAGTAAATTGTTATTTTTCTCACCTGATTACCTACTATATTAAGGATATCTGCACTAGGGTTAGCTTTGCTTCCCTATTTCTCCTATTTTTGTCTCCATTCTGAGGTCTCTCATTGAATATGGCAATTTAAAGGATCTCATTACCATCATTTCCATAACCTCCTGAAAGTTGCAGGAGTAAGTGTGTGTTTCTATTTTTTAGCGCTCCACCTTTGCACTGTTTTCTGCATGTATTTGCACTATAGTGTTTTTTCCTATACATTTGATTATAAGTAGGTTGAAGAGTTCCTACTTTTGGTGTGCAAGCTGCTACTAATATACTGTGTATTGTACTATATTCACATTTTCTAAGCGCCTTTCACACAGCACATTTATCTTTTACTAGAACTACAGCAAATCCCTGTGCTATTTCCTCCCTATTTTGACCTATTATTTCATTGAGCTACAGACTTTTGTACAGGTGTTGCCCGTGAGACACCTGGGAGATTAGTCACCAGCCATTTGGACACTTCCTAAGTATAGGTCTGGCCCCACGCACCTTTCTAGCCTATCATAGTATTTCTTTTACTAGTCTTTTGTTTTTGTTTTTTCGATTATTTTTGGATATATGTTTGTTATTGATCAGTTTCATATTTTTTAATTTTAACAAAGCAATAAAAGTTACATTTTAATACATTCACTTTTCAGTTCGAGGGACGTCCTAATTGTTGACCTTAGGTGTCTAGTGCTCCCAGGGTCTTCCTTTTATGTCTTTACACTATGGCCTAGCAGTTAATTAAGAGAAATATAATCTAAACAAACTAATAGTGTTTACTCTGAGCACTATCTGTACCCCTTTATAAAGGGTAACATATAATAGTAATAATACCTTGTATCTCTGGATATTTAAGAAGTATCAGGAAGCCATATCTTAGTGTTAAGCTTGAAGTCTCAGTGCCGGCAAAGAATAAATCCATTATGGTAGACAATAAATTCTCATCATGGAATTCAGTAGTGCGATTATTTTTCTCCTAGAACAGTATGTAAAATTATGATAAAGCTTCTTTTCCAATCATTTTCAGAGATACTAATTGTAGATTCTAGATGTTTTTAGAACTGAACAATTCTTATATTACAGTGTCCTACCTGGTCCATCTTTATCAGAAAGCAGTCTATGAAGTCCCGTGGGCAGTTTGTGTCCAGAGTCTTTCGGTGAGATTGTGCCTGATCTTTAAAAAACCCTCTGAGTTTATTCAGAATTGTGAAAATGTTCTGGTGAGGTCCAGGGATCCATCTCCCCACATGTGGAAAAATGTTGAGCAGCTATAATAGAAAACAGATGGTTAATAATAAATAAAGATGGAACTCCTCTAAGGAAAACAAATTAATAACTATAGTGTGCTTTTTGGGTATATTTGTCAAGATTAATTGAATAATATTTTCATAATATGCACCGATAGTCACATATGTTATCAGCCAAAACTCACCTGACCAGAAGGAGAATTTACCAGTCTACCGATATCTCTAACATATGCCAAAAGTTTCTGAAATTTCTTGTCTTCGTAGTCATATCTTTCTCCAAATACAATAGATACAATCACATTGGACACTGCTTGTCCCAGGAGAGTTATGGGATCTAAAGGAGTCTCTGTTATTAGAATTATAGGAAATGTTAAAAGATATACTTGGAATACAAGTACATAAAATGTATCATCTTTAAAAAAAAAAACAATATCTCAGAACACTCCATGCAAGAACAAGTTAAATACTCAAAAATTGTGTTCGTCAAAGAATAATATAATTTTACTGCAAATTGAACACATTTCCAAGAGATTAAATAGACTGAGCAGTGCCTACTTTATTAAAGGAAATAAGTATATAATGATTGTAAAAGTGTGAATGGAATGTTTGGAAAATAAATGCTCACCCACCAACAATGATCAAATACTATTAATTCCCTGGGATAAAAATAAGGCTATAACATATATACTGTTATATACTATATGCTATGCACCACACATCACCACATCCTCCATTATGCAGATTTTATTATGTGATGTATAAAGTGCAACAAATTCTACAACATTCCACAGTAAAATATATAGTAGTTGATTGCGAGTAACATCGTGTGAGACTTGTCATAGAGTAATCCATTTAAGTAATGTCATATCCTCCTCTCCACATAATTGCTCTTGTTATTGCTGATTATCATATAAATGTCCAGTACTATTTATTTTTTTGTAAATCACAAGTTTTTTTTAGTCTAACAAGTGTCAAAACTGAAAAGGTATTACAACAAACACAAAAGAAACTTGTTTATAGGTGTATATTGAGGTCTAAGGTGCAACCTGGAGAATGTAAGGCATAACAACAGAGATTCCCCTTACTAACTTGACTATTGTGATTTCTAGGGCTGCACTGTTCCTGTGCAACTCCCTTCCCTGCTCTGTTAAACTCTCACCCGTTCTCAGTTCCTTCAAAAGATCACTAAAAACTCACTTCTTCAGGAAAGCAAATCTATTAAACTGTGAATGGTATTCCCTCCTCATGCCTTGGTAAGCCAACCTGCTTTCTATCCTGCCACTGTGCCATCCAAAAACCTAACCCTTCACTGTAAACTATTTTAGTAACCAACTTTTTCATGTACATTAGACATGTGCGATTCGTTTCGTTCCGAATGTATATTCACACAAATTTCATGCCATTCGGACATTCACATGTTTACGAATGTCCAAAGTGCCAAAGTTCCGAAGTTCAGTAGTTCGGAAGTGCCGAAGCTCCGAAACGCCGAAACTCGGACACTCCGAAGCTCCGAAGTGCCGAAGTGATTCAGATTTCTGAAAAGTGGCAAAACAAGAGAGAAGGCGGGAAAATTACGTAAATGATGAAAGGAATCTTAAAATATTTGTGATTGATGTAAGAGGACAGCCAATTATTATTATTATTATTGCCATTTATATAGCGACAAAAGATTTCGTAGTGCTTTACAATATTGGTGATTTTGTCACTGACACTTGGCACACAGAGTCGTTTAGGTGGGATAGTATATAAATTAGGCTTCCAGGGTGTTGGCTTGTATTCATGTGACCACAGACATGTGCAAATTGGATGCTTACAAATGTCTGAAGTGCCGAAGTTCCAAAGCGCCATAGTTCTGAAGTGCCGAACCGAACAGAATGCAATTGGTCCGAATTGCCAAAGAAGACACATTTTGTTACTTACCTGAATTTCCGAACCGAAACAAAATTAGTGTATAGTGTATATTAAATACATCATACCCTTCACTTCTAGAATGTAAACTCATTTGAGCAGGTCCCTCAATGCCCTCTGTTCCTGTACTTCCATCTTGTTGCAAATACATATCTGTTGATCATCTATTGTGCAACCCTTCGTAATTAACTGACACTTTACAAATAATACTAAATAAAACTTATAATAATGATATAATAATAGTAATAATAATAAATTAGTTAGCAAGCATTTGAAGGTATCATCTGAAATTGTGAGTATCCAGTGAGACCAGACTTATGTATAAGTTGTCATTTTTTTCTGTAAACTGAATGTCATGTGTCCTGTGGCTCTGAGTTCCTCCATCCTGGAAGACCAGAGATGGAGAGTAGGAGGAATTTTGCTTAGATTATGTTTCCAATATAGGTTTGCAGCTTCTACTGACCTTTATACTTCCTGAAGGCTTCAGAAAGATACTGAGCTTCCTCTTGGATTCTCTCCTCAACGCTTCTCTTCCCCATTCCAAAATTTCTCAGTGTCATGAGAGCGAATCTCCGCATTGCCTTCCACCTTTCCCCATTGCTCATGATCACTCCTACAAACAACCACAACGAGAAATATACTGGATGCCACCATTTTTAGCAAATAGTTATTACACTAAAAGCTTTGGAGAATATTATTCTAGCCATCAGGAAGAATCAATGCATCATTCCCTACCTCTCTGCATTACTCATAATGACTTCTAAAAAGGTCCAAATACACTTCAAAATGCCACGGACCCTTACCATTCTGCCCTTAAAATTTTCCTGATGGATTTCCCATGAATTTACAGTGGACGTATTTATTTATTTATTTATTCACTAAATTAAGGTTTATTTATACATATTGAGGCTTCCATGTCAGAACAAACATTGTTATTTATAGTAAGATCAGTCAAGATATGTAATTCACTGCCAGGGAAAGTTGTAGTGGTAAAATGTTTTGCCACATTCAATATATGTACATAGGGTTAGACGAATTAACAGCATTAAATTGCTGATGTAAATATTAATAGAGAAACAATGTGCAACTATTTTGTTTAGATTATTTTTTGTAAAGTATTGCGGTGTAGGACTTCAGACCATTAAAATATAATACTTGGATTCTTACCGTAATTTTTGAAGATAAAATCAAAAAGGTATGTGCTACCTCTGTCGCTAAATGCATCACTGTGATCAACGAGAGCCTCTTTCACCGTTTCATATCCAATAAGTATGACTACTCGTTTATTAGCCAGATAAATCGTATACACGGGTCCATATTTCTCACTCAGCTTCAGAGAGATAGATAGATAGATCTTTGTGAGGGAATGAAACACAAACAGATACACAAAAACATATATAGACAAAGACTCACACGCACACAAACACACTACACTACAGTCACATACATACATGCTTCCTTTCATGCTACAGCCACAGTTCTTGACAGGTTGTAACACCCCACAGCTCCAGTCTCTCTATCTTTTTTTCCCACTCCCATTAGTGATATGTCAAGCAATATGTCAAAGAAAACCAAGACTTGCATTACCCAGCAGTCTTCCCAGATGTTATGAATTACTGTTACCGTTATGTAAGTTGTTATTTTGAAGAACTGTTTTACGCAATTCCAAAAAGCAAGAGACTCAGATTCTGTTACGGGCAATTTTGATATGAGATAGATAGATAGATAGGTGGGTGGATATGGATGGGTAGGTGGGTGGGTGGGTAGGTGGGTGGGTTTGTGGATGGATGAATGGATAGTTTTATTTTCTAGGTGTACATTAAATAAAGCCTAAATGTTAAATTCACAGAATTAAACTCACTCTATTCAATTTAAACGCAGTCTGTGAAATAAAAATGCAGATCTTGGCAATATTGATTCTAGGTACTTAAATGCACCAACATGTGAAGGAGATGGGTAGACTGCAAAATATTAAATAATATAGGGAGCATTGGAAAAAAATATTTAGAAAAAAGATTAAACATTCCATTCATCAATTGTATTAGGATTAATATGGAATCTCTTTCTTATTATATATTCAGCAATCCCAGATAAATTAAAGGGGAACTGTCACTTGTCTGTCAATTACACAATTGAATACATTTTAAATATATTTTAAAGTTTTAGCAATGATCATGATCCAGTTGAGACAAGGCAAAGCCTTCTCTCCGCTGACTGCCAGGTGTAAAGACATGATAACAATGCTTGACAGGCAATGAAGGTGGAGGTGCCCAGTTGCAGGATAAAGAGGTGTACATTTCTACATTTTACTTTTCACAATTGTTTTCATAAATACCTATTTAATAACAGTTTCCCTTTAAGCAACCATCAATTCAGAAAATCCTTTTTAAACAGCCTGTAAGAGAAATTAATTGTTGTTTTGATGGACCTCGCAATATTTTTTAGTGAAATAAAACTCACCTGAAGCAGGGACTGGGGCAATTCCTTAGTGCTAATTTGGAGAATATTTCCCAACAGGGGCAGAGCTGTAGGTCCAGGGGGCAGATTTCCCTTCTTGATGTGGCTTCTCCACGAATTTAAATACAACAGAACCGTGATACAGACGATCAGAAGAAATGTTCCTACAAGTCCTAGATCCATATTGACAAGAACACGCTTGAAGCCCATGGAGCAACACAGGAGGGGAGTGGGCCTTGACAGGGCCAGAGAGTTGGCAGGTGAAGTTAAGGTCAAGGAGTGTGGAAAAGTAATGTCTGGACAGGGGGGGGAGGAGAATAAGGGTTTAAATAACAGCCAATTTGGTGAACTGGCCTTTTTAATCAAAATCACACTTACTTGATACTTGTCCCTCCCATCCTCCCTTTGTGTTCGGTTGTCTTGTTTGGTAGGTAGTTTCCCGTTTGGTCACAACGGCGGGAATAGGGCCTGGGTTAAAGAGGATTTAGGTGGAATAGGAAGTGGGCAGGCCAAGGTCTAGGCTGGACTATGCCGAAGTGGAAAATGGTTTGTAGGTTCTAGCTCGTTGGTGGCTACGAATCTGGGGGTGTAGGGGTGTCTGGGTACACCCCTACAGTTAAACATATGGTTATGGGGCCTCTTTGGTAGGCCATGGGTTAAACGTTATGTATTATTGGAATGTTTTATTATGTTATTTGGTAGGGTCATTGTCGGGGGTATTGGGCAAGAAGGTCGGACATAATTAATACTTGTGACAATGACCCTAAATTGTTAAATTGTTGAATTAAAATTTTTAATAAAGCTGTGGACTTTATACTCCAACAGAAATGGTGTCACAGAGTTATTTTATTAAGGTTTTAGCACATGCCGAATAACGACTGTGCACATGTCATGTGATTTGGTTTGAACTATGTTCTTGGTGTCATTTATATTTGTATTGCAGAACAGCATTGAATTACTTAATATTTCATTTGAACCTTTGAACGCTAGATATGAATGTCTGTTGACTTGGTAAATTGGAGGGTAAGGCTGAATATATGTTTAATAATGTGAAAGTTTTAAATTGGAATCCAGTCCCTTTTATTGGCAATTAACATATGGATTATTTTCTTATAAGGTCCTGCTCTTGATGAAGTTCTATCATTAAGGTAGTGTGTAATAAAAATGGCCAGGCTGTAAATAGCAATGTGAGATAAACTTCGCACCCCCTACTATGCCGTCCTTGGGGACTCGGTCCTAAACACCAGAGGGCGGAATAGAATGTCCCTGCCGTCCTATTCACTTACCCGGTCGCCAGTGATCCACACACTGGCAATCATGGTGGGGGGACTCACCTGGCATCCCAGGGAGTCCCCCTGCTTCCATTCCGGCCC
Organism: Pelobates cultripes; assembly: GCA_933207985.1. NCBI lineage: Eukaryota > Metazoa > Chordata > Amphibia > Anura > Pelobatidae > Pelobates > Pelobates cultripes. The sequence continues at coordinate 9,047,930 of OW240920.1, read as the reverse complement.
TCCTGGGCCTTGTGATCACGAGGTCATCCATTGTATAAGTATATTTTAATATTAATATAAATATAATTATATATATAAGTATCAAAATACACGTACAATGATATTGATTAAATATATGTATATATATAATTATATATATATTTATATATAATATAAAAAACTGAATAGTTTTAAAAAACAAATGTAATTACGTTCTAACTGTATTTTGATATTAATATATATATATATATAGATATCAAAATACACGCAGAACGAAATAATATATATATATATATATATATATACATAAGTATATACTTATATATCACTATATATACTTATATATAAATAAAAATAATTTTAAAAATTATATATATATATATTAATTCTTCGTATATGTTTATATAATATTTTTACATACTTAGGTCATTTTATTAATTACAATTTTCGGGACCTGCCTGACACCCAGGCCGAAAGTCCAGGAATTTAATTTGGTAGCACTATATTTAACCCTATAACTTTCCAAGACACCATAAAACCTGTACATGGGGGGTACTGTTCTACTCAGGAGACTTCGCTGAACACAAAAATTAGTGTATCAAAACAGTAAAATGTACTTACACTTACACTGACAATATTATTGCTGTGATACTTTTTACTGTTTTGAAACACAAATATTTGTGTTCAGTGAAGTCTCCCGAGTATAACAGTACCCCTCATGTACAGATTTTAGGGTGTTTTCAAAAGTTACAGAGTCAATATAAGGCATGCGTTTCATTTTTTTTACATTAAATTTGCCAGATTGGTTCTGTTGCCTTTGAGACCGTATGGTAGTCCAGGAATAAAAATTACCCCCATGATGGCATGCTATTTGCAATAGTAGACAATCCAAGGTATTGCAAATGGGGTATGTCCAGTCTTTTTTAGTAGTCACAAACACTGGCCAAAATTGGCGTTCAAATTAGTTTTTTTGCATTTTTCACAAACAAATATTAACGCTAACTTTGGCTAGTGTTTGTGACCAAGTGGCTACTAAAAAAGACTGGACATACCCGATTTGCAATACATTGGGTTGTCTACTATTGCAAATGGTATGCCATCATGGGGATAATTCTCATTCCTGGGCTACCATATGGTCTCAAAGGCAACGTAATCAATCTGGCGAATTTCAATATGAAAAAACTGAAAAATGTAACATGCTATATTTGACTCTGTAACTTGAGACATCACTGAATAAAAATGTGTGTATTTCATTGGAGTAAACAGTATTATGACGTTCACAGTTAAAATGTCACATAGAACTAAAAAAATCTAATTTTCTCCCATTTTTAAAATATTTTTTTCACATTAAATTATGTTTCATAGTTAAATGTTTAAATAAAAGCCCTGTTTCCCCTGAATAAAATGATATTTAATAAGTGTGGGTGCATTTAATATGAAAAAGGTGAATAACGGTTGCACAGACATATAGCGCAAATGCCACGTTTTGTTTACGTTTTGTTTTGTTCACAACGTGTACATTTGGCTCAGTCCAAACCCCTTCAGGACGGAGTCAATAGTGCACGTTCTGATCAAAACAAAACGTAAACAAAACCTGGAATTTGCGCTATATGTCTGTTCAACCGTTATTCACCTTTTTCATATTAAATGCACCCACACTTATTATATATCATTTTGTTCAGGAGAAACAGGGCCTTAATTTAATAAATATTCAGCTATGAAACATAATTTATTATGAATAAAATGTAAAAAACTGTGAGAAATGTTAAAAATTTTTTAAAAATGTATAGTTCCGCCTCACATTTTAGCTGTAAATGTCATAATACTGTTAGGTTTTACTGCAACACATTGCACATATTTGTAATCAGCGATGTCTCACGAGAACAACAGTACCCCCAATTAACAGGTTTTATGGTGTTTTGGAAAGTTACAGGGTCAAATATAGAACGTTCCATATTCAAATTGAAATTTGCCAGATTAGTAATGTTACCTTTGAGACGGTGTGGTAGCCCAGGAATGAGAATTACACCCATAATGGCATACCATTTAAAAAAGTAGACAAGCCAAGGTATTGAAAGTGGGGTATGTTTAGTCTTTTGTAGTAGCCACTTAGTCACAAACACTGGCCAAAGTTAGCATTCATATTTATTTTTGTATGAAAAAAGCAAAAAACTAATATTTGGCCAGTGTTTGTGACTAAGTGGCTACTAAGAAAGACTGGACATACCCCACTTGCAATACTTCGGGTTGTCTACTTTTGAAAATGGTATGCCATCATGGGGGTATTTCTCATTCCTGGGCTACCATACGCTCTCAAAGGCAACATAACCAATCTGGCAAATTTCAATGTAAAAAAAATGAAATGCAAGCCTTATATGTGACTCTCTAACTTTCCAAAACACCATAAAACCTGTACATGGGGGGTACTGTTATTCTCGGGAGACTTCACTTAACACAAATATTAGTGTTTTAAAACAGCAAAACATATTACAACAATAATATAGTCCATAAAAGTGCCGTTCGTTTGTACAAAATGAAAAAATTTTTAATTTTACTTAAAATATCATCGTTGTAATACAATTTACCAGTTTGAAACACTAATATTTGAGTTCAGTGAAGTCTCCCGAGTAAAACAGTACCCCCTATGTACAGGTTTTATGGTGTCTTGGAGAGTTACAGGGTCAAATATAGTGCTTGCGAATTATATTCTCTGCACTTTCTCAAATCAAATTTTAATTAATCAAATCACATAATTATGTTAAAAGATTACTTAAATATACACATAGAATTTTAATATATATACATTTATAGGTATTTAAATTCTACGTGTATACTAATGTAATCTTTTATGTAATTATATGTATTTATCTATATATATATTTGCGGTTATTTGTATTATATATAGATAGATATATATATATATATATATAGAATGTAATTCTAAGTGTATTTTGTTACCAATATATATATATATATATATATATATATATATATATATATATATATATATATATATATATATATTAATAACAAAATATAGTTAGAATGAAATTACATATGAATATATAATTTATATTAAATTTTGTTTCAATATTTTATTTATGTATTTTATTATTTAATAATTTATTATTGTAATTATACGTTTATATATATATATATATATATATATATATATATATATATATATATATATATATATATATATATATATAAAATACAATACCCTGCCCTTTACCCTCACTTACCAAAATTAATTGTGCACTCTGGAATGCCCGCTCCATCTGCAATAATTTAAAATCAACAACCATACACAACTTTTTTTTATCTCAAACTCACTCACACTGCTTGCACTTACAGAGATCTGGCTGTCCCCCTCTGATAGCGCTACTCCTGCCTCTTTATGTTTTGGTGGGCTACAATTCTCTCACACTCCCAGACTCAACTGTAAAGGAGGCGGCGTAGGCATCATTCTCTCCCCTCAATGTACCTTTCAACCAATCATAACTCCCCCTGCCCTATCCTTTTCTTCTTTTGAAGTTCACACTGTCCGCCTATTTAAACCCACTCCTTTAAGAATTGCTATCATCTACCGCCCCCCCCCCTGGTTATCCTAGACTATTCATTGAGCACTTTTCTTCCTGGCTTCCCCACTTCCTTTCATCTAGCACTCCTTCCCTTATACTTGGGGATTTCAATATCCCAATTAATAACCCCAATTGCACTGATGCCTCTCGTCTGCTTTCTGTAACCTCCTCCTTTGGCCTTACCCAATGGTCCAATCTAGCAACCCATACAGCAGGAAACACTCTTGATCTTGCCTTCACCAACCTCTGTACTGCCTCTAATCTCTCCAATATTCCCTTTCCTCTATCTGACCACCATCTGCTGACTTTTGACATTGGCATACCCAAGACCCAATTGACACCACCATCTGAACATCACTCTCACAGAAAACTCCAATGTCTTGACCTAGAGCATTTCTCCACTAATCTCCAAACTCTCCTTTTACCTTTCTCAAACCTCACCTGTCCTAGTTCTGCAACCTCCTTCTACAATTCCACCCTCTCCTCTCAACTAGACATCATGGCACCTTGTACATTTAAACGCCGCAGGCCCCCCCAACAACAACCCTGGCACACCAAACTCACTCGATACCTCCAAAAATGCTCCATAACTGCTGAACGCTGTTGGAGAAAGTCTCACTGTGCCTCTGACTTTCTCCACTATAAATTTATACTGAGCTCATACAGCTTGGTTCTTTCCTCTGCAAAAGTTAATTACTTCAATACACTCATAACCACACTCTCCCGCGAACCCAAACAACTATTTCACACATTTAACTCTCTTCTTCGCCCTGCTGTTCCTCCTCCACCTACTAACTTGACCGCCTCAGACTTTGCAACTCACTTCACTGACAAGATCTCTACAATCAGAGAAGAGATATCTCATCTTTCTTCTTCCCCTTACAATACTTCCCCTAACTTCACTCCCTCTGCTGTTCTATGTTCATTCGCACCCGCTACATTGGAAGAGGTTTCTGCTCTGCTCCGGTCCTCCCGCCCCACCACCTGCTCCCTAGACCCAATTCCCTCGCACCTCATCCGTACTCTGTCTTCTTCTCTTTCTCCACATCTCACTAAAATTCTCAATCTCTCTCTCTCCTCTGGTATATTTCCATTGCCCTTCAAACATGCAACTGTAACCCCAATTCTAAAGAAGCCCAATCTTGACCCTAACTCCCCATCCAATTATCGTCCTATCTCGCTACTGCCTTTTGCATCCAAGATCCTTGAAAAATTGTGTATGCGAGATTGACAGACTTCCTCGAGTCCAACTCTCTGCTAGACCCGCTTCAGTCTGGTTTCCGCACTAAGCACTCTGTGGAAACGGCACTGACCAAAGTATCCAATGATCTACTCACTGCAAAATCTCGTGGTCACTACTCTATCCTAATTTTCCTTGACCTGTCTGCGGCTTTTGACACTGTTGATCATCAACAGCTTCTTCTCATCCTCCGCAATATTGGTCTACAAGATACTGCTCACTCCTGGTGCTCCTCCTACCTCTCCCAGCGCTCTTTCAGTGTTTCTTTCTCTGGCTCTGCTTCTTCTCCCCAACTCCTCTCTGTTGGTGTCCCCCAAGGTTCAGTCCTTGGTCCCCTACTGTTCTCCATCTATAATGCCTCCCTTGGTAAACTCATTAGCTCCTTTGGCTTCCAATATCATTTCTATGCAGATGACACGCAAATCTACCTGTCCTCTCCTAAACTCTCCCCGTCCCTCTTGACTAGTGTCTCTGACTGGCTCTCTGCTGTTTCTAACTGGATGGCTTCCCACTTCCTTAAACTAAATTTGGCCAAAACTGAAATTCTGGTCTTTCCTCCCTTAAGTGTTGTTACACCTATGAGTGTCCTATCCAAGTCAACGGTGCTACCATCAGCTCCACCACGCAGGCTCACTGCCTATGTGTTCTCTTTGACTCCGACCTCTCCTTCAAGCCTTATGTTCAATCTATTTCCATCCAAAAACATTGCGCGCATCCGCCCCTACTTAACGCCAGATGCGACTAGGGTGTTGGTCCATTCCACTGTCCTTTCTCGCCTTGACTACTGTAATCGGCTTCTCAGTGAAACATAGAAACATAGAAACATAGAATGTGACGGCAGATAAGAACCATTCGGCCCATCTAGTCTGCCCAATTTTCTAAATACTTTCATTAGTCCCTAGCCTTATCTTATAGTTGGGATAGCCTTATGCCTATCCCATGCATGCTTAAACTCCTTTACTGTGTTAACCTCTACCACTTCAGCTGGAAGGTTATTCCATGCATCCACTACCCTCTCAGTAAAGTAATACTTCCTGATATTATTTTTAAACCTTTGTCCCTCTAATTTAAGACTATGTCCTCTTGTTGTGGTCTTACGTGCTCCCAACTAGCGCCGTTACAGTCCATAATGAATGCTGCGACGAGGCTCATCTTCCTGTCCGCCCGCACCTCCCATGCCTCACCCTTCTGTCAGTCCCTACATTGGCTTCCTATAAAATATAGAGCTCAATTTCAAATTCTGGTTCTTGCTTTCAAATCTCTACATAATGCTGCTCCCACCTATCTATCCTCCCTTATACACAAGTATGTCCCGTCTAGGCCCTTACGATCTGCTGAAGACTTACGTCTATCTTCTGTCCGTGCTCCCACCTCTGATGCTCGCCTTCAAGATTTCTCGAGGGCTGCACCGTTCCTGTGGAACTCGCTTCCCTCCTCCGTTAGATGCTCACCCAGTCTCCACTCCTTCAAAAAAATCGTTAAAAACCCACTTCTTCATAAAAGCGTATCAATTAAACTATTAATAGCTCCTGACTGATTCCTCTTCTGCAACTGTCATTAGTCTAATACTATACTTACCTTTCTGTGTAATTTTACCCCACTCCGTCTAGCATGTAAGCTCATTGAGCAGGGCCCTCATCCCCTCTGTTCCTGTGTGTCCAACTTGTCTGGTTACAAATACATGTCTGTTCGTCCACCCATTGTAAAGCGAATTTGACGGCGCTCTATAAATATCATAATAATAATAATAATATATGTGTATAAATCTATTATATATATAATATATATACATATTATATATATGTACGTCATTCTAAGTGTATTTTAATATTAATATATATACTAATATTAGTATTAAAATACACTATGTATTCTATATATATATAAATACATTTAATTTATTACATGTTTAATATTTTTTTTACACTTTCCACCAGCAGGGGGACTGTCTGACATTTCAGTCCCCCTGCTGGCAGATCCACAGCCAGCTATAGGGGGCCATGTGTTCGCTCTTTGAGAGTGATCACATGGCCCCCGGGGGCCTCATTTGCCGGGGGAGGGCTGCCTGGGCTGTCATGCAGCCCTCCCGAAGAGGATCGTGGCGGAGGTAAGTAAATCTTACCTCCTCTGGGCTTAAGCCATTATGGCGTTCTATGCCACCGCAACGGCTTTAAAGCCCTTTAAAGCTGCGACGGCATAGAACGCCGTAACGGCAAGGGTTAAGGGGTTAAGGGGCCCCTTAAGACCGCGGCCAAATGTACAAGTTGTGATCAAAACAAAACGTAAACAAAACCTGGCATTTGAGCTGTATGTCTGTCCAACCGTAATTCACCTCATTCATATTAAATGCATCCACACTTATTATATATCATATTATTCAGGGGAAAAAGGGCTTTCATTTAACAGCAAATATTTAGGTGTGGAACATAATTTAATATGAAAAAAATATTAAAAAATTGGAGAAAATAAGAATTTTAAAAACATTTTTAGTTCTATGTGACATTTCAAATAGAAAGAGAAAATAATAGGCGCTCACTATAGTGATCAGGCAGCAGTATACAGAACAAGGATTCCCCAACCTTGTGAGTGAATAATAGAAAGAAAAGAAGGCGTATACCGCGCCTAGTAATTTATATATGCAAAAAATACATACATATATCCTTGAATATTCCAATCAGTCGTAGCCTCGGAAAAAAATTAAGATAAAAAATAATAGTGCAATACAGTAGATTAAATTTTAAATTTTAAATATAAACAATTATAGCTATGTACAGTCCACTCACATTTGAATGAGCTAAAACAGAGCTCTACTGTGAAGCGCCTGGACGGTACAATCCCCGCCTTAGGATTCGTAGTAGTTGCCACGGATGTTCTCAAGGTGCAATGTGCATAGTAGATATAAGAAGAGATAGTAGCAATATGGTGAAGTAAGTACTAATAGTATATTCAATAATAAAAAGTATTGTACTTACACTTTCTAGAGCATATAACTTGCTCCAGTATAAACAGCTTAGGTGGTATAATCCCCACCAAGGATATGCAGGAATTTAACTGTAAATGTTATAATACTGTTTGCTTTTACTGCAGTAACATACACATATTTGTATTCAGCGATGTCTCATGTGTAAAACAGTACCCCTATGTACAGGTTTTATGGTGTTTTGGGAAGTTACAGGGTCAAATATAGCGTGTTACATATTTCATTTTTTTCACATTGAAATTCGCCAGATTGGTTACATTGCCTTTGAAACCATATGGTAGCCCAGGAATAAGAATTACCCCCATGATGGCATACCATTTGCAAAAGTAGACAACCCAAGGTATTGCAAATGGAGTATTTCCAGTCTTTTTTACTAGCCACTTGGTCACAAAAACTGGCCAAAGTTAGTGTTAATATTTGAAAATGCAAAAAACTAATTTGAACGCAAATTTTGGCCAGTGTTTGCTACTAAAAAAGACTGAACATACCCCATTTGCAATACCCTGGGTTGTCTACTATTGCAAATGGTATGCCATCATGGGGGTAATTTTCATTCCTGGGCTACCGTACAGTCTCAAAGGCAACCTCACAAATTTTAATGTGAAAAAACGGAAATGCAAGCTTTATATTTGACTCTGTTACTTTTGAAAACACCATAAAACCTGTACATGAGGGGTACTTTTATACTCGGGAGACTTCGCTGAACAGAAATATTAGTGTTTCAAAACAGTATCACAACAATTATATCTCAGTGTAAGTGCCATTTGTGTGTGAAAAATGCAAAAAATGTCACTGTCACTGATGATATCGTCGTTGTAATTCATTTTACTGTTTTGAAACACTAATATTTGTGTTCAGCGAAGTCTTCTGAGTAAAACAGTATCCCCCATGTACAGGTTTTATGGTGTAATGAAAATTATATATATATATTTAATTAATATCATTGTACATGTATTTTGATATTAATATATATATATATATATATATATATGTATATATATATATATAATTATGTATATATTAATATTAAAATACACGTAGACAGTGTATGTGTATTTATGTGCATGTGTGTATATGTGTATATATATATATACTTAGATCATATATTATATAGTATATATTATTTAATTTTACACTGTTTTAAACTTTTTAATTTTTTATTTCAGGCAGCAGGGGGAGTACCTGTCATTACAGGCACTCCCCCTGCTGGCATTGCTATAGATGGCTATGCCGTCCATGTGATCGCGAGGTCCATGGCCCAGGGGGGGCGAAGAGTACGGAGGGGGACTCCCTGGGCTCCCAGGTAAGTACAAAAGATCGCAGGGCGTTCTATGCCGCCCAGCGGCGTTTAAAGCCATCTAAATAAGGTCAGCATAGAACGTCCTGCGGTCTTAAGGGGTTAAAGGTGTGTAGGAGACGCATCCAATGTGTGGAGATGTCAGGATATGACATCATCACATAGTGCCCATAATCTGTGCTATTTAAAAGTGTTGCAGATATATTGATTAGTTTTAATTAGATATAATAAAGGTTATATGATAGATTATATTTTTGTTTATTTGGACTGTATCCTGTATAAGGTTACTCACTCTTCACAACTCTTTTATGCTGTTAATCCAAAAAAAGCCCCCAAAATCCCCAAAACAAATGTAGCCATTTCCAATTATGCCACAAATAACAACTATATAAAAAATCCTTTTTGACTTTATAATGGCAATCAGATTTCTCCTCGGATTAACAACCTGTTCACATACATATCAATTATATCCTTCAATATTCAGTTTTTTTTTCTTTCTTTTGTAATGACAACAAAACTATTCAACTTTTCAATACAGGGAGTGCAGAATTATTAGGCAAATGAGTATTTTGACCACATCATCCTCTTTATGCATGTTGTCTTACTCCAAGCTGTATAGGCTCGAAAGCCTACCACCAATTAAGCATATTAGGTGATGTGCATCTCTGTAATGAGAAGGGGTGTGGTCTAATGACATCAACACCCTATATCAGGTGTGCATAATTATTAGGCAACTTCCTTTCCTTTCCCTTTAGCAAAATAGGTCCAAAGAAAGAACTTGACGAGCTCAGAAAAAGTCAAAAAACCAGTAGATATCTTGCAGAGAGTGCAGCACTTTCTTAAGTACACCAAAAGCTTCACAAGCGTGATCGCCAGGCGCAAATGGCGTTTCATTCAAAATAGTCAGCAAAAAAATTACGCCAAAAGCGTGTAAAACCAAGCGCAAAATAACACCGCCCGTGAACTGAGAAAAGTCAAGCGTGCAGCTGCCACGATGTCACTTGCCACCAGTTTGGCCATATTTCAGAGCTGCAACATCACTGGAGTGCCCAAAAGCACAAGGTGTGCAATACTCAGAGACATGGCCAAGGTAAGAAAGGCTGAAAGACGACCACCACTGAACAAGACACACAAGCTGAAACGTCAAGACTGGGCCAAGAAATATCTCAAGACTGATTTTTCTAAGGTTTTATGGACTGATGAAATGAGAGTGAGTCTTGATGGGCCAGATGGATGGGCCCGTGGCTGGATTGGTAAAGGGCAGAGAGCTCCAGTCCGACTCAGACGCCAGCAAGGTGGAGGTGGAGTACTGGTTTGGGCTGGTATCATCAAAGATGAGCTTGTGGGGCCTTTTCGGGTTGAGGATGGAGTCAAGCTCAACTCCCAGTCCTACTGCCAGTTCCTGGAAGACACCTTCTTCAAGCAGTGGTACAGGAAGAAGTCTGCATCCTTCAAGAAAAACATGATTTTCATGCAGGACAATGCTCCATCACACGCGTCCAAGTACTCCACAGCGTGGCTGGCAAGAAAGGTTTCCCTGGACTGAATAAGGAAGGGAAAGACATGACTGCTGCCCAGGGAGGGGGGATGGACATAAAGGGATACATATGTAGCAATAAGGGACCTAGTACATAAGGGAATCTGGGGGTGGGCCCTGGTCACTCAGTAGGTAGGAAGAGATCTAAAAGGAGCTTTCCCGCCCTTTTCGTTAATCTCCTTCCTTCTTCCTACACCTTCTGAGAGTTAAAAAAAAAAAAAAAAGACAAAGGAAAACTTTTATTGACTTTTCAATTACCTGCTCACCGGGCAAGAAGAATTACTCACCTTGGCACAGGGAGAGCTATGGCGGTGGTGTCCAAGGAGGCCCTGGTGGAGATGCTGCAGGCCTATCTGTCGGAGAATGGCACCGGGTCGTTGGGTGAAGTGATGGCCGGCCTGCAGGGTGGCAGCGCTGGGGCGGCAGTGGTGGAGCCTGTGGAGAGACAAGATGGCGGTAGAAGGCCTAGGCGATCCAGGCCTCCTACGCGCCTTTCCCCCAGCCCAGTGCGGCGAAGCAGCGGCAGGAGGAGAGTGCCCGGGTCGGACGGAGCGAGTGGAGCGGATGGAGGTGTCCCCTTACCTGTCCGGGCTGCAGGAGGGCGGCTGCGGCGAGAGATGGAGGCTGGTCGGCGGGATCAAGATGGCGGCGGACGAGGGACGCGGTCGAGGAGTCCGGCTTCTTTTCCGGCCCAGCCGGAAGTGACGTCTGAGCGCGCCCGGCGCGCAGGAAGAGTGACGCCGACGGAGGCGCCGCGGGGCGCGTACGTGACGTCAGTGCGACGGAGCGCACTGACGTCGCAGGCCCCGCCATCTTGGAACCGGGCAAACCGGTCCGGAGAGCCGGGCAGCCAGGAGGCTGGCCTGGAAAGTGCCCGGGCGGCATGGAGGGACGGCGGCCGGCCGGGCGGTCGGCTCAGGAGCTCGGGGGATGGCGGCCATGGCGGTGGTCGGCCAGAAGAAGCGGAGGATGGCGGCCTGTGGAGAGGCCGGCTGGAGATGGATGAAGAAGCGGCAGTGGGAGAGGAAGACAGCGTGGAGGAGCAGCTGCTGGAGGAACAGGTTCCTGGCAACCTTCCTGTGTCCGGTGAGTCAGCCTGCGCAAGCGCATGGGGTGGTCTGGGGGCCAGTATAGGGGGTTCCAGGGAGGCGCAAGGGGAGGTTTTGCGCTTGCTTAGGGCCCTAGTTGCAGGGTTACCAGGGGCTGCGCAAGGGGGGTTGGTTTCTGCGCCAGGGCCTGCGCCTGCAGCTCCAATGTGCGCTTTTCGCCCCAGCATACCTGGGTGTGAGTTATCTCCGCTGGGCATGCATGTCCCTAGCGAGACGCGCGAGAAGATAGTGCGCGGCGAATTTGTAGATTTGCTTTCCCTGGTTCCGCCGGACAAGGATGCCGTGGATAGGCCGCGGCGGGGGGAGCCGGGGGAAGGGGACAAGGGCAAGCAGCTCCCGAGAACTTTTGGGAACTGGTTGCAGGGGTTTGCGGTGTTCGCCAGTGTGTTGTCCAGGCAGTTCCCGGAACGGGCCCCTTCGTTATTCGGGTACCTGGATCTCATTTGGGGGGCTTACAAAATATATGGCGGTCAATGCTGGTTTCGTTATGACCAGCAATTTCGGCAGAAGATGGCGGTATGCCCAGGGTTGGACTTCGGGGTGCAGGATGGCAGCCTTTGGCTGCTGCTCATGACTCCCAGCCGGCCGGCACCCTTTCAGGGAGCAGCCGGCGGTCCGCCAGGGGCGCCGGCTGGCCCTAAGCGAGGGGTTTGTTGGCTCTTCAATGAGAGCCATTGCAGGTGGTATAGTTCCTGCCGCTTTCGACACGAGTGTTCTCACTGTGGAGGAGCGCATCCTGCGTCGCGCTGTTTCAAAAAGGGGAAACAGGTGCCTCCCAAAGGTGGGGCCGCGGACGCCGCCCCAAAAGGCCTGGACCCCGGTGAGAGGGGAAAGGATGGCGCCGTGGCTCGCTCGGTATCCTAAGCGGCGGGATGCGTTGCTGTTGGCGGACGGGTTTTCGTCGGGGTTTTGGGTTCCGTTTGTTCCCTCGGCGGAGCCGCGTTTTGCTAACAACTTGCGTTCGATTCAGGGTAGGGAAGGGATGTTGCGGGAAAAATTGGACAAAGAGGTAAGTTTGGGGAGGATGGCAGGGCCGTTTGTCCGTTCGCCATTTGTGAATCTTCGGGTGTCACCGTTGGGTTTGGTCCCCAAAAAGGAGGAGGGAGCTTACCGCATGATTCATCATTTATCTTATCCAGCAGGTGAGTCTGTTAACGACGGCATTGATAAGGAGTTTAGCCGTGTCCGGTACGCGTCTTTCGACAGGGCGTTGGAATTGGTCAGGGATGCCGGGGTTGGAGCCTGGTTAGCGAAGTCCGACATTGAATCGGCCTTCCGCTTGTTACCAGTCCACCCGGAGTGTCATCACCTCCTCGGTTGCCACTTTGAGGGTAGTTACTACTATGACATGTGTCTGCCGATGGGGTGTGCGATTTCCTGCTCCTATTTCGATTCCTTTGCGTCCTTTTTGGAATGGGTGGTCATTCAGGTTTCGGGTTTTGTGTCAGTGACACATTATTTGGATGATTTTTTGTTTGTCGGAAACCGTGGGACGGGGGTATGTGGGGACCTTCTGCGTGTTTTTCGGGAGGTGGCAGCTGATTTCGGCATTCCGGTCGCGGAACAGAAGACAGAGGGTCCGGCTGAGGTGCTGTCGTTCCTCGGGGTGGAAATTGATTCCGCCAACATGGTTTTTCGGTTGCCGGAGGACAAGGTCGTAGTGCTCTTGCGTTGGGTCGACCTCGTCAAGGGGGCGAAGAAAGTGCAGTTGCGGCAGATGCAGGTGCTGCTGGGTCACCTAGCATTCGCTTGTCGTGTTTTGCCGATGGGTCGGGCGTTTTGTCGCCGGCTCTCGTTGGCGACGGTGGGGATTCGGGAGCCGTATCATTTTATACGGGTTACGAAGAAGCTTAAGTCGGACTTACAGGTGTGGAGTTCCTTCCTGGAACGGTACAACGGCGGGTCGTGTTGGTTGCGAGCGGCGGTTGGGAACTCAGTGTTGGAACTTTTCACAGATGCGTCTGGCTCCATCGGCTTCGGGGCTTACTTCCGGGGCCGGTGGTGCGCGGAGGCTTGGCCGGGCAGCTGGCGGGGTAAGGATCTCATGCGCAACTTGACCTTCTTGGAGCTCTTCCCGATTGTCGTTGCAATGGAGTTATGGGGTCAAGAGTTGCGGGACCGAACTGTTGATTTTCATACGGACAACATGAGTGTTGTCCATGTGATAAATCGCGCAACGTCGGCTTCACCGCCAGTGCTGGCATTGCTTAGGCGCTTGGTCCTGTTGAGTTTGCAGCATAATGTGTGGGTTAGGGCGTGTCATGTGCCGGGTGTGTTGAATATTGTGGCTGATGCGCTTTCTCGGTTCCAGTGGCAGCGTTTCCGAGAGGCGGCACCAGAGGCGGAACAGGTGGGGCAGCCCTGCCCGCAGTCTTTATGGGAGCTCGGTTCCGAAGATTGATGGGGTTGGTGTCGGAGTCGTTGTCAGCATCCTCGTGGACGTCCTACCGGGCGGTGTGGTCTAAGTGGCTCGGGTTGGTGCCGGGGGAAGGTAGCCTGGCGTCGGACGCGGGGCGCTTTGAGGTAACCTTACTGTTTTTGGAGCAATTGTTGGATGAAGGGCGGTCATGTGCTGCAGCGGAGAAGGCCCTGTCGGCCCTGTCGTTCTTGTTTAGATTTCTGGGTTGGAAGGATATGACCAAGGAATTTAGTATTCAGAGGGCTCTGCGTGGATGGCGGCGGCGGAGGGTCCCGGATCAGAGGCGGCCTATTTCGGTGCAGCTTCTGTGGGAGCTCCTTGCGGCGCTGCGGCGGGTGTGTAGTGCGGAGTACGAGGCGTTGTTGTTCGGGGTCGCTTTTTCTTTGTGCTTTCTTGGGGCGTTGCGGGTCGGGGAGGTGGTGGCCGCCAGTCGTCGGGTGGCGCCACCGCTGTTGGTGTCGGATGTGCGGTGGGCGGTTCAAGGGCTGGACATTCGGATCCGTAAGTCCAAGACGGATCAACGCGGGGAAGGAGCGTGGGTACGTATTGATGCAGCAGGAGGGGAGTACTGCCCAGTGCACCTGTTTCGGAGATTTATGCAGGTCCGCCCTACGGGCGGGGGTGCGCTGCTGGTGCATCAGGACGGGTCTCCTATGACGCGCTATCAATTTAGCAAGATTTTGCGTGAATCCCTGGTGGCGAACGAGAGGAGCCCGCAAGGTTACTCGGCCCATTCTTTTCGGATTGGGGCGGCTACACAAGCTAGTGAGATGGGATTTTCACCGTCAGCGGTGCAGGAGTTGGGGCGGAGGCGTTCAGGAAGATTTCAGTTGTATGTGCGGCCGCACCTCTTATAGGGTGAATTTTCAGGGTGAGTAACAGTTTTCTTCCCGTTTAGTTTTTCTGTTTGTTCAATTCTAGGTTCTCGCCCTCGTTATGTATGGATACTAGGGCATTCCTACATCTATTGGGCAGCGAGGCGGGCGGAGGAGCGCCCATATGGCCGCAACTTGGGGTGTTCGTACGACCAAGCACGGGTCCGCTGGAGGGGCATTCGCGGGTTGTCGTGGAGCCAGGTTTACCCGGAGTGCCGTTTTATGAGCAGGTTGGTTCCTAGTTCGGTGATCTTGGTCATTCATGCAGGGGGGAATGACCTGGGGCGGGTCCGGACAGTGGATCTCATGCACGACATGAAGGAGGATCTTGCCCGGTGCATGGCATTGTTCCGGGATGTCACGTTGGTGTGGTCGGAGGTGGTCCCGAGGCCCTGCTGGCTGCAGTTACCTTATGCAAAGGGGCTGGAGCGCAGCAGGCGTAAGTTGAATGTGGTGGTGTCGAGGTTTGTTCGGCAGCTTGGGGGCATTGTGGTCCGGCATGTAGAATTGGAAGGGGATAACAGCGTGCTGATGCGGTCCGATGGGGTGCACTTAAGCTTGATTGGATTGGACATTTTCAACATGGGCCTGCAAGGGGGGATTGAGAAGGCGCTGGCGGCGGGGGGCACGATGCCGGGGGAGGGCGTAGGAGGCCGGCATCGCGGTGGCGGAATACCTGGCCAGCGCATGGGAAGGCAAGGGACAAGTCGGATTGGGGAGTCACAGCATGCTTGGGCTGAAGGCGGAAGGCAGGCTGCTTTGGACTCTGGTAAAAGGAAGTGAGACCTGTCTGATGGATGAATCACCCCATCAGCTGACAGTTGGTTTTAATGCTGGTCAAATATGTTCAATAAAGCTGTGGCCGTTGCCCTTATCCACTATACAGGTGTTGTGTGTTTATTGGGCAACGGGAGGTTCGTGGGTCTGCAGTCAAGGTTTCCCTGGACTGAATAAGGAAGGGAAAGACATGACTGCTGCCCAGGGAGGGGGGATGGACATAAAGGGATACATATGTAGCAATAAGGGACCTAGTACATAAGGGAATCTGGGGGTGGGCCCTGGTCACTCAGTAGGTAGGAAGAGATCTAAAAGGAGCTTTCCCACCCGCCCTCCCTATAATGGTTGTGGTTAGTAGTTAAGTGGCGGTGTTGGTGGTGTTTTTTTTTTCTTGGTGTCTGGTTGTCTCTGTTTTTGTTTTGTCACAGCGGAATACCTGGCCAGCGCATGGGAAGGCAAGGGACAAGTCGGATTGGGGAGTCACAGCATGCTTGGGCTGAAGGCGGAAGGCAGGCTGCTTTGGACTCTGGTAAAAGGATGTGAGACCTGTCTGATGGATGAATCACCCCATCAGCTGACAGTTGGTTTTAATGCTGGTCAAATATGTTCAATAAAGCTGTGGCCGTTGCCCTTATCCACTATACAGGTGTTGTGTGTTTATTGGGCAACGGGAGGTTCGTGGGTCTGCAGTCAAGGGTATAAAAGAAGAAAATCTAATGACATGGCCTCCTTGTTCACCTGATCTGAACCCCATTGAGAACCTGTGGTCCATCATCAAATGTGAGATTTACAAGGAGGGAAAACAGTACACCTCTCTGAACAGAGTCTGGGAGGCTGTGGTTGCTGCTGCACGCAATGTTGATGGTGAACAGATCAAAACACTGACAGAATCCATGGATGGCAGGCTTTTGAGTGTCCTTGCAAAGAAAGGTGGCTATATTGGTCACTGATTTGTTTTTGTTTTGTTTTTGAATGTCAGAAATGTAGATTTGTGAATGTTGAGATGTTATATTGGTTTCACTGGTAATAATAAATAATTGAAATGGGTATATATTTGTTTTTGTTAAGTTGCCTAATAATTATGCACAGTAATAGTCACCTGCACACACAGATATCCCCCTAACATAGCTAAAACTAAAAACAAACTAAAACTACTTCCAAAAATATTCAGCTTTGATATTAATGAGTTTTTTGGGTTCATTGAGAACATGGTTGTTGTTCAATAATAAAATTAATCCTCAAAAATACAACTTGCCTAATAATTCTGCACTCCCTGTACACTGTGTGAAACGAACAAAGGACAGAAATACAAGGAATCCGAATTTGAGATCATTAAAGATTTATTTCCAAACTGGACAGTAAGAAGAAATAATGTATATATTTAATAAATAATTTATATCACGTGGCCGCTTCTAATCTCTTCAAATGGTTAAATACCCTTTCAACCTGTAAAAAGAGGTTTTACAGAAAACATTTTCACATACAGCATAATAGTCAATTTCATCCAGCTTTCCTAAACTGATTTTGCGTTAATTATTGTAATTAATAATGGTTCTGCATTTTCTAGAGTACTAACGTAAAATACCATGTTTGCAGATTATATTGTATGTAGTACTGTGGATTGTATTAAAACATTGAAATGGTGAGGTGACCAAACACAAATTATTAAAGAACAATTATTTTTCTCACCTTAACCAGGGATTGGGGCAATTCTGTGGTGCTAATCTGCATAATATTCCCCAGCAGGGGCAGAGGCGTGGGTCCTGGGGGCAGGTTTTCCAGCTTTTTCCCTCCTTTCCATGTTATTAGGTACAGCAGGAGGGTGACAAAGGAGACCAGAAGAAATGTAGCTGCGAGTCCCAGGGACATGGTGACAATAACAAGAGAATATTTCCCTGTGAAATGGCTTTCGGAGTCCAAACAACCTACATATCTATATGGGCAGCATTCCAGCGTCAACTAATGGCAGTGAAAAAGGTTTGCCAGGTTCATCTGAGTTTATTGCTGGGGCGTGTAAATGGTTACATGAAGTTTTGCAATACAATCCTTATCTCAAAACATGCTTAGTAATACTCAGACACAATAGATAATATATTTTTCTGAGGTAGGAGTTACAAGTTTAGAAAGAACAGATACAAAACCAAGTGCTAACATGATAACTTTAATTGAAGAAGTAAATTGTAATTACAAGCATTTAGTGTTTTTATAGACCCAAATTATGAAAAGAAACATTTACAAAATACAGAATTTCTGTGATTTTAAAGCAATTGAAAACATGTAGGTAAAAATAGAGGACAAAAAATAAATGCAAAGTAAAATCTTTAATTCGCTAGTCACAGCTTGGCCACGTAAGCCTAAACTTTGCAATTCGGCTTTTAATGCACTAAATACAATATGGTGTTAAATGAAAAAACTTCTCAGGGTTATTCACACACCAGGGACTGTGGAGAAAGGGAAATTAAACTATTACTTGTTGACTATTCATATTGAGCTATTTATATTCTCATATTTTATCCCTTTTTCACTCAGTTCGGTTTATTTAGTTCAATCTTGTTGTAGCAGAGCTCCATGTACCCTGACTGGGTACCTCCGCCAAAGGACCGCTTCCTAGCTGGAACAAGGGACAAACCACGATCATGGAAGTCCATCGGTGTTCGGGAGTTTCAGTATCCGAAAATAGTTCCATGAACTCGACGACCAAACACCACTGCCTGCGTTCATGTGAACAAGATGTCCGCCACCTTGTGGTCGTACATAGGAATTGCGGCCACCCAGACGAACACTTGAAAAAGAAAAATAGTGCGTAGGCGCTTCACTGAAATTATGACAGTTGGTATATAATAAATGTACAATAAATGGTGTAACCAGTACCCAAGTGCTTCCCTTATGCACCAGATATAAGTAATACAATTAAAAAGACATGCACCAGTAAATACACCTCCCCAGTGTGGTCACAAAAAATGGGTAATATTACCAGTACACAGCTTGATAGTAATGCAACAGAGTGTAGAGTTTAATTGAAAGATACACTAAAACAAGAAAAAGATAAAAAACAGCATAGTGCAAACTGTATAGTGACTAATACATAATAGATGGATGGATGACTCTCACTCACATTATCCAGAGCCGTCCCAGGCTCTGTAAATCAGGCTCAAGGGTGCCAAATATTGGCTAGCGATCCAAATAATTCAGGTAGATGAGACTCCAAATGAAAGTATAAAATATATTTATTGTAAAAAAAATATATTTAAACATTTTTTTACACTAAAGGGCACTATGGGGGTGGAACCCAAAACAGGCAATAGTAAAAATTTAACAAAATCGGAATTCCACTTACCCCTATTAATATAGTAGCCCAGAGTGTGGAAATGCACATAAAATAACAAATAACAGGTGTGCAAAAGTCAAAGCAGACGCGTTTCGGCTAAACAGCCTTCTTCCAGTGCTTATCTTCATGTCTTGTTCATTCTTCTTATATAATCCTGTCTTTACCATTCACCTAATTGCAATTTCGTACCGGCGTTGCGTCACTTCCGGTTTTACATGTGACGTCACTTCCGGTTTTCGGCCGGCTGGAACGCATGCTGAAACGTGGCGTTCAGGATGTAGATTCATTCCTATTGTTGTGATTAAGTCCCCACGACAACCTTGCACTCCATATTTGCAACAAATCATAGCAAAATAAGACACAAAGATTAATCAGTATAGGACAGTAAAGCATATATATATATCCATCATGCTAATTTAGATCAAATTATCAATTACTCAAAAGAGAAATTTAAAGGGATATAGAACAATATATTAATAAAAAGCCATTAGTGCACATATATTAAAACTCAGCATTGTGTAACCACAGAGAATTCCCACATACAGGGAACAGCTAGACAGAGAGCAAATTTAGATCAGATTATCTATTTCTCAAAAGAGAAATTTAAAGGTATATAGAGCAATATTTTAATAAGAAGCCATTAGTGCACATATATTTAAACACAGCATTGTGTAACCACAGAGAATTCACACATATAGGGGACAGCTAAACAGAGAGCAAGTGGAACCTCCAGTGGCTTAATAAACAAATAAATATATATATTGAAAATAGAAATAAAAATCATAAAAAATGAATAAACTCAAAATCTAAATTCAATCCGTTAGGGGACAGGTTATTTACATCGAAGATCCACTTCCCTCTATCTTAGCCAACTCCTTAACATTATTGTCGCCTCTCCAATTTTTAAATTTCTTAACTATAACAGCATACGATAACAACGAAAAATCACCACCATGTTTTTCAGTGAAGTGTGCAGATACACTATGCTTCATATACCCCCTCTGGATATTCCCCACATGCTCCGCAACCCTGGTTTTAAAAGCTATTGTGGTCATTCCAATGTACTGCAGACCACATGGGCACCAGAGGAGGTATATGACATTAGTGGAATTACAAGTTAGAACTTGATGAATCTTAAATTTACGATTAGTAGAATAAGAGATAAATTCGGTCTGTTTATGTTTGCCAAATAAGGTTTTCTTACAGGCCAGGTAGGATTTGCAGGGATAAAAACATTTTTCTAGACCAAAAAAGTGTTCTGTTTCCACTTTGTCCTTAATGAAACTCGTGGTTAGATGTTGCTTTAAATTTTTTGCTCCTCTATAGATAATACGTGGTTTATCACCAATAATTTCTTTCAAATTAGGATCTGATTTAAGGATACGCCAATGTCTGTTAATAATATGCTTGATTTGTTTGGCATCTTCACTATAATTAAGAATAATTGGTACTTGGTCAGCACGCTTCCTCTCCTCACTAGACATACTTTTATTCAAAATCTTGCTTCGATCCATCTTTTTAATGGAATTGATACATTTGTCCAATTCCTTGATGTTATAGTTTTTTTCTACAAACTTATCCCTCAGAAAGACTGCTTGCTCCTCAAACACTTTGACATCACTACAATTCCTAAACAACCTAAGAAACTGGCCTTTAGGGACACTCTGTAGCCATAAATCATAGTGGCAACTGGACGTTTCTATGTAGCCATTAACATCGGCTTTCTTGAAGAAAGTCTTGGTCTTTATAGCTTCCTGGTCTACATAGATATTCAAGTCCAGAAAGTTGATATTAGATGAACTATACTCACTTGTCAATTTAATATCTGTATGTTGAAGGTTCAGAAACTCCAAAAATGGCCGCAGTGATTCTTCATCACCACGCCAAATAAAAAAGATGTTGTCTATAAACCGACGATAAAGGACCAGGTTACGCGCCCAGCCACCTTCCTCCATTAAAAATGGATTTTCCCAATGCGCCATAAATAAATTAGCGTAGCTGGTCGCGAACCTGGTCCCCATCGAGGTCCCCTTTAATTGCAAGAAAAATGTATCATCGAACCAAAAGTAGTTATTACAGAGGATAAGTCTAATTCCATCTAAAATGAATTGTATCTGTGCTTCTTTCAATTCACTATGATTTTTAAGGAAATATTCGATTGCCAGACAAGTGTGGTATACTACTATACAGGCTTGAGACGTCACAAGTCACCAATAACATATTATTATCCCATCTAATCCCTTCAAGAAGGTTCAACAGAGACATAGAGTCTCTCAAATAAGATGGTTGTGCTACCACCAAGGGCTGTAATTGTTTGTCGATATATTCTGACAAATTGCTCAGAAGTGACCCCACCACTGACACGATGTGCCTGCCGGTTGGGTTTTCCTCACTTTTATGTATCTTTGGCAGGGTATAAAATACCGGGTTCCTACCTACGACAGAGTCCAAATATTGGAACTCGTCTTTATTTAGGATTCCCAGTACTCTACCCCTGCCCAAGAATGATAAATATTCCTTTCTAATCTGCCCTATGGGGTCACCTTTTAGCTCTTTATATGTACTTGGATCATCTAATTGCCTATAAATTTCCTTCAAATATTGATCCCTACTTTGTATAACCACCCCGCCTCCTTTATCAGCGGGTTTTATGATTATTTCTTTATTGGTCTGAAGTTCCTTTAATTCTTTGGAAAAAATCCATGTTATCCCTTTTACATTTCCTCTTACTATTAATGTTGAGATTCCTCACGTCCTCCATAACTAAACGTTCATACACCCTCCTAGCTAAAACAAGGGACAAACCGCGATCATGGAAGTCCAGTGGTGTTCGGGAGTTTCGGTATCCGATAATAGTTCCATGAACTCAACGACCAAACACCACTGCCTGCGTTCATGTGAACAAGATGGCCGCCACCTTGTGGTCGTCCATAGGAATTGCGGCCATCCAGACAAACACTTAGAACACTAGAACACTGAGGTGGAAATTATTACAAAGTAGCAATTAGGCTTAACAAGGGTGGTCTCCGGTTCATGCGGCTGTTCGGTTCCCAAACCATATAGTCCAAATTCACGAACGGAGACTTTTATATCCCATTTTACAAAGTCCATAGTCTGTGGGCAGGAAGCTGGAAAGTAGGCTCCTCCAGGAACTCATGGCAAACTCACTTGAAAAGGGGATTTTGTCACACTTGTTTTTCTATTTTTAAATAATAAAAGTTAAGTTTTAAGACATATCTTACCTACTCTACTATGACTTTAAGGGACTTCACGTAAAGAAAATACCTAATGATCTTTACATCCACCTGGAAGGTCTTACTTAATGTGCCTTACTTACTAGTTAATTATTTATTGTTGTTATTTATTATTAATATCTCTTATTGATATTTCCTCCTGAGCTCTTTTGTGAGTGCTCTATATCCAACGCAGGGGACACATGGCCCAGGCAGAATAACGTAACACAGATCCAGAGGATTTATTTGGAACTTTTCACAGATTTTATAAGCTGCATGGAGGCAAAAGCAAATCAGCTGCAATTCTCCATATCATATCAGTCATTGCAAGTGACTGAGATAACATCAAGTATGAGCCTCACGCCCGGCCATGATAAAGGTATAGATTGGATAAAGGAGGAATGATAAACTTCTAATGTAACATAGTGAGTACAGAGTCAAATAGAATGTGTTAGAACCCCCCCCCCCCAACATCAGTGTTCTGAGAAATAGGACACTGATGGGTGATGTAAAAGGAGGTGAGCCACTTACACTGCCAATGCCAGACTTCCTGCCAATCAAACAGGCCAGCACACTGAGGGCGGCCCATATAGGGAGCACTATTTCAACATTAGTGACCTTGTACCCTGAGCACAGTGCTCTCTCGTTGAATGATGCGGCGGCTTTGATTGGCTTCTCTTAGTGACGCGTGCGTTCCATTTCACAGACTGATTGCGTTCCACCTAATTCTCATGGACAAAATGTTATTGATGGTGGCCTATACGGTTCAGATATCTTGGGAAGCAAAGAAAGGAAAATGGAGCTTTATAATGCCCATATGTTAACTAAAACTAGCAAGAGAGATATCTATTGGAAATGCTCCACACATAGAAATGGCATATTCTTAGTATGGACACTACACAGATTTAATTGCAGTTAGAAGAACTTGCTTAGGCATTTAAAAAGAAAAAATACTTAAAATTACTGAATCGTATTTCCACAACCCAAAAGTGGAAGCAAATATCTCACTCATTGGAATTATAATACATACAAGGAAAAACAAATGGAAGTACATATTTTTAATTTTTTTCATACTATAAACTCATCTTTATGGTTATGTTGTAGGATGTGTGTGCAGTACTTCCATTCGTTTTTCCTTGTATGTATTGCAATTCCAATGGGTGAGATATTTGTTGCACTTTTTTTGTTATGGATCTATAGCATATTCCCTTTTCTTACACTTTTCCACTTTTTTTCTTTTAAATGCCTAAGTAAGTTCTTCTTACTGCAATTAAATCTATGTAGTGTCCATATATACCATTTCTATGTGTAGAGCATTTCCAATAGATATCTCGCTAGTTAACATATGGGCATTATAAAGCTCCGTTTTCCTTTCTTTGCTTACCAAGATATAGGCTACCATTAATAACATTTTGTCCATGAGATTTAGGTGGAACGCAATCGCACGCTTCACTAAGAGACACCAATCAAAGCCGCCGTCTGTATGTCTGTATGCATGTCTGTCTGTATGTATGTCTGTCTGTCTGTATGTATGTCTTCATGTATGTATGTCTGTATGTCTCTATGTATGTCTGTCTGTCTGTATGTATGTCTTTATGTCATTATTTGTGTATGAATGTCAGTGTATGCATGTCTGCATGCCATTATGAATGTGTGTATGTATGTATGGATGTCAGTGACTGTATGCATGTATGTCTGTCTGTATGAATGTATGTATGTCAGTATGAATGTATATCTGCATGCCATTAACGTATGTATGTATGGATGTCAGTGACTGTATGCATGTATGTCTGTCTGTATGAATCTATGTATGTCAGTATGAATGTATATCTGCATGCCATTAACATATGTATGCATGGATGTCAGTGTCTGTATGTATGCATGTATGTCTGTCTGTATGTATGCCAGTATGTTTGTATGTCATTATGAATGTGTGTCTGTGTATGTATGTGTGTATAGATAAAATGATACAAAGAATACAATATATACAGTGAAAGAAATTGTGAGTGCGGTCTAAACACCTGAGTGGAAAACCCCTTATACCACTCAAATAGAACACAAATAAAAATACGTACAGTAGGTGGATCGCACTCTTTAAAATCTCTACAAGAAAGATAATAATGACACAATAGTGTAACACAGTAAACAAATGGATATCCAAAGTGTAATGTAGATGGTCAGGTACTCACAAACAGAGAGCCAAACAGGGACATGTGGCTCTCATGGGAATAGCACTGGGACTGTTTGTAGGATGTCCCCTTCCTTCTGTAGATCTTCCAATAATCAGAAAGGACAAGCTGGAAACACTTACTTGCAACAGTAAAGTGTTTATTGGTCCAAATAAGGACAAGGATAAAATTGAGAAGGGTATCTTCAATCAAATTTAAAATTATTTAAAATTAAAAAAGTCCAAAGTAATAAAAAAAAGTCCAATATAGGAGTCTTTATATTGCCGAAACGCGTTTCGCCCTATAATCAGGGCTTCCTCAGTCGGTAGTGCTGTGTTGCTGCTCTGTCACCTTTTTATACCGGTGGTTTGCCGGTATTCAGTCCCTGGAACGCATAGGTTTCGCGGTGGGACGCATTTCCGGTTTCCGGTTTCGTGGTGCGTCATTTCCGGGTTCTGACGTCATCACGCTGAAGACGTCAGCTCGGTCCCGGGCATCATAGTGTCTTGTTTCTGTGGCAACAATCAGCTGGAACGCACACTGTATAGTGTGTGCGTTCCTTTTTGAGATACATATAAAGCACTAAAAGCATAATATAGCTATAATGTCAACCCAAACCAATATTGATACAGTGCAATAGTGCTAAAACAAAGGTGCATTATATAGAGACATTTATAAATGCTTATAATGTAGTTAATATTGTGAAAAGTGTTCGTTATCTATCTATATATTGTTTCTATTTTTTTATTGAAAAGGAGAAAGTTATTTTTCGTATTTAGAATGGTATTTCATTTCAAGTGAATGATTATAAAGTGCATTTCAGTGAAGTAATTATTTATTCTGAAATCTAATTAAAGTGTCAGTGTATTTTTTTTTTATTTTATTTTTTTTATAATAATAAAAATTATTTTACAAATTAGAAAAAGTTAAAAAAAGTGACATGTTTCAAAATCGGAGTTCAAGCCGTGTGGGATGAGTGTATTAAAATTAAAAATAAACTTCATTTCTTCTAATCCTATTTTTTTAATATAATCGCCTCCTCTCCAATCTTGTGTAACTATTTTTAGGGGGCAAAAAAACAATAGGTCAGGATTTTGATTATGGTGAGTTTTAAAATGTTTGGAGACACTATGGGTCTCCAAGCCTTTCCTTATATTCCGTATATGTTCAGAGATTCGGATGTGAAAACATCTGATAGTTCTCCCAACATATAGTAAACCACAAGGGCATTTTAAAATGTATATTACGCCTTTGGAGAAACAAGTTAATTTATCTTTAATAACAAAATCTTTCTCTATAAGCTCTCGGAGGTCCCTCAGATGTCTTTTTTTACTCTTGGTAGATTTGCAAGCATGGCAGTTTCCACAGCCATAATAACCTTTTGATAGTCCCGGGAAATGATTCATTGTAATGGGGTTTTCACTACTTTTTACAAGGGTGTTTTTCAGATTTTTCGCCCCCCTATATATAATTTGAGGTTGTGCTGATAGAATCTTGTTTAGGACTGGATCACTTTGTAGTACATGCCAGTATTTCTTTATAATTTTTCTGATATTTTTACTATTCCCATTATAGTTACAGACAAGAGGTACTTTATTTTCATAAAGGGGAGCAGTTTTTTTTGGTTTATAAGTAAGTAGCTCTTTTCTTGATAGAGTTCTTACTTTCTCCGTTGTTAACGCTAAATTATTCTCCTGATATGCTTTTTCTAAAAAAATTTCCTTTATTTTTGTGGCTTGTTGGATGTAATCGTCGTCTTTTGTGCAATTGCGTCTAATTCGCATGAATTGGCCTTTTGGAGCATTCTGTAACCATGGTTTGTGATGACAGCTGTTACTTTCGATATATCCATTTGCATCAACCGTTTTAAAAAAATTCTTTGTTAAAATCTGTTGGTCCTGAATAAAAATATGTAGATATAAAAATTGAATGTCCGTGGGGCTATAAATGGTAGTTAAAATAATGCCCCATTCGTTATCGTTTAAAAAAGCTAAAAACATTTGTAAAAGGTGGGTATTGCCGTTCCAAATAAAAAGGATGTCTTAGATATACCGGCGATAGGACACCAAATTTGACACCCAGGGATGGGATGAAAAGATGAAATGTTCCTCCCAATACGCCATAAACAGATTGGCGTAACTGGGCGCAAATTTGGTGCCCATCGCCGTCCCCCTTATCTGTAAATAAAAAGTATTGTCGAACCAAAAATAATTGTTAGTGAGAATGAGATGAATACCTTCTAAAATAAATTCAATTTGTTCCTGTTTAAAATTTGCTTTATTTAAAAAATATTGCACTGCTTTCATCCCTACATCGTGGGGGATAATTGTGTAGAGGGATGTAACATCGCTGGTAACTAGTTGGTAAGAGTCATTCCACTGAATAGAATCTAATGTTTGCAATGTTTGTATTGTATCCTTGAGATGCGAAGGATTTTTTACAACTAGGGGTTGAAGAAGAAGGTCTATATATTCAGAGACTTTTGAGGATATCGAGTCTATACCAGATATGATGGGGCGGCCTGGGGGATTTAAAATATCTTTGTGAACTTTTGGTAAATAGTAAAATACCGGAATCTTCGGGTGTATGACTTGTAGGTATTTGCCTTCTTTTTCTGTTAAAATCATTTTCTCTAGGCCTTTTTTTATAAATTTTTCAAAAAGCTGTTTAATTGTATTAGTAGGGTTGGAGGTGAGTTTTTGATAAGTTGTTTTATCTGAGAGAATCCTTTCGGACTCCCTCAGATATCTTTCCTTAGAGAGGATTACGATGCCTCCCCCCTTATCTGCCGGTTTGATAATTAGGTCTTTATCCCTTTGAAGTTGTCTGAGAATATTCTTTTCCTGTCCTGTCATATTTTGTTGATATTTATTTAATTTCTTAATGTTATTCAATTCTCCCATTACCATGATCTCGAATGATTTCATTTCATCGGAGATCATGTGCTTCGGGGAAAAAGAAGATTTTTCTTTAAGGGTGGTTTGTGTGTAAGGAGTTATTACTTCTTTATTTTTTGTCTCTTCCTTATCATAAAAAAAAAAATTTCGACATAAATTCCTCATAAATTTATTCATATCGACAAAAAAATCGAATTTGTTAAATTCTGCGGTTGGTGCGAATTTCAGACCTTTTTTCAGAAGTAATAATTCTTTTTGAGTAAAAGTGTGTTCTGTCAAATTAAAGATTCCATTGGAATTCATCTCTTCCCCCTCTTTATTAAATTGCCTAGTTCTTCTTCTTCTTCTTCCATTTCTCTTTCCCTGGATCTTTGGCGTTTCCCCAGGGATTCCCATGACCTGGGTTGTTCTAATTTCTTTATCCTCTCGGTTATGGAACCCTTCTGAAAAAAAGGTTGGTAGTCCTCAACTGTTCTAGACTCTCTGTTAGGGGTGGTGGATCTTTGATCTCTGTCCCTATTCCCTCTCCTTATATTTCTCTCTGATTGTTTAACCATATGATCTGGTATAGATGTTGATTTCATTCTCTGTGTGGAATCTGATACGGAGTAGTTTTGCCTTGTATTACCTCTAGTTTCGTATCTTTTCCATGTATTTTCTTTTAAAGGAGAATATTTCACTGCGTCACTATATCTCCAATTTTTTCGGAGATATGAAGAATTATTTCTAGGGGGTGAATCATTTCTCCTAAAAGATGTTTTTCGTGCCCTATAATCTATCGATGGCTGAGACTTACTTGGAGAATTTCTCAGATATCTTTTATTTGTATACATTTGAGAGTTGTTTTGGGATCTATATGATGGTTCTTGGGATATAGGTCCTATATTTCTTCTCTTTTCGTTTTGTTTCGTGGGATTATTTGCCCTTCTCTTTGGGAATCTAATATTGCCTGTCTTATAATCATAAATATCTCTTATGTATTTCTTTTTTTTTATATTTATCGTATCTCTTTCTACTTTCTCCACTTTATTTCTAATTTCTTTTATGATTTGATTAAAAGTTTCTGGATTTGTAGTGTCACTAAGCTTTTGTCTCCATGCAGAAATTTCCTCATCTAATTTATTCAAAGTGTCCTCTCTCCGGGACACTATATATCCCATCATGCTGAAAGCAAAGCCTTCCAGTAATTTGTTCCATCCTAGCATGAAATTGGGATCTTCCCTATCAAAAGTAGGATCTTTTTCAAACCTAAGTCCTCTCGGGGTGATTTGTTCATTTACATATTTTTTAAGGGTGGCTACTTCCCATTTTATTTTCATCTCTCGGATGAGAGTTCTTTCTAAATGGTTCTTACAAGTCTCAGAATTAGTATATTCGATTTCATGCTCAATTTCAACAGTTTCTAAAAACATATTATCTATGTCTTTAGTAGTATATTCCCTATTCTCTAAGTATGACATCTCTAAAAAAATATATTATGACACTGTATGTATTAAGGGGATTAAATCTAACAGTAAAATGATACAAAGAATACAATATATACAGTGAAAGAAATTGTGAGTGCGGTCTAAACACCTGAGTGGAAAACCCCTTATACCACTCAAATAGAACACAAATAAAAATACGTACAGTA
Source organism: Pelobates cultripes (assembly GCA_933207985.1). NCBI lineage: Eukaryota > Metazoa > Chordata > Amphibia > Anura > Pelobatidae > Pelobates > Pelobates cultripes. The sequence continues at coordinate 9,018,874 of OW240920.1, read as the reverse complement.
GATGGATCGCACTCTTTAAAATCTCTACAAGAAAGATAATAATGACACAATAGTGTAACACAGTAAACAAATGGATATCCAAAGTGTAATGTAGATGGTCAGGTACTCACAAACAGAGCCCAGTTACGCCAATCTGTTTATGGCGTATTGGGAGGAACATTTCATCTTTTCATCCCATCCCTGGGTGTCAAATTTGGTGTCCTATCGCCGGTATATCTAAGACATCCTTTTTATTTGGAACGGCAATACCCACCTTTTACAAATGTTTTTAGCTTTTTTAAACGATAACGAATGGGGCATTATTTTAACTACCATTTATAGCCCCACGGACATTCAATTTTTATATCTACATATTTTTATTCAGGACCAACAGATTTTAACAAAGAATTTTTTTAAAACGGTTGATGCAAATGGATATATCGAAAGTAACAGCTGTCATCACAAACCATGGTTACAGAATGCTCCAAAAGGCCAATTCATGCGAATTAGACGCAATTGCACAAAAGACGACGATTACATCCAACAAGCCACAAAAATAAAGGAAAATTTTTTAGAAAAAGGATATCAGGAGAATAATTTAGCGTTAACAATGGAGAAAGTAAGAACTCTATCAAGAAAAGAGCTACTTACTTATAAACCAAAAAAAACTGCTCCCCTTTATGAAAATAAAGTACCTCTTGTCTGTAACTATAATGGGAATAGTAAAAATATCAGAAAAATTATAAAGAAATACTGGCATGTACTACAAAGTGATCCAGTCCTAAACAAGATTCTATCAGCACAACCTCAAATTATATATAGGGGGGCAAAAAATCTGAAAAACACCCTTGTAAAAAGTAGTGAAAACCCCATTACAATGAATCATTTCCCGGGACTATCAAAAGGTTATTATGGCTGTGGAAACTGCCATGCTTGCAAATCTACCAAGAGTAAAAAAAGACATCTGAGGGACCTCCGAGAGCTTAGAGAGAAAGATTTTGTTATTAAAGATAAATTAACTTGTTTCTCCAAAGGCGTAATATACATTTTAAAATGCCCTTGTGGTTTACTATATGTTGGGAGAACTATCAGATGTTTTCACATCCGAATCTCTGAACATATACGGAATATAAGGAAAGGCTTGGAGACCCATAGTGTCTCCAAACATTTTAAAACTCACCATAATCAAAATCCTGACCTATTGTTTTTTTGCCCCCTAAAAATAGTTACACAAGATTGGAGAGGAGGCGATTATATTAAAAAAATAGGATTAGAAGAAATGAAGTTTATTTTTAATTTTAATACACTCATCCCACACGGCTTGAACTCCGATTTTGAAACATGTCACTTTTTTTAACTTTTTCTAATTTGTAAAATAATTTTTATTATTATAAAAAAAAAAAAAATAAAAAAAAAATACACTGACACTTTAATTAGATTTCAGAATAAATAATTACTTCACTGAAATGCACTTTATAATCATTCACTTGAAATGAAATACCATTCTAAATAAGAAAAATAACTTTCTCCTTTTCAATAAAAAAATAGAAACAATATATAGATAGATAACGAACACTTTTCACAATATTAACTACATTATAAGCATTTATAAATGTCTCTATATAATGCACCTTTGTTTTAGCACTATTGCACTGTATCAATATTGGTTTGGGTTGACATTATAGCTATATTATGCTTTTAGTGCTTTATATGTATCTCAAAAAGGAACGCACACACTATACAGTGTGCATTCCAGCTGATTGTTGCCACAGAAACAAGACACTATGATGCCCGGGACCGAGCTGACGTCTTCAGCGCGATGACGTCAGAACCCGGAAATGACGCACCACGAAACCGGAAACCGGAAATGCGTCCCACCGCGAAACCTATGCGTTCCAGGGACTGAATACCGGCAAACCACCGGTATAAAAAGGTGACAGAGCAGCAACACAGCACTACCGACTGAGGAAGCCCTGATTATAGGGCGAAACGCGTTTCGGCAATATAAAGACTCCTATATTGGACTTTTTTTTATTACTTTGGACTTTTTAAATTTTAAATAATTTTAAATTTGATTGAAGATACCCTTCTCAATTTTATCCTTGTCCTTATTTGGACCAATAAACACTTTACTGTTGCAAGTAAGTGTTTCCAGCTTGTCCTTTCTGATTATTGGAAGATCTACAGAAGGAAGGGGACATCCTACAAACAGTCCCAGTGCTATTCCCATGAGAGCCACATGTCCCTGTTTGGCTCTCTGTTTGTGAGTACCTGACCATCTACATTACACTTTGGATATCCATTTGTTTACTGTGTTACACTATTGTGTCATTATTATCTTTCTTGTAGAGATTTTAAAGAGTGCGATCCAACTACTGTACGTATTTTTATTTGTGTTCTATTTGAGTGGTATAAGGGGTTTTCCACTCAGGTGTTTAGACCGCACTCACAATTTCTTTCACTCTATATATTGTATTCTTTGTATCATTTTACTGTTAGATTTAATCCACTTAATACATACAGTGTCATAATATATTTTTTTAGAGATGTCATACTTAGAGAATAGGGAATATACTACTAAAGACATAGATAATATGTTTTTAGAAACTGTTGAAATTGAGCATGAAATCGAATATACTAATTCTGAGACTTGTAAGAACCATTTAGAAAGAACTCTCATCCGAGAGATGAAAATAAAATGGGAAGTAGCCACCCTTAAAAAATATGTAAATGAACAAATCACCCCGAGAGGACTTAGGTTTGAAAAAGATCCTACTTTTGATAGGGAAGATCCCAATTTCATGCTAGGATGGAACAAATTACTGGAAGGCTTTGCTTTCAGCATGATGGGATATATAGTGTCCCGGAGAGAGGACACTTTGAATAAATTAGATGAGGAAATTTCTGCATGGAGACAAAAGCTTAGTGACACTACAAATCCAGAAACTTTTAATCAAATCATAAAAGAAATTAGAAATAAAGTGGAGAAAGTAGAAAGAGATACGATAAATATAAAAAAAAAGAAATACATAAGAGATATTTATGATTATAAGACAGGCAATATTAGATTCCCAAAGAGAAGGGCAAATAATCCCACGAAACAAAACGAAAAGAGAAGAAATATAGGACCTATATCCCAAGAACCATCATATAGATCCCAAAACAACTCTCAAATGTATACAAATAAAAGATATCTGAGAAATTCTCCAAGTAAGTCTCAGCCATCGATAGATTATAGGGCACGAAAAACATCTTTTAGGAGAAATGATTCACCCCCTAGAAATAATTCTTCATATCTCCGAAAAAATTGGAGATATAGTGACGCAGTGAAATATTCTCCTTTAAAAGAAAATACATGGAAAAGATACGAAACTAGAGGTAATACAAGGCAAAACTACTCCGTATCAGATTCCACACAGAGAATGAAATCAACATCTATACCAGATCATATGGTTAAACAATCAGAGAGAAATATAAGGAGAGGAAATAGGGACAGAGATCAAAGATCCACCACCCCTAACAGAGAGTCTAGAACAGTTGAGGACTACCAACCTTTTTTTCAGAAGGGTTCCATAACCGAGAGGATAAAGAAATTAGAACAACCCAGGTCATGGGAATCCCCGGGGAAACGCCAAAGATCCAGGGAAAGAGAAATGGAAGAAGAAGAAGAAGAACTAGGCAATTTAATAAAGAGGGGGAAGAGATAAATTCCAATGGAATCTTTAATTTGACAGAACACACTTTTACTCAAAAAGAATTATTACTTCTGAAAAAAGGTCTGAAATTCGCACCAACCGCAGAATTTAACAAATTCGATTTTTTTGTCGATATGAATAAATTTATGAGGAATTTATGTCGAAAAATTTTTTTTTATGATAAGGAAGAGACAAAAAATAAAGAAGTAATAACTCCTTACACACAAACCACCCTTAAAGAAAAATCTTCTTTTTTCCCGAAGCACATGATCTCCGATGAAATGAAATCATTCGAGATCATGGTAATGGGAGAATTGAATAACATTAAGAAATTAAATAAATATCAACAAAATATGACAGGACAGGAAAAGAATATTCTCAGACAACTTCAAAGGGATAAAGACCTAATTATCAAACCGGCAGATAAGGGGGGAGGCATCGTAATCCTCTCTAAGGAAAGATATCTGAGGGAGTCCGAAAGGATTCTCTCAGATAAAACAACTTATCAAAAACTCACCTCCAACCCTACTAATACAATTAAACAGCTTTTTGAAAAATTTATAAAAAAAGGCCTAGAGAAAATGATTTTAACAGAAAAAGAAGGCAAATACCTACAAGTCACACACCCGAAGATTCCGGTATTTTACTATTTACCAAAAGTTCACAAAGATATTTTAAATCCCCCAGGCCGCCCCATCATATCTGGTATAGACTCGATATCCTCAAAAGTCTCTGAATATATAGACCTTCTTCTTCAACCCCTAGTTGTAAAAAATCCTTCGCATCTCAAGGATACAATACAAACATTGCAAACATTAGATTCTATTCAGTGGAATGACTCTTACCAACTAGTTACCAGCGATGTTACATCCCTCTACACAATTATCCCCCACGATGTAGGGATGAAAGCAGTGCAATATTTTTTAAATAAAGCAAATTTTAAACAGGAACAAATTGAATTTATTTTAGAAGGTATTCATCTCATTCTCACTAACAATTATTTTTGGTTCGACAATACTTTTTATTTACAGATAAGGGGGACGGCGATGGGCACCAAATTTGCGCCCAGTTACGCCAATCTGTTTATGGCGTATTGGGAGGAACATTTCATCTTTTCATCCCATCCCTGGGTGTCAAATTTGGTGTCCTATCGCCGGTATATCTAAGACATCCTTTTTATTTGGAACGGCAATACCCACCTTTTACAAATGTTTTTAGCTTTTTTAAACGATAACGAATGGGGCATTATTTTAACTACCATTTATAGCCCCACGGACATTCAATTTTTATATCTACATATTTTTATTCAGGACCAACAGATTTTAACAAAGAATTTTTTTAAAACGGTTGATGCAAATGGATATATCGAAAGTAACAGCTGTCATCACAAACCATGGTTACAGAATGCTCCAAAAGGCCAATTCATGCGAATTAGACGCAATTGCACAAAAGACGACGATTACATCCAACAAGCCACAAAAATAAAGGAAAATTTTTTAGAAAAAGGATATCAGGAGAATAATTTAGCGTTAACAATGGAGAAAGTAAGAACTCTATCAAGAAAAGAGCTACTTACTTATAAACCAAAAAAAACTGCTCCCCTTTATGAAAATAAAGTACCTCTTGTCTGTAACTATAATGGGAATAGTAAAAATATCAGAAAAATTATAAAGAAATACTGGCATGTACTACAAAGTGATCCAGTCCTAAACAAGATTCTATCAGCACAACCTCAAATTATATATAGGGGGGCGAAAAATCTGAAAAACACCCTTGTAAAAAGTAGTGAAAACCCCATTACAATGAATCATTTCCCGGGACTATCAAAAGGTTATTATGGCTGTGGAAACTGCCATGCTTGCAAATCTACCAAGAGTAAAAAAAGACATCTGAGGGACCTCCGAGAGCTTAGAGAGAAAGATTTTGTTATTAAAGATAAATTAACTTGTTTCTCCAAAGGCGTAATATACATTTTAAAATGCCCTTGTGGTTTACTATATGTTGGGAGAACTATCAGATGTTTTCACATCCGAATCTCTGAACATATACGGAATATAAGGAAAGGCTTGGAGACCCATAGTGTCTCCAAACATTTTAAAACTCACCATAATCAAAATCCTGACCTATTGTTTTTTTGCCCCCTAAAAATAGTTACACAAGATTGGAGAGGAGGCGATTATATTAAAAAAATAGGATTAGAAGAAATGAAGTTTATTTTTAATTTTAATACACTCATCCCACACGGCTTGAACTCCGATTTTGAAACATGTCACTTTTTTTAACTTTTTCTAATTTGTAAAATAATTTTTATTATTATAAAAAAAAAAAAAATAAAAAAAAAATACACTGACACTTTAATTAGATTTCAGAATAAATAATTACTTCACTGAAATGCACTTTATAATCATTCACTTGAAATGAAATACCATTCTAAATAAGAAAAATAACTTTCTCCTTTTCAATAAAAAAATAGAAACAATATATAGATAGATAACGAACACTTTTCACAATATTAACTACATTATAAGCATTTATAAATGTCTCTATATAATGCACCTTTGTTTTAGCACTATTGCACTGTATCAATATTGGTTTGGGTTGACATTATAGCTATATTATGCTTTTAGTGCTTTATATGTATCTCAAAAAGGAACGCACACACTATACAGTGTGCATTCCAGCTGATTGTTGCCACAGAAACAAGACACTATGATGCCCGGGACCGAGCTGACGTCTTCAGCGCGATGACGTCAGAACCCGGAAATGACGCACCACGAAACCGGAAACCGGAAATGCGTCCCACCGCGAAACCTATGCGTTCCAGGGACTGAATACCGGCAAACCACCGGTATAAAAAGGTGACAGAGCAGCAACACAGCACTACCGACTGAGGAAGCCCTGATTATAGGGCGAAACGCGTTTCGGCAATATAAAGACTCCTATATTGGACTTTTTTTTATTACTTTGGACTTTTTAAATTTTAAATAATTTTAAATTTGATTGAAGATACCCTTCTCAATTTTATCCTTGTCCTTATTTGGACCAATAAACACTTTACTGTTGCAAGTAAGTGTTTCCAGCTTGTCCTTTCTGATTATTGGAAGATCTACAGAAGGAAGGGGACATCCTACAAACAGTCCCAGTGCTATTCCCATGAGAGCCACATGTCCCTGTTTGGCTCTCTGTTTGTGAGTACCTGACCATCTACATTACACTTTGGATATCCATTTGTTTACTGTGTTACACTATTGTGTCATTATTATCTTTCTTGTAGAGATTTTAAAGAGTGCGATCCAACTACTGTACGTATTTTTATTTGTGTTCTATTTGAGTGGTATAAGGGGTTTTCCACTCAGGTGTTTAGACCGCACTCACAATTTCTTTCACTCTATATATTGTATTCTTTGTATCATTTTACTGTTAGATTTAATCCACTTAATACATACAGTGTCATAATATATTTTTTTAGAGATGTCATACTTAGAGAATAGGGAATATACTACTAAAGACATAGATAATATGTTTTTAGAAACTGTTGAAATTGAGCATGAAATCGAATATACTAATTCTGAGACTTGTAAGAACCATTTAGAAAGAACTCTCATCCGAGAGATGAAAATAAAATGGGAAGTAGCCACCCTTAAAAAATATGTAAATGAACAAATCACCCCGAGAGGACTTAGGTTTGAAAAATATCCTACTTTTGATAGGGAAGATCCCAATTTCATGCTAGGATGGAACAAATTACTGGAAGGCTTTGCTTTCAGCATGATGGGATATATAGTGTCCCGGAGAGAGGACACTTTGAATAAATTAGATGAGGAAATTTCTGCATGGAGACAAAAGCTTAGTGACACTACAAATCCAGAAACTTTTAATCAAATCATAAAAGAAATTAGAAATAAAGTGGAGAAAGTAGAAAGAGATACGATAAATATAAAAAAAAAGAAATACATAAGAGATATTTATGATTATAAGACAGGCAATATTAGATTCCCAAAGAGAAGGGCAAATAATCCCACGAAACAAAACGAAAAGAGAAGAAATATAGGACCTATATCCCAAGAACCATCATATAGATCCCAAAACAACTCTCAAATGTATACAAATAAAAGATATCTGAGAAATTCTCCAAGTAAGTCTCAGCCATCGATAGATTATAGGGCACGAAAAACATCTTTTAGGAGAAATGATTCACCCCCTAGAAATAATTCTTCATATCTCCGAAAAAATTGGAGATATAGTGACGCAGTGAAATATTCTCCTTTAAAAGAAAATACATGGAAAAGATACGAAACTAGAGGTAATACAAGGCAAAACTACTCCGTATCAGATTCCACACAGAGAATGAAATCAACATCTATACCAGATCATATGGTTAAACAATCAGAGAGAAATATAAGGAGAGGAAATAGGGACAGAGATCAAAGATCCACCACCCCTAACAGAGAGTCTAGAACAGTTGAGGACTACCAACCTTTTTTTCAGAAGGGTTCCATAACCGAGAGGATAAAGAAATTAGAACAACCCAGGTCATGGGAATCCCCGGGGAAACGCCAAAGATCCAGGGAAAGAGAAATGGAAGAAGAAGAAGAAGAACTAGGCAATTTAATAAAGAGGGGGAAGAGATAAATCCCAATGGAATCTTTAATTTGACAGAACACACTTTTACTCAAAAAGAATTATTACTTCTGAAAAAAGGTCTGAAATTCGCACCAACCGCAGAATTTAACAAATTCGATTTTTTTGTCGATATGAATAAATTTATGAGGAATTTATGTCGAAAATTTTTTTTTTATGATAAGGAAGAGACAAAAAATAAAGAAGTAATAACTCCTTACACACAAACCACCCTTAAAGAAAAATCTTCTTTTTTCCCGAAGCACATGATCTCCGATGAAATGAAATCATTCGAGATCATGGTAATGGGAGAATTGAATAACATTAAGAAATTAAATAAATATCAACAAAATATGACAGGACAGGAAAAGAATATTCTCAGACAACTTCAAAGGGATAAAGACCTAATTATCAAACCGGCAGATAAGGGGGGAGGCATCGTAATCCTCTCTAAGGAAAGATATCTGAGGGAGTCCGAAAGGATTCTCTCAGATAAAACAACTTATCAAAAACTCACCTCCAACCCTACTAATACAATTAAACAGCTTTTTGAAAAATTTATAAAAAAAGGCCTAGAGAAAATGATTTTAACAGAAAAAGAAGGCAAATACCTACAAGTCACACACCCGAAGATTCCGGTATTTTACTATTTACCAAAAGTTCACAAAGATATTTTAAATCCCCCAGGCCGCCCCATCATATCTGGTATAGACTCGATATCCTCAAAAGTCTCTGAATATATAGACCTTCTTCTTCAACCCCTAGTTGTAAAAAATCCTTCGCATCTCAAGGATACAATACAAACATTGCAAACATTAGATTCTATTCAGTGGAATGACTCTTACCAACTAGTTACCAGCGATGTTACATCCCTCTACACAATTATCCCCCACGATGTAGGGATGAAAGCAGTGCAATATTTTTTAAATAAAGCAAATTTTAAACAGGAACAAATTGAATTTATTTTAGAAGGTATTCATCTCATTCTCACTAACAATTATTTTTGGTTCGACAATACTTTTTATTTACAGATAAGGGGGACGGCGATGGGCACCAAATTTGCGCCCAGTTACGCCAATCTGTTTATGGCGTATTGGGAGGAACATTTCATCTTTTCATCCCATCCCTGGGTGTCAAATTTGGTGTCCTATCGCCGGTATATCTAAGACATCCTTTTTATTTGGAACGGCAATACCCACCTTTTACAAATGTTTTTAGCTTTTTTAAACGATAACGAATGGGGCATTATTTTAACTACCATTTATAGCCCCACGGACATTCAATTTTTATATCTACATATTTTTATTCAGGACCAACAGATTTTAACAAAGAATTTTTTTAAAACGGTTGATGCAAATGGATATATCGAAAGTAACAGCTGTCATCACAAACCATGGTTACAGAATGCTCCAAAAGGCCAATTCATGCGAATTAGACGCAATTGCACAAAAGACGACGATTACATCCAACAAGCCACAAAAATAAAGGAAAATTTTTTAGAAAAAGGATATCAGGAGAATAATTTAGCGTTAACAATGGAGAAAGTAAGAACTCTATCAAGAAAAGAGCTACTTACTTATAAACCAAAAAAAACTGCTCCCCTTTATGAAAATAAAGTACCTCTTGTCTGTAACTATAATGGGAATAGTAAAAATATCAGAAAAATTATAAAGAAATACTGGCATGTACTACAAAGTGATCCAGTCCTAAACAAGATTCTATCAGCACAACCTCAAATTATATATAGGGGGGCGAAAAATCTGAAAAACACCCTTGTAAAAAGTAGTGAAAACCCCATTACAATGAATCATTTCCCGGGACTATCAAAAGGTTATTATGGCTGTGGAAACTGCCATGCTTGCAAATCTACCAAGAGTAAAAAAAGACATCTGAGGGACCTCCGAGAGCTTATAGAGAAAGATTTTGTTATTAAAGATAAATTAACTTGTTTCTCCAAAGGCGTAATATACATTTTAAAATGCCCTTGTGGTTTACTATATGTTGGGAGAACTATCAGATGTTTTCACATCCGAATCTCTGAACATATACGGAATATAAGGAAAGGCTTGGAGACCCATAGTGTCTCCAAACATTTTAAAACTCACCATAATCAAAATCCTGACCTATTGTTTTTTTGCCCCCTAAAAATAGTTACACAAGATTGGAGAGGAGGCGATTATATTAAAAAAATAGGATTAGAAGAAATGAAGTTTATTTTTAATTTTAATACACTCATCCCACACGGCTTGAACTCCGATTTTGAAACATGTCACTTTTTTTAACTTTTTCTAATTTGTAAAATAATTTTTATTATTATAAAAAAAAAAAAAATAAAAAAAAAATACACTGACACTTTAATTAGATTTCAGAATAAATAATTACTTCACTGAAATGCACTTTATAATCATTCACTTGAAATGAAATACCATTCTAAATAAGAAAAATAACTTTCTCCTTTTCAATAAAAAAATAGAAACAATATATAGATAGATAACGAACACTTTTCACAATATTAACTACATTATAAGCATTTATAAATGTCTCTATATAATGCACCTTTGTTTTAGCACTATTGCACTGTATCAATATTGGTTTGGGTTGACATTATAGCTATATTATGCTTTTAGTGCTTTATATGTATCTCAAAAAGGAACGCACACACTATACAGTGTGCATTCCAGCTGATTGTTGCCACAGAAACAAGACACTATGATGCCCGGGACCGAGCTGACGTCTTCAGCGCGATGACGTCAGAACCCGGAAATGACGCACCAAGAAACCGGAAATGCGTTCCACCGCGAAACCTATGCGTTCCAGGGACTGAATACCGGCAAACCACCGGTATAAAAAGGTGACAGAGCAGCAACACAGCACTACCGACTGAGGAAGCCCTGATTATAGGGCGAAACGCGTTTCGGCAATATAAAGACTCCTATATTGGACTTTTTTTTAATACTTTGGACTTTTTTAATTTTAAATAATTTTAAATTTGATTGAAGATACCCTTCTCAATTTTATCCTTGTCCTTATTTGGACCAATAAACACTTTACTGTTGCAAGTAAGTGTTTCCAGCTTGTCCTTTCTGATTATTGGAAGATCTACAGAAGGAAGGGGACATCCTACAAACAGTCCCAGTGCTATTCCCATGAGAGCCACATGTCCCTGTTTGGCTCTCTGTTTGTGAGTACCTGACCATCTACATTACACTTTGGATATCCATTTGTTTACAGTGTTACACTATTGTGTCATTATTATCTTTCTTGTAGAGATTTTAAAGAGTGCGATCCACCTACTGTACGTATTTTTATATGTGTGTATAGATGTCAGTGTCTGTATGCCAATATGAATGTATGTATGTTTGTCTATATGTCATTATGCACGTATGTCTGTATGTCCTTATGCATACTTTAAATGAAAGTACTTTTTTATTGGACCAGCCTTTGCTGCTGTTCTGCTTGAACTACCGTATCCGTGGTGGGGATTGTACCACCCAAGCCCGAGGAATAGAGCAGTCCACATCTGCTCCATCAAATGTGAGTAAATTTCTTACCACTTTCATTGCATTCTGTGCCTTACGGTACAAATATTTTGGTTTTTCTTTTTTCTCATATATTTCTGGAGGGAAAAGACCATGATCTATACCTACAAGTGGGCACTACACTATAATATCCTAAGCCCATATCCACAGAGCTGCTTATGTTTCCACCATTTAAGTGACTGCACCCACCAGGAACCACACTATAGCCATAGGCAGGGATTTTTAAGCCCAGGCGTTCAAGTTGGAGCTACAATTTTAGCTCCAGGAAATTGTGAGTGTATTTCTTTTGTTTCATTCTATTTATTTGGACAGTGACATACTACACTATATATTTTCCCTTTTTTCTTTTTGTCCCTGCTTTTATATATATATTTTTAAGGACACTTTAGGTGCTGCACCTCTCTTTGTACTTTCATCTGTTTGTGGACGGGACGAGAGACCCCGGCTCCGGTGATTTAGCTGCCGTTTGGACTATACAAGTTATAGCTTAGCACTGAATACCCTTTAGCTTTTTCGACAGCAATGAACAAGCATGTTTGTTTTCATTTGTGTTTTGGAATTCCCTCATGACACCAAAAAAAGAGACAGCTTGTGGTTAAAAAATTATAATTGAAGGAACAGTCACTAAATATCAATTTTATACACAGATCAAGTGAAAAAAAGAAAGTGCAGTAAAAAAATAATAAATAAATAAAAAATATGTATATATTTATATATCTCTCTATATATATATATTCAATTTTTTATAAATATATAATATATAAATAAGCAAAGCTTTTTTATTTTGCTGCTCCTCCTCTTTTTCCTACTTTTGGTTACTTTTTCTCAATTGATCTGTTAACCAAATGGCAGCATAATGCACCTATGGGTGTATTGTAAATATATACATAGTATTTATGTTATGCACATATTACGCAGGACATTGATAGGCCCAATTTCGCGTCTTCTTGGTTCATCTGATTCATTTTATTGAATACTTTTCGTTACCTAAATTCGAACTAGCCAAATCTTCATGTGACCAAAATTCAGCCAGTCTAAAAAAAAAAAAATTCGACAAAGTAGTTCAATTGAAACATTTTTTTTGCTGAAGATAAGTTTAATATTTGTACAGCTGTATGAGTGGAATGCACCATAAAGTCATTTTCCAATAATAATTAGTGTTATTAATTAAACCAAAGTTTTTAAAATTTTTACAAAGGCAACAAAACACATTTGAATGTGGGGAGGTGTTAGATTTCTGATGTGATGTGATGTGATATCCACATTAAAATATTCACATGACAGCTGGTGCTCACTGTGAGCCATGGGCTAATGACTGAAATAATAAGACAAGAATCAAAGGAATAACATACTCAACTTGTCAAAAGAGCAAAAAAGAAAAGGAAAAGGTCATTCAATATTTCAAGTAGAATATTTTCAATATGGTGTGTTTCTTATCAAGTTATCATAATATTGATGATTAATTAGCCCATCTAGGGATGTGAGCGAGGCACAGCATACATTTGGTATAGGCGAGGTCTTGAAGCGTTGCTTCCTGGCTCTGGATTTATTTCAATGTCCTTTTTGTTCACTGTTGGCTTTAAGGTGAACTTCTGCAAGATGGTGGTGAGGAATAGAAAGATCTCCATACGTGCCAAACCCTCCCCTGCACACACACGTTTACCTGGAGGGTGAATTATGGAAAGATATGTTCTGAATGTAGCTTCAACAAAATGTTAACACAAAATGTAGAAAGATTGATGTGTCATTGGGCTAACTTGTTAAAATATAAATAAATCATAGCAAATGTTTTAATTACAATCTTTCAATTTTAAATATTCTAAAAAAACTCAAATCTTTTCAAGCATCTGACAGCCCTGAAAAAAACATACAAACTAACACAAAAAAACAAACACACACATAAACATGCATGCAGAAACAAGTTTACTAACACGTTAGTCCACACAGTAGAATTCCCTATAAAAATCTCAATAAGACTCAATAAACCTCAACTTTGATGTATTTACCTGCGGAAAATGGTATGAACGCTTCATTCTTTTTAAAGCAGCTGTTTTCATCCAGAAAATGACCAGGGTCGAATGAAGTGGGGTTTTTGAAGTACTTGGGGTCCTTCAGGACAGAAGTCAGTATAGGGAAAATCATAGTACCCTGTAATTCAAATATAAAGATATATCTATAAACACATAGCAGTCATATAAAAAACAAGGGCGTTTTTTATATTTTCCAACTTTTAACTAAATCAAATCAGTGTCCTAAAAATATGATGGTCAACGTTCCCTGTACATTCCTTGAGCAGTGATGGGGAATCTATGGCACACTTGCCATCACTGCTGTTTAGATGTCAAAAAAGTTATTCAATTTTCTACACAAGACAGGCATAGGGCACGTGACATGTTACAGCCATGACTGACATCAAACACCATATTAAAAGGGGAGAAAGCACTGACCAGGTAGCGATAAACCATAAATAGACCGTATTTATTGCAATGGTACACGAGAGAGCAGGGCAGGTAGCTCTGGTAGTAAAAGAATGTGGGTTAACATGGAATAGTCTACTGGGACAAGAGATTTATTGATATGAATGGTATGTTGGAAAGAGGAGTGAGTTAGAAGCAGAAAGTGATACAATACAATAGTAAGTATTTAACCCATCTTGGATATTTCCACATTGTGTAGTGTAACAATGCAGCGTTAAAATGAAAAATAATTTGGTTTGTACATTGAAAGTGGTGGCTGTTGTGTAAAATAGATGGTAAAATGGTTACTCCTTGGTTGTTCTAGATTGTGTCTACAAAATATGGAAATGTCCAAGGAGGGTGAAAGCGTTCAAATAGTAGACGATAATGTATAAAGTTATACAGAGGGTGTAAAACAGGTCTATAAAAGCTTTATAAAAGTCGGAAATATTAGGAAACGGCAAAAAATAGAAAGCATTTATACAAATCTTAATAGGTCTTAATTTTAGGATCCGCATGTATGAACAGCACAGTTACAATACACACAGTAAAAAGTATACCAATACTAAGTATAAGAAATGTGGTTTAAAACTTTTTGCAATGTTTTTAAAGGGTTTTTAAATCCCTTATTATATATGTTTGCCTTATCTGTGTGTGAGTGTTTGTGTCTGTATATCTGTCTATCTATCTATCTATCTATCTATCTATCTATCTATCATCTATCTATCATCTATCTATCTATCTATCTATTTATCTATCTATCTTTCTTCCTTTCTGTCTGTTTAAATATCTAGATATGGCTACAATAATTTACAATTGTTTTATTAATATCACTTCTATATCCTTGTAATATTATAAAGCACTGAGGAATAAGTTGGCGCTATATAAAAGGCAATAATAATAATAATTACTCTAAATTTCATAATTTTAATTACTTTCTATTTATTATGTAAAGTCAGTGACCTTAGGAATGTCATATCCTCTGAAGGTCGTGTCTTTACTGGTTGCATGCGGTACTCCCAGAGGCACAATATCGCCAAATCTTTGGATTTCGTGGATCACAGCCTCTGTGTACGGCATCTCACTACGGTCTTCTACTGATGGACAGCGATCATGGCCAATCACACGGTCTATCTCTTTGTGGATCCTTTCTGAAGGAAATAGATAAAAAAAAATGTAATCACAGAAATATAAAACATACCCATAGGAAAGATTTATAATTTGGATTCAAATATGCTCTTTATTAAATCACGACTGCTACCCTGGTCCTTCTTAATGACACTGACCAGGGTTAGTGATGATAAGCTGCTCGATTTAAAAATAATGGATATAATTTAATGGTAAAAGAACTCTATATTCTATATTCTAAAAATAATCCAGAAATGTCAAGCTGCTGGATGTGTTAATAATTATTAAATAAGCAATTATTTGCATCATGTATATTGTACTATTTTATCAGAATCACCATGTATATGGCAAGTTTCTTAAAACTCCCACTTCTTCAGTTGTATTTTCCTTACTGTTTGCTTGTGTTTTGATCTTTTCATCTCTGTATAATTCATAAAAGTCTTTAAAATTAACCCCTTAAGGACTGGACTGTTTTTGCGATGTTGTACATTTGCGACCAGGCATATTTTTACACTTTTGTGGTGTTTGTGTTTGGCTGTAATTTTCTGCTTTCTCATTTACTGTTCCCATACAAATTATATATTGTTTTTTTCAGGACAAAAGGGGCTTTCTTTACATACCATTATTTATATAATCTCATGTATTTTAATTTAAAAAAAATAAAAAAATATGATGAAAAATTGAAAAAATACATGTTTTTTGACTTTTACTTGAAAAATCTTTTACTCATCTACAAAAGCGAATGAAAAAAACTGCTAAATAGATTCAAAATTTTTGTCCTGAGTTTAAAAATACCTAGTGTTTACGTGCTTTTTTGCTTTTTTTTTTGCATGTTATAGGGCTATAGGTACAAGTAGGATATTGCGGTTTCAAAACATAAATTTTTAAAATTTATCAATAGTGACATTGTAACACTATTATCTGTCATAAATCTCTGAATAACACCCCACATGTACATATTTTTTTTAAAGTAGACAACCCAGGGTATTCAATATGGGGTATGTCCAGTCTTTTTTAGTAGCCACTTAGTCGAAAACACTGGCCAAAGTAAGCATTCATATTTGTTTGTGTGTGAAAAAAGTAAAAAAACTAAATTGAGCGCTAATTTTGGCCAGTGTTTGTGACCAAGTGGTTACTAAAAAAGACTGGACATACCCCATTTGCAATACCTTGGGTTGTCTTCTTTTGCAAATGGTATGCCATCATGGGGGTAATTCTCATTCCTGGGCTACCATACGCTCTCAAAGGCAACGTAACCAACCTGGCCATTTTCAATGTAAAAATATTTGACCCATATATTTGACCTTGTAACTTTCAAAAATGCTATAAAACCTGTACATGGGGGGTACTGTTTTACTCGGGAGACATCGCTGAACACAAATATTAGTGTTTAAAAACTGGAAAACGTATCACAACAATTATATCATCAGTAAAAGTGCTGTTTGTGTGTGAAAAATGCAAAAAAAGTAACTTTCACTGACAATATCATCGCTGTGATATGTTTTACTGTTTTGAATCACTAATATTTGTGTTCAGCGAAGTCTCCCGAGTAAAACAGTACCCCCCATGTACAGGTTTTAGGGTGTCGTAGAACGTTACAGGGTAAAATACAGTGCTAACAAATTAAATTCTCTGGAATTTCGGCCTGGGTTGGCAGGCAGGTCCCTCAAATTGCAATCAATAAAATTACTGAATTATGTAAAAATATTACATAAATACGCACGTAGAATTTAAATATATATGCATATTTATATATTTGAAGTCTACGTGTATATTTATATAATTATTTATGTAATTTTGTATATGGGCGTATGTATATTTCTTATTATTTTTATTTATTTTTATATACATAGATATATATACAAATTCATTCTAAGTGTATTTTGATATAAATATATATATATTAATTTTAAAATACAGTTAGAATAAAATTTCATATAGATATATAATTTTTTTTAAATTTTTATTATTATTTTTAAAAAAATTATTTAATTTAAATTACTTATTATTTATATTTTATAATAATATATATATACAATATATATAGTTATTATATATATTATATATATACGTGTGTAATTTAATTATAAGTGTATTTTTATATTAATATAAGTACATATTAATATAAAAATACACTTAGTATGACATTATATACATATGATATATAGACATATATTATATGAATATAATATATGTCTATATATCATATATACACATATATAATTATTTTTATTTTTTTATTAACATTAACTTTATTTTTTTTTTGATTTTACACTAGCAGGGAGACTGCCTGTCAGCACAGGCAGCCCCCCTGCAGGCAGCACTATGGACACCTATTGTGACCATGTGATCGCTGTGTTAAGCGATCACATGGCCACAGGGGTCCTAAATCAGTGTGGGGAGACTGTCTGGGCTGCAGGCAGTCTCCCCACAACCGGAGCCACGCTGATCGCCGCCGGGGGAACGACGGCGATCAGGTAAGTAGCTCTGACCGTTAGGACGGTTCAGGACCGTCATCGGTCGGCAACGCAAAAATGCCGATGACGGTCCTGAACCGTCCTCGGTCCTTAAGGGGTTAAAGCTATCTACCATGCTGTGAACAGGAAGCCTCGGTCCAATCAGCAAGACATTTTCATTTCCATTTCTGTAAAATGTTTGCTCAGTCAGAACTATAGAACATGTCTCTTGAAAGAAAGAAGACATGGGTCACACTATGGCCTAGCAGCTAGTTAAATAAAATCTAAACACACTAATAGTGTTTAATCTGAGCACTATCTGTACCCCTTTATAAAGGGTAACATATAAGAGTAATAATACCTTGTATCTCTGGATATTTAAGAAGTATCAGGAAGCCATATCTTAGTGTTAAGCTTGAGGTCTCAGTGCCGGCAAAGAATAAATCCATTATGGTAGACAATAAATTCTCATCATGGAATTCAGTATTGCGATTATTTTTCTCCTAGAACAGTATGTAAAATTATGATAAAGCTTCTTTTCCAATCATTTTCAGAGATACTAATTGTAGATTCTAGACGTTTTTAGAACTGAACAATTCTTATATTACAGTGTCCTACCTGGTCCATCTTTATCAGAAAGCAGTCTATGAAATCCCGTGGGCAGTTTGTGTCCAGTGTCTCTTGGTGAGATTGTGCCAGATCTTTAAAAAACCCTCTGAGTTTATTCAGAATTGTGAAAATGTTCTGGTGAGGTCCAGGGATCCATCTCCCCACATGTGGAAAAATGTTGAGCAGCTATAACAGAAAACAGATGGTTAATAATAAATAAAGATGGAACTCCTCTAAGGAATAAAAATCAATAACTGTAGAGTGCTTTTTGGGTATATTTGTCAAGATTAATTGAATAATATTTTCATAATATGCACCGATAGTCACATATGTTATCAGCCAAAACTCACCTGACCAGAAGGAGAATTTACCAGTCTAACGATATCTCTAACATATGCCAAAAGTTTCTGAAATTTCTTGTCTTCGTAGTCATATCTTTCTCCAAATACAATAGATACAATCACATTGGACACTGCTTGTCCCAGGAGAGTTATGGGATCTAAAGGAGTTTCTGTTATTAGAATTATAGGAAATGTTATAAGATATACTGGGAATACAAGTACATAAAATGTATCATCTTTAAAAAAAAAAACCAAAAAACAATATCTCAGAACACTCCATGCAAGAACAAGTTAAATACTCAAAAATTGTGTTCGTCAAAGAATAATATAATTTTACTGCAAATTGAACACATTTCCAAGAGATTAAATAGACTGAGCAGTGCCTACTTTATTAAAGAAAATAAGTATATAATGATTGTAAAAGTGTGAATGGAATGTTTGGAAAAGAAATGCTCACCCACCAACAATGATCAAATACTATTAATTCTCTGTTATAAAAATAAGGCTATAACATATATACTGTTATATACTAAATGCTATGCACCACACATCACCACATCCTCCATTATGCAGATTTTATTATGTGATGTATAAAGTGCAACAAATTCTACAACATTCCACAGTAAAATATATAGTAGTTGATTGCAAGTAACATCGTGTAATCAATTTAAGTAATGTCATATCCTCCTCTCCACATACTTGCTCTCATTATTATTGATTATCATATAAATGTCCAGTACTATTTATTTTTTTGTAAATCACAAGTTTTTTTTAGTCTAACAAGTGTCAAAACTGAAAAGGTATTACAACAAACACAAAAGAAACTTGTTTATAGGTGTATATTGAGGTCTAAGGTGCAACCTGGAGAATGTAAGGCATAACAACAGAGATTCCCCTTACTAACTTGACTATTGTGATTTCTAGGGCTGCACTGTTCCTGTGCAACTCCCTTCCCTTCTTTGTTAAACTCTCAGCCATTCTCAGTTCCTTCAAAAGATCACTAAAAATGCACTTCTTCAGGAAGCAAATCTATTAAACTGTAAATGGCGTTCCCTCCTCGTGCCTTGGTAAGCCACCCTGCTTCTTATCCTGCCACTGTGCCATCCAAAAACCTAACTCTTCACTGTAAACTATTTTAGTAACCAACTTTTTCATGTACATTAAACATGTTCGATTCGTTTCCTTCCGAATGTGTGCCGAAGTGATTCGAATTTCTGAAAAGTGGCAAAACAAGAGAGAAGGAGGGAAAAACATTTAACATATCCCCAGATAGCTCAGGTCTGAGCGCACATTATTAAGCGAATGGCGCTCAGACCACATGAATACAGTTTAATCGCCATGGAGCTAAAGTCTTTACACAGTCAGTTTCATGTGAATGGGCTCCATGGGATTCCTATCTGGGTATAACACATTCAAACAAAACTACCGAACACCGGGCCGTTCGTGCACTTTCACCGAACAAGAAGGGAGGTCGGCGGCTTCAGCGGTGTTCGCGCAAAACTGTGTCCGATTTCAGTTCCATGAATTAAGCGTCGAACACCGTTGTGCATTCACATGTTTAAAATGGCCGCGACCTCGTGTTCGTGATACGAATGGCGGCCACCCAGCATTTGTCAATTAAACTGTGGTTAGCCGCAGCTTCAGGGAGGCTAATTGCCGGCACACTCCAGCTCCCAGGTGGTCCAGTCATTCGTGCGGTTGTTCGGTAGATTGAATCTACCGAACACCAGACAGAAAAGAACGAATAAATCTTTTCTGCAGGTAAAAAAGATGTCTTTTAACACGGGGCCATAGTCCAAAGGCAGCAGGTGGGCAACCAGGCTTCTCCAATGCAATGTTGCGAGATTGGTCTCGTCACATCTCTCCCCTTTTCCAAACAGACTAACAGGGTATCTGACCTCCTGCCGGTCAGTGCCCTTGTTAGTCCAGCAGCCCACCCACAAAACACAATCAACAGCACAGTCCACCCACAATAAATGGTTACTACACCTGGGTAGAGGAGAAGCTTGTCCATGTCCAGGTGCCTCACCACGGCTGTGCTGGGTATGGGTATGCTGACTTGGTGGGTACTCTGCCCTGTTACCAGTGCTACTGGGAAGGTAGCCTGGTTGAAGCTGGTTGTTGGAGGGGGAGATCGACTGTCTCCCCTTTAGACACACAGCCCTGCTGCTGGAGACCGACTGTCTCCCCTTTAGATACACAGCCCTGCTGCTGGAGACCGACTGTCTCCTCTTTGGTTACACAGCTCTGCTGCTGGAGACCGACTGTCTCCCCTTTGGCTAAACAGCCCTGTTGCTGGGGGGCAGAACTGACCGTCCCTACCCTCTGTGCTGGAAGTGCAGAGACCACGGTCCAATCTGCACAGTTGTGGGGATTACTGTCTCCCCCGGGTACATTAAGCTGCCTAGGGTTAACAAGCTCCTCTCCCATATATACTTCCAGCCGCGGGGGAGGGAGACTGACTGTCTCTGCTCCCAATACAGAGTCCTGCTGCTGGGGAAAGAAGACTGGGCTCTCTATTCCCGGTAGGACACTCTGCCACTGGGGAATGGAGACTGGGCTCCCAATTCCCTGTTTTATCTCCCGCTGGGGAATGGAGACGGGGCTCCCAATTCACAATAATCTGTGCTGCCACTGGGGAAAGGAGACTGGGCTCCCAATTCCCAAAACATCATACTGCCGCTGGGGATCTGAGCCGACTGGCCAGCATCCCTGTAGCTCACCCTGCCACCGGGGAGGGAGGACGCTGCTCTCCTCTCCCTGCAAGGTACACTGCTGCTGGGGAACAGGACCACTTGTCTCTGCCCCCTGTAACTCAGCCTGCCGCTGGGGAATGGAACTTGGGCTCCCAATTCCCTGAAATTCACTCTGCTGCTGGGGGACAGGAGCAACTATCTCTGTTCCCTGTAACTCAGCCTGCCGCTGGGGAATGGAGCTCCCAATTCCCTGCAATTTCTCCCACTGGGGAATGGAGCTTGGGCTCCCAATTCCCTGAAATTCACTCTGCTGCTGGGGGACAGGAGCAACTACCTCTGTCCCCTGTAACTCAGCCTGCCGCTGGGGAATGGAGCTCCCAATTCCCTGCAATTTCTCCCGCTGGGGAATGGAGCTTGGGCTCCCAATTCCCTGCAATATCTCCCGCTGGGGAATGGAGCTCGGGCTCCCAATTCCCTGCAATACCGGTGGAGAGACCTCGGTCCCATCTCCACCCGCCACCTGAGGTTCTTCCCAGTAATCCTCCACAATATCTACCCAGCTGAATGAGTCTGGATCTGGGTCTCCGCTTCCCTGCTGAGCCTTCTCACTGGAGTGGAACAGATCTTGGTAGCCCTACTCCAGCTCCATCTCTCGGGTCACCAGGTGGACCAGGTCTTGCTCAATTTCGTGAGTGTCGTCCCAGTCATACCTGCTCTCCCTCCACTCCAAGAGATCACTGAATCGGGCTTGTGTAGGGCTCCCAAACTCAGGCTCTGCAAAAGACTCCCATAACAAGCCAGGACCATCAAACTCCTCTCCCTCTGGCTTGTCATGCTCGGCTGTCCAGGGCAGGTACTCTGCCCTATACCACCAGAGCGCCTGGTAGGCATCTTCCAGCCAGATCTCCTGCCATACTCAGAGCTCCAATTCCTTCACCCATTCATCCAGGGGCTACTCTCCCAGGAAGGGCATCCACAGGGCTAGTTGCTTCTGCAATCGCTGGTCTTCCTTGGGGAGTCTCTCGCCCCGCTGGTACTCCACAATACCCAGTGCCTGTTACCAGATGCCTTTGTGCAGCGCATCTCGGTCATCCAGGGCACCCTCGTCATACTCCACTGCTGGTTCCATCTCGGTGCTGTCAGGGTCGCTGTACTGGTACATGCGTTGCCCTCAAATTGTAAAAATCCACGGAATGGTGTCGCCTGTAGCTGTCCTGTAGTCTGTGGGAACGATCCCGCTGCTTGCCACCAATTGTAACGGTCCGTTTTGCACACAAGGGGTAAAATGCGTTTAAGCGATCGTCCCCCTTTCCAGAGATGCAGGCACAGCTATTGTAGAACACCAAACATACGAACCACCAATAAGTGAATGCTCCAAACTCCCGAACGGCATCAAATATAGCACTCCAAACACATGAACAGGAACCATACGAATCGCTGCTAGCAGACGAATAGGAAAAGCATCCAAGCGGCTTACACTCCTAGCAATCAGTCTCTATCAGCATTCAGTAAATCCCCCCAAAGACGAGACAAGGCTCCGTGTTGGGGTCAAGCAGTGGTCTGTTTAATGAGGGCTACCTGCCCAGTATTTATGCAGGTCTCCCACCTGGTGGACACTCCCCTAGGGGACCAAATGGGAGACTGTGACACAGGACAGACAAGTAGACAAATAGGACACACAGTCACAGTATATTCCCACAATGCATCCTGGCTTCCTCCCATCTGCCTTGGAGATAATTGAGAAGTAATTCAATTATCTCCCAAGACAAAGGCAAATTGCCATTATGCACGTGGGGATACTAACACACGAATTACTATTAAAATACACTATGTGAGACACATAACATTAAAAGCATACATTTAACATATCCCCAGATAGCTCAGGTCTGAGCGCACATTATTAAGCGAATGGCGCTCAGACCACACTAATACAGTTTAATCGCCATGGAGCTAAAGTCTTTACACAGTCAGTTTCATGCGAATGGGCTCCATGGGATTCCTATCTGGGGTATAACACATTCAAACAAAACTACCGAACACCGGGCCGTTTGTGCACTTTCACCAATATAGGTTTGAAGCTTCTACTGACCTTTATACTTCCTGAAGGCTTCAGAAAGATACCGAGCTTCCTCTTGGATTCTCTCCTCAACGCTTCTCTTCCCCATTCCAAAATTTCTCAATGTCATGAGAGCGAATCTCCGCATTGCCTTCCACCTTTCCCCATTGCTCATGATCACTCCTACAAACAACCACAAAGAGAAATATACTGGATGCCACCATTTTTAGCAAATAGTTATTACACTAAAAGCTTTGGAGAATATTAGCCATCAGGAAGAATCAATTCATCTGCATTACTCATAATGACTCCTAAAAAGTTCCAAATACACTTCAAAATGCCACGGACCTTTACCATTCTGTCCTTAAAATTTTCCTGATGGATTTCCCATGAATTTACAGTGGACGTATTTATTTATTTATTCACTAAATTAAGGTTTATTTATACATATTGAGGCTTCCATGTCAGAACAAACATTGTTATTTATAGTAAGATCAGTCAAGATATGTAATTCACTGCCAGGGAAAGCTGGAGTGGTAAAATGTTTTGCCACATTCAATATATGTACATAGGGTTAGACGAATTAACAGCATTAAATTGCTGATGTAAATATTAATAGAGAAACGATGTGCAACCATTTTGTTTAGATTATTTTTTGTAAAGTATTGCGGTGTAGGACTTCAGACCATTTAAATATAATACTTGGATTCTTACCGTAATCTTTGAAGATAAAATCATTAAGGTCTGAGCTACCTCTGTCGCTAAATGCATCACTGTGATCAACGAGAGCCTCTTTCACCGTTTCATATCCAATAATTACGACTACTCGTTTATTAGCCAGATAAATCGTATACACGGGTCCATATTTCTCACTCAGCTTCAGAGAGATAGATAGATAGATCTTTGTGAGGGAATGAAACACAAACAGATACACAAAAACATATATAGACAAAGACTCACACGCACACAAACACACTACACTACAGTCACATACATACATGCTTCCTTTCATGCTACAGCCACAGTTCTTGACAGGTTGTAACACCCCACAGCTCCAGTCTCTCTATCTATTTTTCCCTCTCCCATTAGTGATATGTCAAGCAATATGTCAAAGAAAACCAAGACTTGCATTACCCAGCAGTCTTCCCAGATGTTATGAGTTACTGTTACCGTTATGTAAGTTGTTATTTTGAAGAACTGTTTTACGCAATTCCAAAAAGCAAGAGACTCAGTTTCTGTTATGGGCAATTTTGATATGAGATAGATAGATAGATAGATAGATAGATAGATAGATAGATAGGTGGGTGGATATGGATGGGTAGGTGGGTGGGTGGGTAGGTGGGTGGGTTTGTGGATGGATGAATGGATAGTTTTATTTTCTAGGTGTACATTAAATAAAGCCTAAATATTAAATTCACAGATTTAAACTCACTCTATTCAATTTAAACGCAGTCTGTGAAATAAAAATGCAGGTCTTGGCAATATTGATTCTAGGTACTTAAATGCACCAACATGTGAAGGAGATGGGTAGACTGCAAAATATTAAATAATATAGGGAGCATTGGAAAAAAATATTTAGAAAAAAGATTAAACATTCCATTCATCAATTGTATTAGGATTAATATGGAATCTCTTTCTTATTATATATTCGGCAATCCCAGATAAATTAAAGGGGAACTGTCACTTGTCTGTCAATTACACAATTGAATACATTTTAAATATATTTTAAAGTTTTAGCAATGATCATGATCCAGTTGAGACAAGGCAAAGCCTTCTCTCCGCTGACTGCCAGGTGTAAAGACATGATAACAATGCTTGACAGGCAATGAAGGTGGAGGTGCCCAGTTGCAGGATAAAGAGGTGTACATTTCTACATTTTACTTTTCACAATTGTTTTCATAAATACCTATTTAATAAATACTGAAATAAATTAACATATTCTAAAAAAAAAAATCTGAGAAATAACAGTATCCCTTTAAGCAACCATCAATTCAGAAAATCCTTTTTAAACAGCCTGTAAGAGAAATTAATTGTTGTTGTGATGGACCTCACAATTTTTATTAGTGAAATAAAACTCACCTGAAGCAAGGACTGGGGCAATTCCTTAGTGCTAATTTGGAGAATATTTCCCAACAGGGGCAGAGCTGTAGGTCCAGGGGGCAGATTTCCCTTCTTGATGTGGCTTCTCCACGAATTTAAATACAACAGAACCGTGACACAGACGATCAGAAGAAATGCTCCTACAAGTCCTAGATCCATATTGACAATAACACGCTTGTGACTTGATTTGAACTATGTCCTTGGTGTCATTTATATTTGTATTGCAGAACAGCATTGAATTACTTAATATTTCATTTGAACCTTTGAACGCTAGATATGAATGTCTGCTGACTTGGTAAACTGGAGGGTAAGGCTGAATATATGTTTAATAATGTGAAAGTTTTAAATTGGAATCCAATCCCTTTTATTGGCAATTAACATATGGATTATTTTCTTATAAGGTCCTGCTCTTGATGAAGTTCTATCATTAAGGTAGTGTGTAATAAAAATGGCCAGGCTGTAAATAGCAATGTGAGATAAACATCGCACCCCTACGATGCCGTCCTTGGGGACTCTGTCCTAAACACCAGAGGGCGGAATAGAATGTCCCTGCCGTCCTATTCACTTACCCGGTCGCCAGTGATCCACACGCTGGCAATGACGGTGGGGGGACTTACCTGGCATCCCAGGGAGTCCCCCTGCTTCCATTCTGGCCCTCCTGGGCCATGTGATCGCGAGGTCATCCATTGTATAAGTGTATTTTAATATTAATATAAATATAATTATATATATAAATATCAAAATACACGTACAATGATATTGATTAAATATATGTATATATATATAATTATAATTTAATACGTTTAAAAAATATATATATTGATATCAAAATACACGTAGAAAGAAATAATATATATATATATATATATCTATATACATAAGTATATACTTATATATCACTATATATATACCTATATATAAATAAAAATAATTTTAAAAAATTATATATATATATATATATATATACACATATATATATATACACACACACATATATTAATTCTTCGAATATGTTTATATAATATTTTTACATACCGTATATACTCGAGTATAAGCCGAGTTTTTCAGCACATGTTTTGTGCTGAAAAACCCCAACTCGGCTTATACTCGAGTCACTGTCTGTATTATGGCAACTTACATTGCCATAATACAGACTGGGGGCTGGCAGAGCTGTTACTTACCTCTCCTGCAGCTCCTGTCAGCTCCCTCCTCCTCCGCGCTGGTCCGTGCAGCACCTCGGTCAGCTCCCAGTGTAAGTCTCGCGAGAGCCGCGGGGTCATAGTGCGGCTCTCGCGAGACTTACAGTGTGAGCTGACAGAAGAGCTGCACGGACCAGCACGGAGGAGGAGGGAGCTGACAGTAGCTGCAGGAGAGGTAAGTAACAGCTCTGCCAGCCCCCCTCCTCCCCCCACTGAACTGCCAATGCCACTGGACCACCAGGGAAGGAGAGCCCCCCTCCCTGCCATGTATCAAGCAGGGAGGGGGGACAAAAATAAATACATTAATATATAAATAATTAAAAAAATAATATAACCAAAAAAATTAAAATAATATTAACTAATAATATATAAATAATAATAAAAAAAATAATTAAAAAAAATAATATAACAAAAAATTAAAATAATATTAATTAATATATAAATAATAAATATAAATAATTAAAAAAATAATATAACCAAAAAAATTAAAATAATATTAACTAATAATATATAAATAATAATAAAAAAAATAATTAAAAAAAATAATATAACAAAAAATTAAAATAATATTAATTAATATATAAATAATAATAAAAAATTATTAAAAAAATAATATAACCAAAAAAATTAAAATAATAAATAATATTAATTTTTTTATTTTTTTTTTTATAAAAATGCCCACCCCCCACCAAGGCTCTGCAACACAAACACACACTGCATCACACACACACACACACACACTGCACTCATACACACACACTGCACTCATATACACACTGCATTTATACACACACACTGCATTTATACACACACACTGCACTCATACACACACACTCCACTCATACACACACACTGCATTCATACACACACACTGCACTCATACACACAAACTGCACTCATATACACACTGCATTTATACACACTGCGCACTCATACACACACTGCGCACTCATACAATATAATTTTTTTAGGATCTAATTTTATTTAGAAATTTACCAGTAGCTGCTGCATTTCCCACCCTAGTCTTATACTCGAGTCAATAAGTTTTCCCAGTTTTTTGGGGTAAAATTAGGGGCCTCGGCTTATATTCGGGTCGGCTTATACTCGATTATATACGGTACTTAGGTAATTTTATTAATTACAATTAGCGGACCTGCCTGACACCCAGGATGTAAGTCCAGGAAAATTTGCTAGCACTATATTTAACCCTATAACTTTCCAAGACACCATAAAACCTTTACATGGGGGGTACTGTTCTACTCGGGAGACTTCGCTGAACACAAATATTAGTGTATCAAAACAGTAAAATGCACTTACACTTACACTGAAGATATTATTGCTGTGATACTTTTTACTGTTTTGAAACAGAAATATTTGTGTTCAGCGAAGTCTTCCGAGTATAACAGTACCCCTTATGTACAGGTTTTATGGTGTTTTCAAAAGTTACAGAGTCATATATACGGCATGCGTTTCATTTTTTTCACATTAAATTTGCCACATTGGTTCTGTTGCCTTTGAGACCGTATGGTAGCCCAGGAATAAAAATTACCCCCATGATGGCATGCCATTTGCAATAGTAGACAATCCAAGGTATTGCAAATGGGGTATGTCCAGTCTTTTTTAGTAGCCACTTAGTCACAAACACTGGCCAAAATTGTAATTAATTGTAATTATACGTATATATATATATATATATATAATATATGTGTACATATCTATTATTTATGCTCGGAATTTAATACGTAATGGGTAGTATCTGTAAGGAAAAAGTTGGTAGTGGTGTGCCGAAACCAACGTACGAGTGGGCCTGTAAATAAAAGAGGGCCCACCAAGGAGAATGTAATTATAACAGGGTGTAGGTGGGTGGGGACAATCAGCTGAACGGCAGAGGTGAGTAGGGGCTGGGAGTTTAAGTAGGGGACTTACTCCTCCCACAAATTCAGGCCTAATGGCCTTTCTACTTGTGCTCGGAATTTAATACGTAATGGATAGTATCTGTAAGGACAAAGTTGGTTGTGATGTGCCAAAACCAACGTACGAGTGGGCCTGTAAATAAAAGAGGGCAAAAGAGAAGTTCGAGAAAATACACACTTTATTGCCTTTTTACATAACCAAGTTCCTGAAAGCTTGACGAAGCTCTTTTTCTGGTCGTGGAATATAAGTATGGTATATGGAGGATTTCCATCACCCCAGTCTCTTGATGAAGTGGACCGGTGTATTAGTGCTGGAGGCTGAAGAGGTGGCTCCTATGCGAAAGGAGTGCCCGGAGAATGAAGTCGGATTGAAACCCAGTTTAGATAATAGTGTTCTGACGTGAGACGTGAATTTAGCAGTGGTAAGCGGGTGCCCTTGTATTGATAAGAGCGGAGAGTCTGGTAAGTGCGCGTGAAGGGTTGACCGTAGGTGGTCTAGAGCCTTGATCGGACACCAGGCATTATCAGTAGGGAAGAGAGGAATTACAGTGGGGTGTAGTGAATAGTTGGTTTGAGTTGACGGGATCGAAAGTAGATAGTGATCCTCCACCTTTGTGAGGTGCGATGTTTTTAGGCTGTGCGTGATATCCCCTTGACGAACAACGGTGAACTCTCTAGGTCTGAGAAAACCGTAGAAAGCAAGATAGATAGCCGCTTTGATCACCAGGTTTGTGTCAGGATCAAACGGGGATTCGTCAAGGAGATTGCTAAGTGATCTGAAGATAGGCCCATCTATGGGTAGTCTTGTGATAGTGAGAGGAGCTGAAACCTTTAACATACCTTTCAATACCTTTTTAATGGGATATGATGACAAGAAGGGGGTGTTGTTAGGAAAATTTGTGAGGCTATGGTGCTGCACCCCGGTGAGGTAAAGTTTTATGGTGTTGTGGGAAAGTTTAAGATGTAAGTGGCAGAAAGAGGCAAAAGCCACCATGGTTTGTATAGAAAGGTCGCCTTGTAAACCGAATTCTGCAGTGAATCTGTTGAATATAGTAAGTGCCCTATTATAAGAGATAACTGTGTTAGGTGATAGTGCTTGGTGGGTGAGAGTCCTAGCGTGATGCATTAGAGTGCTCAGTCCAGGATTAGTTCGTGAAACTGTGGTGTCCTGGATGGCTGGTGGTGAGCCGTAGGGAGTGCCTGAGAGAATACCTGAAATTGAGAGCGAGAAAGTGCGTCAGCTGCAGTGTTGTGGATACCGGGAATGTGAAAACAAACTAAGTAAAACTGACCGGTTGCTGCTAGCCAGGTCAGCTTGCGAATCAACCGCATGATGATCAGGGATGATGAGCGACCCTTGTTAATGATTTCGCAAGCTGCCGAGTTGTCAGAATAACATTTAACTGCCTTGCCGGACCAGAGATGACCCCAGGTGTGTGCGGCCGCCACAATGGGATAGGTTTCAAATAGGGCTGAGGTCTCCCTGAATCCTGGCAAGGCGTCCGTCTCAGCGGGCCAGTGACCCCTAAACCAGTGGATTCCAAAGATGGCTGCGAAACCGGTGTTAGCTGCAGTGTCTGTGTGAATGATGGGTGAGGAAGTGGAGAGAGGGGGATAAACATGGAGATACCGTTCCACTCTGCCAAAAACTTCCCCCACATAGCCAAGTCGGCCTTAGCGTGGTGGTCCAATGAAACTGGGCAAGAGTCCGGTACCCCGTGGAGCAGGCAAAACAGCCTGGATATAAAAGACCTTCCTTGCGGGATGATGCGCATGGCGAAGTTCAGGGATCCCAGCAGGGACTGGAGTTCCTTCCTGGTGCAAACATTGTTCCGTAGGAACATGTCTATCTCCCCTCTCAAGCGGGTTAGTTTGTCATGGGGAAGGCTAGCTCTGAGGTACTCTATGCCCAAAAAGGTTACTTTAGTAGTGGGACCTATTGGTTTAGATGGGGACAGAGGTACTCCAAGAGTGGAAAAAAGTGCTGTAGTGTGGCTTATAGCGGTGGGTGTTTGTGCCCCTGGCTCTATCAGTAGAAAGTCGTCTAGGTAGTGAATAACGGAGTGACACCTGAGGATGTTCAGAAGCAGCCAGCATAGTGTCTCAGCGAAGATGTCAAAAAGTTTGGGGCTGCTTCGAGAACCGAAAGTGAGTCGTGTGGAAAAGTAGTACTTCCCTCGCCATTTAACACCGTGCAAGTGCCAGAGTGAGGGGTGCATGGGTAGTAACTTAAATGCGTTTGTGATGTCTGTTTTGTTGAGCCAAGGGTGATTGCCAGAAGAGATGATTGCCCGTATAGCGTCGTCAATAGTTACGTACTGGAGTGAGAATTCATCTGCTGGAATGAGTGCGTTTATGCTGGGAACAAAAAAGGAGTGCGGTGCCGATAAATCGATAATTAGACGTGTTTTATTTGAATATTTGTGAACTGCGATGCCGATTGGGTTAGTGCGCCAGGAGGAAAATGGTGGGGAGGTGAAAGGCCCGATCATGAAACCATTGGTAATTTCAGAGGAAAGGAGAGTGTCAGTGGAGACTGGATCTAGACGTGCTGACAGGAGATTAGGACATTCGAGTGTACCTGAGGGGATGCCTACTATACCCGTGAGAAACCCCTGTGTGAACCCTGTGGCCAGATATTTCACCAGGTGTCTGCTAGGGTGTGACCTTAAGTAAAAAAACAGGTTGTCGACATTAATGTCGGTTAGTCATTTGTTTGGGGACAACCTGGCCGGACACATGGTCTTGGTATGAGCCCTAAAGCAAATGGAGCAGATGTGCAACAATCTACAAGCGCTGAAACTGCAGGAGCCTGCGTTGTAATTATTGCACACCTGTGCTTTACCTAGAAAGGAGATGGGCCTACCCATCTTATCACGTAGACCACCCGCTGGTTTGTTGTGAGGGGTGAAAGTGGTATTAGGGGTTGGAGTGGAGGTGGTGGGATAGGCTTCTGAAGGACATAAGTCTGCCGTGTGAAATGTGGACTTACAAACAGCGCAAGACGGGGACCTGAGACCAGCGAAGTGGCGACAGAATAGCTCTGTGTCCATCTGACACCAGTTAATTCTAACGTTAAACTGTTTCAGATGGTTCGCCGTCTTCGCTGATACCGACTTATGATAGTCGTAAAAGGAGGAGCCCCCGTACTTGATGCCTAAATCCACCACCTTGTGGAGGTAGAGGTCTAGCTCCTCTCTTCTGTGGGGATACACCGTGCAGATGACATCACGGTATATCCCAAAGGCAAACACGAACTGAGGTATGGTTAGTTTTTTGTTGAGTCTGGGGTCTCTAGTCTTGAGCACCACTGAGATGTCCCCGTAATTGTCTGCCCTGTTCTCCAGTATGTCTTGGGATGCTATGAGTAGAGACACCAGACACACATCCTTCCCATCTATGATTTCTTTCCTGATGGAGTCTGGGACGGAGTGAGCTGGTGACTCAAAAGGCGAAATAGCTGTGGCTGGTGCTGGAGGAGGGAGTATGGGGGGGCATGGTGGTACAGCAGGGACTGCCGGGGTGGCGACTGGGAGGCCCGGGGTATTACCTGGCGAGGCGATCGCGCTCTCCACCTTAGATAGCCTGTTATTTAAAGTC
The DNA here is from genome assembly GCA_933207985.1 of Pelobates cultripes. NCBI lineage: Eukaryota > Metazoa > Chordata > Amphibia > Anura > Pelobatidae > Pelobates > Pelobates cultripes. Next base: position 8,986,487 of record OW240920.1, on the reverse strand, counting down.
TGTAAGTTGGCCAAGATTGCTGCTAGGGTTTCCTGGGTGGATGTGCCAGCGCTTGGTGGCTGTCCTCGAGAGCTAGTGCCTGGCCTAGGTTCAGGGGCTTGGTAGGTGAGCAGTCTGTAGAGTTCCGCATTTCTAGCTGTAGCTGGAAAGGGGATTGTCCTGAGCCTGAGTTCGAGTTCGGCTGTAATTTTAGGGATAGTCCATGCTCTCAAGGACGTGGGAGTTGAGGGGGTGAGAGATTCGCATGGGGACTCTGGTCTGATGGGCGTAATCGGGATCTCCTCTGGCAAGTCTTCGCTGAGGGCTGGTTCTTGAGACATTCTAGAAATGATTCAGTGAATGAGATATTAGAGGGTGCGTTGGGGAACCGGGGGGGATATGAGGGTAGTATATTATGAACTGGCCTGTAATGCTAATGCCGAAGCAAAAAACTTAACTGTGAATTTTTTATAGGTGAGGCCCTGCTAATGCCAAGTGGCTGTGAGAGGCTCTACCTATGATTTGGCTTAGAGAAATCGTGGCCACAGACGTGGTGGCGGGGTGTTGGCCTCTCGGTGACTGTAAAGAGATTCAAGACGTGTGGCCGTGACAGGTGAGGTCCTGACTAATGCCCTGTAGTAGGGCGGGCGAGGCATATAACTATTATTTGGGCATGGGGCCGTACCTCCGTGTTGAGGTGGGGGATGGTCTCGCTGGACTTTTACTAGAATGAGCTAGGCAGTAGCCCAGCCACTGCAAGCCAGTTCATTTGTATACTAAAGTTTGAATGGTAATTCTGGTGCAATGTGTGGATACTAACCTTGAAGGGTTTAATAGAGAGCTGGAACCTTTGAATGTTTATGTGTAGCGAGTCTTGGCTGTTGCTGTCCTCGTAGAAGAAGCCTAAGGATTAAGACAGATGTTGATGTATTTATGCGTAAAGTGGTGGCGTATGATTTGTGATAAGGGTTGACTGATAGAAGGCGACGTGAGATCCTGAAGTGAGGGATCTGAAAGGTTAGACTACGACTGAGGCGAGTTATCGTTATAGAGCGAGGCTGATTGAGGCCTTGGGGTAGTGAATGTCGTAGCGAATAAGGACGTAAGTACCTGGTTGTGTGGCTGAGTACCGAGTTAGGTAGGCTGGTAGTTTCTTGCCTGACGGCACTATGACCGAATTCCTGGTTAATAGAAAAGGAGAGAATTTAACGCACCAAGGACGTAGGACCTAGAATTAGTCGTAATTAGTTGAGACCTCGTAAGGTTTGTATGAAAAAGACCTGAAAAGAGTAGAAAAATATACCTTGATTTGCTATACGGGTACTAGGATGAGCGTAACTGGTGTTCCTATGTAGAACCCGATGGAGGCCTGGAAAAAATTCTGGAGCTATGAATTAAACCCGTTGAATATTTAATAATTTGTAAATGCTGTGATAGAAAGTTATAAATAAACCGTATTCACTGATAGATTTAGGGTGCATGCAGTAATGAGGTATGGACGTGATAGAAAGCATGGTGAGTAAATACTATACCTGGGTTAGTAAAACACAAGAACTTGAATTGGCTAACTTTAAGCAGACAAATAAGAGAAAGCAATCTGTGGAGCTAAAGAAATGTGACAAGGGCAGGATTAATGACTACGTAATTTAAAGGAGAAAAATGTAGTAAATAAAAATTTTATGTTAAGGAGTTACCAGTGTTACCTTAGATCATCGTGTAATAATAATATATGTACGTGTTGTTTGAACAGGGTTGTTGTGGAATTTATAGAAATCTGCCCTTGCTTGGTGTCTGGAGGAATTTATTTTATTTATTTAAAGGAATGAAAAACATAGATTACTAACAACCTGGGTATAGAAAAAAGATCTGATATATAAGATAAGGTGGCTATGTTTTAATATATTAGACGTATTTAACAGGAACCACAGTTTAGGAGATAAATAGTTGTAGTTTTTTAACCCCTTAGCGACCGAGGACGGTTCAGGACCGTCATCGGCATTTTTGCCTTGAGGACCGATGACGGTCCTGAACCGTCCTAACGGTCTCCGTTACTTACCTGATCGCCGTCGTTCCCCCGGCGGCGATCAGCGTGGCTCCGGTTGTGGGGAGACCGCCTGCAGCCCAGACAGTCTCCCCACACTGATTTAGGACCCCTGTGGCCATGTGATCGCTTAACACAGTGATCACATGGTCACAATAGGTGTCCATGTGTCTGCCTGCAGGGGGACTGTCTGTGCTGACAGGCAGTCTCCCTGCTAGTGTAAAATCAGAAAATAAAATAAAGTTAATGTTAATTAAAAAAATAATAATAATTATATATGTGTATATATGATATATAGACATATATTATATCTATATAATATTTGTGGTCAGGGAAGAAGGCCGTATTTATGAGGACCTAAAACCTCTAAACAACAGTAAAATATACTAAGTCGGTTGTGGTGTGCCGAAACCGACGTACGGGTTGGCCTGTAAATAAAGAGGGCCAACCAATTAATTGATTCTTTGTGGTGTGGTGGGTGGGGCAACCGGAAGTGACCAAGCGTTGTCAGCAAGGTATGGAGGTAAGTAGTGAGTTTATATAGGCCGGTTGCAACCCCTCCCACAACTCCAGGCTCCGCCTTCCCATTTGTGGTCAGGGAAGAAGGCCGTATTTATGAGGACCTAAAACCTCTAAACAACAGTAAAATATACTAAGTCGGTTGTGGTGTGCCGAAACCGACGTACGGGTTGGCCTGTAAATAAAGAGGGCAAAAAGAGAAATATCATTCCACACTTTAATACGTATACAGGCACATTATTATCCGTACTTATTTAGCCAATTGTTTAAAAGCTTGTCTCAACTCTTTCTCAGGTTGAGGTATGTAACGATGGTACGCCGAAGATTTCCAACGTCCTAGCTTTTTAATGATGTGAACTGGTATGTTTTGACTGGAGGCTGATGTAGCAGCCCCAATGCGAAAGGAGTGGCCTGTATATGCCGCGGGATCGTACCCAATTCTTGTGAATAGTAATCTCACGTATTTAATGAATTTCGAGGTCGTCAGGGGTTGACTGTGTATTGCGAGCAGAGGAGCTTGTTTGGGTTGATTAACCATACCGGCCATGTATTTGTCAAATAGTAGTACGGGACACCAATGATTGCCGGTCGGGTAAAATTGAATGTCGAGTGGCGGACCCATTTGATTGGTTTTTGAATGTTTTACTGACAAGGTGTAGTGATCACCTATTTTGTTTAAGTCTGATACACACAGCATATTCCCCTTATTGTTGACATTACTTAAAGTGAGCTCGTTGGGCCGCATAAACCCATAAAATGCCAGGTATATGGCTGTCTTGAGTGTGTTATTAGTGGGATTATCGAAAGGTTTGGTATCTAACATGTCGGACAATGCCCTGAATTTCTCAGCATCGATGGGTAGTCGTGTAGTAGGTTTTGGGTTTTCTAGGCGTTGGATGCCTTTTAGCATGTTTTTAATGGGGTGTGCTGACAGGAAGTTTTTTATGCTGGGATATGTGTTGCTTACGTGATGTTGTACTCCAGTTAAATAGAGTTTTATGGTATTGTGTGCCAGTTTTAAGTTGAGATGGCAAAAAGAGGTGAATGCCACCATAGTATCTAACCTATAAGGATTCGTGATGAGGTATTCTGTCACAAATTTATTGAACAATATTAAGGCTCGATTGTAAGTGCGTCTAGTGTTTGGTGAAAGTGAGGCCTCTGCTAGTGCTCTCCCGTGTGCCATGAGTAGTTTTAGTCCAGGATGAGGTCTTTGAACTGCGGAGCCTTGTTTGGCTGTTCTTCTGCTGTTGGGTGTAGCTGTCTGAAAACCTGTAATTTTGAACGGGATAGTGCGTCAGCTGCAGAGTTGTGGTGACCTGGCACGTGTATGCAAGTCAGGAAAAAATTTTGTGTAGCTGCCAACCATGTGAGTCTCCTGACCAGGCTCATAATTGTTAGTGAAGAAGACCTGCCTTTGTTCAGAATCTCGCAAGCCGCCATGTTATCAGTGTAGCATTTGACAGCTTTCCCTCCCCATAAGTGGCCCCAGACTTTAGCTGCTGCCACTATGGGGTAGATCTCAAACAGTGCCGACGTTTTTGTGAACGCAGGTAAGCCTAATGCTTCACTAGGCCACGCGTCCCTGAACCACCTGTTTTCAAAAATGGCTGCAAAACCTGCGTGACCTGCCGCATCCGTCCATAACACCGGGGAGTTTAATGTCAATGGTGGTATAAACAAGTTTCTCCCATTCCATTCTGAGAGGAAATGGTACCACATAGTCAGGTCTGCCCTAGCCTGAATGTCCAGAGTAACCCTGCTGTCGTCGTTGGGTAAGTTGGGTAACAAACTAAGTAGGCGTGATATGAAGGCTCGTCCCTGTGGTATAACTCTCATGGCGAAGTTCATTGAACCCAGGAGTGATTGAAGATCCTTCCTTGACGTTACACCTTTGTCCAGGAATGATTCAACCTCTACCCGGATTCTCTGAACTTTGTCCGCTGGCAGGCTAGCTTTCATGGTAGTTGAGTCTAATTCGATACCTAGGAAGGTTAGTTTGGTGGTGGGGCCCACTGTCTTGTTCTCGGCCACTGGTACCCCTAAAGTCTTAAATAATGCGACTGTCTTGTTGATGCTGTGTGGTATTGTGTCAGGTTTCTCTACTGTTAGAAAGTCGTCCAGATAGTGTATGACCACTGGGCAACAGCAGATATTTAACAGTAGCCAACACAGCGTCTCAGCAAAAATATCAAACAATTTGGGGCTACTTTTGGCCCCAAATGTCAGCCGGTTGGCAAAGTAGTATAAACCTTTCCACCTTACCCCATGTAGATGCCATAGAGAGGGGTGCAAAGGAAGCAGCTTGAAAGCATTTGAAATATCGGTTTTCCCGAGCCAAGCTGCTACCCCTGCTTCCAGTATGGCCTGTATGGCATTATCTACTGTGGCATATTGTAAAGAGAACTCCGGCGATGGTATAAGTGAATTTAGGCTTGGTGTGGTGCTGGAATGAGGGGCTGACAAATCAATGATTAATCGTGCTTTATTGTTGTATTTGCCCCATGCGATTCCTATCGGACTGGTTCTCCAACAAGTGAATGGTGGCCGTGTGAATGGCCCTAACATGAAACCATTCCCTACTTCAGTTTGCAACAGGATGTCTACTGTTGCTGGGTCAGTAGTGGCAGATTGTAAATTCCTGCACTCAATCGTTCCTGATGGTAGTGCCACCAACCCCGTGTGAAACCCCTCTGTGAAACCAGTGATAAGAAATTGTACTAAGTCCCTGGATGGGTGTGAACTGAGGTAAAAGGCTAGTGTGTCGATATTGACTTCCGTCAGTCATTTCTTGGGGAACAGTCGGTTAGGACACATCGTCTTAGCATGGGCTCTATGGCAGAAGGTGCAGACATGTAACAACCTGCAAGCGCTGAAGCTGCAACCGCCTGCGTTAAAGTTGTTACAAATCTGCGCCTTCCCCAGGAAAACTATTGGCCTACCTAATTTGTCTTTAAATGTCCTCTGTTCGATGCTACTGGTGCTAGGGACTGCGTAGCTGGTAGTAGGAAGACTTGGTTCATTTGGGCACAAATTGGTAGTGTGGGTGTTTGATGAACAAATTGCGCAAGAAGGTGGTATAAGGCCGGCAAAATGGCGGCAGAAAAGTTCGGTATCTAAGTGCCTCCAATCGGTTCTTATGTTGAATTGTACCAAAGCTGCCGCTGCTTTTGCCGAAAATGATTTGTGGTAATCAAAGAACGTATGGCCACCGTACTTGTGTCCCAGGTCCACCAATTTGTGCAAATACAAATCAAGTTCTTCTCTACGATGGGGAAAAGTGGTGCATACAACGTCTCTATATATGCCAAAAGCCAAGACGAACTCTGGTATGGTTAATTTTTTACTTAGTCTGGGGTCTCTAGCTTTCATCACTACTGACAAGTCCCCATAATTATAGGTCTTATTGTCTACTACGTCTTGGGACGCTATCAGTAGGGAAATGAGGTTGACGTCTTTCCCCTCTAAAATATCTTTCCTAATGTTGGGAGGTACCAAGTGTGCTGGTGTGACAATGTGAGTAGTAAGATTTTGTGAGATTGGAGCGCCTGTCACATTACCCTGTGCGGCTATGTGTTCAATCTCAGGTGTAAGACTGATATCAGGTGCCACGATAATTGGCTCAGGAGCTTCTAGCCTGTCCATTCTCTGGCTGATGTTACTAATAGACGCCAGGATAGATGTCATGGTGGCTTGCAGGCCTGCTATGGTCTCGTTCATATTTCCTTGTGAGCTGGTCCCTGGTTGCGGGGTGTCGTTGGTTGTCATCATGATCCTATATAGTTCGGCTTTCCTAGCCGTGGCCGGATATGGTACACCCCTACGTCTGAGTTCTGCAGCGATTTTTGGAATTGTCCATGACCTCATGGAACACGGGCTATCTAGGTTTTCGGCTATAGTTGGGCCCGATGGAGGGGTATGTGGTCTGGCTGGCGTACAGGGAGGGGAGACGTCTTCTCCTATGTCGGAGGCGTGAGACATCCTATATAAATGACAAAGGGTTTGACGTGACTTATAAGTAAGTTGTCGTAGATAACGAGGTAGCTGACGTATTGTTGATAGCCGTTGGACCGTATAGGGGCTCAACTATGCGTTGGACGTATGACTATGCCACCGAAGCGTTGTGGCTGGAAGGTGCCTTATTAACCCTATGACCGTGAACTAGGCATGCTTGGTGAGGACCTACTTATATTTGGTTGAGTATGGTGAATTTACCTATGAGTTAAACCGAAGGTGAATACCTTTGTGCTGAGCATAATTAGGAAGTATCTTGTGGAAAATAGAATATATATTTAACATTTATATAGACATTCCTTTCACCACTATTTCCAGTGTCTATTATTGTGTCGTAGGTATGACTTATAGATCAATACGTACCTGATGATTAGGTCTTTATGTTACGTCTGTAGCTGTATGTGCTAGGTATGCTTGGCCTAAGATGAGAATAATAAAAGTAAACCACCCGAATAGGTGTCCCCCTCCCCTAACCAATAATATAATTTTTTTTTTTTTTTTTTATTACCTGTACCAGGACCGTAAGTGTATCTTATTATTTAAATTCCTCAGAAGTAGTGTGTGGTCTACTTCTCTGGCGAGTTTGTTTTGACCAGCGTTGGTCTTGATGACCTTTAACCTACGAGGGTAAGACGTAATAAGATACCCATATTGGTTTGAAGTATATCTAATGTTAGTACTATGTTCTAGTACCGAGCAGACTTGCGCAAGTGCCTCCTTATTTCTCTAATGAACGTACCGTATGTTACCGGCACTCCCTTGTGCTGTGTAGTTCGTGTGTTGACAATTTAGAACAGACCCACCTGCAAGGATATGATAATACAATTCACCTTATTGTATCCACCTTAGTACCTATTTCCACATGCCGTATATATGAAACAATGGTACCCTTCCCTTCCCCCTTAATTGTTACTACCACCGAAATTATACGTGATTTATGTCTATTTAGTTACCTATAGTTGTGAACAGACCGCTATAAACGTATACGCCCGCCTACTAGTTATTTATATGCTCTGTCAAATATTCTCTTAACCGATTTATTAACGAAAATATTATTGTGGATATTCCTTAAATATTTAATGACTTAGCCCGTATTGGTGATGAAGTTACCCGACTTATACAATTATTATGTTATACTTTAATACATATACACAGAAATCATACTTCATTTTAAACTGTTGCATACATAGAGTGTAATACGTTAAATTCGCCTGTAGGTGGCAGTATTACTGTGAGAGTAGGAAGGGGGGAAAGAGAAAAAAAAAAACAGAGTGTTGTAACGTATAGTAATTCGTGTTTGTCATTCGTGTGTTATGGAAGCCATATTCATGCATTTAGACCTGGTTGGATTCGAGTGTTTAAAACCGAATGTAAAGCGTTCGCGGAATTTTAAGACCTATTCGTATGTGTTCCCCTTGCTCTCGCCTGTTGGATTCGTGTAATTACTGTTCGCCCAGATGTGTCGAAATGTTGTATTTAGTTCGTGAGTTTGAGCGTTCGTATGCCCGTACTCACGATTACCGGTCCCTTGACCCCGGAAGTGCGACCCGGCGCTCCGGAAGTTCTTGGTGGCGTGTGCAGTCGGCGAGCGCGCCGTGAACGAGGGTATCTGCTACCGCCGAGCCTGATTAACGGAAAGTGATCCTGCTGCTGTGAAGGCTGATGACCTGGTGTAGTTGATTCCCGCCGTCTGGACCGGAACCGGAAGTGACCAAGCGTTGTCAGCAAGGTATGGAGGTAAGTAGTGAGTTTATATAGGCCGGTTTCAACCCCTCCCACAACTCCAGGCTCCGCCTTCCCATATGTCTATATATCATATATATATAATGCCATACTAAGTGTATTTTTATATTAATATGTACTTATATTAATATAAAAATACACTTATAATTAAATTACACACGTATATATATAATATATATAATAACTATATATATTGTATATATATATTATTATAAAATATAAATAATATGTAATTTAAATTAAATAAAAAACATTTAAAATAATAATAAAAAAATAAAAAAAATTATATATCTATATGAAATTTTATTCTAACTGTATTTTAAAATTAATATATATATATATTTATATCAAAATACACTTAGAATGAATTTGTATATATATCTATGTATATAAAAATAAATAAAAATAATAAGAAATATACATATGTCCATATACAAAATTACATAAATAATTATATAAATATACACGTAGACTTCAGATATATAAATATGCATATATATTTAAATTCTACGTGCGTATTTATGTAATAGTTTTACATAATTCAGTAATTTTATTGATTGCAATTTAAGGGACCTGCCTGCCAACCCAGGCCGAAATTCCAGAGAATTGAAATTGCTAGCACTGTATTTTACCCTGTAACGTTCTACGACACCCTAAAACCTGTACATGGGGGGTACTGTTTTACTCGGGAGACTTCGCTGAACACAAATATTAGTGATTCAAAACAGTAAAACATATCACAGCGATGATATTGTCAGTGAAAGTGACTTTTTTTGCATTTTTCACACACAAACAGCACTTTTACTGATGATATAATTGTTGTGATACGTTTTCCAGTTTTTAAACACTAATATTTGTGTTCAGCAATGTCTCCCGAGTAAAACAGTACCCCCCATGTACAGGTTTTATAGCATTTTTGAAAGTTACAAGGTCAAATATATGGGTCAAATATTTTTACATTGAAAATGGCCAGGTTGGTTACGTTGCCTTTGAGAGCGTATGGTATCCCAGGAATGAGAATTACCCCCATGATGGCATACCATTTGCAAAAGAAGACAACCCAAGGTATTGCAAATGGGGTATGTCCAGTCTTTTTTAGTAACCACTTGGTCACAAACACTGGCCAAAATTAGCGTTCAATTTAGTTTTTTTACTTTTTTCACACACAAACAAATATGAATGCTTACTTTGGCCAGTGTTTTCGACTAAGTGGCTACTAAAAAAGACTGGACATACCCCATATTGAATACCCTGGGTTGTCTACTTTAAAAAAAATATGTACATGTGGGGTGTTATTCAGAGATTTATGACAGATAATAGTGTTACAATGTCACTATTGATAAATTTAAAAAATTTATGTTTTGAAACCGCAATATTCTACAGGGAGTGCAGAATTATTAGGCAAGTTGTATTTTTGAGGATTAATTTTATTATTGAACCACAACCATGTTCTCAATGAACCCAAAAAACTCATTAATATCAAAGCTGAATATTTTTGGAAGTAGTTTTTAGTTTGTTTTTAGTTTTAGCTATGTTAGGGGGATATCTGTGTGTGCAGGTGACTATTACTGTGCATAATTATTAGGCAACTTAACAAAAAACAAATATATACCCATTTCAATTATTTATTATTACCAGTGAAACCAATATAACATCTCAACATTCACAAATATACATTTCTGACATTCAAAAACAAAACAAAAACAAATCAGTGACCAATATAGCCACCTTTCTTTGCAAGGACACTCAAAAGCCTGCCATCCATGGATTCTGTCAGTGTTTTGATCTGTTCACCATCAACATTGCGTGCAGCAGCAACCACAGCCTCCCAGACACTGTTCAGAGAGGTGTACTGTTTTCCCTCCTTGTAAATCTCACATTTGATGATGGACCACAGGTTCTCAATGGGGTTCAGATCAGGTGAACAAGGAGGCCATGTCATTAGATTTTCTTCTTTTATACCCTTTCTTGCCAGCCACGCTGTGGAGTACTTGGACGCGTGTGATGGAGCATTGTCCTGCATGAAAATCATGTTTTTCTTGAAGGATGCAGACTTCTTCCTGTACCACTGCTTGAAGAAGGTGTCTTCCAGGAACTGGCAGTAGGACTGGGAGTTGAGCTTGACTCCATCCTCAACCCGAAAAGGCCCCACAAGCTCATCTTTGATGATACCAGCCCAAACCAGTACTCCACCTCCACCTTGCTGGCGTCTGAGTCGGACTGGAGCTCTCTGCCCTTTACCAATCCAGCCACGGGCCCATCCATCTGGCCCATCAAGACTCACTCTCATTTCATCAGTCCATAAAACCTTAGAAAAATCAGTCTTGAGATATTTCTTGGCCCAGTCTTGACGTTTCAGCTTGTGTGTCTTGTTCAGTGGTGGTCGTCTTTCAGCCTTTCTTACCTTGGCCATGTCTCTGAGTATTGCACACCTTGTGCTTTTGGGCACTCCAGTGATGTTGCAGCTCTGAAATATGGCCAAACTGGTGGCAAGTGGCATCGTGGCAGCTGCACGCTTGACTTTTCTCAGTTCATGGGCAGTTATTTTGCGCCTTGGTTTTTCCACACGCTTCTTGCGACCCTGTTGACTATTTTGAATGAAACGCTTGATTGTTCGATGATCACGCTTCAGAAGCTTTGCAATTTTAAGAGTGCTGCATCCCTCTGCAAGATATCTCACTATTTTTGACTTTTCTGAGCCTGTCAAGTCCTTCTTTTGACCCATTTTGCCAAAGGAAAGGAAGTTGCCTAATAATTATACACACCTGATATAGGGTGTTGATGTCATTAGACCACACCCCTTCTCTTTACAGAGATGCACATCACCTAATATGCTTAATTGGTAGTAGGCTTTCGAGCCTATACAGCTTGGAGTAAGACAACATGCTTAAAGAGGATGATGTGGTCAAAATACTCATTTGCCTAATAATTCTGCACTCCCTGTACTTGTACCTATAGCCCTATAACATGCAAAAAAAAAAGCAAAAAAGCATGTAAACATGGGGTATTTTTAAACTCAGGACAAAATTTTGAATCTATTTAGCAGTTTTTTTAATTCACTTTTGTAGATGAGTAAAAGATTTTTCAAGTAAAAGTAAAAAAACATGTATTTTTTTCAATTTTTCATCATATTTTTTTTTTTTTTAAATTAAAATACATGAGATTATATAAATAATGGTATGTAAAGAAAGCCCCTTTTGTCCTGAAAAAAACAATATATAATTTGTATGGGAACAGTAAATGAGAGAGCAGAAAATTCCAGCCAAACACAAACACCACAAAAGTGTAAAAATATGCCTGGTCGCAAATGTACAACATCGCAAAAACAGTCCAGTCCTTAAGGGGTTAAGGCATGTCTTTAATAACTCTTACTGACAGGTAGTACAAACAGTTAAATAACCGAACAGACAGTATTGGTAATAATATGAATTCGTGTGCACGAAATGTGTATATTATATTGAAAGGGAATGGTAGTTATAACCGAACGGGGGATCTGCTTAGGTTAATTAAAAATGTGCGATTGTATAAAATAGCTTGAATTAGGAAAGTTAGCGAGGGGTGAATGGTTTACACGAATCGCTTGAAATGCTCGAACGGGTAAGTAATAGGTACATGCTTTGTGCGTATGATCAAGTGAAAAACTGAAATGAAAAGATTAGTTTAACTTAATGTTCGAATGTGCGTAGTTCGGCGGTTTGGATTGTGCGAAAGCCCCCATGAAGCGTAAGTATAGCGCGCGTTCGTCTAGTTTAGTGAAAATGCACGAATAGGTAAGTATACGAAAATAGATAATGAGAGAGTTTAGGGAGCCTACCCCTACATTTTTAGGCCTGAACGGAGGGAAATAGCCGAATGCTATTTCCCTCACAAGCTTACGTGAGCGTGCCGGTCTCGTGACCGGAAGCAAAGTACCGCGGCCGGGACGAAGGCTGGTAACAGGGCTGCAGGATGGCTGGTGACAGGGCTGCAGGACGGATGGCCAGACGGACAGAGGATTCCCCTGGACAACTTTTGCTGCTGAGAGACTGGAGCTGTTTGGCGGGAAGCTCGGACCGGAAGTGCTGGTTGCTATGAAGACAATCAGCTGAACGGCAGAGGTGAGTAGGGGCTGGGAGTTTAAGTAGGGGACTTACTCCTCCCACAAATTCAGGCCTAATGGCCTTAATACATATATAATATATATACATAGTATATATATGTAACGTCATTCTAAGTGTATTTTAATATTAATATATATATATATACTAATATTAGTATTAAAATACACTATGTATGACGTTACATATATATTATACATTTAATTTATTTTAAAACATAACTAGTTTTTATATTTTTTACACTTTCCACCAGCAGGGGGACTGTCTGACATTTCAGACAGTCCCCCTGCTGGCAGATCCACAGCCAGCTATAGGGGGCGATGTGATCGCCTCATTCGCCGGGGGAGGGCTGCCTGGGCTGTCATGCAGCCCTCCTGAAGAGGATCGTAGCGGAGGTAAGTAAATCTTACCTCCCCTGGGCTTAAGCCGTTACGGCGTTCTATGCCGCTGCAACGGCTTTAAAGCCCTTTAAAGCCGCGATGGCATAGAACGCCGTAACGGTGTTAAGTGGTTTAGGGGTTAACCCCTTAAGACTGCGGCCAAATGTACAAGTTGTGATCAAAACAAAACGTAAACAAAACCTGGCATTTGCGCTGTATGTCTGTCCAACCGTAATTCACCTCATTCATTTTAAATGCACCCACACTTACTATATATCATATTATTCAGGGGAAACAGGGCTTTCATTTAACATCAAATATTTAGGTGTGGAACATAATTTAAAATGAACACAAATATAAAAAAATGGGAGAAAATAAGAATTTGTAAAAAATATTTTAGTTCTACGTGACATTTTAACTATGAATGTCATAATACTGTTTGCTTTTACTGCAGTAACATACACATATTTGTATTCAGCTATGTCTCATCTGTAAAACAGTACCCCCTATGTACAGGTTTTATGGTGTTTTGGAAAGTTACAGAGTCAAATATAGCGTGTTACATATTTCATTTTTTTCACATTGAAATTCGCCAGATTGGTTAAGTTGCCTTTGAAACCATATGGTAGCCAAGGAATAAAAATTACCCCCATGATGGCATACCATTTGCAAAAGTAGACAACCCAAGGTATTGCAAATGGAGTATGTCCAGTCTTTTTTAGTAGCCATTTGGTCACAGACACTGGCCAAAGTTAGTGTTAATATTTGAAAATGCAAAAAACGAATTTGAACGCAAATTTTGGCCAGTGTTTGTGACTAAGTGGCTACTAAAATAGACTGAACATACCCCATTTGCAATACCCTGGGTTGTCTACTATTGCAAATGGTATGCCATCATGGGGGTAATTTTCATTCCTGGGCTACCGTACGGTCTCAAAGGCAACCTGGCGAATTTTAATGTGAATAAATGGAAACGCAAGCCTTATATTTGACTCTGTTACTTTTGAAAACACCATGAAACCTGTGCATGAGGGGTACTGTTATACTCGGGAGACTTCGCTGAACACAAATATTAGTGTTTCAAAACAGTAAAACGTATCACAACAATTATATCGTCAGTGTAAGTGCCATTTGTGTGTGAAAAATGCAAAAAATGTCACTGTCACTGACAATATCGTCGTTGTAATAAATTTTACTGTTTTGAAACACTAATATTTGTATTCAGCGAAGTCTTCTGAGTAAAACAGTACCCCCCATGTACAGGTTTTATGGTGTAATGAAAATTATATATATATATATATATATACATATATATATATATATATATATATATAATCAATATCATTGTACATGTAGTTTGATATTAATGTATATATATATATATAATTATGTATATATTAATATTAAAATACACGTAGACAGTGTATGTGTATTTATGTGCATGTGTGTATATGTGTATATATATAAAAAACTAAGAAAACAAAGAAAATCTTGCACTCCACCTTTTTAAATTGTTTGATGTCCTGACGAAAGCTTGAGGGTATCAGGCTGAAACGTTGACTCTTTGGATGTTTTAGTGAAGGTAATAAAAGTTAATTTTTACAAGTCCCTGGAGTGCTATCTTTGGAACTTTTTTTTTTTAATATATATATATATATATATATATATATATATATATATATATATATATATATATATATATATATATATATATATATTCTTAGATCATATATATAATAAGTATATATGATCTAAGTATATATTAATTAATTTTACACAGTTTTAAACTTTTTAATTTTTTATTTCAGGCAGCAGGGGGAGTACCTGTCATTACAGGCACTCCCCCTGCTGGCATTGCTATGGATGGCTATGCCGTCCATGTGATCGCGAGGTCCATGGCCCAGGGGCGCCGAAGAGGACGGAGGGGGACTCCCTGGCTCCCAGGTAAGTACAAAAGATCGCAGGGCGTTCTATGCCGCCCTGCGGCGTTTAGAGCCATCTAAATAAGGTCGGCATAGAATGCCCTGCGGTCTTAAGGGGTTAAAGGTGTGTAGGAGACGCATCCAATGTGTGGGGATGTGAGGATATGACATCGTCACATAGTGCCCATAATCTGTGCTATTCAAAAGTGTTGCAGATATATTGATTAGTTTGAATTGAATATAATAAAGGTTATATTATAGATTATATTTTTGTTTATTTGGACTGTATCCTGTATAAGGTTACTCACTCTTCAACATTCTTTTATGCTGTTAATCCAAAAAAAGCCCCCCAAATCCCCAAAACAAATGTAGCCATTTCCAATTATGCCACAAATAACAAATATATAAAAAATCCTTTTTGACTTTATAATGGCAATCAGATTTCTCCTCGGATTAACAACCTGTTCACATACATTTCAATTATATCCTTCAATATTCTGGTTTTTTTTTTTTTTCTTTTGTAATGACAACAAAACTATTCAACTTTTCAATACACTGTGTGAAACGAACAAAGGACAGAACTACAAGGAATCCGAATTTGAGATCATTAAAGATTTATTTCCAAATTGGACAGTAAGAAGAAATAATGTATATATTTAATAGATAATTTATATCACGTGGCCGCTTCTAATCTCTTCAAATGGTTAAATACCCTTTCAACCTGTAAAAAGAGGTTTTACAGAAAACATTTTCACATACAGCATAATAGTCAATTTCATCCAGCTTTCCTAAACTGATTTTGCGTTAATTATTGTAATTAATAATGGTTCTGCATTTTCTAGAGTACTAACGTAAGATACCATGTTTGCAGAATATATTGTATGTAGTACTGTGGATTGTATTAAAACATTGAAATGGTGAGGTGACCAAACACAAATTATTAAAGAACAATTATTTTACTCACCTTAACCAGGGATTGGGGCAATTCTGTGGTGCTAATCTGCATAATATTCCCCAGCAGGGGCAGAGGCGTGGGTCCTGGGGGCAGGTTTTCCAGCTTTTTCCCTCCTTTCCATGTTATTAGGTACAGCAGGAGGGTGACAAAGGAGACCAGAAGAAATGTAGCTGCGAGTCCCAGGGACATGATGACAATAACAGGAGAATGTTTCCCCGTCAAATGGCTTTCTGAGTCCAAACAACCTACGTACCTATATGGGCAGCATTCCAGCGTCAACTAATGGCAGTGAAAAAGGTTTGCCAGGTGCATCTGAGTTCATTGCTGGGGCGTGTAAATGGTTACATGAAGTTCTGCAATACAATCCTTATCTCAGAACATGCTTAGTAATACTCAGACACAAATGATAATATCGTGTTCTGGGGTAGGAGTTACAAGTTTAGAAAGAACAGATACAAAACCAAGTACTAACATGATAACTTTGATTGAAGAAGTAAATTGTAATTACAAGCATTTAGCGTTATTTATAGACCAGACTTATGAAAAGAAAAATCGATCCCAGGTAAATAAAAAACATGTTGCAGTTTTCTTTACTAAATACAGAATTTCAGTGATTTTAAAACAATTGAAAAAATGTAGGTAAAAATAGAGGACAAAAAATTAATGCAAAGTAAAATCTTTAATTCACTAGTCACAGCTTGGCCACGGCAGCCTAAACTTTGCAATTCGGTTTTTAATGCACTAAATACAATATGGTTTTAAATGAATAAACTTCTCAGGGTTATTCACAAACCAGGGACTGTGGAGAAAGGGAAATTAAAATATTTATAAAAAGAGAATAGTCTGTCCTAGTAGAGTAGGTAAGGAATCTCCTGAAACTCAACTTTTATTACGTAAAAAAAAGAAAAACAAGATTTTACTAAATACAAACTAAATAAATAAGTTTTTTTGTTTTTTGTTTTTTTTTACTTCTTGGCATTTTATGCCTTTGAACGCTTAGGCTATACTACGCTATTTTCATCTCAACACGCTTTTGTTTCGAGTGATTTATAGCGACTATGTGTTTTTTCTAACACTTTTTTTTTTAATATTGCAGCAATGTCCCGGATTTGGACTATCGTCAATATTCACGTGCTCTTTTCCCAGGACTTTCATGGTGATACTCTGGACACATTATGTTGGAGTCTCACTTGGTTAACATTGTTGCTGATTAACAATCAACTACGGCTCGTAGAGGCGATTCCATTACACAAACTACTCCTGGTACATCTACATAGATATCAAAATACTGGTTGACTATTCATATTGAGCTATTTATATTCACATATTTGATCCCTTTTTCACTCAGTTCGGTTTATTTAATTCAATCTTGTTGTAGCAGAGCCCCATGTACCCTGACTGGGTACCTCCGCCAAAGGACCGCTTCCTAGCTGGAACAAGGGACAAACCACGATCATGGAAGTCCAGCGGTGTTCGGGAGTTTCAGTATCTGAAAATAGTTCCATGAACTCGACGACCAAACACCACTGCTTGCGTTCATGTGAAAAAGATGGCCGCCACCTTGTGGCCGTCCATAGGAATTGCGGCCACCCAGACGAACACTTAGAACACTGAGGTGGAAATTATTACAAAGTAGCAAGTAGGCTTAACAAGGGTGGTCTGCGGTTCATGCAGCTGTTGGGTTCCCAAACCATATAGTCCAAATTCACGAACGGAGACTTTTATATCACATTTTACAAGGTCCATGGTCTGTGGGCAGGAAGCTGGCAAGCAGGCTCCTCCAGGAACTCTTGGCAAACTCACTTGAAAAGGGGATTTTGTCACACTTGTTTTTCTATGTTTTACATAATAAAAGTTAAGTTTTAAGAGATATCTTACCTACTCTACTATGACTTTAAGAGACTTCACGTAATGAAACTACCTAACGATCTTTACATCCAACAGGAAGGTCTTACTTAATGTGCCTTACTTACTAGTTAATTATTTATTGTTGTTATTTATTATTGATAAATCTTATTGATATTTCATCCTTAGCTCTTTTGTGAGTGCTCTACAACCAACGCAGGGGGACATATGGCCCAGACAGAATAACGTAACACAGATCCAGAGGATTTATTTGGAACTTTTCACAGATTTTATAAGCTGAATGGAGACAAAAGCAAATCAGCTGCAAGTCTCCATATCATATCAGTCATTGCAAGTGACGGAGATAACATCCAGTATGAGCCTCACGCCCGACCATGATAAAGGTATAGGTTGGATAAAGGAGGAATGATAAACTTCTAATGTAACATAGCGAGTACAGAGTCAGATAGAATGTGTTTATTGCAATTACATACCCCCCCAACATCAGTGTTCTGAGAAATAGGACACTGATGGCTGATGTAAAAGGAGGTGAGCCAGTGTCACTGCCCATGCCAGGCTGCCTGCCAATCAAATAGGCCAGCACACTGAGGGTGGACCATACAGGGAGCACTATTTCAACATTAGTGACCATGTGCTCTGAGCACAGTGCTCTCTCATTGAATGATGCACTTGGACTACACTTGTCAAGATAGTGACCCCTTCTCACAGAGTGTAACCCAGAGAAGAACGTATACCTTAGAGTGGCCGGACTAAGTAGTCAAATGGATAGCCAGAGATCAAGGAAGTACAGAAGATGGATAAATGATAAGACCTAGCCAAAGTATGGGAAACCAGAGAGCAGAGTAGTCAAAAGGGAAAGCCAAAAGTCAATAACAAGGGAATCAACACTAAAGGAGAGTATAAGCACTAGAGGTACTAACAAGAACCGCCTCTCAAGTGACAGGGACGCCCTTTTATAGTGTGGGGTATATTGCTTTAAAACCACACCCCCAGAAGGTCTGGGGGCGTGGTCGCGTATGACGCGTGTGACGTACGTCGGCATATACTTGTAAAAATATGTGCGATGTGAGCGGCCGGCGTCAGAAGGGCTGTGCCGCTCACTGGAAGAGGATGCTGTGTGGCGCGGGACCGAGGAGGAAAGGTAAGGCATCGTCACAGTACCCCCCCCTCTAGAACCGCCCACTGTGAGGGCAGAATGCCTCCTTTCAAATAAATGAACCAGGCGGGGGGCATTCCACGGGACCATAACCCTTCCAATCCAAGAGATATTGAAGCCCCCATCTAGAAATATGGGAATTCAAAATGGACTTTACCTCATATTCGTTTTGCTCTACAACAACAGGAGGAAGAGGTTTCGAGGGACTTCGAGTAAAACGATTACATATTAAGGGCTTGAGAAGAGACACATGAAATGAGTTAGGAATCTTCATGGTAGATGGCAAATGCAGTCTATAACATACAGGGTTGATGCGTTGAATGATCCGCAAAGGTCCTATAAAACGTGGTGCAAACTTCATGGACGGGACTTTAAGTTTTATGTTACGAGTACTGAATGTGGGGGCAGCCCTTCGGTGCCTATCCGCATTGATTTTTTGAATCTTGACCCTTTGAATCAAGATCTGTTTAACTCCTAACCAAGTTTCCTTCATATTCCGGACAGTGCTGTCCACACTTGGCATTCCAGTAGAAGAAAAGGAACTCAGAGGGGTAGAATGGTTAAAACCGTAATTGATAAAAAAGGGACTGTGTTGAGTAGATTCATACACCTGATTGTTGTGGGCAAATTCTGCCCATGGCAGCAACTCAACCCAATCATCTTGATGTTCCGAAGTAAAACAGTGGATATACTGTTCTAGACATTGATTTATTCTTTCCGTAACCCCATTTGATTGGGGATGGTAGGAAGAAGAAAGACTAAGGTTGATACCCAATTGTTTACAAAATGCTCTCCAGAACCGTGAAACAAATTGCGGACCCCTGTCGGAAACAATATCTTGGGGTATTCCATGTAACCGGACAACTTCCCTTAAGAAGCCATAAACATAGAAGCCAGTTCGGAAGGAGAAGGTAATTTGACAAGTGGGACCAGATGGGACATTTGAGAGAATCTGTCTATAACAGTCAATATAACGCTGTGATTCTTAGAATGAGGAAGGTCCACTACAAAATCCAGAGCAATACTTGACCAGGGTGTATTTGGAATCGGCAATGGCATGAGAAGACCAAAAGGACGGCCTTTGGGAGATTTAGTCGAGGAACAGATACTACATGCAAGAACAAATTCACGAACATCTTTCTTGTATGAAGGCCACCAGAACTGTTTCTCAAGCAACGATTCAGTTTTATGTATTCCTGAGTGCCCTGACAATTTGGAATCATGCACTAGGGAGAAGACTCTATTGCGATAGGTTAAGGGCACGTACAATTTTCCCCGGGGAACAGTCAATGAAGAACGATACTGGAATTTAGAAAGTTCTTCCATCAATCCCGAAGAGATTTTATCATGTACAGTGGCTATTATGTGGTCAGTAGGGATTATAGAAGACAACACGTCTTCG
This sequence comes from Pelobates cultripes, assembly GCA_933207985.1. Taxonomy (NCBI): domain Eukaryota; kingdom Metazoa; phylum Chordata; class Amphibia; order Anura; family Pelobatidae; genus Pelobates; species Pelobates cultripes. Next base: position 8,966,413 of record OW240920.1, on the reverse strand, counting down.
GGAGGTGATAAATGTTCATATTGGCGGGATAGGGCATCAGCTTTCGTATTTTTAACTCTTTTAACCTCTCAAAAGCTCTTTTAGCCTCTAGACCCCATTCCATATGATTCCTTCCCTTTTTAGTCATGGCAGTAATTGGGGCGGTTATAGAGGAGAACCCCTTAATAAATTTCCGGTAATAATTAGCAAACCCCAGGAAGCGTTGGATGGCTTTAAGTCCAACGGTCCAACGGGCAAGGGCCATTGCTGAATAGCTTCTAGCTTTTTTGGTTCCATTTGAAAACCGGTTCCTGATATGATGTAACCTAGGAAATGCACTTCATCTTTATGAAACAAGCATTTCTCTTGCTTACAATAGAGTCCATTTTTTATAATTTAGAAAGAACTAACCTGACGTGTTTATAGTGTTCTTCCATGTTTTTAGAGTAGATCAATATATCGTCCAGATAGACTATTACAAACATCTGTAAATAATCTCTTAAAACATCATTAATGAAGTCTTGGAAGACTGCAGGGGCCTTACATAACCCGAAGGGCATAACCCGGTACTCGTAGCGACCATAGCGAGTATTAAATGCGGTCTTCCATTCATGCCCTTTCTTAATCCTGATTCATTTATATGCTCCCCGCAAGTCCAATTTAGAAAAGATAGTTGCTCCTTTCAACCTGTCGAAGAGTTCAGTAACTAATAGAATCGAATAAGCGTTCTGTATAGTTATCTTATTTAATCCTCTATAATCAATGCAGGGTCTTAAATCTACCTCCTTTTTGGAAACAAAGAAAAAAATGGCGCCCGCTGGAGATGATGATTTAGTAATAAACCCTTTTCTTAAATTTTCTTTAATGTATTCTTCTAATACTTTATTCTCAGCTATAGAAAGGGGATACACAGTGCCTCTAGGGGGCATAGTGCTGGGTAACAGGTCGGTGGCACAGTCGTATGCACGGTGAGGTGGTAATTTTTCTGCTTCTCATGGTTCAAAGATAGCTTTATCAGATAGCTTTATCAGAATATTGTTTGGGTATCTGAGTGGTTAAGGGTTCCATAGTAGGTATATTAATCAGACCTACTGGTTTACTTGGGGTAATGCACCTTCTGAAACAAGAATCTCCCCATTTTAGAATTTCTTTTCTTTCCCAGTCAATTAAAGGATTATGCTGGGATAGCCAAGGAAAACCAAGGATAACAGGAAAAATGGGAGAAGTTATTTGTTGCATGGTTATAACCTCCTTATGAAGGAAACCTACGGACAATACCAGAGGAGTAGTTTCTTGAGTGATCAGAGGTACCGACAGTGGTCTACCATCTATGGCCTCAATGGCCAAGGGTGCAGATCTAGTTTGGAATGGGAGAGCATGTTTTTTACCGAATTCGTGATCCACAAAATCTATTAAAGCAGTGGTAGATACCCTTTTTCTTTCCCATTCAATAGTTATTGGTAGAAGAAGCCTAAGATCTCTCTTATCATTGAAGGAGGACATACACATAACACCCAAGGCCCCTTTAGGGCTTAGGTGCGGGAGTTTTCCGGTCGGTTAGGACATGTAAAGCGGGAATGTCCTTTCTTACCGCAATACAAGCATAACCCCTCCCTTCTACGGTTTTGTCTCTCTGTCTCAGACAATCGTGTAACTCCTAATTGCATTGGCTCGGGAGGAGTAACCGTTGTTGTCTCAGAAGAAGGATAAGTCAAGGCTAGACGTTCCGGCATAATGCTAGAAAAGCATCAGGGGAGATGTAGTCCACAACATCTCTCTAAGCCAGGTTGCCTAAACCTGGCTTAGAGAATTCCTTTAAACACAGGTAGATGTAGTGCCACACATAGTAGCTATGAAATGTAACTAAACCAAGAAAAGAATGAATACAACAATTTGAGTGTATTTTGTCTTGTTTTATATTTTTATATTAATTACCTTTAAATGAAAGTACTTTTTTTATTGGACCAACCTTTGCTGCTATTCTGCTTGAACTACTGTATCCGTGGTGGGGATTGTACCACCCAAGCCCGAGGAATAGAGCAGTCCACATCTGCTCCATCAAATGTGAGTAAATTTCTTACCACTTTAATTACATTCTGTGCTTTACGGTACAAATATTTTGGTTTTTCTTTTTTCTCATATATTTCTGGAGGGAAAAGACCATGATCTATAATTACAAGTGGGCACTACACTATAATAACCTAAGCCCATATCCACAGAGCTGCTTATGTTTCCACCATTTGAGTGACTGCACCCACCAGGAACCACACTATAGCCATAGGCAGGGATTTTTAAGCCCAGGCATTCACGTTGGAGCTACAATTTTAGCTCCTGGAAATTGTGAGTGTATTTCTTTTGTTTTATTCTATTTATTTGGACAGTGACATACTACACTATATATTTTCCCTTTTTTCTTTTTGTCCCTGCTTTTATACATATATTTTTATGGACACATTAGGTGCTGCACCTCTCCTTGTACTTTCATCTGTTTGTGGACGGGACGAGAGACCCCGGCTCTGGTGATTTAGCTGCCGTTTGGACTATTCAAGTTAAAGCTTAGCATTGAATACCCTTTAGCTTTTTCGACAGCAATGAACAAGCATGTTTGTTTTCATTTGTGTTTTGGAATTCGCTCATGACACCAAAAAAAGAGAGAGCTTGTGGTTAAAAAATTATAATTAAAGGAACAGTCACTAAATATCAATTTTATACACAGATCAAGTGAAAAATGAAAGTGCAGTAAAAAAATAATAAAGAAATTAAAAATATGGATATATTTATATAACTATATATATATATTACATTTTTTATAAATATATAATATATAAATAAGCAAAGCTTTTTTTATTTTACTGCTCCTCCTCTTTTTCCGACTAGTGGTTACTTTTTCTCAATTGATCTGTTAACCAAAAGGCAGCATAATGCACCTATGGGTGTATTGTAAATATATACATAGTATTTATATTATACATATATTACGCAGGACATTGATAGGCCCAATTTCGCGCCTTCTTGGTTCATCTGATTAATTTTATTGAATACTTTTCGTTACCTAAATTCGAACTAGCCAAATCTTCATGTGACCAAAATTCAGCCAGTCTAAAAAAAAAAAAATTCGACAAAGTAGTTCAATTGAAAAATTTTTTTTGCTGAAGATAAGTTTAATATTTGTACAGCTGTATGAGTGGAATGCACCCTAAAGTCATTTTACAATAATAATTAGTGTTATTAATTAAACCAAAGATTTTAAAATGTTTACAAAGGCAACAAAACACATTTGAATGTGGGGAGGTGTTAGATTTCTGATGTGATGTGATGTCCACATTAAAATATTCACATGACAGCTGGTGCTCACTGTGAACCATGGGCTAATGACTGAAATAATAAGACAAGAATTAAAGGAATAACATACTCAACTTGTCAAAAGAGCAAAAAAGAAAATGAAGAGGTCATTCAATATTTTAAGTAGAATATTTTCAATATGGTGTGTTTCTTATCAAGTTATCATAATATTGATGATTAATTAGCCCATCTAGGGATGTGAGCGAGGCACAGCATACATTTGGTATAGGCAAGGTCTTGAAGCGTTGCTTCCTGGCTCTGGATTTATTTCAATGTCCTTTTTGTTCACTGTTGGCTTTAAGGTGAACTTCTGCAAGATGGTGGTGAGGAATAGAAAGATCTCCATACGTGCCAAACCCTCCCCTGCACACACACGTTTACCTGGAGGGTGAATTATGGAAAGATATGCACTGAATGTAGCTTCAACAAAATGTTACAACAAAATGTAGAAAGATTGCTATGTCATTTGGCTAACTTGTTAAAATATAAATAAATCATAGCAAATGTTTTAATTACAATCTTTCAATTTTAAATATTCTAAAAAAAATCAAATCTTTTCAAGCTTCTGACAGCCCTGAAAAAAACATACAAACTAACACAAAAAAACAAACACACACATAAACATGCATGCAGAAACAAGTTTACTAACACGTTAGTCCACATAGTAGAATTCCCTATAAAAATCTCAATAAGACTCAATAAACCTCAACTTTGATGTATTTACCTGCAGAAAATGGTATGAACGCTTCATTCTTTTTAAAGCAGCTGTTTTCATCCAGAAAATGACCAGGGTCGAATGAAGTGGGGTTTTTGAAGTACTTGGGGTCCTTCAGGACAGAAGTCAGTATAGGGAAAATCATAGTACCCTGTAATTCAAATATAAAGATATATCTATAAACACAAATAAAAAATAATAGAAAAAGGCTGCGCACACAAGTAAAAATGAAGTCCAATGTAAAGGAAAAGAAAAGTCCCAATGTTTATCCTTACAAATGGTCTTTGCTAATGGCGTTCTTCTCTTAATGTAGCGGTTCCACTTATATGAAAGAGAAAAAAGGAGAGAGAAGGGCGACCAATAGTGTAGTATATAAAATTCTGGTGTGGACGTAAAAAATAATAATAGTATAGAACTCACATTTACCAGAGCTATTGTCCTAGCTCTGGGGTAAGACGCATGCAGCGGTTTAATCCCCGCTTATGGGATTTGGATGGGTTCCTCTCTGTCTTACCCCAGAGCTAGGACAATAGCTCTGGTAAATGTGAGTTCTATACTATTATTATTTTTTACGTCCACACCAGAATTTTATATACTACACTATTGGTCGCCCTTCTCTCTCCTTTTTTCTCTTTCATATAAGTGGAACCGCTACATTAAGAGAAGAACGCCATTAGCAAAGACCATTTGTAAGGATAAACATTGGGACTTTTCTTTTCCTTTACATTGGACTTCATTTTTACTTGTGTGCACAGCCTTTTTCTATTATTTTTTATTTATCCAGTTTTAAAGGGTCTGAGGGATCCCCTTTTAAAGGCTGCTGCCTATAAGTTATCTAGCGCTGTCTCATTTCTATTTTTTATATCTATAAACACATAGTAGTCATATAAAAAACAAGGGCGAGATTTATATTTTCCAACTTTTAACTAAATCAAATCAGTGTCCTAAAAATATGATGGTCAACATTCCCTGTACATTCCTTGAGCAGTGATGGGGAATCTATGGCACACTTGCCATCACTGCTGTTTAGATGTCAAAAAAGTTATTCATTTTTCTACACAAGACAGGCATAGAGCACGTGACATGTTACAGCCATGACTGACATCAAACACCATATTAAAAGGGGAGAAAGCACTGACCAGGTAGCGATAAACCATAAATAGACCGTATTTATTGCAATGGTACACGAGAGAGCAGGGCAGGTAGCTCTGGTAGTAAAAGAATGTGGGTTAACATGGAATAGTCTACTGGGACAAGAGATTTATTGATATGAATGGTATGTTGGAAAGAGGAGTGAGTTAGAAGCAGAAAGTGATACAATACAATAGTAAGTATTTAACCCATCTTGGATATTTCCACATTGTGTAGTGTAACAATGCAGCGTTAAAATGAAAAATAATTTGGTTTGTACATTGAAAGTGTTGGCTGTTGTGTAAAATAGATGGTAAAATGGTTACTCCTTGGTTGGTCTAGATTGTGTCTACAAAATATGGAAATGTCCAAGGAGGGTGAAAGCGTTCAAATAGTAGACGATAATGTATAAAGTTATACAGAGGGTGTAAAACAGATCTATAAAAGCTTTATAAAAGTCGGAAATATTAGGAAACGGCAAAAAATAGAAAGCATTTATACAAATCTTAATAGGTCTTAATTTTAGGATCCGCATGTATGAACAGCACAGTTACAATACACACAGTAAAAAGTATACCAATACTAAGTATAAGAAATGCGGTTTAACACTTTTTGCAATGTTTTTAAAGGGTTTTTAAATCACTTATTATATATGTTTGCCTTATGTGTGTGGGAGAGTTTGTGTCTGTATATCTGTCTGTCTATCTATCTATCTATCATCTATCTATCTGTCTATCTATCTATCTTTCTGTCTTCCTTTCTGTCTGTTTAAATATCTAGATATCGACCCATCTCATTTACATATGGCTACAATATTTTACAATTGTTTTATTAATATCACTTCTATATCCTTGTAATATTATAAAGCACTGAAGAATAAGTTGGCGCTATATAAATGGCAATAATAATAATAATTACTCTAAAATACTTTCTATATATTACGTAAAGTCAGTGACCTTAGGAATGTCATATCCTCTGAAGGTCGTGTCTTTACTGGTTGCATGCGGTACTCCCAGAGGCACAATATCGCCAAATCTTTGGATTTCGTGGATCACAGCCTCTGTGTACGGCATCTCACTACGGTCCTCTACTGATGGACAGCGATCATGGCCAATCACACGGTCTATCTCTTTGTGGATGCTTTCTGAATGAAATAGACCAAAGACAATGTAATCACAGAAATATAAAACATACCCATAGGAAAGAACAACAACAAAAAAAGACTGCAACTTGATTTATTATTTGGATTAAAGTATACTCTTCTTTAAATCACAACTGCTACCCTGGTCCTTCCTAATGACACTGACCAGGGTTAGTGATGATAAGCTGCTCGATTTAAAAATAATGGATATAATTTAATGGTAAAAGAACTCTATATTCTATATTCTAAAATTAATCCAGAAATGTCAAGCTGCTGGATGTGTTAATAATTATAAAATAAGCAGTTATTTGCATCATGTATATTGTACTATTTTATCAGAATCGCCATGTATATGGCAAGTTTCTTAAAACTCCCACTTCTTCAGTTGTATTTTCCTTACTGTTTGCTTGTGTTTTGATCTTTTCATCTCTGTATAATTCATAAAAGTCTTTAAAATTATATCTATCTACCATGCTGTGAACAGGAAGCCTCGGTCCAATCAGCAAGACATTTTCATTTCCATTTCTGTAAAATGTTTGCTCAGTCAGAAATATTGAAAGAAAGAAGACATGGGCCACACTATGGCTTAGCAGCTAGTTAAGATAAATATAATCTAAACACACTAATAGTGTTCACTCTGAGCACTATCTGTACCCTTTTATAAAGGGTAACATATAAGAGTAATAATACCTTGTATCTCTGGATATTTAAGAAGTATCAGGAAGCCATATCTTAGTGTTAAGCTTGAGGTCTCAGTGCCGGCCAAGAATAAATCCATTATGGTAGACAATAAATTCTCATCATGGAATTCAGTATTGCGATTATTTTTCTCCTAGAACAGAATGTAAAGTTATGATAAAGCTTCTTTTCCAATCATTTTCATAGATACTAATTGTAGAATCTAGATGATTTTAGAACTGAAAATTCTTATATTACAGTGTCCTACCTGGTCCATCTTTATCAGAAAGCAGTCTATGAAATCCCGTGGGCAGTTTGTGTCCAGTGTCTCTCGGTGAGATTGTGCCAGATCTTTAAAAAACCCTCTGAGTTTATTCAGAATTGTGAAAATGTTCTGATGAGGTCCAGGGATCCATCTCCCCACATGTGGAAAAATGTTGAGCAGCTATAATAGAAAACAGATGGTTAATAATAAACAAAGATGGATCTCCTCTAAGGAAAACAAATCAATAACTGCAGTGTGCTTTTTGGGTATATTTGTCAAGATTAATTCAATAATATTTTCATAATATGCACCGATAGTCACATATGTTATCAGCCAAAACTCACCTGACCAGAAGGAGAATTTACCAGTCTAGCGATATCTCTAACATATGCCAAAAGTTTCTGAAATTTCTTGTCTTCGTAGTCATATCTTTCTCCAAATACAATAGATACAATCACATTGGACACTGCTTGTCCCAGGAGAGTTATGGGATCTAAAGGAGTCTCTGTTATTAGAATTATAGGAAATGTTAAAAGATATACTTGGAATACAAGTACATAAAATGTATCATCTTTAAAAAAAAAAACAATATCTCAGAACACTCCATGCAAGAACAAGTTAAATACTCAAAAATTGTGTTCGTCAAAGAATAATATAATTTTACTGCAAATTGAACACATTTCCAAGAGATTAAATAGACTGAGCAGTGCCTACTTTATTAAAGGAAATAAGTATATAATGATTGTAAAAGTGTGAATGGAATGTTTGGAAAATAAATGCTCACCCACCAACAATGATCAAATACTATTAATTCCCTGGGATAAAAATAAGGCTATAACATATATACTGTTATATACTATATGCTATGCACCACACATCACCAAATCCTCCATTATGCAGATATTTTTATGTGATGTTTAAAGTTCAACAAATTCTACAACATTCCACAGTAAAATATATAGTAGTTGATTGTGAGTAACATCATGTGAGACTTGTCATAGAGTAATCCATTAAAGTAATGTCATATCCTCCTCTCCACATACTTGCTCTCGTTATTGCTGATTATCATATAAATGTCCAGTACTATTTATTTTTTTGTAAATCGCTAGTTTTTTTTTTGTCTCACAAGTGTCAAAACGGAAAAGGTATAACGGCAAACACAAAAGAAACTAATTTATAGGTGTATATTGAGGTGTGAGGTGCGCCTGGAGAATGCAAGGCATAACAACAGAGATTCCCCTTACTAACTTGTCGATTGTAAAATTGTTGCCCATCAAAGAGGTTGGTGTCTGCTGTTATTTCTAGGGCTGTGCTGTTCCTATGCAACTCCCTTCCCTGCTCTGTTAGACTCTCACACTGTCTTAGTTCCTTCAAAAGATGTGCGATTCGTTTCATTCCGAATGTACATTCGTACGAAATTCATGCCATTCGGACATTCGGATAGTTACGAATTTACAAAGTGCCGAAGTTCCAAAGTGCCGAAGTTCGGTATTTCGGAAGTGCCGAAGCACCGAAACGCCGAAACTCTGACACTCCGAAGCTCCAAAGTGCCGAAGTGATTCGGATTTCTGAAAAGTGGCAAAACAAGAGAGAAGGCGGGAAAATTACGTGAATGATGAAAGGAATCTTAAAATATTTGTGATTGATGTAAGAGGACAGCCAATTATTATTATTATTGCCATTTATATAGCGACAATAGATTTCGTAGCGCTTTACAATATTGGTGATTTTGTCACTGACACTTGGCACACAGAGTCGTTTAGGTGGGATAGTATATACATTAGGCTGCCAGGGTGTTGGCTTGTATTCATGTGACCACAGACTTTTACAAATTGGATGCTTACAAATGTCTGAAGTGCCGAAGTTCCAAAGCGCCAATGTTCTGATGTGCCGAACCGAACGGAATGCAATTGGTCCGAATTGCTGAAGAAGACACATTTTGTTACTTACCTGAATTTCTGAAGCAAAACAAAATTAATTTTTTGCTAATGCACATCCCTAGTGTATATTAAATACATCATACCCTCACTTCTAGAATGTAAGCTCATTTGAAGCAGGTCCATCAATGCCCTCTGTTCCTGTACATCCATCTTGTTGCAAATAAATATCTGTTGGTCATCTATTGTGCAACCCTTTGTAATTAACTGACACTTTACAAATAATACTAAATAAAACTTATAATAATGATATAATAATAGTAATAATAATAAATTAGTTAGCAAGTATTTGAAGGTATCATCTGAAATTGTGAGTATCCAGTGAGACCAGACTTATGTATAAGTTGTCATTTTTTTCTGTAAACTGAATGTCATGTGTCCTGTGGCTCTGAGTTCCTCTATCCTGGAAGACCAGAGATGGAGAGTAGGAGGAATTTTGCTTAGATTATGTTTCCAATATAGGTTTGCAGCTTCTACTGACCTTTATACTTCCTGAAGGCTTCAGAAAGATACTGAGCTTCCTCTTGGATTCTCTCCTCAACGCTTCTCTTCCCCATTCCAAAATTTCTCAATGTCATGAGAGCGAATCTCCGCATTGCCTTCCACCTTTCCCCATTGCTCATGATCACTCCTACAAACAACCACAAAGAGAAATATACTGGATGCCACCATTTTTAGCAAATAGTTATTACACTAAAAGCTTTGGAGAATATTATTCTAGCCATCAGGAAGAATCAATGCATCTGCATTACTCATAATGACTCCTAAAAAGTTCCAAATACACTTCAAAATGCCACGGACCTTTACCATTCTGCCCTTAAAATTTTCCTGATGGATTTCCCATGAATTTACAGTGGACGTATTTATTTATTTATTCACTAAACTAAGGTTTATTTATACATATTGAGGCTTCCATGTCAGAACAAACATTGTTATTTATAGTAAGATCAGTCAAGATATGTAATTCACTGCCAGGGAAAGCTGGAGTGGTAAAATGTTTTGCCACATTCAATATATGTACATAGGGTTAGACGAATTAACAGCATTAAATTGCTGATGTAAATATTAATAGAGAAACGATGTGCAACCATTTTGTTTAGATTATTTTTTGTAAAGTATTGCGGTGTAGGACTTCAGACCATTAAAATATAATACTTGGATTCTTACCGTAATCTTTGAAGATAAAATCATTAAGGTCTGAGCTACCTCTGTCGCTAAATGCATCACTGTGATCAACGAGAGCCTCTTTCACCGTTTCATATCCAATAATTACGACTACTCGTTTATTAGCCAGATAAATCGTATACACGGGTCCATATTTCTCACTCAGCTTCAGAGAGATAGATAGATAGATCTTTGTGAGGGAATGAAACACAAACAGATACACAAAAACATATATAGACAAAGACTCACACGCACACAAACACACTACACTACAGTCACATACATACATGCTTCCTTTCATGCTACAGCCACAGTTCTTGACAGGTTGTAACACCCCACAGCTCCAGTCTCTCTATCTTTTTTTACCACTCCCATTAGTGATATGTCAAGCAACATGTCAAAGAAAACCAAGACTTGCATTACCCAGCAGTCTTCCCAGATGTTATGAGTTACTGTTACCGTTATGTAAGTTGTTATTTTGAAGAACTGTTTTACGCAATTCCAAAAAGCAAGAGACTCAGTTTCTGTTATGAGAAATTTTGAAATGAGATAGATAGATAGATAGATAGATAGATAGGTGGGTGGATATGGATGGGTGGGTGGGTGGATGGGTAGGTACGTGGGTGGGTGGGTGGGTTTGTGGATGGATGAATGGATAGTTTTATTTTCTAGGTGTACATTAAATAAAGCCTAAATGTTAAATTCACAGATTTAAACTCACACTATTCAATTTAAACGCAGTCTGTGAAATAAAAATTCAGAAAATCATTTTTAAACAGCCTGTAAGAGAAATTAATTGGTGTTGTGATGGACCTCGCAATTTTTATTAGTGAAATAAAACTTACCTGAAGCAGGGACTGAGGCAATTCCTTAGTGCTAATTTGGAGAATATTTCCCAACAGGGGCAGAGCTGTAGGTCCAGGGGGCAGATTTCCCTTCTTGATGTGGCTTCTCCACGAATTTAAATACAACAGAACCGTGATACAGACGATCAGAAGAAATGCTCCTACAAGTCCTAGATCCATATTGACAATAACACGCTTGTGACTTGGTTTGAACTATGTCCTTGGTGTCATTTATATTTGTATTGCAGAACAGCATTGAATTACTTAATATTTCATTTGAACCTTTGAACGCTAGATATGAATGTCTGTTGACTTGGTAAATTGGAGACTAAGGCTGAATATATGTTTAATAATGTGAAAGTTTTAAATTGGAATCCAGTCCCTTTTATTGGCAATTAACATATGGATTATTTTCCTATAAGGTCCTGCTCTTGATGAAGTTCTATCATTAAGGTGGTGTGTAATAAAAGTACTATTGGCCAGGCTCTAAATAGCAATGTGAGATAAACATTGCACCCCCCCCCCCTTATGCCGTCCTTGGGGACTCAGTCCTAAATGCCAGAGGGCGGCATAGAACGTCCCCACCATCCTATTCACTTACCCGGTCGCCAGTGATCCACACGCTGGCAATCATGGTGGGGGGACTCACCTGGCATCCCAGGGAGTCCCCCTGCTTCCATTCCGGCCCTCCTGTGTGTATTTTAATATTAATATAAATATAATTATATATATAAATATCAAAATACACGTACAATGATATTGATTAAAATATGTATATATGTATAATTATAATTATATATATATATATATATTTATATATAATATAAAAAAAATTAATACTTTAAAAAAATTAATATAATTAAGTTCTAACTGTATTTTGATATTAATATACATATATATATTGATATCAAAATACACTTAGAACGAAATAATATATATATATATATATATATACATAAGTATATATGTATATATCACTATATATATATATATAGATATATATATATATATATATATATATATATTTATACCTATATATAAATAAAAATAATTTACATTTTTTTTATATATATATATATAAACATAAAAATATGTTATATATATATATATATACACACATATATATATATATATATATATATATATATATATATTAATTCTTTGTATATGTTTACATAATATTTTTACATACTTAGGTCATTTTATTAATTACAATTTGCGGGCCCTGCCTGACACCCAGGCCGAAAGTCCAGGAATTTAATTTGGTAGCACTATATTTAACCCTATAACTTTCTAAGACACCATAAAACCTGTACATGGGGGGTACTGTTCTACTCGGGAGACTTCGCTGAACACAAAAATAAGTGTATCAAAACAGTAAAATGTACTTACACTTACACTGCAAATGGTATGCCATCATGAGGATAATTTTCATTCCTGAGCTACAATACCGTCTCAAAGGCAACGTAATCAATCTGGCGAATTTCAATATGGAAAAACTGAAAAATGTAACATGCTATATTTGACCCTGTAACTTCCCAAAACTGTTTTACAGGTGAGACATCACTGAATAAAAATGTGTGTATTTCATTGGAGTAAAAGTAAACAGTATTATGACGTTCACAGTTAAAATGTCAAGTAGAACTAAAAAAAAAATCTAATTTTCTCCCATTTATTAAATATTTTTTTCACATTAAATTATATTTAATTGGTAAATATTTAAATAAAAGCCCTGTTTCCCCTGAATAAAATGATATATAATAAGGGTGGGTGCATTTAATATGAAAGAGGTGGATTACGGTTGGACAGACATGTAGTGCAAATGCCAGGTTTTGTTTACGTTTTGTTTTGATCACAGCGTGTACATTTGGCTCCGTCCTTAAGGGGTTATATATGTATGTATTTTGTTTTATTATTTTGTATTATTTTTATTTTTTTTATTATTTTTATTTATATATAGGTATATATATATATATCTATATAGATATAGATATATATAGTGATATATACGTATATACTTATGTATATAGATATTTATATATAATTTCGTTCTACATGCATTTTAATATCAATATGTATATATTAATTTTAAAATACAGTTAGAACGAAATTAGGCATGTATATTTATGTTTTTTCTATTTATTTTTTATTATTTTTTTAATTTTATTTTTTAACGTATCTATATATTTATTTATTTTTTATTATATATAAATATATATATATAATTCTTTCCATGTTATTAGGTACAGCAGGAGGGTGACAAAGGAGACCAGAAGAAATGTAGCTGCGAGTCCCAGGGACATGATGACAATAACAGGAGAATGTTTCCCTGTCAAATGGCTTTCTGAGTCCAAACAACCTACGTACCTATATGGGCAGCATTCCAGCGTCAACTAATGGCAGTGAAAAAGGTTTGCCAGGTGCATCTGAGTTTATTGCTGGGGCGTTTAAATGGTTACATGAAGTTCTGCAATACAATCCTTATCTCAAAACATGCTTAGTAATACTCAGACACAAATGATAATATCGTGTTCTGGGGTAGGAGTTACAAGTTTAGAAAGAACAGATACAAAACCAAGTACTAACATGATAACTTTAATTGAATAAGTAAATTGTAATTACAAGCATTTAGCGTTTTTATAGACCCGACTTATGAAAAGAAAAATCGATCCAGGTAAATAAAAAAACATATTGCAGTTTTATTTACTAAATACAGAATTTCAGTGATTTTAAAACAATTGAAACCATGTAGGTAAAAATAGAGGACAAAAAATAAATGCAAAGTAAAATCTTTAATTCGCTAGTCACAGCTTGGCCACGTAAGCCTAAACTTTGCAATTCGGTTTTTAATGTACGAAATACAATATGGTGTTAAATGAAAAAACGTCTCAGGGTTATTCACAAACCAGGGACTGTGGAGAAAGGGAAATTAAAATATTTATAAAAAGAGAATAGTCTGTCCTAGTAGAGTAGGTAAGGAATCTCCTAAAACGTTACTTTTATTACGTAAAAATAGAAAAACAAGATTATACTAAATACAAACTAAATAAATACATTTGTTTTTTTTACTTGTTGGCTTTTTATGCCTTTGAACACTTAGGCTATGCTCCGCTATTTTCATCTCAACACGTTTTTGTTATGAGTGATTTGTAGCAACTATGTGTTTTTTCTACCACTTTTTTTTTTACCGTGTTTCCCCGAAAATAAACCCTACCCCGAAAATAAGCCCTAGTTGGATTTTCGGGGTGGGCTGCAATATAAGCCCTACCCCGAAAATAAGACCTAGGCATTGTACCTTTGCGGCGAGACTTCCTTCTTCTGCTGTAGGAGGAGCGTCGCGCAACGTGATGACGACATTTTGCAGCGCCGTCAGTCTGCCTTCACGGATCTTCAGCGGAAGGATCCATTTCCGGGCGGTGAGGCTCCCAGTGGTCGGACTCGGCAAGGAATCTTTGAAATGTGAGTACCGCTAGATATTTTATGTCTGGGATTAATTGAATTAATTAAAGGGGGTGGGGGGGGTGAATTAATTAAAGGGTGGGCTGGATTAATTAGAGGGGGGTGAATTAATTAAAGGGTGGGCTGGATTAATTAGAGGGGGGTGAATTAATTAAAGGGGGGTGAATTAATTAAAGGATGGACTGGATTAATTAGAGGGGGTGAATTAATTAAAGGGGTGGTGAATTAATTAAAGGGTGGGCTGGATTAATTAGAGGGGGGTGAATTAATTAAAGGGTGGACTGGATTAATTAGAGGGGGTGAATTAATTAAAGGGGTGGTGAATTAATTAAAGGGTGGGCTGGATTAATTAGAGGGGGTGAATTAATTAAAGGGGTGGTGAATTAATTAAAGGGTGGGCTGGATTAATTAGAGGGGGTGAATTAATTAAAGGGGGGTGAATTAATTAAAGGGTGGACTGGATTAATTAGAGGGGGTGAATTAATTAAAGGGTGGGCTGGATTAATTAGAGGGGGTGGATTAATTAGAGGGGGGTGGATTTATTAAAGGGGGGGTGGATTAATTAAAGGGGGGGTTCAATGTACATACCGGTACCGTAAATAAATAAGCCCTACCCTGAAAATAAGCCCTAGTGTGTTTTTTGTGACTAAAATTAATATAAGACCCGGTCTTATTTTCGGAGAAACACGGTAAGTGTTTATTGCAGCAATGTCTCGGATTTGGACTATCGTCAATTCTCACATGCTCTTTTCCCAAGTCTTTCAGTGGTGGTACTTTGGACACATTATGTTGGAATCTGACTTGGTTAACATTGTTGCTGATTAGCAATCAACTACGGTTCGTAGAGGCGATTACATTACATAAACTACTCCTGGTACATCCACATAGATATCAATATACTTGTTGACTATTCATATTGAGCTATTTATTTTCACATATTTTATCCCTTTTTCACTCAGTTCGGTTTATTTAGTTCAATCTTGTTGTAGCAGAGCTCCATGTACCCTGACTGGGTACCTCCGCCAAAGGACCGCTTCCTAGCTGGAACAAGGGACAAACCATGATCATGGAAGTCCAGCGGTGTTCGGGATTTTAAGTCTCCGAAAATAGTTCCATGAACTCGACGACCAAACACCACTGCCTGCGTTCATGTGAACAAGATGGCCGCCACCTTGTGGTCGTCCGTAGGAATTGCGGCCACCCAGACGAACACTTAGAACACTGAGGTAGAAATTATTACAAAGTAGCAATTAGGCTTAACAAGGGTGGTCTCCGGTTCATGCGGCTGTTCGGTTCCCAAACCATATAGTCCAAATTCATGAACGGAGCCTTTTATATCCCATTTTACAAGGTCCATAGTGTGTGGGCAGGAAGCTGGCAAGCAGGCTCCTCCAGGAACTCATGGCAAACTCACTTGAAAAGGGGATTTTGTCACACTTGTTTTTCTATGTTTTACATAAAAAAAGTTGTTTTAAGAGATATCTTTACTACTGCACTATGACTTTAAGGGACTTCATGTAATAAAAATACCTAATGATCTTTACATCCCACTGGAAGGTCCTACTTAATGTGCCTTACTTACTAGTTAATTATTTATTGTTGTTATTTATTAATGATAAATCTTATTGATATTTCATCCTGAGCTCTTTTGTGAGTGCTCTACAACCAACGCAGGGGGACATATGGCCCAGACAGAATAACGTAACACAGATCCAGAGGATTTATTTGGAACTTTTCACAGATTTTATAAGTTGCATGGAGACAAAAGCAAATCAGCTGCAAGTCTCCATATCATATCAGTCATTCCAAGTGACGGAGATAACATCCAGTATGAGCCTTACGCCCGACCATGGTAAAGGTATAGGTTGGATAAAGGAGGAATGATACACTTCTAACGTAACATAGCGAGTACAGAGTCAGATAGAATGTGTTAGAACTTTATTGCAATGACATACCCCCCCCCCCCAACATCAGTGTTCTGAGAAATAAGACACTGATGGCTGATGTAAAAGGAGGTGAGCCAGTGTCACTGCCCATGCCAGACTTCCTGCCAATCAAACAGGCCAGCATACTGAGGGTGGACCATATAGGGAGCACTATTTCAACATTAGTGACCTTGTACCCTGAGCACAGTGCTCTCTCATTGAATGATGCACTTGCTCTACACTTTATGGGGACATTCGCTGGTGTCCCTAAAAGCAAGACACTAGGGAATAACTTCTGAATGGTGGGGCAGGACTGTCTTGGTGAAGTTGGGAATGTTGGGAGGCCTGCATTAATCTAAGTTGTATTAAAGGAACAACAAAACACCTTTAGCTTAATGAAGCAAGTGTATAAATTATGTCCCTGCAATCTAAATTCTCTGACATTTAAGAGTTAAATCACTTTTGTTTCTGTTTATGCGTTCCTCGCAACACCTACCCTGGATGTGATTTATACAGCCTCAATGAAAATGGTTTCATTTGAAATCAGATCTTACAGCACAGTATGTTTACTTTAGAAGTACATAAATTCTGTTCTGTTACTTAAACTTTAATCATGTTAGTGAAGATTTCCAACGTCAGGAATTTTCCCTCATGTCATGCCATGGACTTCAAAGCAATTTGCAACTCTCTGTATTTCTCCTTGTCCCCAAACCATAAGGCGAGGAGCACAAATGAATGAGATAAGACAAAGTAAGGTTCAAAGCGACTTCTAACATTTAATGGACTGTGTAACAGGTTATGTTCAAGAGGAAACAGGGGTAGTCTTACAAGCATTATCCAATCCTAACAAAATCATCGATCTTATCTTAACATCTTAACCTATGGCAAGCTTGCAGGTGTATCTAGATATTCGGGCCTTGCTCAAAGCTAAGTTTCACTATAACAATGCACTTCAAATTAATATGCATGCGCACTAAGAATTAAAGATATTTACTACTCAGTTCTAAATTACACATTACTATGCAGTTATGATCAAAGACAGAAAAGCAGGAAATAAGGCCAACAGCTGAAACATACAGGATATAACACCTGTTACTTGTTACACGATGTTCTACAGCTCTTGTCTAGGGTTATATTCACTAAGCATTGGGTATAGATAAAGTAAATTATTTCAAATAGCTGACATGTTAGCCAATTTTAAACAGACTGCCCATCCGGTCATCTGTAGCTTAAGCCTTGGGTAAAAATAGGCAAAGTGTATTATTCCAAAAAAATCATGAACAGGAGTTAGCTGTAGGCTCTTGCATGCAATCATCAGCAGGAGTTTGTTCAAACAAGTGGTCACTAACACCAGACAAAATCAGTGGGTGGTGAAAACAAACACTGTAGATCTACAATATAAAAACGAATAATAGTGTGATACTGTATATCAATATTTATGTGTGCATAATAGGTTGAACTCACAAGAAGGATAAAAAAAGTTTGCCCAAGGGTGCCTCCCCTGATATGCGGGGGGTGGGGGGAGAGGGGGAGGGCAAAATCTGCTGGCTTTCCTCCAATGATACCAGTACTGGACTCAGGATAGGTATAAAAAATATTCTGCTTCATTATTAAATAATATAAAAACAGACAATAAAAATTAAATTAATACCAGGTCCTACACATTTTGTCCTTTAAGGACTTCCTTAGAACCTCCTGGTATGTAAAGCTACACAAATGTAATGGTAGCAGCAATATAAAATCAAGTAATCAAGGCAAATACAAAAGCAGTATAATCCCCCTTTCCCCGAGTCCATCTTTTATGTGAGCGATATTCTTCTCATTGGTGGTCCAATGGGCATTGTGTGATTGTCCCAGCTGTCCATAATTGAATTTCCCGGTCTTTATTGGTCACTTCCGGTTTTCGGCTTTGTGAATGCGTCATTTCCGGTGCGGCGGCTTTGATTGGCTTCTCTTAGTGACGCGTGCGTTCCATTTCACAGACTGATTGCGTTCCACCTAAATCTCATGGACAAAATGTTATTGATGGTGGCCTATACGGTTCAGATATCTTGGGAAGCAAAGAAAGGAAACGGAGCTTTATAATGCCCACATGTTAGCTAAAACTAGCAAGAGAGATATCTATTGCAAATGCTCCACACATAGAAATGGCATATTCTTAGTATGGACACTACACATAATTAATTGCAGTTAGAAGAACTTGCTTAGGCATTTAAAAAGAAAAAAATACTTAAAATTACTGAAAAAAAAAAAGGAGAAGAAAAGGGAAAATGCTAGAGATCCAAAATTAAAGTGCAACAAATATCTCACTCATTGGAATTACAATACATACAAGGAAAGATGAATGGAAGTACTGCACACATGCATAGGGATCCTACAACATAACCATAAAGATGAGTTTATAGTATGAAAAAAAGAAAAAAAAATATTTAAAAATATGTAAATATAAAAAATATAAATAATAATAAGAATACATATAAATATGAATATGGGATTAAAATTAAATACAAATAAAAATACAGAATAAATTAAATAAAAATGAAATAAAAATATAAAACAAGAAAAAAAAACAATACAAATTGCTGTATTCGTTCTTTTCTTGGTTCAGTTACATTTCATAGTTACTATGTGTGGCACTACATCTACCTGTGTTTAAAGGAATTCTCTAAGCCAAGTTTAGGCAACCTTCGGGACTCCGGATGTTGTGGACTACATCTCCCGTTATGCTTTTCTAGCATTATGCATGTAAGAGCATTATGGTTGATGTAACCAACATCTGGAGTGCCGAAGGTTACTTACCTATGCTATAAACAGTACACAGACTATCTACTTACTTCCGGAAAAAGAGTCTAAAGATTTTTGCTTCCCTTACAGCATAGTGTGTTTAGTTTAGAACTTTTCTATCTCCTGCTGATGATTAGTAGATTCAAACAATATGGAGAATACAGCTGTAGATCTACAATATAAAAACAAATAATAGTGTGATACTGTATATCAATATGTATGTGCGCATAATTG
Source organism: Pelobates cultripes (assembly GCA_933207985.1). Classification (NCBI taxonomy): domain Eukaryota; kingdom Metazoa; phylum Chordata; class Amphibia; order Anura; family Pelobatidae; genus Pelobates; species Pelobates cultripes. Next base: position 8,946,814 of record OW240920.1, on the reverse strand, counting down.
GTTGAACTCACAAGAAGGATGAAAATAGTTCGCCCAAGGGTGCCTCCCCTGACCTCCAATGATACTGGAACTGGACTCAGGATAGGTGTAAAAAAATATTCTGTTTTATTATTAAATAATACAAAACCTGTATGTGACAGCTCCACAGTCCCAGCCCGGCACAGACTCAGAGCCCAGAGCCTGTGCGCAGTGCCTCCGGCGCCCCCCTTGTCCTCCGAGTGCTGGTATAGTACGGAGGTTAGGTGTGCGTTTTTTGCTGAATGGGGCTGACAGGCTCAAGATGGATAGAGGGCCAGCAACGAGGGCAATGTGTGTCGGTCATAGTGAGCGTATTAAACAGGTGGCCGGGATAACCCCCACCGGCCTGGGGTAGGGGAGCGGGGACGAGGTTCGTGCCATTTCAGGGTTGTTGCGGCTTCGCATCTATGTTATCGCTCAGCAGTCAGGGTGGCTCCGTTGGGGCATAGAGACCCCTTCTAGGCTCTCCAGTCATGTCAGGTCTGCCATTGTTGGCGTGGAATGTAGGCCCAGGGTATTCATGTAGCCCTTACCCGAGTTAGATCAGTAATGGGCGGGCGTCGGTGGAGAGCAGGGGTATTCCTCTGCGTGCTTCTGTCGATCAAATCAGTAAGAGCGGGTGGAAATTGCCTGATTTTCGTGCTTCTTTTGGTCTCGGGGCAGGAGCTTTCAGAAATCTCTGCCGCTGAGTTCCAGGGTCTGGCCCCGCCCCAGTATATACATATATTAATATAAAAATACACTTATAATTAAATTACACACGTATATATATATAATATATATAATAACTATATATATTGTATATATATATATATATATATATATATATATATATATATTATAAAATATAAATAATAAGTAAATTTAAATAAATTTAAAACGTAAAAATTATAATAAAAATTTTAAAAAATTATATAGATATATATATATATAAAATTTTATTCTAACTGTATTTTGATATTAATATATATATATATATATATATATATATATATATTTATATCAAAAAATACTTAGAATGAAATTATATATACATCTATGCATATATAAATAAATCAAAATAATATGAAATATATAAATATATATCCATATACAAAATTACATAAATAATTTCATAAATATACACAAAGACTTCAAATATATAAATATGCATATATATTTAAAATCTATGTGCGTATTTATGTAATATTTTTATGATTAAGTAATTTTATTGATTGCAATTTGAGGGACTTGCTTGAAAACCCAGGTCAAAAGTCCAGATAATTTAATTTGCTAGCACTGTATTTTACCTTTTAACTTTCTATGATATCCTAAAACCTGTACATGGGGGGGTACTGTTTGACTCGGGAGACTTTGCTGAGCACAGATATTATTTTTCTAAACAGTAAAACATATCACAGCGATGATATTGTCAGTGAAAGTGACTTTTTTTTTGCATTTTTGCATTGCACAAACAAACAGCACTTTCACTGATGATATTATTGTTGTGATACATTTTGCTGTTTTGAAACACTAATATTTGTGTTCAGCAAAGTCTCCTGAGTATAACAGTACCCAACATGTACAGGTTTTATAGCGTTTTTGAAAGTTACAGGGTCAAATATAAGGGTCAAATATTTTTACATTGAAAATAGCCAGGTTGGTTATGTTGCCTTTGAGAGCATATGGTAGCCCAGGAATGAAAATTACCCCCTTGATGGCATATCATTTGCAAAAGAAAACAACCCAAGGTATTGCAAATGGGGTATGTCCCATCTTTTGTTAGTAGCCACTTAGTCACAAACACTGGCCAAAAGTAGCGTTCAATTTAGTTTTTTACTTTTTTCACACACAAACAAATATGAATGCTAATTTTGGCCAGTGTTTGTGAGTGAGTGTAAGTGGCTACTTAAAAAGACTGGACATACCCCATATTGAATACCCTGAGTTGTCTACTTTAAAAAAAAAATAAGTACATGTGGGGTGTGATTCAAATATTTATGACAGATAACAGTGTTACAATGTCACTATGCATACATTTTAAACATAAATATTTTGAAACAGCAATTTCCTATTTGTACTTATAGCCCTATAACTTGAAAAAAAAGCAAAAAAGCACATAAACACTGGGTGTTTTTAAACTCAGAACAAAATTTTGAATCTATTTAGCAGGATTTTTGATTAGCCTTTGTAGGTAATTAAAAGACTTTTCAAGCAAAAGCCAAAAAATATTTTTTTCAATATATGACATGATACAAATAATGGTATATAAAGAAAGCCCCTTTTGCCTGAAAAAAACAATATATAACTTGTATGGGAGCAGTAAATGAGAGAGAGGAAAATTACAGCTAAATACAAACACCACAAAAGTGTTAAAAGAGCCTTGATCCTTGATCCGGTCCTGACGGGGTTAAAAGGTCTTAATTTTAGGATCTATATTAATGAACAGCACAGTTACAATACACACAGTAAAAATTATACCAATACTAAGTACAAGAAATGTGGTTTAACACTATTTGCAATGTTATTAAAGGGGTTTTAAATCACTGATTATATATGTTTGCCTTATGTGTGTGTGAATGTTTGTTTATCAATGTAGGTATTCGTACAATATTTGGCAATTGTTTTATTAATATCACTTCTATATCCTTGTAATATTATAAAGCACCGAGGAATGAGTTGGCGTTTTATAAATGGCAATAATTTAAAAATAATAACAATATTTACTCTAACTTTCCCTATTTTAATTACTTTCTATATATTACATAAACTCGGTGACCTTAGGAATGTCATATGATCTGAAGGTCGTGTCTTTACTGGTTGCATGCGGTACTCCCAGAGGCACAATATCTCCAAATCTTTGGATTTCGTGGATCACAGCCTCTGTGTACGGCATCTCACTACGGTCCTCTACTGATGGACAGCGATCATGGCCAATCACACGGTCTATCTCTTTGTGGATGCTTTCTGAATGAAATAGACCAAAGACAATGTAATCACAGAAATATAAAACATACCCATTGGAAAGAACAACAACAACAAAAAAGACTGCAACTAGATTTATAATTTGTATTCAAGTATACTCTTCTTTAAATCACAACTGCTACCCTGGTCCTTCCTAATGACACTGATCAGGGTTAGTGATGATAAGCTGCTCGATTTAAAAATAATGGATATAATTTAATGGTAAAAGAACTCTATATTCTATATTCTAAAAATAATCCAGGAATGTCAAGCTGCTGGATGTGTTAATAATTATAAAATAAGCAGTTATTTGCATCATGTATATTGTACTATTTTATCAGAATCGCCATGTATATGGCAAGTTTCTTAAAACTCCTACTTCTTCAGTTGTATTTTCCTTACTGCTTGCTTGTGTTTTGATCTTTTCATCTCTGTATAATTCATAAAAGTCTTTAAAATTAAATCTATCTACCATGCTGTGAACAGGAAGCCTCGGTCCAATCAGCAAGACATTTTCATTTCCATTTCTGTAAAATGTTTGCTCAGTCAGAAATATTGAAAGAAAGAAGACATGGGCCACACTATGGTCTAGCAGCTAGTTAAGATAAATATAATCTAAACACACTAATAGTGTTTAATCTGAGCACTATCTGTACCCCTTTATAAAGGGTAACATATAAGAGTAATAATACCTTGTATCTCTGGATATTTAAGAAGTATCAGGAAGCCATATCTTAGTGTTAAGCTTGAAGTCTCAGTGCCGGCAAAGAATAAATCCATTATGGTAGACAATAAATTCTCATCATGGAATTCAGTATTGCGATTATTTTTCTCCTAGAACAGTATGTAAAATTATGATAAAGCTTCTTTTCCAATCATTTTCACAGATACTAATTGTAGATTCTAGACGTTTTTAGAACTGAAAATTCTTATATTACAGTGTCCTACCTGGTCCATCTTTATCAGAAAGTAGTCTATGAAGTCCCGTGGGCAGTTTGTGTCCAGTGTCTCTCGTGAGATTGTTCAGAATTGTGAACATGTTCTAGTAAGGTCCAGGGATCCATCTCCCCACACATGGAAAAATGTTGAGCAGCTATACTAGAAAACTGAATGCAAAACTCTAAGGAATAAAAATAAATAACTGTAGAGTGCTTTTTGAGTTTATTTGTCAAGATTAATTGAATAATATTTTCATAATATGCACCGATAGTCACATATGTTATCAGCCAAAACTCACCTGACCAGAAAGAGAATTTATCAGTCTAACGATATCTCTAACTTATGCCAAAAGTTTCTGAAAAGTCTTGTCTTCATAGTCATATCTTTCCTCAAATACAATAGATACTTTGGACACTGCTTATCCCAGGAGAGTTATGGGATCTAAAGGAGTCTCTGTTATTAGAATTATAGGAAATTCTATAAGATATACTGGGAATACAAGTACATAAAATGTATCAACTTAAAAAAATAAATACAAAAAAACAATAGCTCAGAACATTCCATGCAAGAACAAGTTAAATACTAAAAAATTGTGTTCGTCAAAGAATAATAAAATTCTACTGCAAATTGAACACATTTCCAAGAGATTAAATTGACCGAACAGTGCCTTGTTTATTAAAGAAAATAAGTATATAATGATTGTAAAAGTGTGAATGGAATGTTTGGAAAATAAATGCTCACCCACCAACAATGATGAAATACTATTAATTCCCTGGGATAAAAATAAGGCTATAACATATATACTGTTATATACTATATGCTATGCACCACACATCACCAAATCCTCCATTATGCAGATATTTTTATGTGATGTTTAAAGTTCAACAAATTCTACAACATTCCACAGTAAAAGATATAGTAGTTGATTGTGAGTAACATCATGTGAGACTTGTCATAGAGTAATCCATTAAAGTAATGTCATATCCTCCTCTCCACATACTTGCTCTCGTTATTGCTGATTATCATATAAATGTCCAGTACTATTTATTTTTTTGTAAATCACTAGTTTTTTTTTTGTCTCACAAGTGTCAAAACGGAAAAGGTATAACGGCAAACACAAAAGAAACTAATTTATAGGTGTATATTGAGGTGTGAGGTGCGCCTGGAGAATGCAAGGCATAACAACAGAGATTCCCCTTACTAACTTGTCGATTGTAAAATTGTTGCCCATCAAAGAGGTTGGTGTCTGCTGTTATTTCTAGGTCTGTGCTGTTCCTATGCAACTCCCTTCCCTGCTCTGTTAGACTCTCACACTGTCTTAGTTCCTTCAAAAGATGTGCGATTCGTTTCATTCCGAATGTACATTCGTACGAAATTCATTCCATTCGGACATTCGGATAGTTACGAATTTACAAAGTGCCGAAGTTCCAAAGTGCCGAAGTTTGGTAGTTCGGAAGTGTCGAAGCTCCAAAACGCCAAAGCTCTGAAGCTCTGAAGCTCCGAAGCTCCAAAGTGCAGAAAGTGCTGAAGTGATGTGGATTTCTGAAAAGTGGCAAAACAAGAGAGAGGGAGGGAAAATTACGTAAATAATGATGGGAATCTTGACCAATAAGCAAATTTCGAATGTGTGCCGAAGTGATTCGAATTTCTGAAAAGTGGCAAAACAAGAGAGAAGGAGGGAAAATTACGTGAATGATGAAAGGAATCTTGAAATATTTGTGATTGATATAAGAGGACAGCCAATTATTATTATTATTATTGCCATTTATATTGCACCAACAGATTCTGTAGCGCTTTACAATATTGGTGATTTTGTCACTGACACTTGGCCAATGAAGGCACACAGAGTCGTTTAGGTGGGATAGGATATAAATAATATCAAGGTGTTGGCTTGCATTCATGTGACCACAGACATGTGCAATTTGATTGCTTACAAATGTCCAAAGTGCCAAAGTTCTGAAGTGCCAAACCAGTTGACGTTAGTCCGAATTGCCGAAACAGACAAAAAATTTTACTTACCCGAATTTCCAAACCGAACTGAACCCAATTTTTTGCTAATGCACATCCTTAGTCTACATAAAATACATCATACCCTTACCTCTAGAATGTAAGCTCATTTGAGCAGGTCCCTCAATTCCCTCTGTTCCTGTATATCCAGCTCATCTTGTGACAAATACATGTCTGTTGGTCACCTATTGTGCAACCCTTTGGAAGTAACTAAACCTTTATAAATAATAATAAATAAAATGTATAATAATAATAATAGTGATAATAATAAATGAGTTAGCAAGCATTTGAAGTTATCATCTGAAGTTGTGAGTATCTGGTGAGACCAGACTTATGAATAAGTTGTCAATCTTTTCTGTAAACTGAATGTCATGTGTCCTGTGGCTCCATGTCTATGTGTCCTGTGGAAGACCAAAGATGGAGAGGAGGAGGAATGTTGCTTAGATTATGTTTCCACCATAGGTTTGCAGCTTCCACTGACCCTTATATTTTATGAAGGCCCTCTTCCGAAATTTCTCAGTGTCATGAGAGCGAATCTCTGCATTGCCTTCCACCTTTCCCCATTTCTCAAGACAACTCCTACAATCATCCACAAGGAGAAATATACTGGATGCCACCATTTTGAGCAAAGTAGTTGTTACTCTAAAAGCTTTGGAGAATATTATTCTAGTAACCAGGAAGAATCAATGCATCATTTCCTACCTCTCTGCATTACTCATAGTGACTCCTAAAAAGGTCCAAATACACTTCAAAATCCAGTGGTGCTTACCATTGCAGCAATTCTGCCCTTAAAAATTCCCTGATGGATTATCCATGAATTTACAGTGTAACTATTTATTTATTTAGTTATTCACTAAACTAAGGTTTATTTAATCATTTTGAGGCTTCCAAGTCAGCACAAACATTGTTCTTTACAGTAAGATCATTCAAGATATAAAATTCATTGCCAGGGAAAGTTGTTTTGGTAAATGTAATTGCCACATGCAGTATATGTACATAGGGTTAGAAGAATTAACAGAATTAAATTGCTGATGTAAATACTAATAAAGAAACAATGTGCAACTATTTTGTTTAGATTAACATTTTAAAGATTGAGGTATAGGACATCAGACCATTTAAATATAACACAATAATATATATATAAATCACAATAATTTCTGGCACTCATCCCATAACAAAAGCATTAATTCAGCAATGACCAGGTGCCTCTCCGTGCAAAATATACAAATGGAACAAATCGAGAGCACTCATTGGATTTAGTAAACAAAAAAATATATTAAATCAAACGCATATAAATCAACGTTTCGACCGTCTAGCGGTCTTTATCAAGATGCTATGACTCATAGCATCTTGATAAATACCGCTAGACGGTCGAAACGTTGATTTATATGCGTTTGATTTAATATATTTTTTTGTTTACTAAATCCAATGAGTGCTCTCAATTTGTTGCTTTTATATATATATATATATATATATATATATATATATAATTTGATTCTTACCATAATCTTTGAAGAAAAATTCATTAAGGTGTGAGCTACCACTGTCGCTAAATGCATCACTGTGATCAATGAGAGCTTCTTTCACTGTTTCATTTCCAATAAGTATAACTACTCGTTTATTAGCCAGATAAATTGTAAACACGGGTCCATATTTCTCACTCAGCTTCAGTGAAAATTACAGGGAGAGTGTTAGTGTATCCACATCAGGTAACTGTCTAATACTCAGAGGAATGCAGAGACATTGAAAAGTCTACTGAAAATCCCAGCAAGGAATAAAGGAAAAACATTCGATGGAGGCGCCCAGTTGCAGGATAAAGAGGTGTACATTTATACATTTTACTTTTTACAATTCTTTTCATAAATACCTATTTAATAAATACAGGAATAAGTTAACATATTCTAAAAAAAATCTGGGAAATGACAGTTTAACTTTAAGCAACCAGCAATTCAGGAAATCCTTTTTGAATAAGATAAATTAATTGTTGTTGTGATGGACCTCGCAATTTTTATTAGTGAAATAAAACTCACCTGAAGCAAGGACTGGGGAAATTCCTTAGTGCTAATTTGGAGAATATTTCCCAACAGGGGAAGAGCTGTAGATCCAGGGGGCAGATTTCCCTTCTTGATGTGGCTTCTCCACGAATTTAAATACAACAGAACCGTGATACAGACGATCAGAAGAAATGTTCCTACAAGTCCTAGATCCATTTTGACAATAACACGCTTGTGACTTGGTTTGAACTATGGTTTGAACTATGTCCTTGGTGTCGTTTATATTTTTATTGCAGAACAGCTTGAATTACCTAATATTTTATTTTAACCTTTGAACGCTAGACATGAATGTCCGCTGACTTGGTAAACTGGAGGGTAAGGCTGAATCTATATTTGAATCTATATTAGAATCCAGTCCCTTCCAGTGGCAATTAACATATAGATTAATTTTCTATAAGGTCCTGCTCTTGGTGAAGTTCTATCATTAAGGTAATATGTAAGAAAAGTACAAATGGCCAGGCTGTAAACAGCAATGTTCAAAAAACAAGATTACCGCCACATGTTTGTGCATACGAATTGACAGCCAACCAGTGAACCACTTAGAATGTTCAGATTTGTGGTTATAGCAGGTATCAATAAGGTCAATTGGCGGCAAACGACTGCTTTGGGTGGTCCAAGGGTTCGGTAGAACGTTCTGTATACGAACCAGCTGGGGCCAAATCTGTTCAGTTAAGTTTGTATAACGATCTAGGCAAAATTAATAAAAAATAATGTCCAGGAACAGGGCATGTGTTACACTATCCATCTACCAATTCTTATGTATCGCCCTTATACAGAACTCTTTACATAAATTAACAAATTGTAAGAGTGAATTTTTTTTTTAGGTCCAGCAAAAATAAAGCTAAAAACTGCAGTAATTTACTGGGCTTCGACCCTCTAACCTAAATTACAGTTCCTTCCTTGCTTCTTGTATAAATAAATAAATAAATAACTGAATCAAAATGTTGGAAAATGGAGACAATAATTCTGTAGTGGTTAAACTACGGAAAGATTCATTCTTTTTTATTCACCTCACCTCACCAGTTAAGAAAAACAGTTAAGAAAACAAAAACCCCAGTGCGTTACAGGACTAAGCACAAGCAGCCCTACCCTAAACTGACCCTGCTTTCCTCGCTTCGTCTACTGTGAAAAATAGAAAAAAACTCTAAATTGAAATGTCTGAGAATGGTGAGAATAAATCCCATATAGTTCAAATTACTCTCTCTAATCTATTCTCTACCTTGTAAGGCAATACACTGCAAGAAACACAACACGGAACAGCCAACACAATGCTGCTTGTCCACTGTCTCGGTATTCCATAATCAGAAATTGAAATACTGACAGGCAGTCCTAGTTACAGATTTTCACAGTCAGCCCTTTACAGTTGAAGATGTGTTTACGTTCCATGAACTTAACATTGATTGACTGATAAAACACTCAATCAATATCAAACAGTACGGCATGATGACTGGTCGGTGATTGTGGTTGTAGAATTGGTCAGAAAACATCTACAGTACATAGCTGCTGCACTGTCAGTAGCTGAAAAGCTGCATGTGATTAACGAATGAACGAATGGCACTGAACAGAATTTGTTCATTTAGTCATTCGTTATATTGCTATTCTTTATTCATTTCTGGACAGATTGGACACATAACTAAATTTTCCTTGATTTTGCTGTTTGGTAGAAAATGAATGTGCATGCCTAATACATGATGTTAAATGTTATTCAACAGGAGTATTAGGATGATCCGTCTCTTCTAATGCTTCATAAACTTCACATATACAGCAAGCATGACTTCACATCTACAGCAAGAGCTTCTCCTCTAAATGTATATCACAGATTGAGAGTCAATCATTTACATTTCATACACTGCTTGATGTTTTTATAGTGTTTATGCCTGAAGCATTAGCTCAGTATTACCATAACTTCAGTCTACACTTTGAGATCGATATCCTGCTTCTAGATGTGCTAGAGCTCTATAACCAGACAAGATGACACAAGTCCCAGAGTAAAGAAGGTGGTGTTACGGTACCTCCAGGGACGAAATGTACAAACCGCCGTTTAGCGAGTATTCCCCGTTCGCAATAATGTGGTCGGGTAGCGGGTATAATAAAACCAGGCGAACCGCCAGCCAGGGAACACTCCAAACTCCCGAACGGTACCTGTACGGCTGATTCCCTTCGCAAGCCGCAAATCCACGAACGGCAATTAATAACCGAACGACAATATCTCCCAAGCGGCAAATAATCCAAGTAAGCAGTCTCTCGCCGCTGGTATCCAAATCCCCCCAATAACGAGACCAAGCTCCGCTTTGAGGGTAAAACACGAACTGGTTTACTGTGGGCTACCTGCCCGGTATTTATGCAGGTCTCCCACTTGGTGGACACTCCCCTAGGGGACCAAATGGGAGACTGAAATCACAGAGGGACATGGGGACATTCTGGACATACATCCCCACAATATTCCCAGCATGCAGTACAGTTCCCTCCCCTCTGCTCGGGGGATAATTGGGAAGTAATTCAATTATCTCCCCGAGCAGAGGCAATCGCCATTTTAGATACAAGTTACAAAACCACACAAAAATCCATAACTTAATAACTGCTGAACATTTTACATCAGTCTTGCATATCCCCAGATAGCCTGGATCTGAGGGCACATTATTGGAGAATAGCGCTCAGATCCCATTCGCACAGTTCAATCGCCATGGAGTCAAAGTCTCTTTCAGTTCTTCGGTATGCGATTGACTCCATGGGACGGCTATCTGGGTTAAGTCCATTCGTGTGGTTGAATCTCCCGAACGGCTGTCATTCGCATGCTTTTGTCGATTGAGACCGCTTCAGCGGTGTTCGGCTGAAAAAGTGTCCGTTTTCCGATCCATGAAATAATCGTTGAACACCGCTGGTCGTTCGCATGGACAAAATGGCCGCCGCCTCGTGGTCGACATACGAACGACGACCACCCGGCATTCGGTTTTTAATTGAGAAGTGTCTGTGGTTAACCGCAACGCTCTAATTGGGATCAATAGGTTAACCAGCAGCACACTTCTCTTCTGGGTGGCCGTCCGTTCGGTAGTTCCGTTCGACAAAACCGACATTCCCTTAAACAAAGCATACGAACGGGGAAATTCATGAAAACGGAAAAACAGACGAACAACGTAGTTATAATCCAGACAGATGGGTCTGTCACACGGCTCCCCCCTTGTGGAACACTCCGGCAGACCCGGCTTGACCCTTTGGCGGGTCAACTTGGGGATGACCGGACTGAGGAGGAGTAGGGACGTCTGTTTGCCGAGATAACCCATCTGCATTCCCATTCTGCTTACCGGGTCGGTAGCTGATGGTGAAGTTATATGGCTGTAGTGCCAAACTCCACCTCAGCAGTCTGCCATTGTCTCCTGAGACCCGGTTAAGCCACACGAGGGGGTTATGGTCCGTAATAAGGGAAAATTCTTGTCCATACAGATAAGGGCTCAGTTTCTTCAGTGCCCAGACCAGGGCTAAACACTCTTTCTCCACTGCCGCATAACTTACTTCCCGGGGTAGTAACTTTCTGCTCAAGTATGCGACAGGGTGCTCTCCTCCATCTTTCCCGACCTGGCTTAGCACAGCCCCCAGTCCATACATGGAAGCATCTGTATGTACAAGAAAACGTTTGTTAGGGACTGGGGCAGCCAGGACAGGGGCATTAACAAGAGCTTGCTTCAGTGCCTGAAACGCGGCTTCACAAGCTGGAGACCACAGGACCTGCTTAGGCAAATTCTTCTTCGTCAGGTCAGTCAAGGGCTTGGCAACCGTACTGTAGTCGGGGACAAAACGTCGGTAATACCCTGCCGCCCCCAGGAAAGCTAGCACTTGGGTCTTGGTGATAGGTGTGGGCCAGTTAGCTACAGCCTCTACCTTGGCTGGCTCCGGTCTCTGGCTCCCACAGCCTACTCTGTGACCCAAGTACTGTACTTCTGCCATGCCTAGATGGCACTTGTCTGGCTTCAAGGTCAGGCCTGGGGCCCGAATCTTGTCCAGCACCACCCCCACGTGTACTAAATGGTCTTCCCAGGACTCACTGTAGACCGCAATGTCATCCAGGTATGCACATGCAAAGTCCTGGAAGCCATCGAGGAGCCTATCCACCATACGCTGGAAAGTAGCCGGAGCATTCTTCATCCCAAATGGCATAACCTTAAACTGGTATAGGCCAAATGGGGTGACGAATGCCGACTTAGGGATAGCATCCTCGGCCAGGGGGATCTGCCAATAACCTTTGCACAGGTCTATGGTGGTCAGATAGCGCCCCCTGGCAATACGGTCTAATAACTCGTCTACCCGGGGCATCGGGTAGGCGTCAGTGGTGGTCCGCTCGTTGAGCCGCCTGTAGTCCACACAGAACCGGGTGGTCCCATCTTTCTTAGGCACCAGAACTACAGGCGAGGCCCAAGGACTGTCCGAATGTTCGATAACCCCCAGCCTGGTCATTTCCTGTATCTCCTTCCGCATTCCTTCTCGGACTGCTTCAGGGATACGGTATGGGGGTTGCCGTAGGGGGTTCTGTCCGGGTGTCTCGACCTTGTGTACAGCTAGGGTAGTGTACCCGGGTTCTTGGGAGAACGTGGCCTGCTTCTCCCACAGTAATTGTCTTGCCTGTACCTTCTCTGCCGGGTTTAGTCGGTCCCCTAGCTGTACAAGACTAGTAAGGTCTGTCTGGGGGTCCCTCTCTAGCAAGTCAGGTAACGGTAAGTTCTCGGGGTCGTCAGTAGCTGGGGCACATACTGCCGCAACATCCTCTGGTCGTTCTTGATACTCCTTCAGCATGTTCACATGGAAGGATCGCTGAATCCTTTCATCTGAACAGCTGGCTATAAGGTAGGTAGTATCGCATACCTGAGCTAACACTTTATACGGGCCCTGCCAAGATGCTTGCATCTTGTTCGTCTTCACAGGCTTGAGTACCAGAACCTCCTGCCCAACCTGGAAGATCCGCTGTCGGGCACCCCGATCGTACCACCGTTTCTATCTCCCCTGGGCCGCCTGGAGATTCTCCCTTACCATCAGGGACAGTTTCTCCATGCGGTCCCGGAGTTCCAGGACATATGGTACTATGGGGGTCCCTTCTTGCTCTGTCTCCCCCTCCCAGTGTCCTCTAATGAGATCTAGGGGTCCACGGACCCTTCTCCCATAGAGTAACTCAAAGGGGGAGAACCCAGTAGATTCCTGAGGCACCTCTCTGTATGCAAATAGCAGATGAGGCAGGAATCGCTCCCAGTCTCTGCAAGTGTCAGTAAAGGTCCTCAACATCTGTTTGAGGGTGCCATTAAATCGCTCGCAGAGACCGTTAGTCTGTGGGTGATAAGGTGAGCTAAGCAGAGGTTTAATACCGCACACCTTCCACAGCTGCTGGGTAAGCACAGCGGTGAACTGGGTTCCCTGATCGGAGAGAATCTCCTGAGGGAACCCGACCCTAGTGAAGATTTTAACCAGGGCATCAGCAACCGTCTCTGCCTCTATATTAGACAGCGCTACTGCCTCTGGATAACGTGTGGCATAGTCCACCACGGTGAGAATATACTTCTTACCTGATGGGCTAGCCCTGGCCAGTGGACCCACAATGTCAACGGCTATGCGGGAAAAGGGTTCTCCAATGATAGGCATCGACTGAAGCCTAGCTTTTGGGTGATCCCCCCGCTTACCTACCCGTTGACAGGTGTCACACGTGCTACAATAGACCCGCACATCTCGGTTAAAATTGGGCCAGAAGAAATTTTGCGTGATCCTATGAGCTGTGCGGCGGGAACCTAGATGGCCGGCTAATGGCACATCATGCCCAATCCGCAGAATCTCCTGCCGGTATTTTGCGGGCACCACTAGCTGTCGATTCTGCGGAGGGGTATTCGGCTTCTGGGGCGGTTTCGGGATCCTGTAGAGTCTATCCCCCACCCACTCGTAGTGCTCCCCATCTACTCCTTCTCCCCCAGAATCGGCCCTGGCCCTGTACTTTGCTAGCGTCGGGTCTTCCCTGGTTTCCTTCCCGTATATCTCTGGGGTATCCCAGCCTAAAGGGGCCTGGTCTAAGGTACAAGTCGGGGTAGAGAGTCTTACCTGGGTCTCAACAGCAGGTGGGCCGGTCTCGGCGGCACGGGTCTGGGCACGGGTCGTGACAGCGTCCACTTCAGCAGGACCCATGGGAGCGTAGGCGGAAACAAGGGGCGCCAAGTCATTGCCAAGGAGGACATCCGCTGGTAAGTCCTTCATGACCCCCACATTCACATGTCTAGCGCCCACTCCCCAATCCAAATGTACCCGGGCAACGGGCAGACGGAACACGGCACCTCCAGCTACTCGTACGGCGACCGTGTCCCCTGTATGTTGGGCTTCGGATACCAGGTGTTTCTGGAGCAAAGTCATGGTTGCCCCGGTATCCCGTAGACCACTGACCTCCTTCCCATTGACTTTTACACATCCCGGTGGGCAGCCTGAACGGGGTCTGCCTCATGCAGGATGCCCCAGCACTCCTCTTCCTCTACACAGTGAGCGGCTGGGATGGGGGGTCGTGGATTGCCGCCGGCTGGTCTCCTCCAGGACTGGTTCTGGTTGGCGCTGTTCATCGGGCACTCGGGTCGCTTGTGCCCTAGTTGCTTGCACAGGTAGCACCGAATGGGTTGGGCATACTCCTGTGAGTTGAACCGAGGTGGCTGTTGGTACGGGGCAGATGGAGGCGGTGCCGATGGGCGATTCATGGGAGGCTGGTATAGGTTGGCTGCTATTGGTGCTGTTGGCCTGTATTCCACTCTGGCGGGAGCCTTGCTGATGAGACTGTCCAGTTTGCGGGCGTCAGTATACTCATCTGCCAGGCGAGCTGCTTCGTGCAGAGTGGAGGGTTTACGGTCCCTTACCCACTCTCTGACCCCTGCTGGCAATTTATCAAAACAATGTTCCAAAAGAAACATCTGCAACACCTCTTCTCCGGACACAGCCTGGCACCCCGCCATCCAGTGGGCGGCTGTGCGATGCACCTTACATGCCCATTCCACGTATGAGTCCCCAGAGGTCTTGACGGTGTCTCGGAACCTCCTCCGGTATGCCTCAGGTGTAACGGCATACCGGGAGAGTAAAGCTTCCCTGACGGCCACATAATCCCCAATCTCCTCATCAGGAATGGCTCGAAATGCCTCGCTGGCCCGGCCGGATAACTTGCCGGACAATATAGTGACCCAATCTTCCAGGGGTACCTTGTGCAGGGCACATTGCCGCTCAAAATCAGCAAGGTACCCATCGATCTCTCCTTCTGTTTCACTGAAGGCTTTAAACGCAGTGAATGGTACCTTTTTCCTATCCCCCGGGTTTGCTGTGACTGGGGCTGCTGCAGCACCGCTTTGGCGAAGCAGGTTGGCCTCCACAGCTGCCATGACCCGGTCAATGGTCTCTGTAGTCGGGTTGGGACCATAATGTGCCAGCCTGATTCTTACCGCCCGGTCAAAGCTTGCCTCCTCGGGGGTTCTGTCAGCTGCGCTGGGTCCATTGGTTCCCTCTGCCGCTGGTACTCCATCCATTTCCAGCAATAACGCAATAATATCCCTCTTCCTGGGGTTACTGGCTTGTCCCCCTCTTTGCTCCAATAAATCCTTTAGGGTAGCCCTCCTCAGGTTTTGGTATTGTAATTCCATTTAGTCCTGGTTGTAATGGTCTCTTTGGGCGTTGAGGATCATCCCGTCGCTTGCCACCAGTTGTTACGGTACCTCCAGGAACGAAATGTACAAACCGCCGTTTAGCGAGTATTCCCCGTTCGCAATAATGTGGTCGGGTAGCGGGTATAATAAAACCAGGCGAACCGCCAGCCAGGGAACACTCCAAACTCCAAACGGTACCTGTACGGCTGATTCCCTTCGCAAGCCGCAAATCCACGAACGGCAATTAATAACCGAACGACAATATCTCCCAAGCGGCAAATAATCCAAGTAAGCAGTCTCTCGCCGCTGGTATCCAAATCCCCCCAATACGAGACCAAGCTCCGCTTTGAGGGTAAAACACGAACTGGTTTACTGTGGGCTACCTGCCCGGTATTTATGCAGGTCTCCCACTTGGTGGACACTCCCCTAGGGGACCAAATGGGAGACTGAAATCACAGAGGGACATGGGGACATTCTGGACATACATCCCCACAATATTCCCAGCATGCAGTACAGTTCCCTCCCCTCTGCTCGGGGGATAATTGGGAAGTAATTCAATTATCTCCCCGAGCAGAGGCAATCGCCATTTTAGATACAAGTTACAAAAACACACAAAAATCCATAACTTAATAACTGCTGAACATTTTACATCAGTCTTGCATATCCCCAGATAGCCTGGATCTGAGGGCACATTATTGGAGAATAGCGCTCAGATCCCATTCGCACAGTTCAATCGCCATGGAGTCAAAGTCTCTTTCAGTTCTTCGGTATGCGATTGACTCCATGGGACGGCTATCTGGGTTACGTCCATTCGTGTGGTTGAATCTCCCGAACGGCTGTCGTTCGCATGCTTTTGTCGATTGAGAAGGGGAGGTCGACGGCTTCAGCGGTGTTCGGCTGAAAAAGTGTCCGTTTTCCGATCCATGAAATAATCGTTGAACACCGCTGGTCGTTCGCATGGACAAAATGGCCGCCGCCTCGTGGTCGACATACGAACGACGACCACCCGGCATTCGGTTTTTAATTGAGAAGTGTCTGTGGTTAACCGCAACGTTCTAATTGGGATCAGTAGGTTAACCAGCAGCACACTTCTCTTCTGGGTGGCCGTCCGTTCGGTAGTTCCGTTCGACAAAACCGACATTCTCTTAAACAAAGCATACGAACGGGGAAATTCATGAAAACGGCAAAACAGACGAACAACGCAGTTATAATCCAGACAGATGGGTCTGTCACAGGTGGTATGGATTTACATTTACATTTACAATGTGTCCAGGAGAAGGTGTACAAAGGATCAAGGAGCATTTATAAATATTATTCCTAATATTAATGAAAATAACGTTATCCCTGATACAATATGCAAAGTACTATAAAGCCTCTGCCATTAATTACCTGGTATATATGCTGGCACATTGTGTATCCTCCCGAATCTAATTTTAGAAGCATTGTGTACCTCTAGATTGATACCAGGTAAATTATTAAATAAAAAGCAACCCTTGCTCTGAGTTATCTCTTTCTGTAAACTGCCATGACCTGGACCTCCGTGGTGAGATAAATTAAACAGTCTGACAACAATTGCATTTGATCCGTATGTAATTTACAAAGCAGTATTACCAATATTTCAGTAATAGCTGATAAACTCCAGCAAACATAGCCTTAAACAATGTTATTCTGTATAAATTCTGCAACAAATCACATTCTCAAGACAGATGTGAACCTGTTTACCTGCTAATTAACTGTTTAAAATAAGAAAGCTAAATGTAGCAGGAAAGTCACAGGCCATACGTATAGTCCTTAAGAAGGCATGAGGCTTCATTTTGATTTGTCCTTTTTTAAGCTTTTCAAATACTTCCTGACTGACCTTGTATCCTTAGTAAAGACACCATGGTTATATTTTTTATTAATTAAATAGCTGATCACTGTTCGATCTCCTTTTATGAGGTAAGATTCAAGAAGTGTATGTTTTATAATATTTTCTTTTTTCCCTTCTTCTATTGTTTCATTATGAACATTTGGGGACTATATGAACTTAATAATTAATAATAATAATTAATAATTTTATTATTTAAACAGATTATTCGACATTTGGGACTAAAAAGATAGATGTCAATGATTTAGCTCAGCTCCAATATGGACATACAGGAATCGGAGGTTGTGCCGCAAGGACACCATCGCATCACATCCGACTAAAACATTTATCTGCACTTTTCCCTCTTCAAAGATGGCAGATCGAGAACTGGAAGTGGCAAAGTGCAATTTTTGTTGGGTCACTTCCGGAACAGTTATATCCAAACTGAATTACATAATCGTGAAGCAAAATGATTAAATGGACATTTAAGAAGTAAACCAATATGGATGAACATCGACTTTTAAAACAAGAACCAGACCTGTTGGACATTATACCAATTAAAAAGCCTCTGTACTGGCGAAACGGTCTTGGGAGTGCTACTGGAGGATATTATCATTTGATTTATATTTCTTTCATATTTTGTTGTATTGATTTGTAATAAACAGTATATTTTATATCATTCCTTTGCCCTCCATCCAACTATTTGGCCCTATTTCGAAAGAAGGGTTTGTGTCCCCTAACAGAAACAAGGGTCTACACACTAGGAGCCAAGTATAATAGGCTCTGGAGAAGGTGAGCAGTCAGCAACTTTGTATACTGTGCACTTTATTGAATTGACATATTGCACTAAGTATTTTTCCAACTCTATGTATTATAAGCACATCAAAGCTCAGAGGAGGAGGGGCAGTATCACCATAGTGCACATCCGTTCATGTGATCTGAGCCTCTCCTATTGGGCTTAGCCAAATGTGAGCGTACTGTTTAGAGTTATATTCACTGCACAATATTGGCTATATTGGACCATATATGTGTTCATTATTTTAGGTCACTGTACCTTACCCACATTGGAAGGGTAAGTATTTATAGCGCTCCACGGTATGACTGGGGTGGGTGTATATAACACACAGTTTTTACCATGTATTACTGTCTTAGAAATCTCTGAAAAATTACTGACTTATCACTATTATTATTATCATTTATACAGCATCATCTAATTATTCCGCAGCACTTTACAATATTATTTTAACAATAAATGAGGCACTTACAAAATGTTAAAGGAACAATAGGTTGATGAGGTTTCTGCTCAAATGAGCTTATAGTCTAGAGAAGATAAAATAATATTCAGTTTGTAGACACCAATGTAAATTAACGTAAAAACGTTGTTCCTGCTTATTTTGATACTATTTATCTGTTGAATGTTTTATGAAGATTGGCTTCAGTGATTTTTTAATTGGGAAAAAACATTGTTTCTTGACCCCAGAATGGCAATCAGATTCCTCCTTGGTCAAGAAGCTGTTGACTCACATATTAAAAATTATATCAAAACACAGAATATGTAGGGCATGCAACTGAGGGTCTACAAAAATTTGTCTGGAGGGCTATGCAATACCACCTTCACTCTTGGCTGCAGTCTCCATACTCGCACTGATAAACAGTACTCAGGGTAGCTTTCCAAAAAATGACAGCTTCGTGGGTGTGTTCAATGAATTGCATTTGCATTGACTAATACTGATGCACCACTGTGAGCATTCAGAAAGGTAAACATTCAAAATGAAATAGCTATTCATTAAATAAACTTAAGAAAATATAATATGTGTAAAAAATGTAAATATTTTAGAGATTTTCTTGCTTTTGAAACTGACATAGATGTTTTATGTATATATTATTATATGAATACTATATGTTATATGTGTTACTTTCCAATGCTTGTTTTAAAGTTTACTGACCTTGGGAATGTGATATCCTCTGAAGGTTTTATCTTTACTGGCTGCATGGGCAAGACCTCCAGGGACAATATCAGCAAATCTCTGGATTTCATGAATCACAGCATCAGTATACGGCATCTTACTCCGGTCCTCCATTGATGGAGAACGATCTTGGCCAATTACACTGTCAATCTCTTCTTGGACCTTTTCTAAAGACAAAATAAAGAAAAAGCACATGTAAAAAAAATCAAAATTAAAAGACATATAAAGAATAAAACAAACATAGGTAATAATATTAATAACAACAATACAAATGATACATATTAATATTTAATAATTTCAAAAATGTTATATAACTTTTGTTTTTTTCTACTTAGGAAGTCTTGGACAATAAAATGATTCAGGTTTTCAAATTACCTGTTCTATGAACAGGAAATTATTGTGTGACAGAATATTAAGTGATGTTAATATATGAACTACTTGTGGTGAGGTGGGGGGGCTGACTGCCATGCTAAGCATTCACACTTTGTTTGAGCTCCGAAAGATATCTGGAGTTTACTGAATTTAATGGACTTTCGGTTCAATAATTTCAGTCAGGAAGTTAGTAATTCTCACTAATTAACACAAAGGTGACAAGATCAGCATAGCCCTCTCACACAACTGTAGAGAAATCTCAGACAACGGATCCTGCAGCCTACCAATGGTCTTCTTGGAGGTGGAGGCATGGTGAAGCAGCTGAT
The DNA here is from genome assembly GCA_933207985.1 of Pelobates cultripes. Lineage (NCBI taxonomy): Eukaryota > Metazoa > Chordata > Amphibia > Anura > Pelobatidae > Pelobates > Pelobates cultripes. The sequence continues at coordinate 8,926,705 of OW240920.1, read as the reverse complement.
CTCTTAATCTCCTTTCTACCTAGATGCGGAAAAGAGGTGTTCAGGTCCCTTTGCTCATCTCCCTCCCTTACCTCAGCAACCACATCTTGTTCATGTTCCCAGTGCAGTGGGGCACCTGATGATGGAGATGGGCCCTAACCCGGAGGCCCTAGAGGCTACAGAGGCCACAGTTTAAGTCGCACTCTCATGGAAGTGCCTACAGTCGCGCACACCACAAGAGACAACGAATCAGAAACTACCCTGACAGCAGTGTTCAGCCAAGGCGTTGAGACGGAGTGCAGTTAGCCGGTCTACTAGTTCGAGGACAGGAAAATCTTGGGGACCCACTGTTGCTGAACTCCTTGCTGTTGCCCACTTGTGGTATTGGGTGACTACTAGTTAATGTGGTTCTTGTTAAAACATAGCAAGTTCATTTCCAGCAATGCAGGAACTTTTTTATTCTCAGTCCTTGCATTACGTCTTTTCAACGTTTTCAGGATCAAGTGGTTTTAAAAGCTTTTTTTTTATATCAGTTAGCAAGCCATTACCTTAACTAATTATTCTAATATCTTGTTGGCCCGGCATGTTTTCTAGCACTGTCTTTATTTCTTTTTATTATTATTCGACAAGCATTTTACTCGTCATGGTCACTTAGTTCCGTGTGTAGCATGTTTAGCTAGCAAGTTTGGGTGCCCAGGTACTTGCCTATAATTGTCTAGCTCAACCAGCTTTGCCTATTCCTGAACCTCACTTACGATACATATAACGCACAGCCAGCTTGTGTCTCAATGTGTCCACCAGTTAAACAATCCTGCTTAACCTAATTATTAGTATTATTTTACATAAAATCTGCACAAATTCTTTCTCTGTCATGACTATGTAAACAAAAAGATAAAGCACCGCGCTTACAGCAGCAGTAGCTTAGTATCCAACAGCTTAAAATACATAGTAAAAACAAAGAGAACGTTACCTGCACTCTGGCCTAAATCTCTATGTACATTTAAACAAAATGGAGGTTCTTTAGGTTTATTCCAATGGCCATTTGAATAAATAAGCTCACCTGCCATGTCAAGGCAAGCCTCAATAGGTGAGTCCTACACTAGCCATTAGATATGCTGATATCAGCCAAGAATCTCCAATGAGACAGGAAGGGGTATTTTATAAACCCTTTCACATTTAACCCTTTATAGGGCTTCTACACATACAATAAACTTTGCTGGCATCAGACAAAGTGTAAACATCTCTAATGAGACAGGAAGGGGTGTTTTATAAACCCCCACATACTTAACCCTGAATAGGGCAATAACACATACAAATCACCTTGCTGGTATCAGCTAAAAGGCAAATTTCTCTGATGAGACAGGAAGGGGTGCTGCCCCTACATACTTACAAACTCCCAATAAGACAAACATGGGGTGGCTGGCAGCAATGTAACATAGCTGTGTGATACAAACATCATATACAAACACAAAGATAAAGCACCGCGCTTACAGCAGCAGTAGCTTAGTGTAATGGACTCATCCGTACTCCGACCGAGTACCTTCCGTTGATGGAAGCTTCCTAGCGTGTGCCGAGGACCACAAGCACTGCACACCACAACCACCGCAGACTCCACAATCACTATAGTTTAACTGGTAGTCTTGCCATTTTCCTTCCACCGTGGATCAGCTTCTGTCTTCCAGGACCGTGTGGGAAAGACTTCTTCCTTCCATCCTGTATGAACCTCTGACATCCAGGACCGTGTGGGGAAGACCTCTCCTCCAGGAGAGCGTATCAGGAACAGGTCTTAGAAGAGCTAAGTGATTAAAGCTCAAGGGAGTATGCAGAGCATAGCAATTCCCAGTGTGATTATAGCTGTCCTCTCCAATCTCGAGACAAGACTACATGTTGAGGGTCAAGAAGATCTGTTTAAGTGGCACCAAAGGGCTTTCTTTTATGCAAGTTTTACACACAAAGTACCACCTACATGGGTTTGTAGAACAGCCAATCAAACATGTACAATACAGTAAAACGCTCCCATTCATTCCAGCAAAATCCTCCCCTGTGATATAATTACTGTACACAATGGGCTAATGTAATTATCACAGGAAAGAAAAATACAGATTTTATACAACTCCTATAACTTTAAAAGTACACATGCAATATTAATAAAAGTTACATATTCGAACTCAGCATATTTCAAGTATAAACATATCCAAAAATCAGACATCTTCCTCCAGTGGTTTAAAGGTTCCATGGAAGTCTCTTTATGAACGACCGCACACACATTTTCATGCCCAAAACAGTTTCAGAGAATCAGGCTGCACGGCCAGTCTATTTCCCATGTTAAAGTCAGTTGAAACAGACGAACGACAACCATTCTAATTGTCGAATGAACTGTCGAACGGCGTTTGAATTGTCAAATGCATTCGTTTCAGGGAAGGTAAAACTTCAGCGGTGTTCATGCCGTTTTGTAGCCGATTTTAGTTCCATGAATTTGACGGCACACACCGCTGACCGCGTTCGACAAAATAAAGATGGCTACCGCCATGTGTTCGGTTGTCGAATGGCGGCCACTTCGACTACTTCGGCACTTCAGCTGCATCCGAAGTGCCAATTTAAAGTTGCAGAATTGTGCCAGTACCATTTAAAGGGCCATAACAGACTTTTAAAACACCAATATGTCCACATAGTGTTTTTAACTGGCAAAGTCTCCCAGGGACCATAGTCACAAGGCAGGAGGCTGGCAAGCAGGCCTCTCCAGGACCAAGTGGCGAAGGGCACTTCGTCACACACTTAGTATCCAACAACTCAATAGCCAGCTTGTGTCTCATGCTCAATGTGTCCACCAGTTAAACAAGCCTGCTTAACCTGTTAATTGGTATTATTTTTTCATAAAATCTGTGTCTTCCTTTGTCATGACTATGTAAACCTATGAATATTACCAAAACATTTGCTCTTGCGGCATCACAAGCCTGTATGTACTTTTTTTGCACAGCAAAAATAAAGAATATAAAATAAAACAATATATATGAACTACCTTGTATCTCTGGGTGCTTGAGCAGAATCAGGAAACCGTATCTTAAAGTTGTGCTGGAGGTCTCTGTCCCGGCAAAAAACAAATCTATAACTGTTCCAATTAAATTTTCATCATGAAATTCCGTATTGGGATTATTTTTTTCCTAGAAGAATTTCAGATGTTGTATTTAAATTGTTTTCTCTAGAATTATTCTAAGCAAAAAGGAATGATTATTTTGAAGATGCTTACCTCATTCATCTTTATCAGGAAAGAGTCTATTAAGTCCCTTGGACAGTTTTTATCTAATGTTTCTACATGAGATTTCATCATGTCTTTGACAAAAGCTCTCAGTGTATAGATATTTGTGAAGACTTTCTTGTGAGGGCCAGGGATGACACTCAGTACAACTGGGAATAACTGGAGGAGCTAAAACACAAAAGGTACATATTTACAAAAAGGAAAAGTTGCTAATTTGTTAAAGAGTGCTAATACAAGTAAACATGTTTTTTATCCCCATTTTGTAAGATAGATAGAACTTGCAAGCCATGAGGGTGTTGAGTTAGGCAGAGATATATCATTAGGTGTCATGCCTATGGACACTATTTGACCAGGATTCAAAACTGTGTTCATCAGTTCCAAGGAGTTGACATTACCACTGCTCTAGTCAGTCAATATACATCCCAAGCAGTACAGAAGACAGCTCAATAAAGAAATCATTGTCATAGTGACAGTACTTACCTGGCCAGAAAATGAATTTAACTGTCTCAAGACTTCCCTAATGTAGAACAGAAGTTTTTCAAATTTCTTGTCTTCATAGTCAAATCGCTCACCAAACACCACAGAGCAAATAACATTGGAGACGGCCTGTCCAAGCAGAACTATAGGGTCAAATGGGTTGTCTATTCTGGGCAATATTAAAATGTTAGTAAAATTTATATAATTCAGTTTTTAGAAAGATAAATATACTTACAGAGTTCTATATAAAGGTACAATTCAAATGCTCAAATCTAGTTGTTAAACTCATAGACTACTTTATAGTTACAGATAAGGTAATGCAAAGAAAGGGAAACTAGAACAGGAAATACTGGCTTCAGATTTAGTTGTAGTTATATGGAATAAGCATCCAGCAAAGGTGATGGAGAAACAATTGAAGTTAGGCTGATATTGGTAGAGGTACACCAAGAGGTAGAATGAAGGTGGTAGAACTACAGCCGAAGGTAGGCCTGCATTATATACACTTGTAATAAGTGGGGGGACTGATTTGCTGGCGCTATATAAATAATAAAATAATAATAATAATTAACAATCAAACTGTATGCCAATGAAGTGTTATTGTGTTCTAATACAAGCCCCATTGTGTTCTTATACAAGCCCCATTCCACCCTCAAATGTAAATGTATTGTTTCTTTGTTTGATTAGCCTCTATTAATAAAGATTACTGAATTGCTTATTATTAATCCCAAATTTACTCCAACTTGCGAGTAAAGTTTACTTCAACACTGTTGTCCTGAGATTAGAATATAAACAACCAAAACACCTGTTCTTTGACACAGGAAAGGAGCAACTTAGATGGACCAATTAACTTTAATCAGGTGTTAACACCTATGTATTAGAGAGTAACTGTATTAGTCACGATTTTCTGTTGCATTGCTTGTTATCTACATTTAAACTCCGAGGGAGAACTGTATGCTCCATGATATAATCAAACTTTTATTAATTACCTTTCAAAAATAAATACCAACCTTTGTACTTTCTGAAGGCATCTGTGAGAGAGCGAGCTTCCTCTTGGATTCTTTCCTCAATGCTTCTCTTCCCCATTCCGAAATTTCTCAACGTCATGAGAGAGAATCAACGCATCGTCTTCCACCTCTCTCCATTGCTCAGGATGACGCCTAGAAACATGATGAAAAAGGTATTTAAGGAGGACTTAAGGTTAGGAAGCTTAAGTTTCAGGGAATATTAGACTTAGAGATTCGTTTTGGACTGAATTGCATTTCAGCCAAATTTGGGCTGATTGAATGATAGGCAAAACTTCCGAGCTCTGAGTCAAAATATTAATGTTGATTTTATTCACAAATTATGTGAGTAGGGAGCATTAGAGGGAAAAACAGGAGGAGCACTAAAATAGTCTATATTTACTGTGTATATTACATATGTAATACACTGTTCATATAATATATAAACATAGATTATTGTTCTGCTACTACTGGATCCCCTCTATTGGTTACTACAGGGAGTGCAGAATTATTAGGCAAATTAGTATTTTGACCACATCATCCTCTTTATGCATGTTGTTTTACTCCAAGCTGTATAGGCTCGAAAGCCTACTACCAATTAAGCATATTAGGTGATGTGCATCTCTGTAATGAGAAGGGGTGTGGTCTAATGACATCAACACCCTATATCAGGTGTGCATAATTATTAGGCAACTTCCTTTCCTTTGGCAAAATGGGTCAAAAGAAGGACTTGACAGGCTCAGAAAAGTCAAAAATAGTAAGATATCTTGCAGAGGGATGCAGCACTCTTAAAATTGCAAAGCTTCTGAAGCGTGATCATCGAACAATCAAGCGTTTCATTCAAAATAGTCAACAGGGTCGCAAGAAGCGTGTGGAAAAACCAAGGCGCAAAATAACTGCCCATGAACTGAGAAAAGTCAAGCGTGCAGCTGCCACGATGCCACTTGCCACCAGTTTGGCCATATTTCAGAGCTGCAACATCACTGGAGTGCCCAAAAGCACAAGGTGTGCAATACTCAGAGACATGGCCAAGGTAAGAAAGGCTGAAAGACGACCACCACTGAACAAGACACACAAGCTGAAACGTCAAGACTGGGCAAAGAAATATCTCAAGACTGATTTTTCTAAGGTTTTATGGACTGATGAAATGAGAGTGAGTCTTGATGGGCCAGATGGATGGGCCCGTGGCTGGATTGGTAAAGGGCAGAGAGCTCCAGTCCGACTCAGACGCCAGCAAGGTGGAGGTGGAGTACTGGTTTGGGCTGGTATCATCAAAGATGAGCTTTGGGGCCTTTTCGGGTTGAGGATGGAGTCAAGCTCAACTCCCAGTCCTACTGCCAGTTCCTGGAAGACACCTTCTTCAAGCAGTGGTACAGGAAGAAGTCTGCATCCTTCAAGAAAAACGTGATTTTCATGCAGGACAATGCTCCATCACACGCGTCCAAGTACTCCACAGCGTGTCTGGCAAGAAAGGGTATAAAAGAAGAAAATCTAATGACATGGCCTCCTTGTTCACCTGATCTGAACCCCATTGAGAATCTGTGGTCCATCATCAAATGTGAGATTTACAAGGAGGGAAAACAGTACACCTCTCTGAACAGTGTCTGGGAGGCTGTGGTTGCTGCTGCACGCAATGTTGTTGGTGAACAGATCAAAACACTGACAGAATCCATGGATGGCAGGCTTTTGAGTGTCCTTGCAAAGAAAGGTGGCTATATTGGTCACTGATTTGTTTTGTTTTGTTTTTGAATGTCAGAAATGTATATTTGTGAATGTTGAGATGTTATATTGGTTTCACTGGTAATAATAAATAATTGAAATGGGTATATATTTGTTTTTGTTAAGTTGCCTAATAATTATGCACAGTAATAGTCACCTGCACACACAGATATCCCCCTAACATAGCTATAACTAAAAACAAACTAAAAACTACTTCCAAAAATATTCAGCTTTGATATTAATGAGTTTTTTGGGTTCATTGAGAACATGGTTGTTGTTCAATAATAAAATTAATCCTCAAAAATACAACTTGCCTAATAATTCTGCACTCCCTGTATGTCTCAATAAATCTGTGAACCAAATGGAAGGAAGATTAATCTACACACTGCACAAATTATACATAATATTAACACTGACCAACCACAACATTAAAACCACTGATTATATCATTACAATGGTGCCTGTCAAGTGATGGATACATTAGGCAGCAAGTGAACTGTCAGTTCTTGAATTTCATGTGTTGGAAGCAGGAAAAATGGGCATGTGAAAAGATCTGAGTGACTTTGGCCAAAGGGCCAAACAGTGATGGTTAGACAACCAGGTCAGAGCATCCTCATAATGACAAGTCTTGTGAGGTGTTCCCAGTAATGGTTAGCATCTACAAAAAGTGATGTAAGGACGGACAACTGATGAGACTGTGTCAGGATACTGAGTGCTCAAAACTCATTGATGCGTGTGGGGAGCAAAGTACAGCCTGTCTCGTCCAATCAAAAATACTTTAGCTCAAATTGCTAAAACCCTTAAAGGTGGCCATGATCAAAAGGTGTCAAAACACTCACAGTGCATCATAGTTTGCTGCATATGGGGCTTCTTAGCTGCTGACGTCAGAGTGCCCATGATGACATCTGTTCAAAGTCCTTTGGAAGGGACGTGAGTATCAGAGCTGGACCATTGCGCAATGGAAGAAGTTTGCCTGGTCTGATGAATCACATTTTCTTTTAGATTAGGTGGATGACCTGGTGTATGTACGTAATTTACCTGGGGAAGAGGTGACAGCAGGATGCACTATGGAAAGAAGATAGCCCGGCATAGGCAGCTTATTCTCTATGCAATGTTTTGCTGGGAAACCTTGGTCCTGGCATTCATGTGGATGTTACACTAGAGACTGTTACAGTCCCCATACACCCCGTCATGACATTGTTGTTCCTGGATGGCAGTGGGCTCTTTCAGCAGGATAATGCACCTTTCTGCACTGCAAAAAAATGTTCGGGAATGGTTTGAGGAACATGTCAAAGAATTCAAAATGTTGCATTGGCCTCTAATTTCCAGACTCAGCCCAATTGAGCATATGTAGGGTGTGCTGGAAGAACAAATTTGATTCTTGGAGGACACACCTCATAACTTGCAGGACTTAAATGATTTGCTGCTAATGTCTTTCTGCCAGATACCATACAACACATTCAGAGCTCTTGTGGAGTCCATGCCTCGACACTTCAGAGCTGTTTTGGCAGCATGAGAAGAAGCTACACAATATTCGGCAGGTGGTTTTAATGTTATGGCCTATTTTCACAACTTTTTGGTTTGTTCTTCAGATCCTGTTTCTGAATCAACACTTGGCTGAGGCAAGCCAACACATGGGCAAATTTTAAGTTTTCCAATAAATATCTTTGGAAAAAAATGATTCTGCACAACCAATATTTCTCACCATGCACATATCTCGGGATTGAAACAGTGATGAGTTAATCATATCTTAATTATCTTAAAGTGGTTTATCTATCTCTCTGTTGCTCTTTCCATGCTTTTTTTAATTCTCATTTCCTTCTTACTGTAATCTTTCCTTTTCTTACTCTTTCTCAGAGAAATGTTAATATCAAAGACTGGTATTTGCTGCAAAATATATAAAGGATAATAATGAGGCATGTGTAAAAATGGATAACATGGAAGATCAGTTAGAATTCTGGAAACTGTCTTTATTGACTCAGTAAAGAATTGAGTATTCTTCAGTAACTCATGGTAAATGATGATGGCCTATCCACACTCAATTATCTTATGCTATCTTTTTTTAAAATACAATTAACCTAGGCCAGAACAGCAGAGGCATAGAGATGTAATAAAAAATTCAATATACTAAGTTTAATTGTAAAAAAATTACATTTTTAAAAAGTGAGCTTTAATTTTTGTTTATTACCATAATCTTTGAACAATAAATCACTCAGACGTAAGTTTCCACTGTCGCTAAACACATCACTGTGATCCACCAGAGCTTCTTTCACCGTGTCACACCCAATAAGCATGACGGCACGCTGGCTGCCCAAATAAACTGTGTACACTGGTCCATATTGCTTGCTTAGCTGTGGACAGGCACACAGGAAAATCAATGGTTAATTTACACATAGTATCCTTTCCGTGATTCTCTAGGGCTTCATCAGCACCTTAACTATATCAAAGTGCATGCTGATTAATATAATTTAGTTTATTCATATAATGTGTGTAAGGAGTAATACAAACTGGGCATTTGACAATTGAAACCTCTAGATATGATTGTGGCTTGGCCAATCCAACCTATTACACTATACTTCACACCCAAAATACATTTACACCAAATGCTAATTCAAGTAGAAACTTTAATACTAGATCCACCACGGTTAACCTTATAACGTTGCCAAATGTTTGTTTGCACTGCTCACCCATGATGTTACTCTTCTAGTTTTTTGGGGTCATTTCATAATCAACAAATGACATGCAACTTTTTAGCATTCGGAATATAGTGTGAATGTGATCCACTATAATTCTGTCTATTAAGATGCAAAAAAAAAAACTTTGCCTTGAGTTAATATTTTGAAATAACCTTATCAAACGATTGAATATTTTTAGATAAAGTTTTTTTTTTTTATAAATTATTTATTTTTTATTTTTTTCATAGTATTTTTCTTTTTTACAAACAAAAAAAAAGGTATTGTTTTTTTCAAATGATAAAATATCAAGAAAATCTATCATATATTAAAAAATATATATCAATATGTAAAAAATATAAAAATATGAAGATACGTTTTTCAAAATAGGAATTCACTTCAAAAGTATATCGAAAACGGGAGTCATTTTGATCCATGATATTTTTATATTTTGTTGCAGTTATAAGTTCATGGAATGAATGAGGATAATCTTATCGTCTCATTAGGTCTAAACTTATAAAGTCACAGTTAACTATTTCCAATTATGGCACAAAAATAATTTTTTACTCCATAATGGCAATCAGATTTCTCCTTGGATGAATAACCTGTTCACATACATATCAATTACATCCTTGAATATTCTATTTTTTTCATTTTGTAATAACACTGTTTTGTAATGACTCTGTTGCTTCTGTAATGATACTATTTAGCCTTTCAATCTATCAGCACAATACACCATGTCAAATGAATATAGGATAGAAATAAATATAAAATAGAAATAAAAATCCAAATTTGAGATCAGTACAGATTTGTTTCCAAATTGGACAGTAAGAAGAAATAATATCTATTTGTATTAAATAATCTATATCATGAGGCCGCTTACTCTATTCTACAGACTCTGGCCAAATCTCTTCAAATGGATAAATACCCTTTCAACCTGTAAAAAGAGGTTTTACAGAAAACATTTTCACATACAGCATAATAGTCAATTTCATCCAGCTTTCATAAACTGATTTTGCGTTAATTATTGTAATTAATAATGGTTCTGCATTTTCTAGAGTACTAACGTAAGATACCATGTTTGCAGAATATATTGTATGTAGTACTGTGGATTGTATTAAAACATTGAAATGGTGAGGTGACCAAACACAAATTATTAAAGAACAATTATTTTTCTCACCTTAACCAGGGATTGGGGCAATTCTGTGGTGCTAATCTGCATAATATTCCCCAGCAGGGGCAGAGGCGTGGGTCCTGGGGGCAGGTTTTCCAGCTTTTTCCCTCCTTTCCATGTTATTAGGTACAGCAGGAGGGTGACAAAGGAGACCAGAAGAAATGTAGCTGCGAGTCCCAGGGACATGATGACAATAACAGGAGAATGTTTCCCTTGAAATGGCTTTCTAAGTCCAAACAACCTATGTACTTATATGGGCAGCATTCCAGCGTCAACTAATGGCAGTGAAAAAGGTTTGCCAGGTGCATCTGAGTTTATTGATGGGGCGTGTAAATGGTTACATGAAGTTCTGCAATACAATCCTTATCTCAGAACATGCTTAGTAATACTCAGACACAAATGATAATATCGTTTTCTGGGGTAGAAGTTACAAGTTTAGAAAGAACAGATACAAAACCAAATGCTAACATGATAACTTTGATTGAAGAAGTAAATTGTAATTACAAGCATTTAGCGTTTTTATAGACCCGACTTATGAAAAGAAAAATTGATCCCAGGTAAATAAAAAACACAAAAATAGAACAGTGTATATAAGGCGCTTTTTAATAATTCTAGTAGTTTCAAATTGTGGTATCAGCAGCTATTGCACCAATAAGTGGATATCCCAAAAAATCCACTACACACACAGATGTAAATAACAAGTAAAACTCAGTGTTTGGGTGACCCACCTCACTTTCCAGTAAAACAATGCAGCGCTTAAGATTGAATTCACACTTACCCCTCAATATATAGGGGAATATCCACATTCAAGAAATACAGAATAAAATTACAATAGTGTAATAAATTTAAGAGATATGAATTTTTTTAAAGTGAGTATGTAGATAAACTCACATTTTTTAGAGCCTTTTTCGTAATTGACTCTAAACAAAAAGCAGATCTGGACCTTTAAGGTGGCACCAGGGGACCTTCTTCTATGTTTATTCTCAGTAGTGAATATGGAGATGTAAGCAGAGAGATAGGATACAAATCCATGTGTAGCCAAATAAAACAGTTTGTAACAAAATGTATAAAAAATTGCCTGCTTACCTTTTCTGGAGCCCGTTAGAGAACTGGTTCCAAAATGTTCATTTAGTGTCAGTTTGTAGGGTGACACTACCCTATGGGAACCGAAAGATCAGGATGTAGATTTAAGAGAGGGGGACTTGTAAAATAAAATGTAAATTTATTAATAAAACAGATAATAAAAACAAAATTTGACAGTGCAAAATAAGCAAAGATACGTCCTTTTTGTGGTCCTTCCTCTCGTTCAAGACGCGTTTCGCCAGTAATGGCTTTCTCAATTGGCGTGTATATTGCTGAGTTCCCGGTTATGGTTTTAAATCTTCATTGGGCTCCTCCCCTTTTTCGGCTAATAGCCAATCTGGTGGTGCTTCCTTTTAATTGCAGCCTATATCATCCATTTGAAGAGATGTACTTCCTGATTGTTCGTTGAACCGGAAGTGACGTTGGATTCTTAGTCCGTTACGTCACCTCCGTTGTAGTTCATTGTAACTACATTACCCATGTTGCTCTTCGCCTGTATAATGATCTCTCACCTCCTATTCAGATCAGCTTGCAAGTTTGTTACATATTTTAAATGGAATAGAGTATCAGTGTATTCAATAAAGGCATGATTTCTTTAGTCTCTTTTTATAAATAAATATAAAATATAAATCTATATCTAGAATCCAGACAGTCAAACTTTTTAGATGAAAAAAATGGTGTGCACATAATAGCATGCATTTAAAGTGACATGCGTTTAAAGTGACAGTGTGTGTTACATAACATTCATAAAAAATTCCCTAAAAGCATAGTAAAAATATCACAGGAAATAGCACAATTGAAAATCTTTGTTAAACCAATGGGGCTAAGGGTGTTTAGGTTAAAAATCCATCTCATTTCACATTTTCCTAAACACTGAATGATGTCATCTCCCCTCCAATTTGGTTTTACTTTCTGTATTGCTAAAAACTTTAAAAATTGTGGGTCACAGTTATGTTTTTCCTTAAAATGTCTTGAGACGCTGTGTTTTTCATATCCATTTTTAATATTCCTAATGTGTTCATTTAATCTTACATGTAAGGAACGTTTAGTCCTTCCCACTTACCATAAATTGCATGTGCATTTAAGTAAGTATATTATATTTTTCGAAAAACAGGTGGTCATTTCGTTAATTTTATATATATTTTTTTTATTGTGTGGATCTTCGAATGTTTCTATGTGTCTTTTTTCACTCCTGGTATTTCTACAGGGTTGACATAGTCCACATCCATAGAAACCTATTTTTTGGAAAAAAGGATTTTGTTTGTCTTTCCTTATATGATTTTTTACCAAGGTCTGTTTTAAATTTGTTGCTCCTCTAAATAGAATATTCGGTTGACTTGGTAACATATTATATAATATTATATAATAGAGGATCCTTCTTCAACATTGGCCAGTATCTTGATACCATTCTTTTAATTTGTCAAAGTTACAGATAAACGGGATTTCATTCTCCCTCACCGTATTTTCTTTCGTGAGGGTCTATATGTATTTTGTATATGGGCTTTATTTTTGAAGTAAGATCTGACCTGATTGTGTCCGTAGTCATAGTTATCTCTTTTATATTTTAATTTTTTACTGTGTCTCTCTCAATTTTATCTAACTGTGATTGAATGTTATTAGTAGTGTCTTCATACTCTTCTGCTGAGGTATGGTTTATTAAGTAATTTTGTTGTTTATGTATTTCACAGTCTAATTTTTCCAAAGTTGATTTTCTCCTTTTAATGATTTTTTCCATAGCGGTGAATGAAAACATCTCTAGCATTTCTACCCATTCCTCCATGGAATGGGGTGATTTTTTTCTTTCAAATATGTTTCTAAGGTTGCTACCTCCCATTTTATTTAAATTTCTTGAGTCATTGACTTTGTAGTATCTTCATACATTCCGTACAAATTGTGTAAATAAAAAACACGTTGCCGTTTTATTTACAAAATACAGAATTTCTGTGATTTTAAAATAATTGAAAAAAATAATTGAAAAAATGTAGGCAAAAATAGAGGACAAAAAATAAATGCAAAGTAAAATCTTTAATTCGCTTGTCACAGCTTGGCCACGTAAGCTTAACTTTGCAATTCGGTTTTTAATGCACTAAATACAATATGGTGTTAAATGAATCAACGTCTCAGGGTTAATTACAAACCAGGGACTGTGGAGAAAGGGAAATAAAAATAAGTTGGAGAATAAAAGAAAAACAGGTAAATTAGAGAATTGCTCCAGTTTGGCAATTTGTTTGCTCTAAATCTGCAAATAATTTTATCGTTTCTCCCCAATTTTTACTTTACGTACTTATAATGTATTCTGAATTGCATCTCAAGGTTGACAAGGCTTGCATGTATTCATAGGAAGATTATTTATAAATTATAACTCTAGGAGAAAGGTCATGGTGTTTATCTCTCTTTCATGTTGATATTCTAATAAATCATCTGACAGAATTGCTGACTGTTCTGGATCAATAAGTTGAGCAAACCTGACCACGCATTGGCTTTTGACTCAACTGGGATTTTTGTACAAACCGATTACCTTCCCTTAAATGGAAATTCAACATTTCTCTCTTTATTTTTGTTTTGTTTTTTTAAATACAAAAAAATTTGTTTTTCTAATGTAGTAACTTCTCTTTTTTAAATTAACTATTTTTATATTCCAAGTTTTACATCCTATCCCTTAGGTATCTTGCAAAATAAAAGATAACTATAAAAGGTGATACGATCAAAAATGCATTAATTTTTTCTCTTGCTTTACAGCACGTTTGTCTATATTTCATTTGTTGTGTGAGGAAGTGGAGGTCTTATAGTTATTAGAAGAAAGTTTTACATAGTTACATAGCCAAAAAGAGACATGCATCCATCAAGTTCAGCATTTTTCACACCTGTTTCTGCTGTTGATCCCAATAACCCAGAGTAAATAGCATGAAGCTGTATTCATAGCTGCCATTTTGTTCAGAACTGCCTGCTTCTTTGCAGGTCCAGAAATTTTAGCAGAAAACAAAAAGCCAAGGACAGCACAAGTCTATAAACCGGATCTTCAGCTGCAGCCATGAGGATAAGGATGACACAACCCTTTGGTTCATTAAATAGAAAAAGAGGTCCGGCAACACAAGCTTACATCAAATGCAGACCTTTATTGGGTACAAAAAGGCAACATTTCAACTCAGCAGAGTCAGAACGTTGCCTTGTTGTCTCCATTAAAAGTCTGCATTGGATATTAACCTGTGTGCCCAGATCTTTTTTTCTATTTCTTGGAATTTTTGCAGACAAACATAACTTCTACATTTCTTTATTTTTTTTCCACTTGTTTTTCTACCCATTTGTCTTGTCCTTGTTTGAGTCCTGCGGAAAGTTAGATAAACAGTAAGATTTTATTATTATCTGCTAGAGTACAATTAATCATGTATTGTTTGTATGTCTAGAAAGCTTTAGTATTCATATTAATTGTAATTTTGTAACCAGTATATATATTGAGTGTGGGAATGTGTGACTTCCAGCATATCCTCCACTACTAATTATAGCGTACCCATCAATAAACAAACTCTCTTAGAGCCCAAATCAGTGTGGTCTGACTTTGTATGCAGCCCAGCAATCACTAACATCAAAGTCATAAAAAAGTGAGTTGTTCACATAGGATGTCAAAGGTCTAATTTCATCATTCAGGACATTAAGCGAGGCACAGTATACATCTGGTAGCCCCGAGGTCTTGAAGCATTAGATTTGGGCTCTGGCGTGATCTCAATATCTTTCTCTTCCACTGTTGGTTTCAGAGTAAAATTTTGCAAGACAGTCGTGACAAAGAGGAAGATCTCCATGCGAGCCAGGCCCTCTCCCACACACGCACGCTTACCTGGAGAGGAAGGTATGAAAGATAAGAATGTTAGTCTGTCGCTCATGGAATTCTTTTTACTACTCTTATAAACATATAAAATAATGACCACTAATGCAATGTCATTACCTATAGAGAATGGCAGAAAGGCATCATTCTTTTTAAAACACCCATTCTCATCTAGAAAGTGATTTGGGTCAAAATCTTCAGGGTTTTTAAAGTATTTGGGGTCCTTCAGAACAGATGTCAATATTGGCAAAACCAACGTACCCTGAAATGAAAAAATTAACAAGAGCGCAGTTCCTCCAGAAGCCCACGCGTACTAATGACAGTGCCATGTTGGCTGCAAGAAAGAGTGACAGAGAGTATATCATGTCCCACATATTGCTCCATAGTTTACTAACCTTGGGAATGTGATATCCCCTGAAAGTTGTGTCTTTGCTAGTTTCATGGATAAGCCCTGTGGGGACAATATCAGCAAATCTCAGGATTTCATGGATGACGGCATCAGTAAATGGCATCTTACTCCGGTCCTCAATTGATGGACATCGATTTTGGCCAATTACATCATCAATCTCTTTTTGGATCCTCTCTAAATTAAATAAACAGAAAATAAATGTGTGTATGACAACTATATAGAAATACACAATTTCCATTACATATACTTCCAAACAAAAACATGCTGGGAGGCATCTTGCATACTGATGATATCAGGTCAAACTTGCATCTAGAATAGGAACCATCCCGTCCCTTCTCCACATTACCACATCTCACCCATCCAACCCCTTTATCTCAAACCAGAATCATTCCATGAGCTATCACACGTTACAATTAAACACTGATTCAACAACTGACATTACGAACCCAAGGACTGAATACGTTCCTGACTAATGTATAACTAAAATAAAGTGTCACAAAAATAGGGTTCTACTCCAGTTTGTTTCCCCTGTCTATGACCAAGTCTGCCAGCAATTGTTATACCTTGCAAAACACTCTGGAAAAAGAACTTGAAGAACTGTTAAATAAACAAATTAATGAAGAGCATTTATACCTTGTATCTCTGGATGTTTGAGGAGAATCAAGAAGCCATATCTCATCATTGTGCTTGTAGTCTCTGTCCCGGCAAAGAACAAATCAAATACTGTTCTCCATAAGTTGTCGTCGTGAAATTCTGTGCTGCCCTTGTTTTTTTCCTGGGAAATATTTTGAATGATTTGTTTTTTGGAAATTACCTTCTAACCAGTCAAAATTAACTAAATGTGGAGTTTATACTGTAAATTAGTTTCTGTTCTACATAAATACCTCTTCCATCTTAATCAAAAAGCTGTCTATGAAGTCTCGTGGGCAGTTTGTATCCAACGTTCCTTGGTGAGATTTTGCCTGGTTCATTAGATAGCTTTTCAATCTTGAAATGTTTTTGAAGATATTCTGGTGAGGGCCAGGGACCCACTGGAGTACATATGGGAACAACTGAAGAAGCTGTAAAAATAGTTTACTTCTATTAAAGGTTTACTCTAGACACCATGACCACGTCAGTGGATTTTAAGTGGCCATGGTGTCTGGAGTCTGTATGTTCAGCATTTTACTTTGAAACACTTAGCATTTTGAGTTTAATCACATTGCTGTTGGAAGTGTAACTACAGCTACTGCAACATCAGTGGGGTGCAATTAGCCAGCCAAATGCTAGGGCGGCTAATGTCAGTTCTGTATAAATGTGGATGCACAGTATTTATTGGCTGAATGAGTTGCAGGATTGGCATCCTTTTGCAGCTTTGCAGAATACATATATATATATATCTATATATATATATATATATATATGTCATAAACCCTACTTCAGAGGACCCTTGGCAGCCGTCAGGATCAGGTAAGAGGGCAAACTATAGTAAACTCTTTAAAGGACCAATCCACACCCCAAAAGCACTTCAGCTAAAGTGTATGTAGTCTAAAGCAAATATATCTGTTTTTTATTTTTTATTTAAATCATATATTTTATGTCCCGCCTCCCTTCTTATTTTTGCTCAGGGAGGTGGAACATTTCTCAATCACCGGTGTTTCGGTGGAAAAGCCCTGATGGTCCCAGTGGTGAGTCCCACAGCTAGAGTTCACCCTCGTGAGATTTGAAATGTTGTAAGAGGACGACCCAGAGGAGCTGCAGGCTGAGCACCTAAGTCCTCACTACCTCCCCAGCCGGCTGCCCAGCAAGGTGCCTGTGCACTGGTGAGGAAGATCTCTGGTCTCCTCTTCAGTCCCTGAAAGCACATAGCAGGGCAGGTGCTTGGATAGCTTTGACCCTGCAGGGGAGAGCAAGGGACAGCCTTAGCTTTCTTGGGGCGGGGGGTGAGGGGGAGTCCGATGCCCCCCCCTGGATCCGCCACTGTCCTAAGCTCCAAACCTCAGGCAAGATGTGCATGCGGGTGTACGCAACAGCATCTGAAGGTCTCTTCCAGGAAAAAAGGGGAGAGCTTGCTAAGGCTGCATTTCATAAGAAGATAAACCCCCAATGAATGCATACATGAAAAAATTATGCATATATTCACTGGAGGTATATCTACTAAACGGTGATTTAAAAAATATATTTTACAATGTGGGAAGTGGAGTGCTCCTTTAGGAGTCATTCTTACCCCCTCTAGGATGTTGTTTGAATCACATTAAATTAAATGTATTATTAATTCACTCACTATATTCCAATTTGGTATTTGTTACCTGCCCCGAGGCTGAAGACAGTTGCATGGAGAGGTCTCTCATGTACATCAAAAGGTTCTTGAAGTCCTTGTCTTCATAGTCAAATCTCTCTCCAAATACAATGGAGCAAATGACATTAGATACAGCCTGTCCTAACAGACGTGCTGGGTCAAATGGAGTGTCTGCGAAGAAACTTGGAATGTTTAATAAGTCAAGATAATGCAATATTGAGACATTTATATTAAATATAAAATATTGAAAATATGAAATAATTGTATTTAATTTTGATAAAATATCTACAAAACAAAGAAATATTTAACTCCAATTACTTTACACAAATTACATACTAGAAATATATAAACACATTTACATAAAAGCACAGCAAATTAAAATAAAATATTTTCAAAACTATGGAATAGATGATGCATACAGCCATACTCAAGTTTTTGAATATCAGTACAACCCAGTGTCCTAGACCAGTCTTCCTGCAGCCAAGGGTACACTAGATGACTTTTGGATAGAGTTTGATATTTGAATTTGTTTTTCAGACATTGAAACCCTGCAGCAGTGGTTGCTATAAAGGCAGCTGCTTAGTAGTTGTGTAGGATTCGTTGTGTTTCATGGATGAGGGTGGGCCCAACAAACACACCCGAGTCTGGAAAATATTGTCAACCTCCATAAGAGAGTGGAGTTTATGACACATCTCATAGGGAGCTCTAAGGCAAAGTTGAATCATCACTTGGAAGTGACATTTCCTCACTGGGACATTTGAAAAAAATATACTTGCACTCTAGGGATTTGGGATAGTATGCAAGTAACGTTTTTCTTTGTTTTTTAGTGTTTACATTAGCCACTAGTAATACCTCTAGGTGCAGTCACTCAGAGGGCCATTAGAAGTGTTTCCTGGGTCAGTGTTTCACAGTGTGCAGAACTGATGTTGAACATTCCTGCATATCTACAGTGAGATGCTGACTAGTTCAGCACAGCGTTTTGCCATGCATGCGCTATAGCCACAGGAAAGCATTGGCTTGACTGAGATCATGAAATTTGATGATTTCAAACATAGAAGTGGATTGAAGCCATGTCCATCGCAAGGAAACCCAAGCAAAGCTTGAAAACAAATAAGGTGAGTTATCCACCTTTTTATACAAAGGAGAGGGAGGCCGGAGACAAAACAGTGTGGGGCAAATGAGGGCACTTGCCCCACCCTGGATTTTTTAACATGCCCCCTCCCCACATGCAATTTTCCCTTGGACTGTGACAGCTCAGTGCAAGAAAAAGAAGGAGGGAAGTGCTGGAGGCTGGAGGGAGGTGCTGGGGGCTGCATTAAGGCTGCCAGGGGGCTGGAGAAAGCACTGTGAGGCTCCCTTCCGAATCCCCAGCAATTTGGTGCCTCTATGCTCTGCCCCCTCATTCAGGCCCTGCCTCCCGCATGCAAACACCGCCCCTCAAAGATCCGCCCCTTTACAAGCTCCACCCCCACACTCACGCTGTTGACCTCGCTGGAAGGAAGAGGAGGAGGACAGAAAATGGAGATGACCTCCCAGTCTCCCACAGCCTTCTGTGTCAGGTAGGCTTCAGCCGATGACAGTGATGTGTGCATGTGTGTGTGCCTGCTAGTAAGTGAGCATGTATGTGTGTGTGTCAGTGAGCTTGTCTATAAGTGAGGATGTGTGTGTTTGTCAGTGAGTTTATAGTGACTATGTGTGTGTCTGAACTTGTCTGTAGTCAACATGTGTGTCAGCTTGTCTGTAGTGAGCATGTGTGTGTGTTTCAGTGAGCTTGTAGTGAGCATGTGAATGTCAGTGAGCTTGTCTGTAGTGAGCATGTGTGTGTGTCAGTGAGCTTGAATGTAGTGAACTTGTGTGTGTATGTGTTAGTGAATTTGTAGTGAGCATTTGTGTGTCAGTAAGCTTGTCTATAGTGAGCATGTGTGTTTCAGTGTGTGTGTCTGTAGTGAGCATGTGTATATGTGTCAGTGAGCTTGTCTGTAAGTGAGCTTGTGTGCGTTGGTTAGCTTTTCTGTAGTGAGCAATTGTGTGTGTAAGTGAGCTTGTCTGTAGTGAGCATGTGTGCGTGACAATGAGCCTATCTGTAGTAAACTTGTGTGTGTGTGTCAGTGAGTTTGTCTGTAGTGAGCATGTGTGTCGGTGAGCTTTTCTGTAGTGAGCATGTGTGTGTGTCAGTGAGTTTGTAGTGATCATATGTGTGTCAGTGATCTTGTCTGTAGTGAGCATGTGTATGTGTGTTAGTGAGCTTGTGTGTGTGACAGTGAGCTTGTCTGTAAGGAGCATGTTTGTGACAGTAAACTTCTCTGTAGTGAGCATGTGCGTGTCAGTGAGCTTGTCTGTAGTGAACTTGTGTGTGTGTGACAGTAAGCTTGTCTGTGGTAAGTTTGTGTTTGTATAACAGTGAGTTTGTCTGTAGTAACCTTGGGTGAGTGTCAGAGTCTGCACTAAGTTTGTGTGTGTGTGCCAGTAAGCTTGTCTGTGTGTCAGTGTGGTTGTCTGTCAGTGAGCCTATTTGTGTGTATCAGTGAGATTGTGTTTTTATATCAATGAGCGTATGTATATCAATGATATTGTCTGTCTGTGAGCCTGTGTATCAATTAGATTGTGTGCTTGTGTCAGTGAGATTGTCTGTCTTCATGTGAGTATGTTTACTGTATAATTACCTTTTTTACACTGACAGAACCAATATTTTAAATTAGAAAAAGAAACATGCCAATGATATATATATATATATATATATATATATATATATATATATATATATAAAGTACCAGTTGCTCCTGCACTCACGCTCAAGTTGCCCTTAGTGCCCGGGTGCCAGCAAATCGTGGCCGTCCATATATACATCCAATAGGTAGCGGCACTCACGGTAGTTAAAAATCAAAATTTATTGAAAGCAAGTTAAAACATCAATGATCAACGTTTCAGTCCTTTAGGGACTTTCCTCAGGATCAAAAAGATGACTCACATACATACATACAGTATCGCACAAAAGGTTTTTTATTTGTAAATATTTTATTATATCTTTTCATGTGACAACACTGAAGAAATGACACTCTGCTACAATGTAATGTAGTAAGTGTACAGCCTGTATAACAGTGTGAAATTGCCGTTCCCTCAAAATAACTCAACACACAGCCATTAATGTCTAAACCGTTGGCATCAAAAGTCAGTACACCTCTAAGTGGAAATGTCCAAATTGGGCCCAAAGTGTCAATATTTTGTGTGGCCACCATTATTTTCCAGCACTGCCTTAACCCTCATGGGCATGGAGTTCCCCAGAGCTTCACAAGTTGCCACTGGAGTCCTCTTCCATTCCTCCATGACGACACCTTGCACTCCCCCACCTTCCATTTGAGGATGGCCCACAGATGATCAATATGGTTTAGATGCTTGGCCAGTACATCACCTTTACCTTCAGTTTCTTTAGCAAAGTAGTGGTCATCCTGGAGGTGTGTTTGGGGTCGTTATCATGTTTGAATACTGCCCAGTCTCCGAAGGGAGGGGATCATGCTCTGCCTCAGTATGTCACAGTACACGTAGCTCCCCAGTGCCGGCAGCACTCATGCAGGCCCAGACCATGACACTCCCACCACCATGCTTGACTGTAGGCAAGAGACACTTTGTACTCCTCAACTGGTTACTGCCACACGCTTGACACCATCTGAACAAAAATAAGTTTAGCTATTCTTGGTCTTCTTGTCTTCAGCACACTGTTTGCACGCTTTTTTGTGCATCATCTTTAGAAGATGTTTCCTTCTGGGACAACACCCAAGCATACCAATTTGATGCAGTGTGCGGCGTATGGTCTGAGCACTGACAGGCTGGCCCCCCACCCCTTCAATCTCTGTAACAATGCTAGCAGCACTCATACATCTGTTTCCCAAAGACAACCTTTGGATATGATACTGAGCACGTGCACTCATCTTCTTTGGTCAACCACGGTGAGGCCTGTTCTGAGTGGAACCTGTCCTGTGAAACCCACTGTTCTGTAGCTCAGTTTCAGGGTCTTGGCAATCTTCTTATAGCTAAGGCCATCTTTATGTAGAGCAACAGTTTTTTTTTCAGATCCTCAAAGAGTTCTTTGCCATGAGGTGCCAAGTTGAATTTCCAGTGACCAGTATGCGAAAGTGGGAGAACGATAACACCAAATTTAACACACCTGCTCCCCATTCACACCTGAGACCTTGTAACACTAGCGAGTCACATGACACCGGGGAGGGAAAATCACTAATTGGGCCAAATTTTGACATTTCCACTTCGGGGAGTACTCACTTTTGTTGCCAATGGTTTATACATTAATGGCTGTGTGTTTAGTTGTCCTGATAAAAGCTTCAATGTGGAGCTGAAACGAGTACCTGGTTTTCCCAGAGTATTGTTTGGAATGTATAAATAATGTGACTGGGCACCGGGTAATAACATTAGAATTGGAGTGCAAAGGTTTGGACTTGTTTATATACACACACACAATGACTTATGGGGCTGGCATACATTTTGTTTCCAGGGTTGCTTTGTATCCCCAGTGGTCACAAAAAGGAGCGTCACGGTGCACCCTGAACCCTGCAGACAACTAGGCTCCTTTAAGAGACCTGGCTGGGTTTGAATTCACAGCTCCAGCCTCCTAGTCAGGTTCTCTACCATGCTGTCCACCAGGAGTCTTCAGTATCTGGTTGCTTCCTGACTCCTTGCCTGAATGGAGCAGTGCTGATCCACCTGCAGCCCCTTACCAATTAGGGTCAGCTGCTCCTAATCAGCAGGCTGTAAAAGCCAGCTCTGCCTGAGACCTAGTATCTGGTCATTTTGTTTGTTTGTTTTTCTTTCCCTGCAGGATCTTTGCTACTCTGCTGACTGATTTACCGACTACGATACTCCGCTGCCAGCCCTGACTCTCGTCTGACCCTGCCTTTGGATTTCCCCTTAATCTGTACTGCGCTTTTGGTTTTTGCCTCCTCCCTGTGCCATCTCCTGCAACTGGGCTCCAACTCTTGGTAAACTGTTGCAACATGCATGGATGTAATTACAATTATGCCCCCACTCCCCTCTGAAAAAATTCCAAAAATGTCAATTGGCATGAAACAGGGATTTTCAAAATTATAGTGTCAAGATTAAGTTTGCATTTCTGGGACTCTAATGTTCCTGTAAATTGTAAATGTAACTTTAATGTTACAGATTATTCAGATAAATTTTGTTTATGCTAACCTTTGTTCTCTCTAAACACCGTCACAAGACACTGAGCTTCCTCTTGGATTCTTTCCTCAATGCTTCTCTTCCCCATTCCAAAATTTCTCAAAGTCATGAGAGAGAATCTACGCATTGTCTTCCATCTCTCCCCGTTGCTCAGGATGACTCCTAGGGGCATAATGTAAAGAAAATGAGACCAAGCTGAATCTACTCACATTGAAAGTTACTATGAGCTGATGATATTTCTTGAAATGTCTAATTATTTTGTAGATTTTGTACACATATTAAAAAATAAAAACAACACAATTTTAGTTTTCTGGTCCAATATCACAATGATTAATGTATAATTAGTTTGAGGTCTTGCATCAGAGAAAGCAATAAGTTTAATGGATTACTCCCAGTACCCTGATTGCTTCAGTGATTTGAAGAGGCCATGGTGCTTGGAGTCTCTATTCACAGAATTTTACTATCTAACCCTCTACATAAGGATTTTAACTTCTCAATGTTCAAAAGGTATAACTTCACCTCTGGCAGTGTCAATGGGATTTAATGAACCAACCCAGAACTCTATTCTGGGCTGGCTAATATCAATTCTGTGCATTGCACACAATTGCAGTCACTGGCTAAGAGTGGGCAGCCGATGCTCTCAGCCAATGGATGGAGACCGAAGTGGCTTCTGTGGCTTGACCACCAGGGAGACTCGGAGTACACTGGGGACCCAGGTAAGGAGGAAAACCACATCTAAGGGGTGGCAAGGACTAGAAAATCTGGTCATACTAGACAAAAAAAAATTCTTGGGTGCCCTTCTTATTTCTTTCTATTTTTAGTTTAGCAGAATAGAGTACATCATGTGAAATAGTGTCTTTATTAATATTTTTTGTGACTTACCATAATCTTTTAATAATATGTCAATTACACCCATGGTCCCTCGGCCACTAAACACATCACTGTAATCCACCAGGGCTTCTTTCACCGCGTTGCACCCAATGAGCATGACCGCACGCTGGCTGCCCATGTAAATTGTGTACACTGGTCCATATTCCTTACTAAGCTGTGGACAGACACAGAAGAGATACTTGTGGTGATTCCACATGTAGTTCCAGTTCATTACCTTATTCGTTATATCCCAGATCATGCTTTGTAAGTATATTTATTTATCCTTTTCTGATTCGCATTAGACTTCTACGAGTCAAAAACATTTTTTGGGCTGAGCCACTTCCAAAAATATTTCACTATTTTGTTATGTTGTTTCACTTTGTCCAAATTTTGTTAATGAAAAACTATATTCGGGACAATAAATCAAATGAACCAAAAGGGAACCAGAAATATACACTGCCATTTTCCTGCCATTTGGATTGCAAATCAAGTCAGCAAAGGTAGAAAACAGAGTGAAAACAGGAGGAGCAGTAAAAAAAACACATTTTTATTTCCATATTATATATTTATCAAACACTCTGACAGAAAAAAAGCTACAATGTAACAACTCCTTTTTTAGACATTGGTGCGACACATTTATGAACCCCCCCCAAAATAATCAAAATGCATAGGAAAATCAAATTCTGCAAGATACGCAGTGAGGAATTTTTGTGCCAACACAAACAGTCAGAAATGTACTCTCCAACTGCTGAGGAACGTCAAGGCTGACAAAGCATTATGGGAGTTTTAAATCTGCAACAGATGGTGACTGCATTTGTCTAATTTTGTGCTAAAAGTTAAATGATTGAAGGACGACTATGGACACCCAGACCACTTCAGCTTAATGAAGTGGTCTGGGTGCCAGGTCCCTCTAGGATTAACCCTGCCTTCTGTAAATATAGCAGTTTCAGAGAAACTGTTATGTTTACATTAGGGTTAATCCAGCCTCTAGTGTCTGTCTCACAGTGAGAAGATGCCAGCATCCATAGGAAAGCATTGAGAAATGCGCATTCAGCAGAAGAGGGAAGAGAGTCCCCAGCGCCAAGCGCGATGCTGTAGAAAGGTAAGTGTTTAACCCCTTCCTCCCCCTTCAGCCCAGCGGGAGGCTGGTGGGGGGGACCTATTAAAACTATAGTGCCCGGAAAGTGAGTTTGTTTTCCTGGCACTATAGTGGTCCTTTAACAAGGAAAAAAGTATCAAACGAATAAGAGATGCACAAGTCACACTTACTGTGCTGCTTTCTCATATGCCACCATTTGCAACACATTCATTTTATTGTCTGGATTCAAATAAATGAAAATTGAAAAGCGGACAATTCTTACCTCCATTATGGACCGGGGTACTTCTGTTGTGCCAATCTGCATAATATTCCCCAGCAGGGGCAGTGGTGTGGGTCCTGGGGGCAGGTTTTTCAGGTTATATCTGCTCCTCCATGCCAACAGGTAAATTAAGAGGCTGACACAGGAGACCAGGAGAAATGTCAGCCCCAGGTCCATGGTGACACTAGCAGCAGTCCAGGAGACTCTGTCCCCTTTCTATGTCTTGCAGAGTATTGCCAGAAAAATAAAAAATAAATATTCGAAGTAAAAGCATGCATGGACTATGACCTGTAAGAGCACATGCAGGGCGTGTCTGGATTTGCTGGAGCATTGTGTAAATAAAGCTTTGTATGTTGTAATGAGATACTGTACGTCCTAATCTGCCGAGAGCGCAGGATGATACGTTGCATTGAAGTCAGAATGAAATCTGTGGATTGGAAAATTCTTTCAATGTGGAGGAATTCTCTCAGCCTGGAACCTCTGACAGAATGACTCTACAGTCAGCGAGCCACAAACTACCAAGGATAGTGTGAGATTTAATGCAGGGCATATGTGTGTGATTTTATATATTTGCTTTTATAGTACACGGCTTCATTACATCGCAGCGACCACATACAGACGTGCCCTCTTTAGGGCTAATTTGTTTGTAGGGATCATATAAATATCTACTTCTGTCTCTTTATGGATTTTTCCTTTAAATGGGAACTTCAATTTCTTTAGAAATGTTACTATTAAATACAAAAGTTCACAATCACTGAGTACCTCCGCCAATCGATGCGCCTAGTGCTCGCTGAGGACTCCAAGCACTCCAACCGACACCAGTGACACTGCAGACCCCACTTCCAGCGATACAGCTGCGCCGGGGTCTCGCCGTCTCCACCCACCCTGGATCCACGACCAGGATCCAGCTCCCAGTGGGTGAACCTCTCCTAAATCCAGAGAGCGTAGCAGGAACAAATCAAGCTATTGCAAGAGTTTACTCTGGGGAGTAAGTGATTATAGCAATCCCCAGAGTGTAGTTTTCCAATCCCCCAAACATGAGCCAAGGCTTAATGCTGGAACAAGACTTTACTGGAAGTAACAACAACACGTATTCAAGCTACAGTTTCTTTTATGCCCTGCTGCCATGCAGGGGAGGGACACACACGTTATCTACAGTAGCCAATAAAACAGAGGTTACAGCCCACACAAAATCCTCCCCTCTGCCTGTGATTCAATTATCTTATACAATAGAAGATCAATTATCACAGGTAGGAAAACAGCATATTCATAACTTCTAAAATATACATCACATTCACATAAAAATTATATATTCACAATCAATCCATTCAGGGAAACAACATATCAAAAAATGGCATGTATCAGACCAGGGGTTCAGAAGTTAGTAAAGTATATTTTGGGGCCTGGCTGGCAGCATGGCTATCTGGCCCAAACTGGTTTTACAGAGCCCTCTATCCTGGAGACAATGGGGAAAATAATCCAATTATCCAGGGATAGAGGCTCCATTGAGCACATGTTTCCAGTAAAATACATAACTCCTATCATACTGATTTGAACGGGACAAATCTCCCAGGGTCCATAGTCACAGGGCAAGAGGCGGGCAAGAAGTCCTCTCCAGGCACAAGTGGCGAAGGGCACTTCGTCACAGTAATAAATCCATGGATAAAGTAGCAGGGAGGGAAAGTACCAAATGAATGGAGGGGGATTCTTCACACTTGTGTTAACATTTTAATCGTATGATGTTCCATGGGCTTAGCAGTTGGCATCACTATCCAATTCAGGCATTGCTTCTGTTTCTCCTTCTCTCTCTATGCTCACTGCAACAAAAACTGACAGGGGGCTAAGATGGAAGCCCCCAGTTACAGGATGTATCAAAATACAGTGGTTTGATTCATGCATTTAATCAATTTTTTTTTTTAATTCTTTATTTTTCTTGTGCATACGAAAAACAAACATTTGGTCTTGCAGCACCACAACAGCAACTGCAGGCGTATCTTGAACATTAAATTGATATGGCATGCGATTGATTAACACAATTTTATGGTATATTATCATGAGAAACAGACGATTGCAGACTGTTTTATAATGTGTAGATTAGACATTAGTATGAGCATTTGCAGATTTCGTATAAGAACAATAGGCTGAAGCATGCAGCAGTGGTTAAACTCAAGTTAAAGTAAAATATGGATTAAGGTGGTGTTGCACTTTAAGTAGGTTAGGCAACATGTGACCACGAGTGGATGAGCGGCCCTTATAGGGTGACCCATTGCTTGTTCTGACCTTGGGTACGACTGCGAGGGGCTTAGTGCACTGTGAAAATGTACCTCGGTTTGTTAGTGCAAACTGACATTAAGCTTAAAAAGAGATACATGCCTGGGTGTCTGAAGCGAGTAAATGCGCCCTAGTGCTTGCTAGTGTATTGTACTGGGTGGTATGCTGCGCTAGGTGCAGTATAAGTATAAGTGTATCAACTATAAAATTATTGCTTGGGAATGGTGCTAGGCAGCCTATTAGGCTAGGCTTCTGGTAGGAGGCAAGATCGTTATCTCATAGCGCTTTGTGGTATTGAGCATAGGTAGAGATGTGTATGGGACAAATTGAAAGAAAAGAAGATCATAAGCATGGGTACATGAGGGCAGAGTTATAGCAGGAGTCCAACAGGTTAAACAAGGTCTGTAGTGTCTTCTGCATAGCTGCATTATACATATTGTCCCATGGAAAGCAAAAGAAAGATGTCTTGAAAAGGAGGACACTAAAGCATTAATACATTGAGTTATGATAGTAGGCATTGCATTGGTGGGAGAAAGGTGGCCTCAGTCGGATAGTCCAGCATCAGCCCGTTCCCCTGCTTGGGGCTGTAATGATAGTCCATGTGAGTCTGTTTAGCCAATGCCCCTGTGTGAGGCCAATTCCAGCGGAGCCGTCTATGGTGCTGGTGGGAACTGCTTCCCGGTGTCCCAGGGGTGCAGCATGCGGGGAAAATGTGAGGATGATTGCCTGTAAGTAAAGAGCTTTTGCGATACTGTCCCTGTAGTGGGTAAGTGGTTTAGGTTAGGTCGTGGATGGCCTTGGTGCTTTATGCCTCTTGGGTGCCTTGTTCTTCCTTCTCCATGGGTGTATATGCGCCGCTTGTGCCGTGCTCGTCCATAGTAAGCTATCCGCACCCTCAGGGAGTATGTCAGTCTCCGTGGCTGGCCAGGTTTGTCCATCCTCCAGGGGCCTTGTGGTCTCTTCGGCAGAGCATACGTGGTTGTAATGGCAGCCCCTGCATTCTGCATTGTGTAGGAACTTTCACCAGAATCTTTTGAACAAGTCGTCTATGCGCTGTTCAAGCATTTGTGCTGCTCGTCTGTCTCCGTCTAGTGGTCAGTTGCCACCATCTTGGTCTTTGTGGTTTGACTGTGTGCGCAGCATTAGCTGACCAGTGGTGAGAATTGGGTGAGTAGAGCTGTTTTATGATGACCGGGATAACCCCCGCTGGTCCAGGGGGGGTGAGTACTTCGCCATGGTCCCTGTTACTTTGGATGCACCCGGAGAGCGGCCGTCTCTCCGTGGCTCGGTCCCGTGTAGGCCGCAGGCCTCGTTGTGCCAGGGTGGCTGTGCAGGAGCTTGTGAGAGGTACTATTCTATTCAGTAGCCTTTCCTGGTTAGGTGTATCGTGTTCTGTGGTCTGTGGGTGACAGTGTTCAGGCGCTGTACCCCTTTTTTTGTCCCCAGACGTGGGAGCTCTTGCTGGGCACGTCTGGGCTGCTTGCCTGCATCTTAAATGAGACCAATCAAATTTGTTATACCTCACAAACAGGGCCTGATTTACACTCTGTTGTCCCAAGACCAGATTCCTAAATGCACTCTTGCCCTTTACATATATTTATATATATATATATATATATATATATATATATATATATGCAACATTCTGCTTATGTGATTGGATGTATGAATATAAAGAGTTTTGTGGTTGTATGGGAATAGATGACCAGGTGGGTGGCGGTAGGTGGCTGTGTTTGAATGTGACAGAGTTGGTATTACTGAAAGGGGAGGTGGAGGTGGATAGGATAATATGACTAGCTCAGAGTATGTGACTGAATGAGACTTTGCGATGTGTGAATGGATGGAAGCAGGTAAGTAGTGTGTGAATGTGTCAGGACGGTGTGTGTAAATGGGTAGGTGAGGGAGCTATGTGACAGGAAGGTTAAGTACAAGTGATCTGCAGGTGAGTTGAGGATATGTTACGAGGTTAATGGATGACTGATAGTGTACGTAAGTAGAGGTGAGGATGGGAGTTTGTGTTTGTAAGTTTTCAATCCCCATCTACCCCTTTTATTTCCCTCCGTTGGTTGCCCTCTATTAATTTATCTTTCCCTCAGAATTGTTTCTTTACTTCATTCCTCATCTGTGGTTATCTCCCTTTATCCTTCCTTTCCTCCACTTGTTCCATTCTTCTCATACTACCGTCCTCCACTTAGTTCTCTTTACTCATACACCCCTCTTTCCCCTCCCTTTCTCCCCCTTCCAATACACTCCAAGCATACACCTTAGCTCATCATGCACTGCGGTATTAAAGTTGAAGGAGTAATCGCAGGCAGCTGGAAATACAAGAGGTCACACGGGGTTATAATGCTGATTTGTACTCTTCTGGAATCAATTCAAAACACAGATTAAGCGACAGAGCAAATCAATGTCACTTTAATTATATGTTAGATTTGGTATAGAGCAGATATATGAAATGCATTTTGAGTATCTACATCAAATCAAAATGATTCGTTTTGACACTGCTTTTTTGGTGTTTATCATATTAATTTAGCATTATATATTAATTCACAATTGCTGTAAAACAGATTATTTAAATACAGTTTAGTTTATTTTGCGCTAGCACTATATAATATGTCTGACACGTTGGAATTAGTGTAGGACCCACCGATATTGGAGTACTGTGGAGTAGTGGTGGGTTTAACACAATATGGACCCGGAACCAGGAAGTGATTTGGAGACAGTCGGCAACAGCCGGAAGATTTTTTTACATTACATGAGCATATGGAACTTTCTTTGCAGTTTCCTGAGGCTGGTGAGCGGACTAACTAACTCCACAACAAGTTTTGCTGTTTTTCAATTGTAATAATAAAGTATACTTACCTGAGATCCGGATTGCAAGCTTCCTTTCCACGGATCCCACGCACTCTAGGGGCTGATCCTCCCTGAGTGCTATAGCAACGAGTGGTGCTTTTACCACTCCAATCTTGTGAGTGTAACACCTAAAGGGCACCTCTGTTTGCTTTATTTTATATATTTATAAGTGAATTTACCACAACCACTGTTTGGTTTTTAATTATTTATAATATTTCCACTCTGTAAACACCTCATTTCATGTACACAGGGTTACTTTCACTCTCTATAAGAGGTCCATAGTGAATACGATTTTTCGTTGTTGCGCACCATCACTACTGTGAGTTATTTTATGTTCAAATCATTTTACCAGGATTTGTTTTTGTTGGTTGCTGCATGTACTAAGATCCTTCTCTCATTTGCGCCATCCTATTTATAATCGTTTTTTCTTTTAACACAATATGGCCATATGGTAGAACTGAATCCCCATATTTATTTGCTGAGATAGGTGATTTAAAATAGCCTTGTAAAATGAAAAACTGTTTATTTATGCGTGTGCTGTTCCTTAAGATGAATATTGTATAAATGTTGGTCTCTACGGCAGCAGCATTGCTGAGAAATGCCGAGAAATGTTCGGATTGTGCCCCCAATTCCTTTTTGTCTTTTTTTATGTAAGTTTGCAGACCAGATTCTTTTTGGGTTGAGCAACCTGCCCAGTCTTCCAGCTTGAGATGCCTCTTTAGAGGTGACCACAGGAAAGTATAGATTTGAGCAGGTTTTTGATAGCAATGTCACTTGTATCGAGCCTTGCATATTGTGGCAAAACCACTGCCTGTACGTGTATTTCCCCTCTCTTTCACGTGTATTTTCCCTGTATTTTCATTTGTTATGCCCGCTCCCCATTCGGGAGCGCTTCCACGAAGTGCATTCATTCACCTCCCGAATGTTAGTATAGAATGTGCACACCTCCCAATCACCTCGCAACATAAATGTCAAAACCACAAACTGCAAGGGAAAACAATTAATGAGTGCTTCCCTGGGTGGTCGTCATTCATACAGTCAAACGCCACCAGGGGGAGCATTCGTGGATTGTATCCTGACTTGTTCATGTCCAGAAAGAGGGCCTTCCCAGTGCCCTATTAGAAGATTTACACCAATTATTCAGAACGCTTGCACCCGCAACATAGGTGTGAAACCTGGGTAGTCGCCATTTGTACAGAAGATGCTTCCCTTGTCTGGGATTCACACTAGGACCTCACAAACAGAGACTGGTTGATCAAGGGACCGAGGCGATAATCCCTGAAATTGGTGTATGCACTTCTGCGGCACTGGCGAGTTTTGGCGGGCTCTCGTGACCCAAAAGAGACCAGCTATTTTTTCGCGGGCGGGCTTCCGAGGGACAAAGACTCCTGGCAGTTGGTGTACGGAGCCCCGGGGATTTGGTGGCAGGCTTTTGGGACAAAGGGAATGGAGTCCCTTCCAATGCTGGGACCTCTGGGAGGGGGAGGATTGTGGGATGTGTCTTTGTGGTTGTGTGTGATCCACACATAACCAATCTGGCGAATTTCAATTGTAAAAAAAATAAAAAATGTATCATGCTATATCTAACCCTGTAACTTCCCAAAACACCAGTAAACCTGTACATAGGGGGTACTGTTTTACACGTGAGACATCGCTGAATACAAATATGTGTATTTTATTGCAGTAAAAGCAAATAGTACAGAACCTGATTTATTGCTTTGACAATAATCTATCTCTAACATCTAGGGCCGTTAC
The DNA here is from genome assembly GCA_933207985.1 of Pelobates cultripes. Lineage (NCBI taxonomy): Eukaryota > Metazoa > Chordata > Amphibia > Anura > Pelobatidae > Pelobates > Pelobates cultripes. Next base: position 8,894,543 of record OW240920.1, on the reverse strand, counting down.
GGGAGGGGAACTTAGGCGGCCAAAGATGTTAGAGATTATAGAAGAGCTAATTATGTTCATCAAACATGTGGTTTTATGTATGTTATTTGTGAACTTCTTGCTCAGGGACGAATGCATGAGAAATGGAGGTCAGAAATATATCTCTCATGATTAGGTTCATGTCAATTAATGCCCAAGGTTTAAATTCACCATATAAAAGATCTTCTCTGATCAAAATGTTTTAAAAAGAAAAAGTAGTTATATGTTTCCTGCCACTGCCAGATAGTCACTTTTCTAGGGTAGTAGTTGCCTCCTCTAAAGAAAATAAAATAAAGGTGTAGCTATTTTAATCTCAAACAAATTAAATCCAGATGTAATATATCAAGAGTGTGATCCAGAGGCCTGACATATAATACTGATATGTAGGATAGAGATGAAATTATATTCTTTGATAAATATATATGCACCAAATATAAATCCGGTCTGTTTTATTAAAAAAAAATGTTAGAAAAAAAATGAAAAAATCAGTTTTAATTCTATTATGGATAGCGAGTTAGGTAAAAGGATATCCCAAGATAAAACAATAAACAAAAAAATTAAAAAACAGGGATACCTTCAAAGGTGATGTGTTCAGGAGCAAATTCACTTTATATGTGACTTCGTTGGTATGGTAAAATAAAGTATCTAAAATGCTGGGTGGTAACTGTGCCAGAATGTATGGTGTGTATACCTTTAAATCTGCTACAGGCAGAATCTGTTTGGTACACACCGAATGATCTGCTTAATACAAGGTTGTTGCTAAATACAAAATAACCATATGAGACCTGGTTACCTGTTATGTATAAAATTAACACACTGTTTAAAATAGTGTGTATATTGCTTTAAGTAATCCGTTGGAAAACTAGACAGTGCACAGAACAGTATTATATTTCAATAAGGAGATATAAAAAACTCCATAATAACTGTATTAGTTATAATCACTTGAGAATTAAGCAAAAACTACAAGTGAAAGTAAAAAACCACTATTAACAAAATGTATTTAAAAAAGATAATGTAGAAATTTATTCATCATATAAAAAACATAAAAGAATAGTCCAAATTTGGAATAAAAATACAAATACAAAAAATGAGAGCCAGGAACGATTAGCAAGTCTTTAGCCACTGCAGATTTCGCACAAATAGCTTCATCCACACTGTAACTGTTAAGGATTACAGTGGATACTATTGTATCAAAATTGGAGAGAAATTACTTGCCGGCTGCTGGGGAGGTTGGCGTGCGTGCCAAACCTCACTCTGATTCTCAGATGCTCGGCAGTCCGTCTGTCCCCAGGTCGTAAGTGCCGTATGTGGGAAGAAGAGAAGTGCTGCTGCTGGCGTCTGGCTGCTCCGTCGTATCCTGCTCACTATCACTGCTGGTCTAACGCGTTTCGTGGGTGTCAGCCCCACTTCTTCAGAGACATGCTGCAGCTGGATTGGAATGTGTGTCTTATATACAGAGCTGATGGGCTGCATGTATTATTTATTAACTAGACATGTAAATCTCATTTTATATACATAGAATGGTTGTAAAAACAAGTTGTGAACTAAGAACAAATTATAAATAAAATACAATAAAATAAAATACAGTGGTTTGATACTTATTGAAATGATACATACACAAATACAGTATTGAATGTGTAAATTAAAATTACTATATCATAATCAGTTTTTAAAAATTGAAAGTTAGTAGGCTTATAAGCAATTATAGAATTGATTATAATAAAAGATAAATCAAAAAGGGAAATGGATATGCACTTAGAAAACGATCTGTGGAAAAATTGGATATATTATAAAAAGGTCAAATTGGCTATATGGGATGTTTTTGAGCCAATTTAGGCGGATTAGAAGGAACTGCTCAAACACACAAGCATGCGGTGAACAAATGGAGGAGATGCAGCAAAGATTTATCAACAAAGGCTATCCCATAACATTACTTACTGAGGCCAAAACTAGAGCTTTAACCATTCCAAGACAAGATACCCTCAAAAATAAAGTTGGAACCATTGAGATGAATCAACCCATACCAGCTTTCATAACCCAATTTAACCACCAATCTCGCACTATAGAGAAAATCCTAAAGAAACATTGGAATATCCTCATGAGCGACCCTTCCCTGATAGGTATTTTGGAGAACCAACCACGTATCATCTTCACTAAAGCACCCAATCTACAATCACTCTTGGCTCCAACTCTCAAGCAATGTAAGATCCAACAAGACACGATGGCTACAAAAAGTTTCAAGCGGTGTAAAAAATGTGTTGCGTGTACAAATAATCCTTCTCTGGATCTTGAAATCACTAAATTCACATCTATGGATGGCACGAAGGAATATGATATTAAGACCAACATGAATTGTGATTCAAAAGGAGTTATCTATCTCATCACATGTCCATGTTCTAAACAGTATGTAGGACGTACAAAAAGGGCATTGAAGACGAGGATGGCGGAACATATAAGGAACATTAGAAGGGGTCTCCAAACCCACAATTTGTCAAGACATTTCCAAGACTTTCACGGAGGAGACCCCACAGGACTAAGATTCCTACCGATTGAAAAGGTAGATGTAAATTGGAGAGGGGGCGATATAGATAAGAATCTGGACCAAACAGAAGCTAGGTGGATATTCCACCTAGAGACTTTGGCCCCTAAGGGTCTTAATTTAGATTTTGAACTTAATGCATTCTTATAAAGTTTACCTTCCCTTTTTTTTTTCATACAACCCAGTTTTTTACACATACACATGCACATTTTGACACTGCGCACTTTATATTGAGTAATATCATCCATCACTTTCCAATTCCTTGCACTAAGTTCTCCTACTCAGTATATAGTCGTAATTCACATTTTAGGATATTTTATCCAACTATTATCTACCTCAGTAGAGACACTATATATGTAGTATAATATTACTGCATTCACATTTTTCTCTCTTTTCACATATTCTCTTTACAATTTTAATTAGATATTTCATCATGATAATGATACTGTAAAATCCCAATCTGGTTATTCCATTGGGATACTGATACTACTTGCATTGGCATTATAAGTTCAGGCACAGCTTCTATTTTGAATATACTCTTCCTAGTATGCACTAATCACTACTGATACCATTTACATTTGTAATATGACTCCGTGCACAGCCTTTATTCTAATGCTTTTATGATCCTCTCACATTATATTAATCACTTATGATACCATGTGGGTTCGTAATGTAACTTGGGGCACAGCCTCTACTTCAAATTCTCTATGACCTTTTTATAATATATCCAATTTTTCCACAGATCGTTTTCTAAGTGCATATCCATTTCCCTTTCTGATTTATCTTTTATTATAATCAATTCTATAATTGCTTATAAGCCTACTAACTTTCAATTTTTAAAAACTGATTATGATATAGTAATTTTAATTTACACATTCAATACTTTATTTGTGTATGTATCATTTCAATAAGTATCAAACCACTGTATTTTATTTTATTGTATTTTATTTATAATTTGTTCTTAGTTCACAACTTGTTTTTACAACCATTCTATGTATATAAAATGAGATTTACATGTCTAGTTAATAAATAATACATGCAGCCCATCAGCTCTGTATATAAGACACACATTCCAATCCAGCTGCAGCATGTCTCTGAAGAAGTGGGGCTGACACCCACGAAACGCGTTAGACCAGCAGTGATAGTGAGCAGGATACGACGGAGCAGCCAGACGCCAGCAGCAGCACTTCTCTTCTTCCCACATACGGCACTTACGACCTGGGGACAGACGGACTGCCGAGCATCTGAGAATCAGAGTGAGGTTTGGCACGCACGCCAACCTCCCCAGCAGCCGGCAAGTAATTTCTCTCCAATTTTGATACAATAGTATCCACTGTAATCCTTAACAGTTACAGTGTGGATGAAGCTATTTGTGCGAAATCTGCAGTGGCTAAAGACTTGCTAATCGTTCCTGGCTCTCATTTTTTGTATTTGTATTTTTATTCCAAATTTGGACTATTCTTTTATGTTTTTTATATGATGAATAAATTTCTACATTATCTTTTTTAAATACATTTTGTTAATAGTGGTTTTTTACTTTCACTTGTAGTTTTTGCTTAATTCTCAAGTGATTATAACTAATACAGTTATTATGGAGTTTTTTATATCTCCTTATTGAAATATAATACTGTTCTGTGCACTGTCTAGTTTTCCAACGGATTACTTAAAGCAATATACACACTATTTTAAACAGTGTGTTAATTTTATACATAACAGGTAACCAGGTCTCATATGGTTATTTTGTATTTAGCAACAACCTTGTATTAAGCAGATCATTCGGTGTGTACCAAACAGATTCTGCCTGTAGCAGATTTAAAGGTATACACACCATACATTCTGGCACAGTTACCACCCAGCATTTTAGATACTTTATTTTACCATACCAACGAAGTCACATATAAAGTGAATTTGCTCCTGAACACATCACCTTTGAAGGTATCCCTGTTTTCTATATTTCCAGACAGGTTTTGGGTGTATTCCTGTCTTTGTTCAGTTTCGAGCTATTTACTTTAAGTCAGACTCCCTCACCCCTCTGTGTTTGCATTAAGCAGACCAGTTTCTATTTTCCTGTAATAAAATTAAAAAGTCAGCACACGCCTGGGACTGCTTGATAAAAAATTCAAATTATATGATATATGGAGTATTATAAATCCACAGGCAAGAGATTATACACATTTCTCTTTTGTACATTGTTCTTACGCCAGAATAGATATGGTGTGGACTGACCACACGCTGGTTAATAGAATAAATAAGAGTTTCATCAAAGAAATGATGTGGTCAGACCATAATGCAATAGTTTGGGTGATTAAAGATGATAATATATACAATGCACATAGATAATGAAGATTAAATGAGAAACTTCTAACTAAAATTTAATGCATTTAAAAAAAATGGCCGACATATTTTAATGAAAATGTAAATTCAGTTAAACATAAAGCAGCTTATTTATTTTTTTTGTGTGCTCTCACTATTCTTACCATTTTATTTCACTTATCTGTGTGTGGTGGAGTGACCCACAAAGGTTTTTGAAGCACTCTATCACTATATTGTTTTTAGCCTAATATACACATTATTTTAAAGGACCACTATAGTGCCAGGAAAACATACTCGTTTTCCTGGCACTATAGGGCCCTGAGGGTGCCCCCACCCTCAGGGTCCCCCTCCCGCCCGGCTCTGGAAGGGGGAAAGGGGTTAAAACTTACCTTTTTCCAGCGCTGGGCGGAGAGCTCTCCTCCTCCGATCCTCCTCTTCTCCTCCCCGTCGGCTGAATGCGCACGCGCGGCAAGAGCTGCGCGCGCATTCAGTCGGTCACATAGGAAAGCATTCATAATGCTTTCCTATGGACGCTGGCGTGCTCTCACTGTGAAAATCACAGTGAGAAGCACGCAAGCGCTTCTAGTGGCTGTCAATGAGACAGCCACTAGAGGATTAGGGGGAAGGCTTAACCCATTCATAAACATAGCAGTTTCTCTGAAACTGCTATGTTTATGAAAAATGGGTTAACCCTAGCTGGACCTGGCACCCAGACCACTTCATTAAGCTGAAGTGGTCTGGGTGCCTAGAGTGGTCCTTTAAGCTTTATGGTGTGCCTACAAAAAGTGTATGTAGAAGCTATCTGATAAAAATGGGTGCAATAGTGAAAAAAACAAAGAGGGAATGATGCTAACATATTATATATCCAACTCTACAGTTTACAAAAAGAGAATGAGATAACCCCTACTGTAAACAGATCCAATTAAATGATGAGCTTTCAGAGACAGATTAAAGAACTCAAAATTAAAAGGATGAGTTGGAAATTAGAAAAATTAAAACAGACGTGGTACCATACAAATAATAAAGCAGATAAAATATTATCCAATCAATTAAAAAAAAAAAAAAACAGGCAAATAATCGCATATATAAATTACGAATGAAGAAGGCTGTACCCACATGTCACCAAAAGAAATAGGTACAGTTTTCAATAAATACTACAGTAAACTATATAACGGTTCTACAAAAACAGTCCCGGATAAAATAAATAAATATTTGGATTATCAAAAGATACAAAAAATTTCTAACATACAAAATAAAGAATTAAATAACCCTATTAGTGAGGAAGAGGTAGAATGGGCTATTGAAAATAAGAAAAAACAAAAATCACCTGGCCCTGACGGGTGTAGTGGAATGTTCTATAAAATTATGAAAGAAAATATTAGTGGCTATCTGGCAGAGGCATTTAATGAGATGGACGACAGGGGGCACACTCCAGAAGAGTTCCTTAGGGACAATATTATTCCTATTCTTAAATCAAAGAAAGACCCGGAAAAAGTTGTGAATTATAGACCAATATAGCTAATTAATTCAGATGCAAAATTGATGGTGGCTATTTTGGCTAAGAGACTGAAACAGATACTCCCTGATATAGTACACAAAGATCAAATCGGTTTTATATCAGGAAGAAGACCATATAGTAATATTAGAAGAATAATTAATCTGCTAGAAAGAGCTAACGGAGATAAACAACCTCATAACAATCTAAATAGACGCTGAAAAAGCATTTGATTGTGTAGATTGGGAGTTTCTGTTTTAGTCTTTAAGATGTTTTGGTATGGATGGGTTTATGTTCAGCTCTATTAAATCCTTATATTCATGTCCCTCTGCGAAGACGGTAGGTCAAAATATACAGACTGAACTTAACAATGGGACCTGACAGGATGTCCTCTGTTGTCTTTATTATATGTATTAATAACAGGACAGGTGCAAGGATTTCTGCCGCCCTGTGGGACACATCATCTGCTCACACTAGCTAGTACTCTGAAATTCCTGCCCATACCCAGTTTAATACTTGGGCGTTCGCTATTGTCCGAAATTCTGAATTTTGGTCTTTGTTCATTCATTTAGTTTATTACGAGGAGAGTGCTATCGGCTCATGGCTCCCTCCCTGTAATATGTAAAAATAAAAGCGGCGGGGAGCATATTAGCACAAAGGAGATAAAAAAAATCTCCCTAATGCCCCTACTCTCTATGCTGGGAGTTGGGGCATGTCTGCTAAACAGTGAGCAGCCAGTGGCTGCTCAGTAGTGTAAAAAAGGGACCCCACCTTGAATTCAATAAAGGGAGATCCAGTACAGGCACCCCATGCCCCCATGGTGGGGCATCTATTAAAATAATTAACTGGGGGGGCATAGTGTCCTCCCTTGGCCCCCCCACCCGAGCAGTGGGTGGTGGGCCTAAGTGACAAAGAGAGGGGGGCGTACTGCCTCCCCCCTGCCTCCACACGAGTGGCGGCAGGGGGGCCTTAAGTGATAATATACCATAGTCACCCCCCTAGTGACAAGGGGTCCCTAAGCACCCTCTCCAATAAAATAAAAACGTACCTACCCCCTCACCCTAATTATAGTAAGGGGGGAGGAATATACTAAATACCTGAAAAATATTAAAAAAATCATATTTACCATTAAATGTCTTTTTTCTAAAATATTATTTTTTTCAGCCCTAAAAAAACAACCAATCAAAGTGGTCTAGCAGGTAAATCTTGAGCATTACCTGCAAGGACTCAATATTTACTTGCGGGGTTGTGCTTGGGTTAATTATTTTAAAAGGTGCCCCACCATGAGGCACTTTATTGGATTCAGAGGTGGGGGGAGGTCTTTTATTTATTTATTTTTAACAACAGTGAGCAGCCACAGGCAGCACAGCGAGTAGCATCAGGAGGAAATCTCCCTTATTTACAAATACAAATTCTATGCTAATTCTTGTTATAAATGTTGAGTCCAGACTCAGCATGATAAGCATAGTAAACAATGACAACAGAATGAATTCCATGAGTGGGGATCTAGGGGACACATACAGGTCTCCCCAATGTGTTAGAGACTCCACTTTCAGTGTGTGAGGGGTGCAGTGTGTCTGTGTGAAGGGTGCAGTGTATGTGTAAAGTGTGTAGTGTGTTTCTGTTTGTAGGTTGCACTGTACGTGTATTGGGGTGTAGTGTGTGTGTGTGAAAATGCAGTGTGTGTAGGGGTGCAGTGTATGTGTGTGTGGGATGCAGTGTGTGTGAGGGGGTGCAGTGTGTGTTGGGGTGTAGGGATGTGCATGAGGAAAAGTTTTGATCGGTTAGGCATTCCGATATTCGGGAATTCAGCAATTTGGAACTTCGGGACTTCGGCACTTCAGTTCTGTACGGCATTTTGGAATTTCGGGACTTCTCTTGCAGCCACTTAGTAGATAACTACCTAATTCCCGTGGTATTAGGGAGTTATCTACCAAAAGGCTGAAAGACCTAAATTGAGACCCATGAGTGGCGGGTGGGTGCCCTAAATTAGAATAAGGTGGGGACCTAATGCCCTCCTCCACCCCCACCCCTAAGTGGCGGGTTGGGGCCCTAAGTTAGAATAAGGGGGGGACCTATTGTCCTCCCCTCCGGCCCCAGCCCTGAGCGGTGGATGGGGCCCCTAAATTAGAATAAGGGGGGAGACCTATTGTCCTCCCCTCTGGCCCCCACCCCTGAGCAGCGGGTTGTGGCCCTAAATAAAAATTTAACCCCCCGGGTGACTAGGGGTCCCCAAACCAGTAGTCACCCCCTCCCCCAAAAAAATAACACCCACTGACCCCGCTCACCCTAAAAATAATAAGGGGGGACCATTAACTAGATACCTGTAAAAAAAGCAAATAAAAACTTACCATTTGATGTCCTCATTCTTCTAAAATCTTATTTTTTCAGCCCTAAAAATGGTCAAATAAAGATCCATAATAACCGACGCACTTTGAAAAAAACCAGAGCACAAAAAAAAATAATCCATGATCACCCATGGAGTACACTGCGCAGAATGAGCTCGGCAGAGCGGGGGAAGGCTTTTAGGCAATTAGGCTCAGAGCACTCTAGTTGGTTGCTTTAAGCCATCCAATCAGAGTGCTCTGACAGGTAAATGAAGAGACTGACAGGTAAGTCTCTACATTTACCTGTCACAGCACTCTGATTGGTTAGCTTGAAATCCAGCCAATCAGAGTGCTCTGTGTCATTTTACACAGCGTGGGAAAGTTCTTTGTAATTTTTCCAACCTGCGTAATTTGACTCATAACAACACTCTGATTGGTGGATTGAAAGTAACCAATCAGAGAGTTTTGAATTGCCCGAATTGCCAGAAATTCAGTGTGTGTGTGTGTGTGTACGTGTGTATAATTTTTAGGAAAATGTGCTTCTCGGACAATGAACTCAATGTGAACACATAGCAATGGGAAGACTGTAGATTTGGTATACTGGCAGGATCAAAACCATAGAAACATAGAAACATAGAATGTGACGGCAGAGCACATAACATGATGTATGTGGGTACAGATCCAGTAGTGAATAATGTACAAGATCTCATAATATCAGTGATAAGGTCAGCTAGACATGCTCCCTAGAAAACTGCCATCCATGGTGCAAACACCTGCTGAGATATCTAACTTGGCATTTTCTAGATTTCGTATTATCATTGGTCAGCTGCGGAGTGGAACCCAGCCACATATACAGGAATACATGCATCTCAATACTGGATAAAAAACACATACAGACACACAAAAAAGAGAGGCACATACACACACACAAATGTTCAATGACAAAGAGACATTTTGTTCCTCTAACATTATTTAATTCACAGTAATTATTAAACAAACAGAAAACGCTAAAGGGTTGGTTCCAAGGGTTGGGCACAGTATTAAGGAATTTCAGCGAGGCACAGCATACATCATGTAGGTTCGAGGTTTTCCACCATTGGTTTTTGGCTCAGGTGTGATATCAATATCTTTCTTATCTACTGTCGGCTTTAGTGTGAACATTTGCAAGATGGTGGTGAGGAAGAGAAAGAGCTCCATGCGAGCTAGACCCTCCCCTGCACACACACGTTTACCTGGACAAGATGATATAGAAGATAAGAACGTGAAACTTTCACTGGAGGATCCACAGACTATATTAAATATATATTATTGATACAATAGTATTACCTACAGAGAATGGCATGAAGGCTTCATTCTTTTTAAAACATCCGTTATCATCCAGAAAGTGACCAGGGTTAAACTCCTGGGGGTTTTTAAAGTACTTGGAGTCCTTTAACACCGAGGATAGTACTAGAAATAGTAAGGCTCCCTAAAACATGGATTTGTTTGAATTTAGGCATTTATCAATTATTGATTATCAGAATATTGATCCCATGTAAATATACATTTATAGAATTGTCCAAATGTTAAACTCTACTCACCTTGGGAATGTGAAATCCTCTGAAAGTTGTGTCTTTGCTGGCTGCATGGATCAGTCCTGTTGGGATAATATCAGCCACTCTCTGGATTTCATGAATCACTGCATCTGTGTATGGCATCTTACTCCGGTCCTCCACTGATGGACTGCGATCTTTTCCAATTATACAATCAATCTCATTCTGCACTTTCTCTGAAGAAGAAACAGAAAAACATTTGACCTAAAAACTAAATTTTTTTTTTTTGTTTTGATTTACAGACCATGATTGCATGATACAGCAATGAGTTAATGCATTTTCTTTAGCACTGTGTGCGTAACCGGAAGGTCACATATACAAGGAATGGGAAGAGACCAAGAATTAGTACATACAATCTATCAAGGAAGGCCCATCAGGGGGGGTTGGGGTTACCCCCTTGTTAATCAAATCTACCAGGCAAATATACTAGTTCATGCCAGTAAATTACAATTAAGCGACTCTACAGACTAAGCCTGGTATAAAATTGAAGCAGCCAGACTTGGTTTAGATAACCTCGAATTCCTCTGATGGAGAGAGGCAAGCCAGAATAGGCATCTGTGTGAGATTGGTTCTCATTGTCCTTTGTCTCTATCACAGACATTAAAAGAATGGACTATTATAAAGAAGAAGTTGAATATTAACAGAAAAATATATGAGAACCTGAGTCTAAGGTCGTTAAAATGTTTTATGCTAGAGATAAATTTGACGAATTGGTATAAAGACTCTAATCATAAGATAAAAGATCTTTATAATGACCACCAATTGAAAAGCTTTGATGTTCTGAAAAATTGGTTAGATTTACCCTCTAGAGAATTATTTAACTTTCTTCGTATTAAGAGCTATTTGAAAGATAATATATTGGTTTTAGAAGGCCGTTTTGGAATATTGTTTAGGAAAAAATTTTCGGGGTATTATGTCAAAAGGATCTTCTCTATTGCAGTTGAATTAATAAAAACGAAAGGGACCCCTCTCATCCCCAAAGCCTTAACTAAATGGGAAACTGATCTAGCAATTTCTATTCCATTTAATAGTTGGTGTAAATCCTTTGTAAGGACTAAAAAAATTATTCACTGTTTGAATATCCTAGAGACTTTTATTAAAATATTATTCAGATGGTACTTGGTACCGATTAGACTCGCTAAAATTTCTATTACTAACCCGTCTAACTGTTGGCGGTGTCTACATCCAGATGGCTCTATGGTTCATATATGGTGGTCCTGCCATCGAATCAAATCTCTTTGGACGATTACATATGAATTTATAAATAGAATTGGAGGTACTTATTTGGAATTCAAACCGGAAATCGCTCTACTCCATCTTTTGGGCTCAGAAATTAAGGATAATCTTGATATTGTGATTATACACTGTTTATTGGCTACTAAAATATTAATTGCTAGATTTTGGAAAAGTACTGACATTCCTACGAGAGATCAAGTTAAAGCCCAACTCCTATTCCAAGTCGAGATGGAAAAGGGATTATTGTCTATGAGAGAATATCCTAATTTTAATGCTCTGACGTTCTATTCTAGTCTTGCCCAAAAAATTAATAGGCTTTAATGAGTCTGAAGTGGTGAGATACTTCATACGACCTCCTTATGGTTAGTCTGATGTTTTCACAACGGGTTCTATTACTGGCTTCCTTGGCCTTATATTGTTCTATCTAAGTGTGGTATCGGATCTGCAATACATATGATCAGTTTTGTCTTTGTCTTTGTTTTTGTCTATTTTATTTATAAGGCTTTTTTAGGCCGTTTTTGGACCACGATATCCATTCTATGGGATATTATTGTTATTATATTGTGTTCTAGACAGCTTATTGATGAAATTTGAAATAGAACATTATATTTATGTATGTCTAATGGGGATAGGAATCCTTATTTTTTTTCTGTAAGGTTCCCTCCCCTAGGTGTTGTTATGTCTATTAATACTTTCATGAAAACATTTAATAAAAAGAATTAAACACACATATACAACCACGAGAAGATTTACTTAGTCTTTCATCACCAAAATGAAAAAAAAAAAGTACTCAATTACACCTGGGTTTACAGTTTGAAATGGTACATGATAAGGATGCCCCATCTCCCTGATATTATTTGCACTTTCTATGGAACCATTTTCTACAAATGATCTGTTGCAATCCTCTTATCCCAGGCCTGACAGCGAAATCCCAAAATGATAAAGTTGCTGCTTATGAAGATGCTTTGTTATTGTCCTTAAAGGACCACTATAGGCACCCAGACCACTTTAGCTCAATGAAGTGGTCTGGGTGCCAGGTCCCTTTAGTTTTAACCCTGCAGTTGAAAACATAGCAGTTTCAGAGAAACTGCAATGTTTCACTGAGGGTTAATCCAGCCTCTAGTGGCTGTCTTAACCCCTTCAGCCCAGCGATAGGGAGGCCCTGAGGATGGGGGGGACCTAATGACCCTAAAGTGCCAGAAAAACGAGTTTGTTTTCCTGGCGTGCTCCTTTACCTAACACTATCTTATTTCTTCCTATACTCTTGGAAGTTCTCTCCTTCTACACCAAGGTCTTAGGAAAAAAAACTAAACCTGCATAAAACTGACATCCTTCCCTTAAACTTAGATGACACCCTTCTCACCTTGTTATTGACAATGTACCACTTTCAGTTTTAATTCCTGTCACAATTTGCACCTATGGAAAAATCTGCCAGCAGATTTTAACAATGCTTATATTCTGAATTCTAATCCCTTAATTCATAATTATTTCCTGGCCTCTTGGCAAGATTTTGGAATTTTGTTACTTGGCAGAATTGTTTCTAAAAAGATGAATGCATTCCCATGCTTCCTTTGTTTCTTTCAGACACTCCTTTGGACATTCCAGATTTAAACAATGTATACTCTGTAGAGTTCAGATGATCCAAGAATAAAACACGAGTTTGAACATTCCTGGTGGATTGGGTGGTCTTGGTCTGCCCCATTTTTAACATTACTACCAAGCAGCCAGATTAGCTCAAATCCAACACCTGCACATGGGAGCTGTGACAAACTTCCCTTCCCACGTGTACTCTGACCTTAAATTTTAAATATCTCCATGAATTCCCAATAATTCTCACTTAGTAAAATAACCCTGGATATGTGTAACTAACTCCTGGAGTGTAGATATTTAGATGTCGATATTAACATATACATACTGTCCCATCGGCATTCTATTACCTGCAAAACAAAGAGAATTCCTGATAATAAACCATATGTGACATACTCCCCTGTCCAAGTGAGTTTGCTACGAGTTCCTGGAGGAGCTTGCTTGCCAGCCTCCTGCCCACAGACTATGGGCCCTGTAGGGAAACCTGTAAAAGACTACCGAAGTTGACCGACCGTTAGCACTGATTTCATGAAAATTCACTGTTTTGGGCATAGGACCATGTGCAAGGTCGGTCAAAATTATGAATTCCATAGAATTTTTTAACCTTCGTACTGATCTGGGTGATTTTTGGATATGTTGGTCACCCAGGTCAGGGCTATCAGGGGTGTGACATTTGTGGGGATATCATGTGTTTTGGGGTACTTTGGGGGCTTTATAGAAAGTATGTTTTTTTTCTGTGCTTGGAGATAATTGGATCAGAATTAGTAGAGTTTCTGATCCAATTATCTCCCAATCTGAAGGGAGGGATTTTGTGTTGTGTGTGGGAGTGCCTTACATTGTAAATGTGTTATTATTGGTTTGTAAGTTTGTGTCCCTGTCCCCAACAAGGTCCATGTGGGTGTACCCCTTGCATGGGGATTGTCATATAAGGACAAGTGTGGCATCATTAGAATCTATTCCAGCTTACACTCCAAAACTGTGTGTCATCCTGTATTGGAAGTAAAGAAGATTTACTCCTGTGTCTGCTGTTCCAGCTTGGAGGAGATTCAACCTGGAAAGTCCTTGTAAGGACTAAAGCTCCCAGGAGTGTCGCCCAGTGCCTGGGGGTGTCTAGAGCTTATACCCCATTCGGCTCCAGGACGGAGCGGTTCCAGGGCCCCAGTCAAGCCATGGCGACTATCGACAGAAGTGCTGTGGTTTGTCCCATGTTCCAGTTAGTAAGCGGTCGTTGGAGGAGGTACCCAGCCAGTGGTACAGGGAGCTCCGTTAGAGGAGTGAAGAGATGCGTGGACCTGGAGCATCAAACTTTTGGAATGATCTCCCCTATTTCTATATCTGGCTCCTAAAACAAGCCTGACTGCTAATACTTTGTACATTGCTGGCTCAAACTACCACCAAATACTTCTGGGATAAATTGAATATAAAGTTTCCTTTAATAAATTTACTCTTACCCTAATTTTGATGAATAGATTTTTCTCCCAGACATAATATTTTCTATTTTTCAAAAATACCAATCTTGACCCATTTTGTGAGCTCCTTCAAAAACAAAATATTTGTATTTCCTTTGGCTACTTTCGACACTTGCAACTTGGTGTGAATTTTGCCTCCAACATATATACGCTTGGCATCACATTTCTACTATTTTGTTTGTGTGTCTCATGTTTCTGATCCGAAATGCAAGGTTTTTAAATTATATCCCAAACTCTCATTCATTAATTATAGGAATGAACAGGTACTTTAACAAAAGAATATATATTTTTCACTACTCAGACATTTTCTTTAACTAGACCCAAAGTCTGTATTGGTCACAGGTCACAAGAATCTCATGCAGGTTTACACCTTCAATCACTGCTGGAGTTGTGAGCTTTCACTGTTACTACACCTCCAGATAACTATATTTCGTCATCAATTATTAGCTACTCGCAATGTGACCAAGTCCCATGCAATGATTACTTGAATGTGGGTGCTTACTATGGACACATGGACTCCATTATCAGAACTTTGTAGTAACTAACAAAAAAATGTTCTTTAAAGAAATATCATTGAAGAACGTTACCTTGTATCTCTGGATATTTGAGAAAAATCAGGAATCCGTATCTCAGTGTTGTACTTGTGGTCGCTGTTCCAGCAAAAAACAAGTCCAACATTGTTCCCCATAAATTTTCATTGTGAAATTCAGTGTTTGGATAATTTTTTTCCTGGAGAAACATATGTAATATTTTGTTTTATAAACCATCACCTCCTTCCAATATGCAACATGTAGCTGGATATAGAGCTTGTATAGAGAAATAATTAGTAATTCAACAATTCCCTACCTCCTCCATCTTTATTAGGAAGCTGTCTATGAAATCCCTCGGGCAGTTTAAATCTAAAGTCTGTTGGTGTGATTTTGCTTTATCCATTACAAACTGCTTTAATTTGCCAAAGGTTCTGAAAACTTTCTGATGAGGACCAGGAATATGTTGAAGAACATTTGGGAACACTTGAAGAACCTGTAATAAATTGTAAATATTACAGTATGTGTCATTCTCACCTCTGTTGCTAGGTTTCTGAAAGAAACGTTTAAATAATATTCTTTCAATTCAATTCCTTCAATTTTTCCGTAGGACATTTATTGACCTGTCCGGAGGTTGAATTGATGTGTGCAAAGAGGTCTCTGAAACTTTGTAGAAGGTTCTTAAAATCCTTGTCTTCATAGTCAAACCTCTCACCAAATACAATGGAGCAGATGATATTGGAGACGGCCTGTCCCACAAGGAGTGCTGCATCAAATGGGGTGTCTGTTAGGAGTATTGGAAAATATATTAAGCATACCCTTCTTATATAGAAATGATTCCTGTGATAATAAAAAGAGTTACATTTTAATATACACACTTTAATATATTCACATAATGCTATGTCTTTTCTGGTGGCAGACTCTGAGCCTTCTTATCAAAAACTGTTAGACTTGGAGATTAATTTCATTGAGAAGTGTCCACATTTAGGCTGACTGGGTTATCATATGAATTTTCCAAACCACCACCAAGTAAACTAATAATGAAACAAGCAACTGGCGCAATGGTCAAGCTTGTTTGATTTAATCTTCTGCCTGTGGCACCAGAAAAAGAGATGATTGATGGCTACGGTGCAATCACTAAATGTTGATTTTATTCACAGATCAAGTGAGCAATAGAGGCAAAAAAGGAGTAATAAAATCTATTAAAAAATAACCAATAGAAATATATATAAATATAAGAAAAATTTGAACCTCTTGCACTCCTACTCAAAAGTATTTAATACCAGGTGCCAAGTCCCAATAACATAAAAATATCAGAAAATTACCGGCACTCTTGGGTTTGATTCATCCAATTTATTGTAGGTACATCCAAAGTAGTCAACGTTTCAGCTCCCAATCGGTGCTTTCATCAGGACACACACACACATGTATATATATATATATATATATATATATATATATATTTCAATAGAATCAATAGAAATATATATAATAAACAGCTCCTGCTGTTTCCCTCCACTGGTTACTGGACCTGTGAATAAAATCATTTAATCAACATTTAGTGTCTGTCTCCAAACCATTAATTTCCTATATTTTTGGTGCTATAGCTAGAACTCCGAATCACAAATGAAACTACCCATCCCTTGTCCGTTTCCTTTGTGTCGTGATTCTTGAATGACCCACTAATTAACCAATTTGTTTGAAACTGGATGCAAAAGTTTAATTTGTAGTGGTCTAAAATGTAAAGCAAGCTTGTGATAGGCTAAGTCACTATCTCATTTGGTGGAACCTAAATGCTTTCGGATTATCAACAAAAGCAGAGATTACAAATATGAGTAAAATTGTAAGCTTCTTTGGGCTTCACCTACTTTTCCCGGATGTCACACACGTTTTGTTAGAATTAAATATTTGTCTTATTTACCTATTGTACCTCATAGTGAAATATGTTGGGGCTATATAAATAATTGTAATTGAGTATCCCTACTATTTTTAATATTTTTGCTTTATTGCTCCTGTATATATCTATTTTAATGTGTTAGTTATATTGACCATTAAACAAAAAAGAATGGGTCACCTCCAGTGCAAAGTATCACTTTAAACTTTGTATACTATTATGAAGTAGTGTTCTTTGATCTATTTTGTTGAGTGTACTTTTTTCTCTTTAATGTTTTAATATAGAAGGAGTGTTTTAAATGTAATAAAACATGTGTGAATTACTTTTTGGCCTCCGAGGTAATATAGAGAGTTTTTGTAGTATTTAATCTAAAATTCAAATGCATACTGTCTTCACCGACCATTGTTTTTTCTGAATTCTTCTGCGAGAGAACGAGCTTCCTCCTGAATTCTCTCCTCAATGCCTCTCTTCCCCATTCCAAAATTTCTCAAAGTCGTGAGCGAGAATCTACGCAATGTCTTCCATCTCTCCCCATTGCTCACTACGATCCCTTAAAACATCATAAAAGAAGCGTAACTGATATGGCCTGATTAGCATCTTTGACTTTGTAAAATCTTCTGCACCACAAACAAAATAGAGAATATTATTCCTTTGTCAGTTTCTATTATTACAGAAAATTGCATACAATAAATATTTGTGTTGTATATTGTTTTGTAATGCACTCTAAATTAATTTCTTAATTTCACTTTAATGACCATTGTAAATAACGTGAACGGATTTTCCTCTGTTATCAAGAGCCAAAAGTGAATTTTAATTTTTAATTTTTTTGACAAAGATGTTATAGCTTATTTTTAGGAATGTGTTATGTTTGAGCGAACATCTTTAAATCATCTTTGTTCTTGGTTAACAATTATTTTCTACCGCCACACGCTAATTGAATAGGTTAACTTGTCCAAGAGCATGCTTTTGAGATGCAAAAGCAAGGTTTTGGGAGAAAACACTAGCTCTCAGCTAACTGTATTCTCATTGGGCGGCTAAGTGGTGATTGCATTTATAGTGTCTGCAACTTTCCTCCTTTTCCCCAGCACAAACATTTATTAACCCCTTCTGGGCGGAGTCAATAGTACACGTTCTGATCAAAACTAAATGTAAACAAAAACTGGAATTTGCGCTATATGTCTGTTCAACCGTAATTCACCTCTTTCATATTAAGTGCACCCACACTTATTATATATAATTTTGTTCAGGAGAAACAGGGCTTTAATTTCACATGAACTATTCATATATGAAACGTAATTTATTATGAATAAAATCAAAAAAACTGTGAGAAATTAAAAAAAAAAAAAATGTGTAGTTCCGCCTCACATATTATCTGTAAATGTCATAATACTGTAAGCTTTTACTGCAAAAAGAGCAATACCTTGGGTTGTCTACTTTTGCAAATGGTATGCCATCATGGGGGTAATTCTTATTCCTGGGCTACCATACGGTCTCAAAAGGCAACATAACTAATCTGGCAAATTTCAACGTGAAAAAAAATGAAATGCAAGCCTTATATTTGACTCTCTAACTTTCCAAAACACCATAAAACCTGTACATGGGGGTACTGTTATACTTGTGATACTTCACTGAACACAAAAATAAGTGTTTTAAAACAGTAAAACATATTACAACAATAATATCGTCAGTAAAAGTGCTGTTCGTGTGTGAAAAATGCAAAAAAACTTCACTTTTACTAAAAATATAATTGTTGTAATACAAGTTACCATTTTGAAACACTAATGTTTGTGTTCAGCGAAGTCTCCTGAGTAAAACAGTACCCCCCATGTACAGGTTTTATGGTGTCTTTGAAAGTTACAGGGTTAAATAGAGTGTTTGCAATTCAAATTCTCTGCACTTTCTGCCTGGGTTATCAGGCATGTCAGTCAAATTTTAATTAATTAAATCACATAATTATGCTAAAATATTACTTAAATATACATGTAGAGTTTTAATATATATACATATATATGTATTTAAAGTCTACGTGTACATGTATGTAGTTATTTATGTAATTATATATATTTATGTGTATTTATATATTTGCGGTTATTTGTAATTTATATATAGATAGATATATATATAGAATGTAATTCTCAGTGTATTTTGTTACACACATATATATATATTGATATATCCAAAAAATCTGCCCATGAATTTATCAGATTGTGCCTGCTAGTTTTCTCCTTTTTACTACTAAATAACAGACCATTGGACACTTGGAGAGTTTGTTATTCATTGTTTGCTACTTGTGTACCTACTCTACTCCACTCAGTTTATAGGTATGATTAAAGGGACACTATAGTCATCTGAACAACATTAGCTTAATGAAGCAGTTTTGGTGTATAGAACATGCCCCTGTGGCCCCACTGCTCAACCCTCTGCCATTTAGGAGTTAAATCCCTTTGTTTATGAACCCTAGTCACACCTCCCTGCATGTGACTTGCACAGCCTTCCATAAACACTTCCTGTAAAGAGAGCCCTATTAAAGGACCACTATAGTGCCAGGAAAACATACTCGTTATCCTGGCACTATAGTGCCCTGAGGGTGCCCCCACCCTCAGGGACCCCCTCCCGCCCAGCTCTGGAAGGGGGAAAAGGGGTAAAACTTACCTTTTTCAAGCGCTGGGTGGGGAGCTCTCTGCCTCCGATCCTCCTCTGTTCCTCCCCGTCGGCTGAATGCGCACGCGCGGCAAGAGCTGCGCGCGCATTCAGCCGGTCGCATAGGAAAAGAATTATCAATGCTTTCCTATGAACGCTTGCGTGCTCTCACTGTGATTTTCACAGTGAGAATCACGCAAGCGCCTCTAGCGGCTGTCAATGAGACAGCCGCTAGAGGCTTTTGGGGAAGGCTTAACCCATTCATAAACATAGCAGTTTCTCTGAAACTGCTATGTTTATATAAAAAATGGGTAAATCCTAGCTGGACCTGGCACCCAGACCACTTCATTAAGCTGAAGTGGTCTGGGTGCCTAGAGTGGTCCTTTAAGGCTTTCTTTATTGCAAGTTCTGTTTAATTAAGATTTTCTTATCCCCTGCTATGTTAATAGCTTGCTAGACCCTACAAGAGCCTCCTGTATGTGATTAAAGTTCAATTTAGAGATTGAGATACAATTGTTTAAGGTAAATTACATCTGTTTGAAAGTGAAACCAGTTTTTTTTTTTCATGCAGGATCTGTCAATCATAGCCAGGGGAGGTGTGGCTAGGGCTGCATAAACAGAAACAAAGGGATTTAACTCCTAAATGACAGTGAATTAAGCAGTGAAATTGCAGAGGAATGATCTATACACTAAAACTGCTTTATTTAGCTAAAGTAATTTAGGTGACTATAGTGTTCCTTTAATATTGGCATCATACAAAGAGGCCATAGGTAGTAGTGGTCAGAAAACTATTTGCTGACGAGTCCAGGAGACTAAAGCCCTATACGCTCTGTTCCAAGGTGAGAGGCCACTTACCATAATTTTTGAACAACAATTCAATGAGACCCATGTTTCCCCTGTCGCTAAATACATCACTGTGATCCACAAGAGCCTCTTTCACTGCGTCGTACCCTGTAAAAACCACTGAATATTGACCGGCGAGAGAAAGTGTGTACACAGGTCCGTAAATCTTACTCATCTGCAGAGACACAAAGACGATGCTTATCAAATGCTATGTAATTATACATGTCTGAATAATAATATCTCGTTGCAGATTAAACAATTTCTGATGCATTAATAGTAGTAAAAAACAAAATTATAATAATAATCAAAATGTTGGTTACAGCAGCAACAATTTCCAAGAATCACTACAGCTACAAACCTATGGCTACAAAAACAAGTTACTTAGTGAGCTCTACCTCTGTAGGTCTTTGTGACTGCAATTCCCCACACAATCAGGGTTGTTAACTAAAGTGAGAATTCAAAGTGAACTTCATATTTAAAGGACACTATAGTCACCTAAACAACTTTAGCTTAAAGAAGCAGTTTTAGTGTATAGATCATGCCTCTCAGGTTTCACTGCTCAATTCACTGCTATTTAGGAGTTAAATCAATTTGTTTCTGTTTATGCAGACATTGCCACACATTCCCTGGCTCTGATTGACACGGTCTGCATGAAAAAAAAACTGGTTTCACTTTCAATCTGATGTAATTTACCTTAAACAAACGTATCACTTTCTCTGTAAATTGAAATTTATTCACATACATGACGCTCTTGCATGTTCTAGCAAGCTATTAACATAGCAGGGGATAAGAAAATCTAAATTAAACAGAACTTGCAATAAAGGAAGGATAAACTTTAGATGATTCTTTACAGGAAGTGTTTAGGAAGGCTGTGCAAGTCACATGCAGGGAGGTGTGACTAGGGTTCATACACAGAGTGATTTAACTCCTAAATGGCAGTGACACTGCAGAGGCATGATCTATACACCAAAACTGTTTTATTACACAAAAGTTGTTTTGGTGACTATAGTGTCATAGTCACATAGGCCAAAACAGCGGAACTGGAAAAATTCTCGAAGTCAGCTATCCTTCCAGAACAGCTACCTTGGCCTAAAATTTGAAATTCACTATAGTAAATAACCTGTAAATCCCACAAACTTACAATTAGAATTCAGATTCCAATAAGGCTTCTACATCGAATATTCTGATTGTTAGAATGTATCATTATTGGTGTTAATAATTACTCCATTGTCAATTCAGCTATTTCGGCCAAAAGAAAAATTAATAAAAAAATATAAAAATAAAATCACTTTAAGTTCCTGTTAATAGAGGGAAAACCGTGAACATTATTTATTATAACCTTAAACAGTTTGTTTTGTTTATTTGTTTTGCTTTTTTTTTTTAACAATTCTATTTATAAATGTATTTTAAATTAACGCCTTGTGCACTAATAATGCTCCACCATCAATAGCATATTTTATTTTAATATTTTATATTGTAAATTATTAGTGTAATCAATTTTGTCATGCAAACATTAAACTCTTTTAAAACGATGTCCTTCCATTTTTTCGGTTATACAGATGTTCATTCACTTTATTTACGGCCCTGAATTCTCCTTTTTTTCCTGCTGATCTGTGTTTCACCAGACAGCAGCGCCTTTCCTGTGTGTGATTATACTATAAACATCCAGTTACTGTACATGTTACGTGTTGCTCGCGTTGGGTATAGTCAGTATTTCTAAAATGTCGTTCTGTATTAGAACCTTCACATGACCTTTGTAATCACAAGTTGTTGTGTGATGTAGATTCTTAACACTTTCATTACCAATAATGTATAGACATGGTTTCATTTTCCATTGCTTATAAAGTAAAATAAACAATGTTACAATACTATAAAGAGGAATAGTCTTAAAGGAACACTATAGTCACCTAAATTACTTTAGCTAAATAAAGCAGTTTTAGTGTATAGATCATTCCCCTGCAATTTCACTGCTCAATTCACTGTCATTTAGGAGTTAAATCACTTTGTTTCTGTTTATGCAGCCCTAGCCACACCTCCCCTGGCTATGATTGACAGAGCCTGCATGAAAAAAAAACTGGTTTCACTTTCAAACAGATGTAATTTACCTTAAATAATTGTATCTCAATCTCTAAATTGAACTTTAATCACATACAGGAGGCTCTTGCAGGGTCTAGCAAGCTATTAACATATCAGGGGATAAGAAAATCTTAATTAAACAGAACTTGCAATAAAGAAAGCCTAAATAGGGCTCTCTTTACAGGAAGTGTGGTTTAAATAAACAAACACAAATGCAATTCTTTAAATTTTTTGTAATTATTTTTCATGTTTTAAAAACCATTGAACAGCAATACACATGCAAAATCATTGCTTATAATCCATTAGAGTTTACAGTCTCATTCCCATTGTAAGTATTTCTCCAACAGCCATGACTAATCTCAGAGCGTAAACAACAGCAACAGATACACAGAGCCAGTCACGCACAGCAGCTTCACTTCCACTTTAACTCTTCACCAACCAGGCAGTAGGCACCCTCGAAAACATCTTGACATCATTTACATTGAGTAAATACAGACGTTGGACAAATTAAAGCTATATCTTTAATAGATAACAGGACCAGGTCTTGTGAATTGAGTTATGAACTCCTGAATATTTGATTTATAAAAATAATCCTCCCAAACAATTAATTCAGTGATATCTCTCACCTTAACCAGGTCCCGGGGTAATTCCGTCATGTTGAGGTCCAGAATGTTGCCCAGGAGGGGGAATGGTTTGGGCCCTGGGAGTGCATTTTCTGGTTTCTTTTTGCCCCTCCATGTGATTAGGTAAATCAGGAGGGTGACACAGGTGACCAGAAGTAATATCCCTGTGAGTCCCAGCTCCATTGTGACATTAACCCTCGGGACGATCGCTCAGTTAAAGGAGCAGCATTATTATATAGGGTAGAGTGAGATCCGTGTGAACACACTGGGTGTGTTTGTAGCTACACAGTAACTAGTATTGCTTGTTACATGCTAGAATGGTATAGGCTGGATTACAGATAATGCTGGTCACATTCAGGAACAAAAAAATGTAAACATATATGGAAGAAGGAGATTCTCTGGGCTGTAACAATGAAGTAATTGAAGCATCACTGAAAAAAGGGAGAATTTTTCAGAAACCAGTTAATTCTAAGGAAATAAGTAAAACAATATTTATTTTTCCTACTAATAATAAAAGGAGTGACTTTTTCCATAAGTGGGGGTTTTGGGAGACACAGCCAGGTCTCTCCAACATATTACTTTAGATAGCCCACCTACAGGTTACAGGTGATGGTATTCGCTTTCGTTACTTTTAGCTATAGCAGCCCACTTGCTAGCTTTTTTTAATCCTCGCACTGCTGGAATATAAATGCTGAGCAGCTGACGGCTGCACACTGTGTATATATATTTATTAATCTTCTTTGCATGCTCTTGCCTTGTGCAGAGAGAATGAGATATGGGTCCTTAAATGAGATGTAGGGGAACAAAACGTGTGTGGACTGTCTAGCAATGAGATTAGTTAAGGTTAAGGTAATTGCTTTTGCTATTTCGGTCTCTCTAACACTGTGGCCCCTCGTGTTGTTTCATGCTCTCTAATATTCTTGAGGTTTTGGTCTCTCTATCACAGTGGCCCCTCGTGCTGTTTCAGTATCTCTAGCACTCTTGCTGTTTCAGTCTCTCTAACACTCATGCTGTTTCGGTCTCTCTAACACTCTGTCCCCTTTCTTCTACACTTGCTACATCCACCTTTTTCTGTCTCAGACGGCATACCAAGCTCAGGGCTCACTTGCAACAAGCTGATGGTGCCGTCTGCATGGTACGCCCTTAGTTGGCCAGCCTTCATGATTGGCAGGCAGACTAACATGCACCCACGCCAAGCTGACCTTCCAATTCTTTCGGTAGCTTTCTGGACTTGTCCATCCCCGGTTCGCATCACTGGCCCACCCTTGTTTTATCTATATGCAGCAAACAGTTCCGAGCCCATATTTTAATTTTTTGATCCAGATTCAGCTCAGTCAGGAAGAAATCCAGGTCCGACTCAGACTTATTCAGAGCATGTTTTGTTAAATAGTGTAAATCATGTCCAGATTTTGCCTTCAAAACGGCCCTTTATGCAACCAAATGGTTTTGTCCCATTCAATACAGGACCAAACCACGACTGTTACTTTAATGGAAAGCATTGTCAAATAATCATTCCTTAGTCTTAATGCATTAGATAGAAAATATTACTCCTTCCATACAGTCTACTTCCCCAGTCATACAGTCTCTCCTCCTCTCAATCAGTCTGCTCCCTCCCTTCCATACTTCTGCCATACAGCCTGCACCCCTTCCCATACACTCTGCACCCCTTCCCATACAATCTGAATCCCCTCCCATTCAGCCTGCACCCCCTCCCACACATCCCACTCAACTTCCCATACAGAATGCTCCACTTCCCATACAGTCTGAACCCTCTCCCATTCAGCCTGCACTCCCTCCCACACAGCCCACTCCACTTCCCATATAGAATGCTCCACTTCCCATACAGTCTGAACCCCCTCCCATACACTCTGCACCCCTCCCATACACTCTGCACCCCTTCCCATACAATCTGAACTCCCTCCCATTCAGCCTGCACCCCCTCCCACACAGCCCACTCCACTTCCCATATAGAATGCTCCACTTCCCATACAGTCTGAACCCCCTCCCATACACTCTGGCTTACAGCCTGCTCCATTTTCCATACAAAATGCTCCACCTCCCATTCACTCTGCACCCCTCCTATTAATAACCATTTCTCTATCACTGGGCAATACAAATCTCTCCTTCCCATGCATGCCTTGTGCTCTCCGCTCACCAGCATCCTCTGTGCAGTTTTAGCTCCATTAGTGGAGTTCAAAATATAAAACATTATAATGCTGAACGCTACCATTCAAGGTTCAGATACCTACAGAGACCTCGGCGTGTTCTAGGGTTCTTCTTAGTTTTAGTTTAGGAGCTAGATCGTGCCATAGAAACACAAACACAACAAACAAAAACAAATGCACACACAAATGTTCAATGGCAAGAGACAGTTTGTGTCTCTAACATGTTTCTTTAATTCATAGTAATTGCTTACAAAATCAGAGGAATACATTGATGTCTGCAAAAGGGTTTCTGGTGTATGGAACATTATTAAGGACTTTCAGCGAGGCACAGCGTACATCATGTAGGTCCGAGGTTTTGCACCATTGCTTTTTGGCTCAGGTGTGATCTCAAAATCTTTCTTGTCTAATGTTGGCTTTAGTGTGAACATCTGCAAGATGGTGGTGAGGAAGAGAAAGAGCTCCATGCGAGCAAGAGCTTCCCCCACACACGCACGTTTACCTGGAGAAGAAGATAATATAGAAGGTAAGAACATGGAAATGTTCACAGACCTTATTAAATATCTATAATTGATACCATACTATTACCTGCAGAGAATGGCATGAAGGCTTCATTCTTTCTAAAACATCCGTTCTCATCCAGAAAGTGACCAGGGTCAAATTCATGAGGGTTTTTAAAATATTTGGAGTCCTTTAACACTGAGGTTAGTACCGGGAATAGTAAGGCTCCCTAAAAAACATGATTAGTTAAATGCATACATTTCATGGTTTGTTCCTCATAGGATGAAGATCGACTAGTGCCAGGGACATATTTAAAGGAATATTATAGTCCCCAAAACAACTTTAGCTTAATGAAGCAGTTTTGGTGTTTTAGATCATACTCCAACAGTCTCACTGCTCAATTCTCTGCCATTTATGAGTTAAATGACTTTTGTTTCTGTTTATGTAGCCCTAACCACACCTACTCTGGCTGTGACTCACACACCCTGCATGGGAACAAAATGGTTTCACTTTCAATTAGATGTAACATGCTCCGTCAATGTAACTTTAATTTTATAACATGACAGGAGGCTTTGTATTTTGCATAATCTCTCTTTACTAAAACTCTAGCAGCACAGATTTAACAATAAAGTTTAGTGAAAAAAACATTGCAACAGGGTATAAAAGGCCTCTCCCCCTGTATCACTTCTTCTTTCTTTGCTGCTCCAGCCAAGGCACAGGTCAGACTAATTTGCTCCACACTGTTCATTTATTGTAATAGCTATTTGCACTTTATTTGAACATTTGTGTATTGTTATTTATCCCCTGTTCCCTTCTCCCCTTATGTTAGTTTAATATTGCTTTATCTTTGTTTTCTGCTGGCCCTGTGTTTCCCCTGTCACTATCCTCGCGCGGTTTGCGGCTTTTTACTGCGATCGCGTTGTCTCTACTGACAGGGTTCTGGGCTTCAAGGCAAGGGTACTGGAGGTGGGGGGAGTGAGGGGGAGCGAACAGCAGCCATCTTGAATCTTGCGGTATCGCGAGATTCACGTTGGCCATCGTGGTTTTGCCAGTTCGTGATTCCCACAAACTGGCATAGCTTTTCTCTGCAGGTTTTCTTATATATGTAAACATCACTGTTCCCTGGGGGTGAGTGCACAATGGAGGCATAAATAAACGTACAGGATGTGTTTATTCCATGATTGTGGATTATAGGCGCTGGATAAAAGTATTCAGCTCTCTCCTACACTCACTAGTGTTCAACTTCATGGATATAAGCCCTCTCTATTGGGGCAACAGTATTCAATCTGCGATTCCATCTCCAGAATGCTCTCAAAGACTTAATTGGTAATTTACCTTCTGGAATCATGTGGAGTCATCTTAAGCAAAGGGTCATCAACTCTAACACCACCTCAGGTGATACAATTCCCGAAATTCGAGATCCAGTTGACCTAATGTGTTCTTTACCTAACACAACAAAATCAAAGCCATTCACTGAGAAATCGGGCATACTCTGGGCAAGGACTCCATGCCTTTCTGAATCTGGGCTCGTGTGGTGGGACTCCTGTCCTCATGCATCCAAGTGATTTTCCAGATCTACTACACAATAAAACTATGCACTGACTGTAAGCCCATTATCTGTGAACGGGTCATGCTTACGGCCATTGCATACCAGTAAGGCCGGAGGAAGGGCCTAAATCCGTTGGTGATTACTTCACATGTAGATGTGGAATAGCTACATATCGGTGGTTCGATACATAAACCACTTGGGCAGAGCATGATCCTGGGATCTCACAGAGGTGACAACGGACATTTACAGATTTTGGCTGCCTTGGGCGGGCTGGGTTTCTCAACTCTGGAGGGACATCAAAGGATGGAGACTGAACGTCTCAATATTCTGCACACTGTGGACTCTGTGGGGTCTGCTCCAGTTGAAAATTTTGCATCCCGGTCCAACAGGCAATTGCAGAATGGTTTCAGCTGGCTTCCAGAACCAGAGTACAAGGCAGTGGACGCTTTACTTCAGAATTGGACGTTCCAAGGAGCCTATGCTCTTCCTCTGTCCTCCAGATTGGTGATCACTCCTCTATGGACACGCTAGTCGGGACCTCTTATTTTCTCTTTTGCTGGCGGATATTCCTAATGGGTGTAGACTCTTGTTTTGGCGCTCACTCGGTTCAGGGCACAACCACATTGAAGGTCTTTCCGGCGTGTGCTTCATCTACCGACATATTGCGATCCACGGACTGGACTAGAGAGTACATTCTGTGTTTGTTCATTCCGTCAGGTTTCTCATGCTTCTTTTGCTCTTCATCCACAGCTTTAAAAATACAAAATACGAATCCTCCTGTCATGTTATAAAATTGTAGATTATGCT
Organism: Pelobates cultripes; assembly: GCA_933207985.1. Classification (NCBI taxonomy): domain Eukaryota; kingdom Metazoa; phylum Chordata; class Amphibia; order Anura; family Pelobatidae; genus Pelobates; species Pelobates cultripes. Next base: position 8,866,345 of record OW240920.1, on the reverse strand, counting down.
AAAGCAGTGTACCTATAATATTAATTTTATGAAGGACAGGAGGTGAGTATTTTCCCACCCTTCTTTCCCCTCCCTGTTTATGTGATTCATTGGTTTGTACTTCAATAAAGATTTGAATTCTTTTGAAGTCTTCTTCTGAAGACTTGAGATTGCGATTATTATCTGTTATGATTACTTATTCCGTACAATTTGACAATATATATTGATGTATTTATCCTCAAATACCTATTATTCCTGTTACAAAAATTTTATTGTCTCATTTGGTAAATTCCCCTCTTTTTGTGAAGTGGGGACAGTTTCCAAGTCCCTTTCACGTCTTTTGTTTCTTTTCAGTTTGATTCTTCTTCGTGGATCGATACATGGGATCTTCTTCACACTCTACGACAATCATCCATTTGGGATTCGGATCGTTTGCAGTCTGAATCTTCATTGTTATAGTTGTTTATTGGAGCTACAGGATGTTTTTATGATTATATCGCATCAAAGAAAGAGGAAGTGATACAGGCGGAGGGGCTTTTTATACCCTGTTGCAATGTTTTTTTCACTGAACCTTATTGTTAAATCTGTGCTGCTGGAGTTTTAGTAAAGAGAGATTATGCAAAATACAAAGCCTCCTGTCCTTAATAAAATTAAGATTATAGGTACTCTGCGTTAGCATAATCTACAATTACATACAGGAGTCTCCTGCAAGATCTAGCTAAGCTACTAACAGTATTTGCTGATAATCAGAAGTTCGTAGAATCATCTGCTCTCAGAGTAGGTATCTACCGGTTAGATTGCAATATTAACTGATTAGTTGCAATAAACTGATTAGAATGCAATATTCGCTCATTGTTAAACTGTGCTCACCTTGGGAATGTGATAACCTCTGAAAGTTGTGTCTTTACTAGATGCATGGACCAATCCTGTGGGGACAATATCAGCAAATCTCTGGATTTCATGAACCACTGCATCTGTGTATGGCATCTTAGTCCGGTCCTCCACTGACGGGCTGCGTTCTTGGCCAATTACACTGTCAATCTCCTTCTGCACTTTCTCTGAAGAAAACATACAGAATGCTTTGAATAAAAATATATATTCTTAGTGATATGTTTACATTTACAGAGCAATATTCTATGAGAGCCAAAAGGGCTAACGTATAGGCTTTAGCACACTGCATGTAACCCCTCAAAGATTTACTCAGCCTTTCATCATTGCATGGCTAAAGAAATGGGTAAAAATAACCATTGTCATATACTAATTGTATTTTACCTGCAACAAAGTGCCTTAATGCTCCCATAGGGAGTGATGTTGTTTTCCACCATGGGCCTATGGACTTCATGCCCAGAAGCTTGTAGTAATTGCTGCAAAATTGTACTTCAAGAAATTTTATTGAAACTTTACCTTGTATCTCTGGATACTTGAGAAGAATCAGGAATCCGTATCTCAGTGTCGTACTTGTAGTCTCTGTTCCAGCAACAAACAAGTCCAACATTGTTCCCCATAAATTTTCATTGTGAAATTCAGTGTTTGGATTGTTTTTTTCCTGGGGAAAATTTTAAATAGTTTGTTTTATGGAAATTATTAACCCCCTTTCAAACTGCAGCATATAACTTAATATAGATTTTGTTCTGGGAAGCAACTCAACAATTCCCTACCTCCTCCATCTTTATCAGGAAGCTGTCTATGAAGTCCCTCGGGCAGTTTGGATCCAAAGTCTGATGGTGGGATTTTGCTTTATCCATAACAAACTGTTTTAATTTGTTGAAATTGTTGAAGATATTCTGGTGAGGCCCAGGGATATGTTTGAGAATATTTGGAAACACTTGAAGAAACTGTGAAAATGTAATACATCTTAAATATAATAATTTTATTATATTATAAATGAAACATTATTCTCACCATGGTATTAAAGTTTCTGAAAGAACGATTTCACCAATTAAACTGGACATATTCACTCTCTCCCCTTAAATTATCAATGGTACATTTATTGACCTGTCCGGAGGTTGAATTCATCTGTGTGAAGAGGTCTCTGAAACATTGTAGAAGGTTCTTGAAATCTTTGTCTTCATAGTCAAACCTCTCACCAAATACAATGGAGCAGATGATATTGGAGACGGCCTGTCCAAGGAGGCGCAATGGATCAAATGGGGTGTCTATAAGGAGTATTAGAAAATATATTAAGCAGATTATTTTTATAGTGAATGGATTCCTGGGATAATATGAGTTACATTGGGAAAAACAAAGAAATTAAAATATGTAAATTGCAAATGGTCACTCTCCGTTATGCTTAAATGTTTGTGAATTGTTTTATTTTCCACTAAGTAATATGCTAAGTTGTTTTATTTTTTAATCTAAAATATGAATGCTTAAAGCCTTTACCAACCATTGTATTTTCTGAATTCTTCTGTGAGAGAACGAGCTTCCTCCTGAATTCTCTCCTCAATGCTTCTCCTCCCCATTCCAAAATTTCTCATAGTTGAAAGCGAGAATCGTCGTATCACCCTCCATCGCTCCCCGTTGCTCACTGCGATCCCTTAAAACATCACAAAAGAAACAGAAATTATATCATCTCTTCAGCAATTTTGACTTTGCTAAACCTTCTTTGCTCCACACACCGTTTAACAATAAGGAAAACTAACATTTTTTTTAAAATTATTATTGAAAACAATATGTAATAACCATGTGTATTATTGGATTTTGAATGCACTCTTTGTAAGTTAAAACATAAATTCAGTGTTTCTTCTAACATAATTTGCTCTTCTGGAGCATCCATCTTTAACTCCTCTTTAATCTGAACCAGGCAGTGTATTGGCTAACTATGGCGCAACTTCTATACAACGGATTTCGAAAACACAAGTTATGACTTATAATAATAAACGCACTGCCAGGTATCCAACAGTTCAATGGGCAAACAGAGGAGTCATTTTAAATATCATATAGTCAGTTTTCATTGGTCTGTGTCAAAGTTCAAATGAGAACATGCACAAACTGCCTCACAGAAATGCTGCCAATCATTGGTGCTCCAAAATATGACGCAGGGATGATTGATCATAACAAGAAGCAGAGACAGTGTGGCATCAGAATTGACACCATTATAATGCACAGTGTCGCTTAGTGTACCGTGGCATATTTGAAGGGCAGAGGCAGCAATACAAGGGAGTAATGTATTCATGTTTGTGAATGTATCTCACACGTTTAATATATATTCTTACCATAATTTTTGAACAACAATTCAATCAGGCCCAGGTTTCCCCTGTCACTAAATGCATCACTGTGATCCACAAGAGCCTCTTTCACTGTGTCGTACCCTGTAAAAACCACTGAATATTGACCGGCGAGAGAAAGTGCGTACACAGGTCCGTAAATCTTACTCATCTGCAGAGACACAAAGACGATGCTTATCAAATGCTATGTAATTATGCATGTCTGAATAATAATATTTCATAGCAAATAACATTTTCTGGTGCATCTATAACAGTAAAAAGAATTAGTCATATTCAATGTGTTGGTTTCAGATGCAACAGTTAACAGTGTTATACTCAATAATACTCCCATTAATGTGTCTGAGTGTATAACAGAGCTCCACAGCAATAATACTCCCAGTAATGTGTCTGAGTGTATAACAGAGCTCCACAGCAATAATACTCCCAGTAATGTGTCTGAGTGTATAACAGAGCTCCACAGCAATAATACTCCCAGTAATGTGTCTAAGTGTATAACAGAGCTCCACAGCAATAATACTCCCAGTAAAGTGTCTGAATGTATAACAGAGCTCCACAGCAATAATACTCCCAGTAATGTGTCTGAGTGTATAACAGAGCTCCACAGCAATAATACTCCCAGTAATGTGTCTGAGTGTATAACAGAGCTCCACAGCAATAATACTCCCAGTAATGTGTCTAAGTGTATAACAGAGCTCCACAGCAATAATACTCCCAGTAAAGTGTCTGAGTGTATAACAGAGCTCCACAGCAATAATACTCCCAGTAATGTGTCTGAGTGTATAACAGAGCTCCAAACAATAATACTTCCAGTAATGTGTCTGAGTGTATAACAGAGCTCCACAGCAATAATACTCCCAGTAATGTGTCTGAGTGTATAACAGAGCTCCACAGCAATAATACTCCCAGTAATGTGTCTGAGTGTATAACAGAGCTCCACAGCAATAATACTCCCAGTAATGTGTCTGAGTATAACAGAGCTCCACAGCAATAATACTCCCAGTAATGTGTCTGAGTGTATAACAGAGCTCCAAACAATAATACTTCCAGTAATGTGTCTGAGTGTATAACAGAGCTCCACAGCAATGATACTCCAAGTAATGTGTCTGAGTGTATAACAGGGCTCCACAGCAATAATACTCCCAGTAATGTGTCTGAGTGTATAACAGAGCTCCACAGCAATAATACTCCCAGTAATGTGTCTGAGCATATAACAGAGCTCCACAGCAATAATACTCCCAGTAATGTGTCTGGGCGTATAACAGGCTGTTCTTGTGATAAATTACATTTTAGCTGTATATATTGTTATTAGTAAGTGTGACAGAACCATCTGTCTGCTGGATTTTTGCCCGTTCGTCTGTTTGTCCCCGTTCGTATGAATGGCTGGTTTCTATAGCCCAGCCATTCGAATGACTCTTTTTCCCGAACAAAACCGCCGAACGAACGGCCACCCAAGTGAGGAGTGTGCTGCAGGTTAACGAAGTGATCACCATTATAACGTTGTGGTTAACCGCAGACACTTCTCAATTAAACCGAACTCAGGGTGGTCGTCGTTCGTATGTCGACCACGAGGCAGCGGCCATTTTAAATCATGCGAACGCTCAGCGGTGTTTGGCTCTATTTCTATGGAACGGAAAACGGACACTTTTTCTGTCGAACACCGCTGAAACAAGGGAACGCCTGGCTGCCTCCACGAAAGCATGCGAACATCGGCCGTTCGGGAGATTGAGAACACACAAAAGACTTAACCCAGATAGCCCACCCATGGAGTCATTCGTGTACCGAAGGACTGTAAGAACTTTGACTCCATGGCGATTGAACTATGTGTGTGGGATCTGAGCGCTATTCGCCAATAATATGCACTCAGATCCAGGCTATCTGGGGACATGTAATACGAATGGGAAATGTTCAGTTTTCATGTAGTTATGCATTTTTGTGTCTTTTATTATTTCATGTTTAAGATGGCGACTGTCCTTGTCCTGGAGTTAATTGAGTTACTTGGTAATTAACTCCAGGACAGAGGGGAGGGAATCAGAATGTACTGTGGGTAAAATATGTGACTGTGTGTCAGAAATGTCCTGCTATCTGTCTGTACTTTAAGTCTTCCATTTGGTCCCCTAGGGGAGTGTCCACCAGGTGGGAGACCTGCATAAATACGGGCAGGTAGCCCACAGTAAACCCAGATCTTATTTTGACCCTCAATGCGGAGCTTCTGTCTCGTTATTGGGGGGATTTCTTCTTCACGTTTAGAGACTGCTGGATGGAACGAAAGCCGCTTTGGGGATATTATTGTTCGACGGTTCCTAGCAGTTCGTATATTGCCGTTCGGGAGTTTGGAGCCGTTCGTGGATTTCGATCGGGAGATTGCCGCTTCCCCTGCATTTGGTTCGTGGGTTACAGAGTAAGCGAACAGAGACTGTACTGCAGCCGGGGAAGGTTTACTAAACGGCGGTTTGGCTTAAAGACACGGGAGGTGTCTTAACAATTGGTGGCAAGCGACGGGATGAATCCTACAGCACTGGAGGTCAGCTACAAGACATGCAGTACGAGGAATTAAGGCGTGCTACACTTAAGGACATATTGGAACGCCGAGGAAGGTCAGCAAGCAATTTAAAGAAACGGGAGATTATTGCTTTACTAATGGAGATGGATGCAGCAACGGGAATGGAAAGAGTCAACGTGCCCAGTACCTTGGATTTAACACCCGAGGAAATACAATTCAACCGGGCAGTACAAATAAGGCTGGCACATTTTGGCCCCAACCCCTCAGCTGACATCGTGGTTCGTGTGCAGGCAGCAGTTGCAACACAACAGGCAGCCCGGGAAAGAGGAGCTGCAGCAGCAGAGGTACCGTATGACAATAATGTGGTTGCTAGAAAAAAGGTACCTTTTGCTGCGTTTAAAAATTTTGTGGAAACAGAGGGAGAGATTGATGGATTTTTGGCAGACTTTGAGAGGCAGTGTGCGCTACATCAGGTACCTGCAGATGAATGGGTCACCATCCTCTCTGGGAAATTATCTGGCCGGGCTAGTGAAGCTTTTCGGGCCATCCCAGAGGAGGAGATCACCAGCTATCGGGCTGTGAAAGAGGCGCTCCTAGCCAGGTATGCAGTAACCCCAGAGGCGTACAGGCGGAGGTTTAGAGAAACCAACAAGCTGGTTGGGGACTCTTATGTGGAATGGGCCTGCAGAGTCCATCGTACCGCAGCCCACTGGATGGCTGGATGCCAAGCGGTAACTGGGGAGGAGGTGTTACAAGTGTTCCTGCTGGAGCACTGCTTTGATAGACTACCTGCTGGGGTCCGGGAATGGGTCAGAGACAGAAAACCCTCTACCCTACCCGAGGCTGCCCGTCTGGCAGACGAATACACGGATGCCCGCAAGTTGGATGGTACAGCTGCTAAAGCCCCTGCCAGACTGGAATATCGACCAGCAGTAACACCCGCTCCTGCAGTCTACCAACCCCCAGTACACCGTACCCCAGCTGCACCACCAGCTAACAATTATATGCAACCAGCCCGATTTAATGCCCGGGAGTACTCCCAACCCATCCGGTGCTATGGGTGCAAGCAGTTGGGGCACAAGCGTCCTGAGTGCCCCCTGAACAGTGCCAACCAGGCTCAGTCCTGGAGGAGACCAGTTAACGGAAACCAGCGCCCACCTCAGCCTGCTGCTCACTGCCTAGAGCAGGAGGAATTTTGGGGCATTCTGCACGAGGCAGACCCAGTGCAAGCGGCTCACCAGGATAATCGCCAGCAACATCGGCAAACTGTGAAGCTAAATGGCAGAGTGGTGAATGGGCTGAGAGACACAGGAGCCACGATGACACTGCTCCAAAAGAACTTGGTCTCAGAGCATCAACACACTGGAGACACTGTGGCAGTAAGGGTAGCAGGGGGTGCCGTGTTTCGCTTACCTGTTGCCCGAGTACATTTGGATTGGGGAGTGGGCGCTAGACATGTGGATGTGGGGGTGATGAAGGACTTGCCCGCAGATGTTCTTTTGGGAAACGATTTGGCCCCTTTGGTTTCAGCCTATGCTCCGATGGGCCCTGCAGACGTGAACCCAGTGACCACCCGTGCCCAGACCCGTGCTGCCGGAACCAGCCCACTTGCTGACGAGACCCAGGTAAGATCTCCTTCCCCGACTGATACCCCAGATCAGGTCCCCTTAAGCTGGGATTCCCCAGAGGAGTTTGGGAGGGAAACCCGGGCGGATCCGACCCTCCAAAGATACAAGGACAGGGCAGAGGCTGGGGAGGAAGGAATAGATGGGGAACGGTATGAGTGGGTGGGGGACAGGTTATATAGGATCCCTAAACCTTCCCAGAAGAGTGTTGCCTCTCCGCCGAATCGCCAGTTAGTGGTACCTGCAAAGTACCGGCAGGAGATTCTGCGGATAGGGCATGATGTTCCTTTAGCTGGACATCTAGGGTCCCGCCGCACAGCCTATAGGATTTCACAGAACTTCTTTTGGCCAAACTTTAACCAGGCTGTGCGGATGTACTGCAGCACGTGTGACACATGTCAACGGGTAGGAAAGCGGGGGGACCACCCTAAGGCTAGGCTATTATCGATGCCTATTATAGGGGAGCCCTTTGCCCGCATAGCCGTTGACATTGTGGGTCCACTGGCCAGGGCTAGTCCATCCGGTAAGAAGTATGTTCTTACCGTGGTGGACTATGCCACCCGCTATCCAGAGGCAGTAGCGCTGTCTAACATAGAGGCAGAGACGGTTGCTGATGCCCTGGTTAGAATTTTTACTAGGGTCGGGTTCCCTAAGGAGATCCTCTCCGACCAGGGAACCCAATTCACCGCTGTGCTCACCCAGCAACTGTGGAAGGTGTGCGGCATTAAGCCGTTACTTAGCTCACCCTACCACCCACAGACTAACGGTCTCTGCGAGCGCTTTAACGGTACCCTCAAACAGATGCTGAGGACCTTTACAGACACTTGCAGAGACTGGGAGAGATTCCTGCCTCATCTATTATTTTCTTATAGAGAGGTGCCCCAGGAATCTACTGGGTTCTCCCCCTTTGAGCTGCTGTATGGGAGAAGGGTCCGCGGACCCCTAGATCTCATTAGAGGCCACTGGGAGGGGGAGACGGAGCAGGAAGGGACCCCCATAGTGCCATATGTTCTGGAACTCCGGGACCGCATGGAGAAACTGTCCCTGATGGTAAGGGAGAATCTCCAGGCAGCCCAGGGGAGACAGAAGAGATGGTACGATCAGGGTGCCCGACAGCGGGTCTTCCAGGTTGGGCAAAAGGTATTGGTGCTTAAACCTGTGAAGGCCAACAAGATGCAAGCATCTTGGCAGGGCCCGTACAAGGTAGTGGCGCAGATCTGCGACACTACTTACTTGATAGCCAGCTGTGCAGATGAGAGGATCCAGCGGTCCTTTCATGTGAACATGCTGAAAGAGTACCAGGAGAGACCTGAGAATATTGCAGCAGTGTGTGCCCCAGCTGCAGATGATTCTGAGAATTTACCCCTTCCAGATCTATTAGAAAGGGATTCCCAGACTGACCTTACTACCTTGGTACAGCTAGGGGACCGGTTGAACCCCACAGAAAGGGTACAGGCGCAGCAGTTGTTATGGGAGAAGCAGGCGACGTTCTCCCAGGAACCAGGTTATACCACCCTAGCTGTGCATAAGGTAGAGACCCCTGGACAGACCCCGTTACGACAGCCCCCCTACCGTATCCCTGAAGCAGTCCGTGAAGGAATGCGGAAGGAGATACAGGAGATGACCCAACTTGGGGTTATCGAGCACTCCGACAGCCCTTGGGCCTCGCCTGTAGTCCTGGTGCCAAAGAAAGATGGGACCACCCGGTTCTGTGTGGACTACAGGCGACTCAACGAGCGGACCACCACTGACGCCTACCCAATGCCCCGGGTAGACGAATTACTAGATCGTATTGCCAGGGGGCGATATCTGACCACCATAGACCTGTGTAAGGGCTACTGGCAGATCCCCCTGGCCGAGGATGCTATCCCCAAGTCGGCATTTGTCACCCCATTTGGCCTGTACCAATTTAAGGTCATGCCTTTTGGGATGAAAAATGCACCGGCTACTTTCCAACGGATGGTGGATAGACTCCTGGATGGCTTCCAAGAATTTGCCTGTGCATACTTGGACGACATTGCGATCTACAGTGGGTCCTGGGAGGAACACCTGGTACATGTAGGGGTAGTGCTGGATAAGATTAGGGCCGCTGGCCTGACGTTGAAGCCAGAAAAGTGTCATCTAGGTATGGCTGAAGTGCAGTACCTGGGTCACAGAGTGGGGTGTGGGAGCCAGAGACCAGAGCCAGCCAAGGTAGAGGCAGTGGCTAACTGGCCCACACCTACTACTAAGACCCAGGTATTGGCCTTCTTGGGGACGGCAGGGTACTACAGACGTTTTGTCCCTGACTACAGCGCTATCGCTAAGCCCCTGACAGACCTGACGAAGAAGAACTTGCCTAAGCAGGTCCTGTGGTCTCCGGCTTGTGAAGCTGCGTTCCAGGCACTGAAGCAGGCTCTTGTGAATGCCCCTGTCTTGGCTGCCCCAGTCCCTAACAAACGCTTTCTCGTCCATACAGATGCTTCCATGTATGGACTGGGGGCTGTGCTGAGCCAAGTCGGGGAAGATGGAGGAGAGCACCCTGTCGCATATCTCAGCAGAAAGTTGTTACCCAGAGAAGTGAGTTATGCGGCAGTGGAGAAGGAATGTTTGGCTCTGGTGTGGGCATTGAAAAAGTTAAGCCCCTATTTGTATGGGCAAGAATTTTCCCTTGTGACTGATCACAACCCACTCGTTTGGCTTAACCGGGTCTCAGGAGACAATGGGAGACTGCTGAGATGGAGCTTGGCACTACAGCCCTACAATTTTACCATCAGCTACAGACCCGGTAAGCTAAACGGAAACGCAGATGGGTTGTCACGACAAACAGACGTTTCCATCACCTCGTAGTCCGGTCATCCCCAAGTTGACCCGCCACAGGGTCAAGCCGGGTCTGCCGGAGTGTCCCACAAGGAGGGAGCCGTGTGACAGAACCATCTGTCTGCTGGATTTTTGCCCGTTCGTCTGTTTGTCCCCGTTCGTATGAATGGCTGGTTTCTATAGCCCAGCCATTCGAATGACTCTTTTTCCCGAACAAAACCGCCGAACGAACGGCCACCCAAGTGAGGAGTGTGCTGCAGGTTAACGAAGTGATCACCATTATAACGTTGTGGTTAACCGCAGACACTTCTCAATTAAACCGAACTCAGGGTGGTCGTCGTTCGTATGTCGACCACGAGGCAGCGGCCATTTTAAATCATGCGAACGCTCAGCGGTGTTTGGCTCTATTTCTATGGAACGGAAAACGGACACTTTTTCTGTCGAACACCGCTGAAACAAGGGAACGCCTGGCTGCCTCCACGAAAGCATGCGAACATCGGCCGTTCGGGAGATTGAGAACACACAAAAGACTTAACCCAGATAGCCCACCCATGGAGTCATTCGTGTACCGAAGGACTGTAAGAACTTTGACTCCATGGCGATTGAACTATGTGTGTGGGATCTGAGCGCTATTATGCACTCAGATCCAGGCTATCTGGGGACATGTAATACGAATGGGAAATGTTCAGTTTTCATGTAGTTATGCATTTTTGTGTCTTTTATTATTTCATGTTTAAGATGGCGACTGTCCTTGTCCTGGAGTTAATTGAGTTACTTGGTAATTAACTCCAGGACAGAGGGGAGGGAATCAGAATGCACTGTGGGTAAAATATGTGACTGTGTGTCAGAAATGTCCTGCTATCTGTCTGTACTTTAAGTCTTCCATTTGGTCCCCTAGGGGAGTGTCCACCAGGTGGGAGACCTGCATAAATACGGGCAGGTAGCCCACAGTAAACCCAGATCTTATTTTGACCCTCAATGCGGAGCTTCTGTCTCGTTATTGGGGGGATTTCTTCTTCACGTTTAGAGACTGCTGGATGGAACGAAAGCCGCTTTGGGGATATTATTGTTCGACGGTTCCTAGCAGTTCGTATATTGCCGTTCGGGAGTTTGGAGCCGTTCGTGGATTTCGATCGGGAGATTGCCGCTTCCCCTGCATTTGGTTCGTGGGTTACAGAGTAAGCGAACAGAGACTGTACTGCAGCCGGGGAAGGTTTACTAAACGGCGGTTTGGCTTAAAGACACGGGAGGTGTCTTAACAGGGAGTGTCTGTGTTTATTGTACAGATTGATTGGTTGTTCTGTAAAACCCTGTGGGCAGTACTAAGTTTGTGGATTGGGAATAAAAGAGGCTGTATGTGCCAGTACACAGTTCCTGCTTAACCCTCAAAGTGAAGTGTCGTCTCATTATTGGGGGAGGATTTATTGTATGCTGTTCCAGTTTGACTGCTAGGAGTCTATACCCATCCGTATGGTTTTGCCTATTCAGCTGTTTATAGCATTCATATGCTTGAGAGAAGGTATACGCTTCTTCGGTTCGGTGATTGTGGTGTCGGCCAGAGTGCTTGGAGTCCTCAGGAAACGCTAGGAGCATCCTTTAACGGAGGTACCCAGTCGGGGTGCCAGGTGATCTGTTACAGTGACAACAAGGCCCCTGGGACACCTGCTGTGTTTGGTCTACCACCTCCTCAAAGCCACCTTCCTCATCTGACTCCTCTTCTTCAAACTCCTCTCTCTGCGTTGCCTCTCTCTGCGTTATTAGGTGTGTTAAGTAGTATTATTCCTATCAGTTTAATCCCTGTTACGTCCCCTATCAGGGGACGTGTATATGGCATCGATTTTAGGAACCGGTAGATGGAAAAAGATGCTTGGTCGGTGTAACGGACCGTTTTGCACAAAAGGGGTAAAAACCGCTTAGACGATAATCCCCTTTCAGAGACAGGCACAGCTACTGTAGAATCACCAAAACTCACGAATTGAATGCAAGTGAATGCACCAAACACCCGAACTGCATACAAGGGAATGCTCCAAACACTCGAACTGCATACAATAAGTGAATGCTTCAAACTCCCGAACGGCATCCAATATAGCACTCCAAACAGACGAACAGGAACCATACGAATTGCTGCTACCAGACGAATAGGAAAAGCATCCAAGCGGCTTACACTCCCAGCAATCAGTCTCTATCAGCATTCAGTAAATCCCCCCAAAGACGAGACAAGGCTCCGTGTTGAGGGTCAAGCAGTGGTCTGTTTAATGAGGGCTACCTGCCCAGTATTTATGCAGGTCTCCCACCTGGTGGACACTCCCCTAGGGGACCAAATGGGAGACTGTAACAAAAGACAGACATGTACCAATTACAGACATACAGAAGTAAAACATCCCCACAATGCATCCTGGCTTCCTCCCCTCTGCCCTGGAGAAGTAATTCAATTATCTCCCACGACAAAGGCAAAACTCCATTACACACGTGGGGACACAAAACCAGTATTATACTTTAAAATACATAAAGTAACATTTATTACATAAAACACAGACAAGAAGGGAGGTCGGCGGCTTCAGCGGTGTTCGCGCAAAATACGAAAGGCGGCCACCCAGCATTCGTCAATTAAGCTGCGGTTAACCGCAGCTTCAGGGAGGTTAATTGCCGGCACACTCCAGCTCCCAGGGGGTCTATTCATTCGTGCGGTTGTTCGGTAGATTGAATCTACCGAACAACCGGCAGAAAAGCACGAATACAGCTTTTCTGGAGGCAAAATAAAGTCTTTTAAAAGGGGGCCATAGTCCAGAGGCAGCAGGCGAGCAACCAGGCTTCTCCAATGCAATGTGGCGAGATTGGTCTCGTCACAGTCGGTCCTCCTACTTCAAATTTGGGGCACTGCGTGTGCAATCTAATGTGCCACCAGATAGGAGTGGTGTGTTAACTAGTACTATTCTTATCAGTTTAATCCCTGTTACGTCCCCTATCCGTTGATGTGGAGCAAGATGCAGCAGCAGAAGAGGACTCAGCCGAGGAGGTTATGGAAGAGGATGGAGTAGGAGGAGTAGAGGAGGTGGCGGCAGCAGGCCTGCCTGCAAGTCGTGGCGGTGTCACCAACTCCTCTGCAGAGCCACGCATTCCATGCTTGGCAGCCGTCAGCAGGTTTACCCAATGCGCAGTGCAGGGGTGGCCTGCCTCTGCCTGTCATTTTTTTTTCGATTAGTGGTAGTATGCGTGCAAGCTTTTTGGTTTTTAAATGCACGCTATTGTGACGCAGTGGTGATGGTGGCACTGGGCAGAGTGGGCACAGTATCCTGCTTGAGCCTGACACACCCGCTTTGAGACAACTAACTGCTATTCAATCTATAACAGTGAAAAAGTTTTTTGGTTTTTAAATGCACGCTATTGTGACACCAGTGAGTGAGTGGTGGCACTGGGCAAGTGGGCACAGTATCCACTGTGAGACTGACACAGAAGCTGGCAGGCAGACAGGCAGGCAACTGCAATTACATTACACAGAAAAAAACAAACAAAAAAAACAGACTGATGTTATAGCCCTAAAAAGGGCTTTTTGGGGTGCTCTTCTTACAGCAGAGATCAGATGAGTCCTTCAGGACTGTAGTGGACACTGTATACACTAACCTAGCTATCCATTTCCCTATCAAATCAATAGCAGCTACACTTTCCCTCCTCTCACTAAGCATGCAGCTTGAGAATGAATCTAAAATGGATGCTGTCCAGTAGGTGGGAGGGTCTGCTAGGGAGGGTGTGCTGCTGATTGGCTGGAATGTGTCTGCTGACTGTGAGGTACAGGGTCAATGTTTACTCAATGATGACGAATAGGAGGCGGATCGAACCGCGCATATGTTCGCCCGCCGTGGCCAACGCAAACATGCTATGTTCGCCAGGAACTATTCGCCAGCGAACCGTTCGGTGCATCACTAATGATCATATAATGTAACTAAATCCCCATAGTTTTCATATATAGTACTTCGTTTTGTCCCCTCTTGTTTTGCCTATTATATCTTGTCTTGTTTTAGTTTGTGTTCCCAGTCCATGTACAGTCCTGTCCTGCCCATGTTATGTTAATGTTTCCCTTATGTATTGTGTACATGTTCTGGGTTTAACTTCCTATCCTTCTCTGGTTCTGGATTCTACTAGTTCTGTCTTGTTTTCATGTTTGGTGCCTATCCTAGTCTTGCCTTGTTTCTGTACTGGATACATCCCTGCTGCAGAGCCTCCCTATTCAGCTCCTGGGAGGTCTACTTACTTCCTAGCTTCTAGTTCCTGGGATCCGCATAAGCTTATTCAGGGTCCTGGTATGTGGCCGCACAAACGCTGGAGCTCAACACCAGGGCGCATGTGGTTACCCTGCTAATCCACTTCCACGCTGAAGACTCCCAACTTCTCATCGGGCACTCAGGGGTCCCGGTTTCCGTACCGCCACCTGTGACAGTGTGGCTTAACCGGGTCTCTGGAGACAGTGCCCGGTTGTTACGATGGAACCTGCAGCCATATCATTTCACTATTCACTACAGACCTGGTAAGCAAAATGGGAATGCCGACAGGTTGTCAAGACAGACGGCACTGGAGAAGTGATCCATGAGTACTTCCCTGGACATCCCCAAGCCGTTCCGTTGGGATCAGACTGTGTATGCTGGCTTCTGGTTAAGGGGGAGCTGTGTGGCGGAACCGCTGCCTGTTCGTGGGTTTTCCCTCTCTTTTACATGTATTCCCCCTGTATGTTTGCTTATTGTGCCCACTGCCTGTTCGGGAGTGTTTCCACAAAGGGAATTCATTCACCTCCCAAACGGGGACCACCCGAATCCCTCATTTAGAATGTTAGGTTAGAATGTTCCCACCTCATAACCTAAGTGTCAAAACCCCAAACCGCAACGGAAACAATTAATTAGTGCTTCCCTGGGTGGCAGAGTTTCGTATAGATGAACGCCATCAGGGTGAGCATTCATGGATTGTTTCCCACCTCGTTCATTTCCCAAATGAGGATCTCCCCAGTGCCCTATTAGAACGTTCACACCAATTAATCAGAATGTTCGTACTCGCAACATAGTTGTGAAACCACAAGGGAAGTAATTAATGAGTCCCAGGGTGGTCACCATTCGTATTTATGCATAAAAGCCATTTGTGGCAATAAAATTGTGTTGTACCTCCAGGACTGTGTGTTGTCCAGTTACTGGGGGCGGAAAATGGGTCTTCTTGTGCCTTAACTGGTTCCCGACCGGCTGAAGGAAGGGAATTAGCGGAGGTAACCAGCTGGGTTACCCTAGGTCCGCTACACTGGTCAGATTAGAGCAGAGGAGAGGGAAACTTATGAGGAGGGAGTGTTTTGGGATGAAGACTGTGATGGACTGCCTGCACCCCGACAGGGTACCTCTGTCAATCGCTGCTTCCTAGTACTTGTGAGCACCATAAGCACTGTACTTAAACACCATAACCACCGTAAACCACACGAACCACCGCAGCTTGGTTGGGGTCTCGCCGTCCTCCACCCACCCTGGACCCAAGACCAGCATCCAGTTTCCAGTGGGTAGACCTCTCTTAGTCCAGAGAGCATAGCAGGAACAGCTCTTAGAAGAGCTAGTGATTATACTCAGGGGAGTATTGTGATATAGCAATCCCCAGAGTGTATGTAGTTCTCCAGTCCCCCAAACATGAGCCAAGATTTCATGAAGGGGTGAATCATTCTGTTTAATGGAAGCCACCACTGGCCTTATATGCAAGTCCCCATGCAAGGGGCACTCCCACCTGGACCTTGTGGGGAACTGCAGCACCAAGTCACAGACCAATAACAACAATGGTTAAATGCATGACACTCACATATACAAACACACAATCCCTCCCCTCTGCCTTGGAGATAAATGAAATAAGGAACTGTACTAATCTAATCTAATTATCTCCAAGCACAGAAAAAACATACTTTTTAAAAACACCCCAAAAGTACCCTAAAAATACATAAAACCCCACAAATGTTGCTGTTACGGTTGCCTCCAGGCTGGCTGGAAGTTGGACCGCGTGGATATCCTGGTTCCCAAACTTGGAGAGTGAGAGCGCCGCTCCGATCAGCATACAGTATTAATTCCTGGAAATGTAGAACATCCCACTAGCTGTAGTAAAGCTAGGATACACCTTTCCCTACAACACGAGTCGAGGCTGCGAGTTGAGGGTAAAACGAACTGGTTTAATGCGTACACGTGTTTTCAGGCCAGAGGACAACCCCCCTGGACCTGATGGTACACTGGACAATGCAATGTCCCAACCAATAGGAGTAAAGTGCATTTTATGGAAACACTCTTGTTTTGTTTATGCAGCCCTAGCCACACCCCCCTGCCCTGGAGATAATTGGTCCCAACGGTTACACTAACCTAATTATCTCCAGGCCCCTAATTATCTCAAGGTCACGTTTTATTGCATACATGAAAACAGCATAAAAATACATAACTTTATATTTTTATACTAAAACATCCCATTCGACCATTCTCCAGACAGCTCGGATCTGAGCGCACAAAATATACGAATTGCGCTCAGATCTCCCGATTGGTGTATGAAAGTCACGAAATTAAAAAAAAATTCTGGATGTCTTTCGTATGTTTTTTCACGAACGGAAGGGACAGCCAGCACTTTAGCGGGATTCGTGCAACCCAGTAGCCGATCATAGTTTGAGGGGTTTTACGATCAAGTCCCGCTGAACATTTAACGACAAAGATGTCCACCGCCTCGTGTTCGTCATTCGAACGGCGAGCACCTTGGGATAAGTGATTATACTGCGGTTAACCACATAAACTGCAAGTTAATTGGAGACACATGCCGTCGTTCGGCAGTTCTTTCGTCGGTTTGGGGGAACTCCGTTCGGCTAATTGTATCCGAACAGTGACCACCTGGATGACAGTCAATTAGGCTGCGGTTAACCGCAAACCGCAGCTCCCGGGAGGTTGATGATCGGCACACTCCTCACGTAGGTTGGTCAGCCGTTCGCCACTTCTTTCGCTTGTTTAAGAGGTGACTGGGGTTAATTGGCGGCACACGACAAGGGCCGGATGGTCAGCTGTTCGTATATACGAATGGGTAACAAGGCTCGTTCGTATAAACAGGGATAGAAAAGTATCCAGGTGGTAACAAAAGAAGCAATATTATAAAAGTATCCATTGTAGTGACAAAAGTAGCAATCTTGTAGTAGACATTGGGGGTCTCTGTAACAGTTACATCCCCTGATAGCCCTGATCTGGGTGACCAAAATATCCCAAAATCACCCAGATCAGTTCAGGGGTTCAGGAATTTCCTGAAATTCTTAGTTTTGACCGACCGTGCACATTGTCCCTTGCCCACAACAGTTTCAGAGAATTAGGGCTACCGGTCAGTCTCTCTGTCTGGAGTAAAAAACTACTCACTTTAAAGGAACAGAGTCTTTTAAAGTGCATTGGGCAAGGTATATTGCAGGGCCCATAGTCCTGAGGCAAGAGGCTGGCCAGCAGGCCCTTCCAAGAACCAGTGAGAAGGTTACTTTCGTCACAAGGACTTTACCTATTTGCCTTTCATTATTGATTAAGGACCTATATTCCACACAGTCTTTTATTATTTATTTTACCTGGTTGTAATGAGACTTTCTGAACATAAATATGCTTTATACCCTGTGACGAGACCAATCTCGCCACATTGCATTGGAGAAGCCTGGTTGCTCGCCTGCTGCCTTTGGACTATGGCCCCCTTTTAAAAGACTTTATTTTTCCATGCAGAAAAGCCATATTCATGCTTTTCTGCCGGTTGTTCGGTAGTTTCAATCTACCAAACAACCGTACGAATGACTGGACCACCTGGGAGCTGGAGTGTGCCGGCAATTAACCTCCCTGAAGCTGCGGTTAACCGCAGCTTAATTAATGAACGCTGGGTGGCCGCCGTTCGTATCCCGAACACGAGGTCGCGGCCATTTTAAACCATACGAATGAACAGCGGTGTTCGCCTCTATTTTCATGGAACTAAAATCGGACACAGTTTTGCGCGAACACCGCTGAAGCCGCCGACCTCCCTTCTTGTTCGGTGAAAGCACACGAATGACCCGGTGTTCGGTATTTTTGTTTGAATATCTCATACCCCAGATAGGAATCCCATGGAGCCCATTCGTATGAAACTGACTGTAAAGACTTTGGCTCCATGGCGATTGAACTGTATTCGTGTAGTCTGAGTGCCATTCACCTAATAATGTGCACTCAGACCTGAGCTATCTGGGGATGTGTTACATGCCTGTGTTTAATGTAGTAAATGTTACTCTATGTATTTTAAAGTATAATGCTGTTTTTGTGTTCCCACGTGTGTAATGGAGTTTTGCCTTTGTCTTGGGAGATAATTGAGTTACTTCCCAATTATCTCCCAGGGCAGAGGGGAGGAAGCCAGGATGCATTGTGGGAATATACTGTGACTGTGTGTCCTTTTTGTATACTTGTCTGTCCCTTGTCACAGTCTCCCATTTGGTCCCCTAGGGGAGTGTCCACCAGGTGGGAGACCTGCATAAAAGCTGGGCAGGTAGCCCTCATTAAACAGACCACTGCTTGACCCTCAACACGGAGCCTTGTCTCGTCTTTGGGGGGATTTACTGTATGCTGCTAAGGACTGATTGCCAGGAGTGTAAGCCGCTTGGAAGCTTTTCCTGTTCGCCTGCTAGCAGCTATTCGTATGGTTCCTGTTCGTTTATTTGAAGTGCTACCTTATTCCCTTGTATGCCGTTCGGGAGTTTGGAGCATTCACTTATTGGCGGTTCGTGAGTTTTGGTGATTATTCAGTAGCTGTGCCTGTCTCTGAAAGGGGGATTATCGTCTAAGCGGTTTTTACCCCTTGTGTGCAAAACGGTCCGTTACATACCCTTACACAGGATGATGGCATCCTTCTCCCCCCTTTTTTCTCTCTGGATTAGCAATAGGAATGGGGACTCTCGTAGAGAAGATGGTTAATCTTATGATAACAGCATCCCATATGACAATTTGGAAGTATTAGTGAAGGAAAGTTGTGTTATGTCAATAGTAGTTAGTACATTTCACTTATCATCATACATAATAATTTTTTAAAACTTACATTTAATTAAGTGCTGATTTTCCATTATATTACCAATTTTACTTTCATATCACTCCTTGCAAATTGTAAACTACTCTTCTATTGCTGTAAATAATCTCTGTGGAGGAGCCTGGTTGCCCGCCTGCTGCCTTTAGACTATGGCCTCGTGTTGAAACGCTTGATTTTCCCTGCAAAGACACGAAAGCCGGGTCATTCGGTGCTTGCCCTGTTTGAGCGGTGATACCCCAGATAGCTATGACATGGAGCCCATTCGTATAATGAAAGACTTTGGCTCCATGGCAATTGAACTGTATGTGTGTGGTCTGAGAGCCATTCAGTAATAATGTGCGCTCAGACCTAAGCTATCTGGGCATATGTTGCATGTCTGTATTTTATGTAATAAATGTAACCTTGTGTATTTTATTGTATTTTACTGTCTTTCTACTGCCATGTGCTTAATGGAGTTTTGCCTCTGTCCTTGGAGATAATTGGATTACTTCCCAATTATCTCCAGGATAGAAGACTCTGTGTAAATGGTTTTGGGCAGAAAAGCCATGCTTCATTTGGTCACAAAGGACTTCGATCTATCTTTTGAACCAATGGACCAATTTGGATGATTTTGACGTATGTTTGTATTTGGAGTATGCTGATTCTGAAAATGTAAGTTTATGTGAATGTGATGCATACTTTTCAAGTTATGAATCATGTGGAAAAACTGTATTTCTCTGCCGGTGATAATTGCATTACCCATTGTGTAAGGTAATTGTATCACAGGTAGAGGGGAGGATTTTGTGTGGGAGTGTCTGAATGTATTGTATGTGTTTATTGGTTGTTTTCCAAAACCCTGTGGGTGGTACTAATGTGTAAGAATGTGTATATAAGAACCATAAACCCACAGCTCTGTCTGTTCACTGCTTGACCCTCAACACAGAGCTTTGTCTCGTCTTTGGGGGGATTTACTGTATTCTGTTAGAGACTGATTGCCAGGAGTGTAAGCCACTTGGGTGCTTTTCCTGTTCGTCTGCTAGCAGCTATTCGTGAGGTTCCAGTTCGGGAATTTGGAGTGCTACTTTGTATGCAGTTCGGGAGTTTGGGGTTCTGCAGTAGCTGTTCCTGTGTCTCTGGAAGGGGAAGATCTACTAAATGGCGGTTTAACCCTTTTATGCCTGGGGGTGCCGTTACAATCTCGTTAATGAATCACTATAGGCACCAGAACAACTTTAGCTTAATGAAGCAGTTTGTGTACAGCTAATGCCTCTGAAGTCTTAATGCTCAATCCCCTGCCATTTAGGAGTTAAATCACTTTGTTTCTGTTTATGCAGCCCTAGCCACACCTCCCCTGGCTGTGACTGACACAGTCTGCATATAAACAAAATACTTTAATTTTCAGTCAGATGTTAACTTACTTGAGAAGTTTTTATCTCCTGCTCTCTAAATTGAACTTTAATCACACACAGAGGGTACCTGCAGGGTCTAGCAGTCTATTAACAGTGCAGCAGATACTTTCTAAATTAAATAATGCAATAAAGAAAGTCTGTACATTAGATCTCTCTTTACAGGAAGTGTTTAGGAAGGCTTTGTTGGTCACATGCATGGAGGTGCGGCTAGGGCTGTATAAACAAATATATTTAACTTCTAAATGGCAGAAAATGAAGCAGTGAGACTACCGGGGCATGATCATCAAAACTGCTTAATTAAGATAAAGTGGTTTTGGTGACTATAGTGTAATTTAGTTATGGTATTTTTGTGTTCATGTCAATCTTTATTGCACTTTGCTAATTCTTAATTTATGATAGAGGCCCATCCGTTCATATCTGCTTATCCTCTCAACCCCTTTTCCCACTGATTTTGACTGTTGAAATTATTAGGGAGTGATATGATCCATGGACCTAACTTAGTCCACAAGAGGTGTACCATTTCATATAGGCTAGGCCCACATTTCTAGTGATATTGTAGTGGTGGCTTTCATTACTCTACGTTGGGAGGACTTGCCCTGCAGAAGTGGTCACACCCAGGGACTGGAGGTTCTCCGGCCTCTGTTACATTATTACTGTAAGATTACTGAAGACCTCTTTAATTAATCACTTCTTTTACCTTGTAATTTAGCAATCTCTGGTTTGTTCTGCAAACTCTTTGTAGCGCTGGGAGGAGGTTACCATGACACAGACACATGTTGCTCACAATAAAATGTTGCTTACAATAAAAATCTCCCAAATTCCATTGCATATCACAGGTTATATTGTGTTCTTTAACAAGGTGTGCTTTTACTCTTTATCCAATCAGATAGTTCCACTTGGTCTTAATGTATAGAGAGGGTAGTAAAAGGGGGGTGATGAATTTTGGACTTTCCTGCTGTTATTAGCTACATCAGCAGTATGGAGGGTGTTTAATTAAGATTTTACTGATGTTACTATGCAAACAGTGGTAAGGGGCTAGGATTTAGGAAAGAAGGTATAAAGTCCAAACAACCAAAAAGCTTACTATGCTAAAACTTCAAAACATAGTCTAGGGGTTTATTCACTAACATATTAAATATCAAAAAACATAAATATAATAGCATTCCATCAATTACTGTTTCCCCATTTTAAATATAAGGTGTGACGGATGCCTCCTTCCTGTATTGTACCCTGTAACCTTTTTCTGTTTAATTTTAAATTCTACTGCCTTGAATCATTTGGTATAAGAAATGACAGAACAAAAAACCTACCCAGTACGTATACCGAACAAACCATCCAGGACAGTTGTGTGTCGCTAGTTAACCTCCTTGACCATCCTAACACCTACTCTAACCGCAATCCCTGAAAGTTCTAAGTGGTTGGCTGGGTGGTCGCCATTCATATGGACGAACACGAGGTGGCGGCAATCTTGTTTTGGCGAACGATTCCAGCGGGGTTTGGTCGTCAAGTGCAAGGAACTATTATCGGACACTTGACGACCCAAACACCACTGAGACTTCCATCCGCACTTATGTTCGTTCCCATTCATCTGAAGAAAGCAGCATTCGGTGAAATCAAACCCCCGAACGAGGGATACACAACTAGCCTTCTCACAAACTGTTCCTTTCGGTATTTTGTTGTGTTTGGAGTTCCCAAAAGAGACCAACAGCACAGCCTGAATCTCTGGAACTATTTTGGGCAGTAGCCTCATGTGCGATTGGTCAGAAACAAGACTTCCATAAAACTCTTAAACCCCTGAACCGATCTGGGTGATTTTTAAATATATTGCTCCCCCAGATCGGGGCTATTTGGGGATATAACTTGTGTGGGGATTATGTGAGTTTTTGGGGTACTTTCGGGTTACCTATAAATTGTGTTCTTTTTCACCTAGAGATAATTGAGTTAGTACAGTATCTGGCTCAATTAGCTCTAAGGTAGTAGGGAGGGATTGTATGATTGTAATGGGAGAGTCATGCATTGGAATATCATTGCCATTGGTCTGTGATTTTATCTTGTAGTCCCCCACAAGGCCCATGTGGAAGTACCCCTTGTATTGGGGAATTGCATAAAAGGCCAGTGTGGCTACCAATAAATCAGTTCTTGCTTACCCTCATCATAGAGTCTCATCTCATGATTGTAGGGATCAACTATACCTGCTATAATCACCCAGCTCTTGTAAGAGCCATACTATCCTGGGAAATCGGAAAGCATCACTCTGAAAAGAACGGCTCAGACCAACTGCCCTTTGCCCCTGGCTGTTGGAGGAGCCTGATTGCCAGCCTCCTCCCTCATGACTATGGCCCTGGGGTGTATTGCCATTTAAAAAGAATATATGGGGCTTATTGGCTTCTAAAAGACTGTTTCTGCCCATTTGAATCCATGGGAAGATGTTTCTCTTCCCCTCCCCCGTTTCCTGTCTATTGTTCCAGCAGGACGTTGTCCCAGGCACACTGCCAGACCAGTTGGAACTTGCTGTTTTGCCCCTCCTCGGTCTCTTATCAGCTCTTGCTGTGTTTTAACCCCATGGCGATTTGACTGTGGTTGTGGTATCTGAGTGCTGTTCGGATATAGTGAGCGCTCAGATCCAAGCTATCTGGGGATAGGTTGAATGTGGGGGTTCTGTTAAGTGTAATAGGAATGATATATTTTTATGTGTTTTTACTGTTGTTGTGAATAGAGCCATTTTCTGTATGCTGGAGCTAATTGGCTTACCACACCCAAGCCATGCTTGCAGATGGTCACAAAGGGACTTTCAACTAACTTTTGACCCATTGGACCAATTTGTATGATTTTGACGTATGTTTGTATTTGGAGTATGCTGATTCTGAAAATGTAAGTGAATGTGAATGTGATGTATACTTTTAGAGTTATGAATATTGTGTAAAACTGTGTATTTTCCTGCCTGTGATAATTAAGTTAGACCAGGGGTAGGCAACCTACGGCACTAGTGCCATGCACAGCACTCGAGGTGCCTTTGCACGGCACTCAAGGCTGCTAGAGCCAAACAGGCTCCGGCCTATCAGGAGTCCCAGTAAAACTTCAGATATTTGCTAATACAAAGAGGCAGTGAAGGACAATCCTCAATTTATGCATTGCAGCATGTAGAGGAAGTGATCTCAGAGCACTTCATTCCAGCACTTGTGAATGGGAATCCACACAGTAGTAGAGCAGCTCACAGTTGTTGTTGCAGCTCCGGTCCTTGATCTGTACCTGGTCAACATGGTCCCCACTGGAACCCACGGGAGCCACCCACACTGCTTGATATACACAGAAATGCAGAAAGACCCTCCCCTCATGCAAAACCCCAAACAGCCCCCACACATACACACACTACTAAACACACAATGTGACATCCATCCACACACACAATTCCGCAAGCTGCCCACATACACAGCCCACATTCATATGTATCATACACGATACCACAATCTACTCATGAACATATACAATATCATAGCTCATATACGCACAAATACAACGATACAAAGCAATTACAGTATAAATAACACATGCAGAATACGGCAGCATACACACTTCAATTTAAAAAAAAAAAAATAGGACCGGCACGCTACGGGACATCACAATCCTATATCGGCACAGTGCTGCTAAAAGGTTGCCTACCCCTGAGTTAGACCATTGTGTTCAGTAATTATATCACAGGCAGAGGGGAGGATTTTGTGTGGGAGTGTATGAGTGTATTGTACGTATTGATTGGTTGTTCTGCAAAACCCTGTGGGCAGTACTATGTTTGTGGAATGTGGATAAAAGAGGCTGTATGTGCCAGTACAGTCAGTTCTACTTCACCCACAATCTGAGTCCTGTCTCTTATTGGGGGAATCTGCTACAAGGGATTGCTATGCTCTGCATATTCCCTTGCTATAATCACTGAGCTCTTGTAAGAGCTTGTTCCTGTCTTTCTCTCTGAACGAGTCTACGGTGGTTATGGTGTTGGCTGGAGTACTTGGAGCTCTCAGGAAGCGCTAGGAGCATCCTTCAACGGAGGTACCCAGTCGGGGTGCCAGGTAATCCGTTACAGAGTGTATTAGCCAGTAGTAGGTGGGTCAGTTTTGTACACATTATTTGCATGTGCACATCTCTAATAGTGTCTAGCCCGGGTATTGTCCCCATATAGTGTGTAAACCAGGCACAGGATTTCCTGATAGTGTGTAACTGGATACAGTCTGTAACAGTCTGTAACTGGGTACAGTCTCTCCTGACATTGTGTAACTGGGTACAGTCTCTCCTGATAGTGTGTAACTGGGTACAGTCTCTCCTGATAGTGTGTAACTGGGTAGAGTGTAACTGGGTAGAGTCACACTGATAGTGTGTAACTGGGTACAGTCTCTGCTGATAGTGTGTAACTGGGTAGAGTCTCTGCTGTTAGTGTGTAACTGGGTAGAGTGTCTTCTGATAGTGTGTAACTGGGTACAGTCTCTCCTGATAGTGTGTAACTGGGTACAGTCTCTCCTGATAGTGTGTAACTGGGTACAGTGTCTTCTGATAGTGTGTAACTGGGTACAGTCTCTCCTGATAGTGTGTAACTGGGTAGAGTCTCTCCTGATAGTGTGTAACTGGGTACAGTCTCTCCTGATAGTGTGTAACTGGGTACAGTGTCTTCTGATAGTGTGTAACTGGGTACAGTCTCTCCTGATAGTGTGTAACTGGGTACAGTCTCTCCTGATAGTGTGTAACTGGGTACAGTGTCTTCTGATAGTGTGTAACTGGGTACAGTCTCTCCTGATAGTGTGTAACTGGGTACAGTCTCTCCTGTTAGTGTGTAACTGGGTACAGTCTCTGCTGATAGTGTGTAACTGGGTAGAGTCTCTCCTGATAGTGTGTAACTGGGTACAGTCTCTCCTGTTAGTGTGTAACTGGGTACAGTCTCTCCTGATAGTGTGTAACTGGGTACAGTCTCTGCTGATAGTGTGTAACTGGGTAGAGTGTATTCTGATAGTGTGTAACTGGGTACAGTCTCTCCTGATAGTGTGTAACTGGGTACAGTCTCTCCTGATAGTGTGTAACTGGGTACAGTCTCAGCTGATAGTGTGTAACTGGGTAGAGTCTCTGCTGATAGTGTGTGTGACAGATTCATCTGCATTGATGGTTCGTCTGTTTCCCTTTTGTTCGCGGAATTGCCTGTTCCTATACCCCCGTTCGTGTAATTTGCAAAATACCGATTGAAACTACAGAACGAACGACCACCCAGGAGAGGAGTGTGCTGCTGGTTAACCTCCTGGCCCCAATTAGAACGTTGTGGTTAACCGCAGACACCTCTCCATTCCATTCGTATGGGTGGTCGTCGTTCGCATGTCGACCACGAGGCAGCGGCCATTTTGGGACACACGAACGCATAGCGGTGTTCGGTACAAACTGTATGGAACTAAAAACGGACACTTAAACTACCGAACACCGCTGAAAAGCTGCTGCCTACCTCCCTTTTCGACAAGGGAGTTTTATGCATTCATATGGACTTTCACCCCGACAGCCATCCCATGGAGTCATTCGTATACCGAAGGACTGGTGCAGGACTTTGACTCCATGGCGATTCGACTGGATACATCGGATCTGAGCGCTATTCGGTGAAAACATGCCCTCAGATCCAGGCTGTCTGGGGATACGTTACACGAACTATATGCATTCGGTATTTCTTCAGTTATGGCGATTGTCTCTACCTTGGGAGATAATTAGGTTTCTTCCTAATTATCTCCGGGGTAGAGAAGACGGATTTATGGGTAAGATGGGAAGGGCTATTATTGAAGCCACTGCGATTGGCTACTGTCCAATATGTTTTACAGTCTTCCACAAGGTCCCCTTGGGGAGTGTCCACCTTGTGGAGACCTGCATAAATACCGGGCAGGTAGCCCCCATTAAACAGAACTTCATTTGACCCTCAAGACGGAGCTTGGTCTCGTTTGTGGGGGAATTATTACTGGGACAGCGCTTTCGTTATTTCTAGCTGTGGAAGGCGTTCGACTGTTTGGCTGATCGGGAGTTGCCGTGTTCGTGGACTTCGTTCGGGAGTTTGGCGATCGGCTGGATTTAAACTGCATTTCTGGAAAAAGGGATTATTGCCTAAACGGCGGCTTCATCTACCCGACGGTACGTGTTGTAACAATTGGTGGCAAGCGACGGGATGAATCCTACAGCCCGGAAGGCCAGCTACACATCCCAGGTTGGAAATGCAGTATGAGGAGTTAAGGCGTGTTACCCTTAAAGATATATTGGAACGCAGAGGACGATCAGCGAGTAATCTCAAGAAAAGAGAGATTATTGCCATACTATTGGAAATGGATGCAGCACAGGGAACGGGGGGAGCGGATGTGCCTGGCATACTGGAGTTAACACCCGAGGAGATACAGTTTAACCGGGCAGTTCAGATCAGGCTGGCACATTTTGACTTTTGTTAACTGGGATTCCCCAGAGGAGTTTGGGAGGGAAACTCAGACAGATTCGACCCTCCAGAAGTATAGGGACAGAGCAGATACTGGAGAGGAAGGATTAGATGGGGAACGGTATGAGTGGGTGGGGGACAGGTTATATAGGATCCCCAAGCTTTCCCCGAAGAGTGTTGCCCCTCCGCCGAATCGACAGCTGGTGGTGCCCGCGAAATACCGGCAGGAGATTCTGCGGATAGGGCATGATGTTCCGTTAGCTGGACATCTAGGTTCCCGCCGCACAGCCTATAGGATCATGCAGAACTTTTTTTGGCCAAACTTCAATCAGGCT
This sequence comes from Pelobates cultripes, assembly GCA_933207985.1. NCBI lineage: Eukaryota > Metazoa > Chordata > Amphibia > Anura > Pelobatidae > Pelobates > Pelobates cultripes. The sequence goes on along the minus strand of OW240920.1, from coordinate 8,839,014 downwards.
GTGCGGACATACTGCAGTACGTGTGACACATGTCAACGGATAGGGAAGCGGGGGGACCACCCAAGAGCTAGGCTTATGTCTATGCCTATCATTGGGGAGCCCTTTGCCCGCATAGCCGTTGACATTGTGGGTCCACTGGCCAGGGCTAGTCCATCCGGTAAGAAATATATTCTCACCGTGGTGGATTATGCCACTCGCTATCCAGAGGCAGTAGCGCTGTCTAATATAGAGGCAGAGACAGTTGCTGATGCCCTGGTTAGGATTTTTACCAGAGTCGGGTTCCCTCAAGAGATTCTCTCTGACCAGGGAACCCAATTCACTGCTGTGCTCACCCAGCAACTGTGGAAGGTGTGCGGTATTAAACCGCTGCTTAGCTCACCTTACCATCCACAGACTAACGGTCTCTGCGAGCGATTTAATGGCACCCTCAAACAGATGCTGAGGACCTTTTCTGACACTTGCAGAGACTGGGAGCGATTCCTGCCTCATCTGTTGTTTGCCTACAGAGAGGTGCCTCAGGAATCTACTGGGTTCTCCCCCTTTGAGTTGCTATATGGGAGAAGGGTCCGCGGACCCCTAGATCTCATTAGAGGCCACTGGGAGGGGGAGACAGAGCAGGAAGGGACCCCCATAGTACCATATGTTCTGGAACTCCGGGACCGCATGGAGAAACTGTCCCTAATGGTAAGGGAGAATCTCCAGGTGGCTCAGGGGAGACAGAAGAGGTGGTACGATCGGGGTGCCCGACAGCGAGTCTTCCAGGTTGGGCAGAAAGTGTTAGTACTCAAACCTGTGAAGGCGAACAAGATGCAGGCATCTTGGCAGGGCCCGTATAGGGTGTTAGCACAGATATGTGATACTACCTACCTTATAGCCAGCTGTTCAGATGAAAGGATCCAGCGATCCTTCCATGTGAACATGCTAAAGGAGTATCAGGAGAGACCAGAGAATGTCGCTGCAGTATGTGCCCCTGCTGCAGATGATACAGAAAGTTTACCCTTGCCAGACCTGTTAGAGAGGGACCCCAGACGGATCTTACTAGCCTAGTACAGCTAGGGGACAGATTGAGCGCTACCGAGAAGGGCCAGGCCAGACAGCTTCTGTGGGAAAAGCAGGCGACCTTCTCCCAAGAACCTGGTTACACTACCCTAGCTGTACACAAGGTAGAAACCCCTGGACAGAACCCCCTGCGACAACCCCCTACCGTATCCCTGAAGCAGTCCGGGAAGGAATGCGGAAGGAGATACAGGAGATGACCCAGCTGGGGGTCATCGAACACTCCGATAGCCCTTGGGCCTCGCCTGTAGTCCTGGTGCCCAAGAAGGATGGGACCACCCGGTTCTGTGTGGACTACAGGCGTCTCAATGAACGGACCACCACTGACACCTACCCGATGCCCCGGGTAGACGAATTGTTAGATCGCATTGCCAGGGGACGCTATCTGACTACCATAGACCTGTGCAAAGGCTACTGGCAGATTCCCCTGGCCGAGGATGCTATCCCCAAGTCGGCCTTCGTCACCCCATTTGGCCTGTACCAATTTAAGGTCATGCCATTTGGGATGAAGAATGCCCCAGCTACCATCCAGCGTATGGTGGATAGACTTCTTGATGGATTCCAGGAATTTGCTTGTGCATACCTGGATGACATTGCGATCTACAGTGAGTCCTGGGAAGAACACCTAGTGCATGTAGGGGTAGTACTGGACAAGATTTGGGCCGCTGGCCTGACATTGAAACCAGAGAAGTGCCATTTAGGCATGGCTGAAGTGCAGTACCTGGGTCACAGAGTAGGGTGTGGGAGCCAGAGGCCAGAGCCAGCCAAGATAGAGGCAGTTGCTAACTGGCCCACACCTATCACCAAGACCCAGGTGCTAGCCTTCCTAGGGACAGCAGGGTACTATAGACGCTTTGTCCCCGACTACAGCGCTATTGCCAAACCCCTGACTGACCTGACCAAGAAAAATCTTCCTAAGCAGGTCCTGTGGTCTCCAGCTTGTGAAGCTGCGTTCCAAGCACTCAAACAAGCTCTTGTGAATGCCCCTGTCCTGGCTGCCCCAGTCCCTAACAAAGTTTTCTCGTCCATACAGATGCTTCCATGTATGGACTGGGGGCTGTGCTGAGCCAGGTCGGGGAAGATGGAGGAGAGCACCCTGTCGCATATCTCAGCAGGAAGCTGTTACCCAGGGAAGTGAGTTATGCATCAGTGGAGAAGGAATGTTTGGCCCTGGTGTGGGCATTGAAGAAGCTAAGCCCGTATTTATATGGACAGGAATTTTCCCTGGTGACGGACCACAATCCCCTTGTCTGGCTTAACCGGGTCTCTGGAGACAATGGCAGACTGTTGAGGTGGAGTTTAGCACTACAGCCATATAATTTCACCATCACTTATCGACCCGGTAAGCAGAATGGGAACGCAGATGGATTGTCCAGACAAACCGACATCCTCACCCCATCCTAGTCCGGTCATCCCCACGTTGACCCGCTGAAGGGTCAAGCCGGGTCTGCCGGAGTGTCCCACAAGGGGGGAGCCGTGTGACAGATTCATCTGCATTGTTGGTTCGTCTGTTTCCCTTTTGTTCGCGGAATTGCCTGTTCCTATACCCCCGTTCGTGTAATTTGCAAAATACCGATTGAAACTACCGAACGAACAACCACCCAGGAGAGGAGTGTGCTGCTGGTTAACCTCCTGGCCCCAATTAGAACGTTGTGGTTAACCGCAGACACCTCTCCATTCCATTCGTACGGGTGGTCGTCGTTCGCATGTCGACCACGAGGCAGCGGCCATTTTGGGACATACGAACACCGAGCGGTGTTCGGTACAAACTGTATGGAACTAAAAGCGGACACTTAAACTACCGAACACCGCTGAAAAGCTGCTGCCTACCTTCCTTTTCGACAAGGCATGCGAACGTCGGTCGTTCGGGAGTTTTATTCATTCGTATGGACTTTCACCCCGACAGCCATCCCATGGAGTCATTCGTATACCGAAGGACTGGTGAAGGACTTTGACTCCATGGCGATTCGACTAGATACATCAGATCTGAGCGCTATTTGGTGAAAACATGCACTCAGATCCAGGCTGTCTGGGGATACGTTACACGAACTATATGCATTCGGTATTTCTTCAGTTATGTATTTTAATGTATTTTTATTACTGTAAGTTAAAATGGCGATTGTCTCTACCTTGGGAGATAATTAGGTTTCTTCCTAATTATCTCCGGGGTAGAAAAGACGGATTTATGGGTAAGATGGGAAGGGCTATTATTGAAGCCACTGCGATTGAGGTCCAATATGTTTTACAGTCTTCCACAAGGTCCCCTTGGGGAGTGTCCACCTTGTGGAGACCTGCATAAATACCGGGCAGGTAGCCCCCATTAAACAGAACTTCATTTGACCATCAAGACGGAGCTTGGTCTCGTTTGTGGGGGAATTATTACTGGGACAGCGCTTTCGTTATTTCTAGCTGTGGAAGGCGTTCGACTGTTTAGCTGATCGGGAGTTGCCGCGTTCGTGGACTTCGTTCGGGAGTTTGGCGATCGGCTGGATTTAAACTGCATTTCTGGAAAAAGGGATTATTGCCTAAACGGCGGCGTCATCTACCCGACGGTACGTGTCGTAACAGTGTGTAACTGGGTACAGTCTCTCCTGACATTGTGTAACTGGGTAGAGTGTATTCTGATAGTGTGTAACTGTGTACAGTCTCTGCTGATAGTGTGTAACTGGGTACAGTCTCTCCTGTTAGTGTGTAACTGGGTAGAGTGTATTCTGATAGTGTGTAACTGGGTACAGTCTCTCCTGTTAGTGTGTAATTGGGTACAGTCTCTCCTGATAGTGTGTAACTGGGTACAGTCTCTGCTGATAGTGTGTAACTGGGTACAGTCTCTCCTGTTAGTGTGTAATTGGGTACAGTCCCTCCTGATAGTGTGTAACTGGGTACAGTCTCTGCTGATAGTGTGTAATTGGGTACAGTCTCTCCTGATAGTGTGTAACTGGGTACAGTCTCTGCTGATAGTGTGTAACTGGGTAAAGTCTCTGCTGATAGTGTGTAACTGGGTACAGTCTCTGCTGATAGTGTGTAATTGGGTACAGTCTCTCCTGATAGTGTGTAACTGGGTACAGTGTCTTCTGATAGTGTGTAACTGGGTACAGTGTATTCTGATAGTGTGTAATTGGGTACAGTCTCTCCTGATAGTGTGTAACTGGGTACAGTCTCTGCTGTTAGTGTGTAACTGGGTACAGTCTCTGCTGATAGTGTGTAATTGGGTACAGTCCCTGCTGATAGTGTGTAACTGGGTACAGTCTCTGCTGATAGTGTGTAACTGGGTACAGTCCCTGCTGATAGTGTGTAACTGGGTACAGTCTCTCCTGATAGTGTGTAACTGGGTAGAGTCTCTCCTGATATTGTGTAACTGGGTACAGTCTCTCCTGATAGTGTGTAACTGGGTAGAGTCTCTCCTGATAGTGTGTAACTGGGTACAGTCCCTGCTGATAGTGTGTAACTGGGTACAGTCCCTGCTGATAGTGTGTAACTGGGTAGAGTCTCTCCTGATAGTGTGTAACTGGGTAGAGTCTCTGCTGATAGTGTGTAACTGGGTAGAGTCTCTCCTGATAGTGTGTAACTAGGTACAGTCCCTGCTGATAGTGTGTAACTGGGTAGAGTCTCTGCTGATAGTGTGTAACTGGGTACAGTCTCTGCTGATAGTGTGTAACTGGGTACAGTCTCTGCTGATAGTGTGTAACTGGGTACAGTCTCTCCTGATACTGTGTAACTGGGTACAGTCTCTGCTGATAGTGTGTAACTGGGTAGAGTCTCTCCTGATAGTGTGTAACTGGGTACAGTCCCTGCTGATAGTGTGTAACTGGGTACAGTCCCTGCTGATAGTGTGTAACTGGGTAGAGTCTCTGCTGATAGTGTGTAACTGGGTACAGTCTCTGCTGATAGTGTGTAACTGGGTACAGTCTCTGCTGATAGTGTGTAACTGGGTACAGTCCCTGCTGATAGTGTGTAACTGGGTACAGTCCCTGCTGATAGTGTGTAACTGGGTAGAGTCTCTGCTGATAGTGTGTAACTGGGTACAGTCTCTGCTGATATTGTGTAACTGGGTAGAGTCTCTCCTGATAGTGTGTAACTGGGTAGAGTGTATTCTGATAGTGTGTAACTGGGTACAGTCTCTGCTGATATTGTGTAACTGGGTAGAGTCTCTCCTGATAGTGTGTAACTGGGTACAGTCTCTGCTGATAGTGTGTAACTGGGTAGAGTCTCCTGATAGTGTGTAATCAGTGCAGTCCCCAGCTGATAGTGTGTAACTGGGTACAGTCCCCTGCTGATAGTGTGTAACTGCAGAGTCTCTGCTGATAGTGTGTGTAACTGGGCATCCTGCTGATAGTGTGTAACTGGGTACAGTCTCTGCTGATAGTGTGTAACTGGGTACAGTCTCTCCTGATAGTGTGTAACTGGGTACAGTCTCTGCTGATAGTGTGTAACTGGGTACAGTCTCTGCTGATAGTGTGTAACTGGGTAGAGTCTCTCCTGATAGTGTGTAACTGGGTAGAGTCTCTGCTGATAGTGTGTAAGTGGGTAGAGTCTCTCCTGATACTGTGTAACTGGGTAGAGTCTCTCCTGATAGTGTGTAACTGGGTAGAGTCTCTGCTGATAGTGTGTAACTGGGTAGACTCTCTCCTGATTAGCGTTTATACTCCTCACATCGGTAGTATATTTCTATCATATATGAATTAGATGATTCTGCTCCTTCTTGTTTCCACGACAACAGAATTTCTCGTTGCAACGATATCAGTTTCTATGACAACTAGGGATGGCATAGTGACACACAGCTACTGACAAAGCTCACACACATACGCAGTTACACGTGCAAACACACATATTGTATCCAAAGCATGTAGAACTTATAGCTATCACAAATAAAACACACTCACACATACACACACGTACGTTATATTACTTATCACAAATTACTGCCCCATTCCCTTAAACCATCAGAGTCAGCATCACACATTGTGTCCTGCAAGAAATGAGGAATCTGCACACTTACTGTACAATTACACGCACTGCACAATTACACACACTGCACAATTACTGTACAATTACACGCACTGCACAACTACCGTACACTGCACAATTATACACACACTGCACAATTACACACACTGCACAATTATACACACACTGCACAATTACCGTACAATTACACACACTGCACAATTACCGTACACTGCACAATTATACACACACTGCACAATTACACACACTGCACAATTACTGTACAATTACACGCACTGCACAACTACCGTACACTGCACAATTATACACACACTGCACAATTACACACACTGCACAATTATACACACACTGCACAATTACCGTACAATTACACACACTGCACAATTACCGTACACTGCACAATTATACACACACTGCACAATTACACACACTGCACAATTACTGTACAATTACACGCACTGCACAACTACCGTACACTGCACAATTATACACACACTGCACAATTACACACACTGCACAATTACCACACAATTATACACACTGCACAATTACACGCACTGCACAATTAAACACACACTGCACAATTACCGTACAATTACACACACTGCACAATTACCGTACACTGCACAATTATACACACACTGCACAATTACTGTACAATTACACGCACTGCACAATTACCGTACACTGCACAATTATACACACACTGCACAATTACCGTACAATTACACACACTGCACAATTATACACACACTGCACAATTACCATACAATTACACACACTGCACAATTACCGTACAATTACACAAACTGCACAATTACTGTACAATTACACACACTGCACAATTACGTACAATTACACGCACTGCACAATTACCGTACACTGCACAATTATACACACACTGCACAATTACCGTACAATTACACACTGCACAATTATACACACACTTTACAATTACCGTACAATTACACACACTGCACAATTATACACACACTGCACAATTACCGTACAATTACACACACTGCACAATTACCGTACAATTACACAAACTGCACAATTACTGTACAATTACACACACTGCACAATTACGTACAATTACACGCACTGCACAATTACCGTACACTGCACAATTATACACACACTGCACAATTACACACACTGCACAATTACCGTATACTGCACAATTATACACACACTGCACAATTACCGTACAATTACACACACTGCACAATTATACACACACTGCACAATTACCGTACAATTACACACACTGCACAATTACCGTACAATTACACACTGCACAATTATACACACACTGCACAATTACTGTATAATTACACACACTGCACAATTACCGTACAATTACACACACTGCACAATTATACACACACTGCACAATTACCATACAATTACACACACTGCACAATTATACACACACTGCACAATTACACACACTGCACAATTATATACACACTGCACAATTACCGTACAATTACACGCACTGCACAATTACTGTACAATTACACACACTGCACAATTATACACACACTGCACAATTACCGTACAATTACACGCACTGCACAATTACTGTACAATTACACACACTGCACAATTATACACACGAATTGCCGTTGCAAGTGCACTGCACAGTACTGTACACACACACTGCACAATTATACACACACTGCACAATTACACACACTGCACAATTACTGTATACTGCACAATTATACACACTGCACAATTACCGTACAATTACACACACTGCACAATTACCATACAATTACACAAACTGCACAATTATACACACACTGCACAATTACCGTACACTGCACAATTACCGTACACTGCACAATTATACACACTGCACAATTACACACACTGCACAATTATACACACTGCACAATTATACACACTGCACAATTACACACACTGCACAATTATACACACACTGCACAATTACCGTACAATTACACACACTGCACAATTACCATACAATTACACAAACTGCACAATTACTGTACAATTACACACACTGCACAATTACTGTACAATTACACACACTGCACAATTATACACACACTGCACAATTAGACACACTGCACAATTACTGTATACTGCACAATTATACACACACTGCACAATTACCGTACAATTACACACACTGCACAATTACTGTATACTGCACAATTATACACACACTGCACAATTACCGTACAATTACACACACTGCACAATTACTGTATACTGCACAATTATACACACACTGCACAATTATACACACTGCACAATTACCGTACACTGCACAATTATACACACACTGCACAATTATACACACACTGCACAATTACTGTACAATTACACGCACTGCACAATTACCGTACACTGCACAATTATACACACTGCACAATTACACACACTGCACAATTACCGTATACTGCACAATTATACACACTGCACAATTACACACACTGCATAATTATACACACATTGCACAATTACCGTACAATTACACACACTGCACAATTACCATACAATTACACAAACTGCACAATTACTGTACAATTACACACACTGCACAATTACCGTACAATTACATGCACTGCACAATTACCGTACACTGCACAATTATACACACTGCACAATTACCGTATACTGCACAATTATACACACACTGCACAATTACCATACAATTACACACACTGCACAATTATACACACACTTTACAATTACCGTACAATTACACACACTGCACAATTACCGTACAATTACACACTGCACAATTATACACACACTGCACAATTACTGTACAATTACACACACTGCACAATTACCGTACAATTACACACACTGCACAATTATACACACACTGCACAATTACCATACAATTACACACACTGCACAATTATACACACACTGCACAATTACACACACTGCACAATTACATACACACTGCACAATTACCATACAATTACACACACTGCACAATTACACACACTGCACAATTATATACACACTGTGCAATTACTGTATGTAGCGGACCACGGGTAACCCGACTGGTTAGCGCCGCTAATTCCTTCCTTCAGCCACTCTGAAACCATTAGAATACACAGACTTCCATTCCCGCAGTAACTAGACGAAACATAGTTCTGGAAATCAACTGATTTATTTCTGCCTACACATGGCTTTTATGCCCAGACCTCTACATGGAGTCTCCAACACACAAATACAGGGTTTTATATACCAGGATCCTCTGTGCCTGAGAGATAATTGCATGAGAAAAACATATAATCCAATTATCTTTCAAGTACAGAAAATCTCCACAAAATCTCCAATACCCCAAAAGGGCCCCAACCATACTTAGGAACCCTACAAATGAAATTCTCGGATAGCCCTGTTCTGAGTGTATAACATATCCAAATATCACTCAGATCAGTTTGGTGAAACAGGAATGCCATCGAGGTAAAGTTTTGACCGGCCGGGCACGAGGCATTAGCTCAGAACAGTTCCAGGGAAATAGGTGCCCTGGTTGGTCTCTGTTCGGGGGTTCCCGTGCGAACACCATGCAACGGATTGTCTTAATTCTAGTGTACAAATGCTCCTCCCATTCGGTAGTTCATATCTCGAACATCGTTCTCCTAGTTGGTCAGGAAATAGAATAGGCAGCGGTCTAGAGTTCGTGCGAGTGCCTAGCCGAAAAGAGTTCCAGGCACTCGATGACCAAGTACCGCTGCCCTCGTTTGGGAGAAACATTCATTAATTACTTCCATTGGGGTTTTGCACTTAAGTTGTTGGTGTGAACATTCTAATGGGGTACAGGGGTGGTGTTTGTTCGGGAGGGGAATGGATATAATTCGTATGTCATACTCCCAAACGGAAAAAGGGGTAAAAAACATAGAATTGGTGGTAAGTTCTGCCACACCGTACAATTACATACACTGCACAATTACTGTACAGTTACACAAACTGCATAATTATATCCATACAGCACATTAAATAATTACTACACAGGGACACACACACTGCATAATTAAACACATAACTACGCACACGGCACATACTGTGCAATTACGCACATTCATACTACTCACTCGCACACACATTGAAATATCCCACCTGCACACTGCACAATCATGTACAAACACATATCATACATGCAGTGCAAACTCACACATCTTACACAAATCATACTGCACAAGCATTCACACAAACACTCTACAATCAGTGCACAAATACACACACAAACGTGGTCACACAGTCACAGATGCGCTGCAGTATTACACACACTATACCATCACAGACACATTGCTCAGACAATCACACAACAAAATTGTAACGGCACCCCGAGTAGGGAAGGGGTCAACGCTGCCAAAGCTGTACCTTTTCCCTAACGTGAAGTCAGCTACCGAACACTCCTAAGCGCCGAACAGGAAACATACGAATTATCCCCCCAAGTACGAGACGAGGCTATGTATTGAGGGTCAAGCAGGATCTGTTTCATGGGGGCTGCATGTCAGCCTTTTATGCAGGTTTTCCAGCAAGGGACACTCACATAGGGACTTTGTGGAAAACTGAGACAAGTTTTACATTAACCAATCACATGCATTTACAGTATACAAACACTCCCACATGAACAGTACAACTCCTCCTCTCTATCCTGAAGATTAAGTGCTTGGGTTAAGTGCTAGAAGTAACTCAATTACCTCCAGGGATAGAGAATATTCTCCATTTTACAGTAACAGCAAAACCACATACAATATATATTTCCTGTGACGAGAGCAATCTCGCCACATTGCATTGGAGAAGCCTGGTTGCTCGCCTGCTGCCTTTGGACTATGGCCCCATGTTAAAAGACTTTATTTCGCCTGCAGAACAGCTGTGTTCGTGCTTTTCTGCCAGTTGTTCGGTAGATTCAATCTACCGAACAACCGCACGAATGAATAGACCACCTGGGAGCTGGAGTGTGCTGGCAATTAGCCTCCCTGAAGCTGCGGTTAAGCACAGCTTAATTGACGAATGCTGGGTGGCCGCCATTCGTATCCCGAACTCGAGGTCGCGGCCATTTTAAACATACGAATGCACAGCGGTGTTCGCCCCAATTTTCATGGAACTAAAATCGGACACAGTTTTGCGCGAACACCGTTGAAGCCGCCAACCTCCCTTCTTGTTCGGTGGAAGTGCACGAACGGCCCGGTGTTCGGTAGTTTTGTTTGAATGTGTTATACCCCAGATAGGAATCCCATGGAGCCCATTCGTATGAAACTGACTGTAAAGACTTTGGCTCCATGGCGATTAAACTGTATTCGTGTGGTCTGAGTGCCATTCGCTTAATAATGTGCGCTCAGACCTGAGCTATCTGGGGATATGTTACATGTCTGTGTTTTATGTAATAAATGTTACTTTATGTATTTTAAAGTATAATACTGGTTTTGTGTCCCCACGTGTGTAATGGAGTTTTGCCTTTGTCTTGGGAGATAATTGAATTACTTCTCAATTATCTCCCAGGGCAGAGGGGAGGAAGCCAGGATGCATTGTGGGAATATACTGTGACTGTGTGTCCTATTTGTCTGCTTGTCTATCCCTTGTCACAGTCTCCCATTTGGTCCCCTAGGGGAGTGTCCACCAGGTGGGCAGGTAGCCCTCATTAAACAGACCACTGCTTGACCATCAACACGGAGCCTTGTCTCGTCTTTGGGGGGGATTTACTGTATGCTGATAGAGACTGATTGCTAGGAGTGTAAGCAGCTTGGAGGCTTTTCCTATTCGTCTGCTAGCAGCTATTCGTATGGTTCCAGTTCGTGTGTTTGGAGTGCTGTATTGGATGCCGTTCGGGAGTTTGGAGCATTCACTTATTAAACATAGAAACATAGAAACATAGAAACATAGAATGTGACGGCAGATAAGAACCATTCGGCCCATCTAGTCTGCCCAATTTTCTAAATACTTTCATTAGTCCCTAGTCTTATCTTATAGTTAGGATAGCCTTATGCCTATCCCACGCATGCTTAAACTCCTTTACTGTGTTAACCTCTACCACTTCAGCTGGAAGGCTATTCCATGCATCCACTACCCTCTCAGTAAAGTAATACTTCCTGATATTATTTTTAAACCTTTGTCCCTCTAATTTAAGACTATGTCCTCTTGTTGTGGTAGTTTTTCTTCTTTTAAATATAGTCTCCTCCTTTACTGTGTTGATTCCCTTTATATATTTAAATGTTTCTATCATATCCCCCCTGTCTCGTCTTTCCTCCAAGCTGTACATGTTAAGATCCTTTAACCTTTCCTGGTAAGTTTTATCCCGCAATCCATGAACCAGTTTAGTAGCCCTTCTCTGAACCCTCTCTAAGGTATCAATATCCTTCTGAAGATACGTCTCCAGTACTGTGTACAATACTCCAAGTGAGGTCTCACCAGTGTTCTGTACAATGGCATGAGCACTTCCCTCTTTCTACTGCTAATACCTCCCTATACAACCAAGCATTCTGCTAGCATTTCCTGCTGCTCTATTACATTGTCTGCCTACCTTTAAGTCATCAGAAATAATCACCCCTAAATCCCTTTCCTCATATGTTGAGGTTAGAACTCTATCAAATATTCTGTACTCTGCCCTTGGGTTTTTACGCCCAAGATGCATTATCTTGCACTTATCCACATTAAATGTCAGTTGCCACAATTCTGACCATTTTTCTAGTTTACCTAAATCATTTGTCATTTGGCTTATCCCTCCTGGAACATCAACCCTGTTACATATCTTAGTATCATCAGCAAAAAGACATACCTTACCATTAAGACCTTCTGCAATATCACTAATAAAAATATTAAAGAGAATGGGTCCAAGTACAGATCCCTGAGGTACCCCACTGGTGACAAGTCCAAGCTTCGAATATATTCCATTAACTACAACCCTCTGTTGCCTGTCACTCAGCCACTGCCTTACCCATTCAACAATATTTGAATCCAAACTTAAAGATTGCAGTTTATTGATAAGCCTTCTATGTGCAACAGTGTTGTAGCGGAACGCCAATATTAATCCACGAATTCCGCTGGTCCAGAAACGAATCCACAGTCAAGCGCTGAAAACACCAAGGCAATATCCCCAACCTCCCAATAACCGGACGAGACACAGTTTTGGGAGTCAACTGACATTCCTTTAATCGGCACGACAATTTATACAAGTCCCCATGCAAGGGGTTTCCTGAGTCCCTTCCCAGGGGCACTCCCAGAGGGACTACATGGGGGACTTACAGTATAACATATTTCTCCCATCAGGCACCGCTGCACGAGAGGGATCATCCTCCCAGAATGCACCGTTAAGGGGATTATCCCCTCGTGCAGCAGAACCGGCAATTCATATAAAAATACATAACTTTTAAAATACACAGTGGATTTACACGAATGGACGTTCGGTAGTTAGCTGGGGTCTGGGCGCATCATTCGTGAGATTGCCGCTCAGATCCCAGCCAAAATAACCGAACGCCGCACAGAAAACACATTTCTTTCAAAACCCACAAAAGGAACCGATTGCTTTTGGTGAACCTGGTCCTGAAACTCCCGAACGTCTTGGAGGCTCAGCGGTGTTCGTGCCGTCGAATAACTATTGGTAATGTTATGCGTTCGACGACACGGACCCGCTGAAGAACAAGGGATCCAAGATGGCCGACCGCCGCATGGTCGGTAGTCGAACGACGGCCACCCAGGAGAGCCTCTAATAACCGATTGCAACAATGTTGCAATCGGTTAACTAGCGCCACACGCCTCTAAGTGTGTGGGCTATTAGGGGGTATCGCGTTCGGTTCACGAACGGCTTTCTAAAGTGCCGTTCGTGAAACGAAAGAAAATCCCCATACAAAACCGCCATTTGCATTCGGCGGAAACAGCAGTACAGGCAATACAGAGAATACATTAGCATCTACATAAGTGTAAAGCGCATATCTCGCCCGACCTATTGGCAACCCTTAAAGGCACAGTCTCTAGTTAATGTCCAAGTGGCTAGGTTTGCCACAATGCTCCCCCAGAACCAAGCCGGCATACACAGTCTGATCCCAACGGATCGGCTTGGGGATGTCCGGAGGAGTGCTCACAGATCATTTCTCAAGGTCTGTTTGTCGGGACAACCCGTCGGCATTACCGTTTTGTTTCCCTGGGCGGCAGTGAATTGTAAAGTCAAAGGGCTGCAGCGCTAAACTCCAGCGCAGCAGCCTGGCATTGTCTCCAGCCACACGGTTTAGCCACACCAACGGGTTGTGATCTGTGAGCAAAGAAAAGGGTTGCCCATAGAGATATGGCTGTAACTTTTTCAGGGCCCACACCACGGCCAGGCATTCTTTTTCTATGGCGGCGTAGCTCACCTCTCGGGGTAACAATTTCCGACTCAAGTACGCTACGGGGTGTTCTCCGCCATCGGCTCCGACCTGGCTCAGTACTGCTCCCAATCCAAACATTGAGGCGTCTGTGTGAACAAGAAAACGTTTAGTTGGATCGGGAGCTGCCAGTACAGGGGCATTGGTCAGAGCCGTCTTCAGCTGATTGAATGCCTGTTCACACTCTGGGGCCCAGACGACCTGCCGGGGCAGGTTTTTCTTCGTCAAATCCGTCAGGGGTTTGGCCAGGGCACTGTAGTTGGGTACAAATTTTCTATAGTACCCTGCGGTACCTAGGAAAGCCAGGACTTGGGTTTTGGTCCTAGGGGTAGGCCACTGGGCTACAGCTTCAATCTTTGCGGGCTCAGGCTTCTGCTGCCCGCTACCAACCCGGTGTCCTAAGTACTGGACCTCTGCCATCCCTATGTGGCATTTGCTGGGTTTCAAGGTAAGCCCTGCCTCTCGGATCCGATCTATTACCGCCCCTATGTGTTGTAGGTGCTCCGACCAGGTCTGACTGTATATGGCAATATCGTCCAGATATGCACACGCATAGTCCTGGAACCCGTCCAGTAGCCGATCCACCATCCGCTGGAAGGTCGCGGGGGCGTTCTTCATCCCGAATGGCATGACTCGAAATTGGTACAAGCCAAACGGGGTGACAAACGCCGACTTAGGGATGGCGTCCTCGGCTAGTGGAATTTGCCAGTATCCCTTACACAAATCTATGGTAGTGAGATACTGACCCCTGGCCATCCTATCCAGCAGTTCGTCTATCCGAGGCATCGGGTAGGCGTCCGACACAGTTTTGTCGTTCAACCTCCGGTAGTCCACGCAGAACCGGGTGGTACCATCTTTCTTGGGAACCAGGACTACCGGCGATGCCCAGGGGCTATCTGAGTGCTCAATAACCCCCAACTGCAACATCTCTTCAATTTCTTTTCTCATATGTTCCCGCACGGATTCGGGAATCCGATAGGGAGTCTGTCGCATGGGAAGCTGTCCCGGGGTTTCTACTCGGTGGGTGGCTAGTGGAGTGTACCCAGGTAGGTTAGAAAAGGCGGCGCCCTTGGTTGCTATCAGTTCTTGTACCTGGATACGCTCTTGAGGACTTAGCCGCTCCCCAGTTGAACCCCCTGGGAGGGTTCCTTCTGCTCCTCCTGCTCTAACAGATCTGGAAGGGGCAGGTTCTCCTGATCTTCGGAGGCGGGCGTGCAAATAGCTGCCACGTCCTCCGTCCGCTCGTGGTAGGGTTTGAGCATGTTCACATGGAGCATGCGTCTCTTCCCTACTCCGGAGCATGGGCCGATCACATAGGTGGTATCGCATCTCTGCTCTACCACCTGGTATGGGCCCTGCCAGACGGCCTGCAGTTTATCGGTGCGGACAGGTTTAAGGATTAGCACCTTCTGTCCCACTTGAAAACTACGGTCTCTGGCCCCCCTGTCATACCAACGACGCTGTCGTTGTTGGGCGGCCTGGAGGTTGGTGCGCACTGCCTGGGTCGATTCCTCCAGGCGATCCCGGAACGCCAGCACGTAGGGTACAATTGGGGTCCCATCTGCGCTACTCTCTCCCTCCCAATGCTCTCTAATGAGATCCAACGGCCCCCGGACCCTTCTCCCAAATAATAGCTCAAATGGGGAGAAACCTGTGGACTCTTGGGGCACCTCTCTGTAGGCAAACAACAGATGGGGAAGAAATCGTTCCCAGTCCTTATGGGTCTCTCCGAATGTCCGGAGCATCTGTTTTAGGGTGCCGTTGAATCTCTCACATAATCCATTGGATTGCGGGTGGTATGCGGAGTTAATGATCGGCTTAATGCCACATATCCTCCATAACTGCTGAGTAACCTCAGCCGTGAATTGGGTCCCCCTATCGGAGACCATTTCCTGTGGGAACCCTACTCGGGAGAATATCTTCATCAAGGCTTCGGCTACGGTCTCAGCGTGTATATTAGTTAGGGCAATCGCCTCGGGGTACCGGGTGGCGTAATCCACCACGGTCAGGATATACCGTTTCCCAGAAGGGCTGGGTTTTGGTAGTGGCCCTACTATATCCACTGCTACACGGCTGAATGGTTCCTCAATGATAGGTAGGGGACACAGTTTCGCCTTGTGGCGGTCCCCCCTCTTGCCTACCCTCTGGCACACATCACAGGAGGTACAATATTGTCTCACATCTTTAGAGATCCCGGGCCAAAAGAAAGCGTGCGTTAAGCGATACCGGGTCCGGGTCATCCCTAGATGGCCGGACAGAGGGATATCATGGGCGATTCTTAGTAACTCCTGCCTATACTTCTGGGGCACTACTAGCTGCTTGGTTTGGAGCGTCACAGAGTTGCCTATTGCCCTTTCCGCCACCCGGTATAGTAACTTCTTCTCCCACCTGTACTGTTCTCCCTCCCGCCCCACCTGGTCCGTATCTACCCTATCTCGGTATACCTGCAGTGTGGGGTCTGTCTGTACCTCTACTTCAAACGTGGACGGGGTGTCCCAAGTCATGTCCGTCAAGGGGGGGTCATGATTTCTTACCTGAGCCTCAGAGTGTGCGGGGAATGCCGTGGTGCGAGCCTGTTGCCGGGTGGTTACCGGATGCGCCTCTTGTGACGGGGCCTGGGGTAGAAAAGCAGAAGTCATCTGGCCCAAATCATTCCCCAAAACAACATCGGCCGGTAGCTTTTTCATTATGGCCACTTCCACAACCCCCTCCCCAGCACCCCAATTCAAATGTACCTTGGCTGTGGGTAACCGGTACATGGCTCCCCCTGCTACCCGGACTGCCACTGATCCGCCAGTGTGGGCCGTATCTGGAATTAAATGGGGGGCCACTAAGGTCAAGGTGGCTCCGGAGTCCCGCAGCCCCTGCACTTCTTTCCCTCCCACAAACACAACTTGGCGGTGATGTTGCCGGTTGTCCGTGGCTTGTACAGACATCACCTCGTACAGAACCCCCAATGGTTCCTCGGTTGGTATACTTGTCAGCTCCGAGTGGTCAGGTTCTGCGTGGTAGAAATGGGCCGCCGCCCTGGGGACGGAATTCTGCCGTACCTGGTTCCACGCCTGCCTGCTACGATTCTGGGTGCACTCCCGGGACATATGCCCCCACTGCCGGCAGGTATGGCATTGTATGTTGGCCCTGCCATTGTAGCGGGCTGGCGGTGGGGGGTTTCCTGGTGGTGGCCTGAATGGGGTAGGGTTGGCGGGTGTGGAGCTGGCTGGGTGGTGTGGTATTGGCGGTCTTAGGGGACCCCTGTTGGTGAGCCCGTGGTGTCTCCGGGCATCAAAGTGTTCGTCTGCCAATCGGGCGGCTGCTGTGAGGGTGAGAGGTTTTCGGTCCCTTACCCACTCCTGTGCCTCTGGTGACAGACCGTTGAAGAATTGCTCCAGCAAGATGAGTTGGCGCAGTTCCTCCATGGTGGTGGCTTGACTTGCCTGAATCCACCCTTGGGAAGCTTGGTCCAGCTTGTGCGCCCATTCTGCGTGGGAATCTCTTTCGGGCTTTTTCAATCCCCGAAATTCCGTCGGTATGCCTCTGGGGTTATGGCATATCTTTCTAGTATTGCTCTTTTTACTTTAAAATAGTCCTTGCTGTCCTCTCTGGGCACAGCGCGGTAAGCCTCTGCTGCTCGTCCCGCCAACTTGCCTGCCAGTAAGGGTACCCACATTGTCGGTTCCAGATCGTGCAGGTCGCATAGCCTCTCGAAATCCTGCAGATATCCGTCTATCTCATCCTTCTCCTCGCAGAATGCTTTAAATGCCTGGTACGGTATTTTCTGCTTTGTTGGAGGGCAGAATGAGTTAACGATGGATTCTGCCCTGGATGGTGACCTCTGGGGTTGCTGTGCCATAATGTAGTCCTGGACGTCGGCCATTAGCACGGTTAAGATGTCCAGGGTTACTGGCTGTGGTACAAATTCCAGCCGGGTTCTCAGTTCCCTCTGGTATGGTGTTTCCTCTCTGGCAGGTGGGGGTGGACTGCTGTGTGCTTGGTCGTCCTCCATTAGCTCTGCAATCAGTACTGCCTTCGATTTGTTGCTAGTGATTTTCCCTCTAGCCTCCAGCAGCTCCTTTAGCGTCTGTCTCTTTAACGCCGTGTAATCAGTCCCCATTCACTGATCGCTTTCGTCTGTTTGTTTCATACGAATTGCCTTTCCGTTCGGTTGTTCCTTTCATTCGAATGCGCTGTATTCGGCTGTAGAGTTGGATCCCGTCGCTTGCCACCAATTGTAGCGGAACGCCAATATTAATCCACGAATTCCGCTGGTCCAGAAACGAATCCACAGTCAAGCGCTGAAAACACCAAGGCAATATCCCCAACCTCCCAATAACCGGACGAGACACAGTTTTGGGAGTCAACTGACATTCCTTTAATCGGCACGACAATTTATACAAGTCCCCATGCAAGGGGTTTCCTGAGTCCCTTCCCAGGGGCACTCCCAGAGGGACTACATGGGGGACTTACAGTATAACATATTTCTTCCATCAGGCACCGCTGCACGAGAGGGATCATCCTCCCAGAATGCACCGTTAAGGGGATTATCCCCTCGTGCAGCAGAACCGGCAATTCATATAAAAATACATAACTTTTCAAATACACAGTGGATTTACACGAATGGACGTCCGGTAGTTAGCTGGGGTCTGGGCGCATCATTCGTGAGATTGCCGCTCAGATCCCAGCCAAAATAACCGAACGCCGCACAGAAAACACATTTCTTTCAAAACCCACAAAAGGAACCGATTGCTTTTGGTGAACCTGGTCCTGAAACTCCCGAACGTCTGGAGGCTCAGCGGTGTTCGTGCCGTCGAATAACTATTGGTAATGTTATGCGTTCGACGACACGGACCCGCTGAGGAACAAGGGATCCAAGATGGCCGACCGCCGCATGGTCGGTAGTCGAACGACGGCCACCCAGGAGAGCCTCTAATAACCGATTGCAACAATGTTGCAATCGGTTAACTAGCGCCACACGCCTCTAAGTGTGTAGGCTATTAGGGGGTATCGCGTTCGGTTCACGAACGGCTTTCTAAAGTGCCGTTCGTGAAACGAAAGAAAATCCCCATACAAAACCGCCATTTGCATTCGGCGGAAACAGCAGTACAGGCAATACAGAGAATACATTAGCATCTACATAAGTGTAAAGCGCATATCTCGCCCGACCTATTGGCAACCCTTAAAGGCACAGTCTCTAGTTAATGTCCAAGTGGCTAGGTTTGCCACAAGTGTCAAAAGCCTTACTGAAATCTAGGTAAGCAATGTCTATAATTTTAGTTACCCAATCAAAAAAATCAATAAGATTAGTTTGGCATGATCTCCCTGAAGTAAACCCATGTTATTGGCGGTTTGTGTGTTTGGTGTTCTGCAGTAGCTGCGCCTGCATCTCCGGAAAGGGGGCCGATCGCCTAAACGTTTTTTTCCCCTTTTGTGCAAAACGGTCCGTTACATTTCCAAATATACCGAACGGAACCCACACATTCAACGTATCCCCAGATGGCCTAGATCTGAGCGCTCAATATAACCGAATAGCTCAGATCACATATATGTAGTTCAATTGCCATGGAGGTAAAGTCTTGGACATTGTGTGTTTGATGAAACGAGTTCCATGGGTTTGCTATCTGCTACAGTTCTGTTCGTGCATTGTCAATTTACCAAACGGCACGGCGTTTGTATGAACCTTAAACAGAACGATGAAGGGTCGGTGACTTCAGCGGTGTTCGTGGGAAGCAGTGTCCGAAATCAGTTCCATGAGTTTGTCTATGAACACCGCTGGGTGTTCGACTGTCCAAGATGGCTGCCGCCGCCACGTGTTCGTTCAAACGAACGGCGACCACCTAGCCGACCGTTCAGAGTTGGAAGTGTCTGCGGTTAACCACAATGTTAATGAGATCAGAAAGGTTAACAAGCAGCACACTTCCCTGCTGGGTGGCCTGCCATTCGGTAGTTTATTCGTATTTGGGTGAATGTAACCAGAACCATACGAACAACTGGCAATAACAAAACAAACAGTCGAAGTAAGGCGAAATAATAGTAATCCAAAGGCAGAGAGCTCTGCCACAAAAATGAACACTGAATCAATCAATCAATATGCGCTCCTGTAAGATGTTATTTTATCTGATTTTAGATTTATTGGCTTCCCCTAAACAAATAAAATAATTAATCACTGCTCTGCACAGATCAGCAATCGCTGCTCTGCACCGATCCGCAATCGCTGCTCTGCACCGATGCATTAGGTCAGTTCACCCCCTTGTGGAGCATTCTGCGTGGAGACACTGCAAAGATGGAAGGAACGCGCCAGGAAGGGCTTCTAATGACTGATTGATTGACTGAATAGCAGCCGCTAGAAGTGGCCCTCGGAACAAGAGTAAGCCTTTCCTGAGAACACTGCTCAGCCTGCACCGACATTAAGCTCTAGTGGTTATGGTGCTTAGAGTGTGTCTTTAAAGGCTTATTTACTAAACAATGAATGCTGGAATACAAAATGTACTCCAAAACCCGTGCATCTTCCAGGAAATTCCTGAACCCCTGAACCGATCTGGGTGATTTTTGGATATGTCGTTCACCCAGATCGGGGCTATCAGAGGATGTGACTTTTGCGGGGATATGTTGTATTTTGGGGGTACCTTTTGGGGTTTGTAAAAATGTATGTTTTTTCTGCTTAGAGTTAATGGAGTTAGTCCACTGTCTTCGTTAATTGTATCACAGGCAGAGGGGAGGGATTGTGTACACTGTATGGGAGTGTCTGAATGTAAACCTCTGTTTTTATTGGCGTGTATGTTTTGTATTCGGTGCCCAACTAGGTCCACCTAGGCGTCATCTTTGCTCTAAAACTTGTATAAAAGACCAGTGTGTGCCATTAAACTTGCTGTTTCTGATTTACCCTCAATCTAGAGTCTTGTCTCTTATTGGGGGAAACTGCTTCAAGGGATTGCTTCATACTCCCTTGAATAATCTAGGGCCCCGCCGCTCAAGGGTGGGGGCCAGGGGGGGGCAATAGGTCCCCTCTTGAGTTTAAAAGCCTCCACTCGCGCAACGGGTGGGGGGTCTGGAGGGGGGCCCCGTTTTTGTTTTTACAAAGGCTGCTCACTGTTTAATAGACATGCCCCTACTTGCAGTATTTTTACTTAGTATTAGTAAATTTGGCTTAAAGACCAATTTAGGTCTTTCAGCCTTTTGGTAGATAACTCCCTGATACCGTGGGAATTAGGGAGTTATCTACTAAGTGGCTGCAATAGAACATCCGAAGTCCATAAATTCCGATGTTCCGAAGTACCAACGTCCCGAAGTGTAGAAGTGCTGAACCGAACCGAACCGAAGTCCCGAAGTGCCAAAGTCCCGAATTTCGGAATGCCGAACTGAACAGAATTTTTTCCTCATGCACATCCCTAATACTTCACATGAACAGAACCTTTTAAAGTATTTTAGCCAGGTCTATTGCAGGGGCCATAGTCACAGAATAAGAGGCTGGCCAGCAGGCCCCTCCAAGAACCCGTGACGAGGTTCAGTTCGTCACAGGGCCATAATCACAGGGTAGGATGCTGGCAAACATGCCCCTCCAAAATACAGTGACAAGGTTACATTCGTCACACTGCCGGACATTATACCGGGTAACTTTTTCTGGCCTGGAGTATACGATGATGTCCGGAGGTATTGCCAAACTTGTGAGGTATGCCAGCGAGTAGGCAAGAGTGGGGACCACCCTAAAGCCAAGATGATCTCTATGCCCATAATTGAGGAACCCTTTTGTCAGATAGCAGTGGATCTCATAGGACCCTTAGCCCATACCCCCTTAGCTATTCATAAAGTAGAGACACCAGGCCAGGCTCCCTTAAGACAACCCCTGTACTGCATTCCAGAAGCTGTGAAGGAAGGCATGCGGAAGGAAATAAATGAGATGCTTCGTTTAGGGGTAATTGAACACTCTGAGAGTCCTTGAGCTTCACCTGTAGTTTTGGTGCCAATGCGGGATGGCACGACCCGTTTTTGTGTCGACTACAAGCGGCTCAATGATAAAACAGTCACAGATGCTTACCCGATGCCCCGTGTGGACGAACTGCTCGACTCTATATTTAAGGGAAAATATCTGACCACTATCGAATTTTGTAAGGGATATTGGCAGATTCCCCTAGCTGAGGAAGCCATTACAAAGTCAGCTTTGTCCTATACCATTTCCGGGTTATGCTGTTTGGGACGGATTATGCATGTGCATACCTGGATGACATTGCTATTTATAGCGACACCTGAGAGGCTCACCTAGACCACATAGGGACTGTGATGGACAGGATAAGGGGGCCCGGCTTAACCTTGAAGCCTGACAAGTGTCACATTGGTATGGCGGAAGTGCAATATCAGGACCACTGTGTAGGATGTGGGAAGCAACGGCCAGCACTTGCCTAGATTGAGGCCATTACTAATTGGCCCACTCCCCGCAAATCATGGCCTTCTTACGGACAGCCGGCTATTATATGCGCTTTGTACCAGACTATAGTGCCATGGCCAAACTGACTTGACTAAAAAGAAGTTAACCTGACAGGTCCTGTGGTCCCGGAGTGTGAGTGTAATCCCCTGTTAATGCACCTGTTTTAGCTGCTAACAGTAACACACAGTAACACACTGATACATAGTAACACACAGTAACACACTGATGCACAGTAAAACACTGACACACAGGAACACACTAATAATATCATACTGACAAACAGTAACCCACTGACACACAGTAACACACTGATACAAAATAATACAATAATATCACACTGACACACCGTAACAAACTGACACACAGTAACACACTAATAATAAAACACTGACTCACAGTAACACACTGACACACCGTAACACACTGACACACAGTAACACACTAATAACAGCCTGACACACAGTAACACACTGACACACAGTAACACACAGTAACACACTGACACACAGTAAAACACTAATAATAACACACTGACACACAGTAACACACTAATAATAAAACACTGACTCACAGTAACACACTGACACACCGTAACACACTGACACACAGTAACACACTAATAACAGCCTGACACACAGTAACACACTGACACACAGTAACACACAGTAACACACTGACACACAGTAAAACACTAATAATAACACACTGACACACAGTAACACACGGTAACACGCACGACACACAGTAAACACACACACTGACACACAGTAACACACTGACACACAGTAACGCACAGTACTTACACAGTAACACACTGACACGGTAAAACACGTACACTGACACACAGTAACACACTGACACAGTAACACACTGACGCACAGTAACACACAGTAACACACTGACACACAGTAACACACCAATAACACTGACACACAGTAACACACTGACACAGTAACACACAGTAACGCACTTAACACACTGACACACAGTAACACACTAATAATATCACAATGACAAACAGTAACCCACTGACACACAGTAACCGCGTAATAATAAAACACTGACACACTTAGTACATAATATCATACGACAAACAGTAATGCACTGACACAGTGAAACACTACAATATCACTGACACACTGTAACACCGTAAACACTAATAATAACACACTGACATAGTAACACTGACACACAGTAACACACAGACACTGTAACACGCGATACACAGTAACACACTAATAATATACTTACACTGACACACAGTAACACGCAGACACACAGTAGCACTGATACACAGTAACACACTGACACAGTAACACTTTGACGCATAGTAACACACAGACGCACAGTAACACACAGGCGCACAGTAACACACTGATACACAGTAAAACACTGACACAGTAACTAATAATAACAGCTGACACACAGTAACGCACACGCACGACACACAGTAACACACTGACACACAGTAACACACTAATAATATCACACTGACAAACGGTAACACACTGACACACAGTAAAACACTAATAATAACACTGACACACAGTAACACACTGACACACAGTAACACACTGATACAACAGCAATAATAATATCACACTGACACACCGTAACACACAGACACACAGTAACACACAGACACACAGTAACACACTGATACACAGTAAAACACTGACACACAGTAACACACTAATAATAACAGCCTGACACACAGTAACACACTGACACACAGTAGCACACTAATAATAACACACTGACACACAGTAACACACTGACACACAGTAAAACACTAATAATAACACACTGACACACAGTAACACACTGACACACAGTAACACACTGACACACAGTAACACACTGATACAAAATAATACAATAATAATATCACACTGACACACCGTAACACACTGACACACAGTAACACGCTAATAATAAAAGACTGACACACAGTAACACACTGACACACAGTAACACACTAACACACATTAACACACTGACACACAGTAACACACTAATAATAACACACTGACACACTGTAACACACTGACACACAGTAAAACACTAATAATATCACACTGACACACAGTAACACACTGACACACACTAATAATAACACACTGACACACAGTAACACACTGACACACAGTAAAACACTAATAATATCACACTGACACACTGTAACACACTGACACACAGTAACACGCTAATAATAAAACACTGACACATAGTAACACACTGACACATAGTAACACACTAACTCACATTAACACACTGACACACAGTAACACACTGACACACAGTAACACACTAACACACAGTAACATACTAATCATAACACACTGACACACAGTAACACACTAACACACAGTAACATACTAATCATAACACACTGACACACAGTAACACACTGACACACAGTAACACACTAACAATATCATACTAACAGTAACGCACTGACACACAGTAAAACCCTAATAATATCACACTGACACACAGTAACACACTGACATACCATAACACACTGACACACAGTAACACACTAACAATATCATACTAACAGTAACGCACTGACACACAGTAAAACACTAATAATATCACACTGACACACAGTAACACACTGACATACCATAACACACTGACACACAGTAACACGCTAATAATAAAACACTGACACACAGTAACACACTGACACACAGTAACACACTGACACACAGTAACACACTGACACATAGTAACACACTGACACACAGTAACACACTAACACACAGTAACACACTGACACATAGTAACACACTGACACACAGTAACACACTAACACACAGTAACATACTAATCATAACACACTGACACACAGTAACACACTGACACACAGTAACACACTAACAATATCATACTAACAGTAACGCACTGACACACAGTAAAACACTAATAATATCACACTGACACACAGTAACACACTAACAATATCATACTAACAGTAACGCACTGACACACAGTAAAACACTAATAATATCACACTGACACACAGTAACACACTGACACACAGTAACACGCTAATAATAAAACACTGACACATAGTAACACACTGACACACAGTAACACACTAACACACAGTAACACACTGACACACAGTAACACACTGACACATAGTAACACACTGACACACAGTAACACACTAATAATAACACACTAACACACATTAACAGACTGACACACAGTGAGTTTTCCCTTTTCACATTCTCTCCTGAACTTTGCTCTGAAATCATGAATTAATATTCACAACAATTAATATCTTTTCTGCCTAATGAATGAGGGGTGGGAACAGGAAATGAGATCTATGCAAATCAGCATCATTAGTATTCAACCCACAATTCTTCATGGTGAGGGGAGACAATAGGAGCTAAAGTCACTCATTCTGCGCCTCCTTTTCCACCCCCTCTGACTTTCTGTCCATTAGCTGTTACCCTGTCATTCTGCGCCCCTTCTCCTTCCCCCTCGCCCCCCCCTGCTTTCTGTCCTTTCCTCACTATAGCTGTCCTCACACTCTGTCTAGCACTAATCCCCAACCAAAGGGTTTATTTAAAGCAGCATCGCACAGCGTGGCATTCTATAGAACTTAACGTGGCAGCAAGATGTATCTTTTAAATACATAAAATACTTACCTTGCAGCAACATTTCAGCCAATATGGCTCTCCAGATGTCTACCTAAATCTCTGCCATCACCAGGACATTCCTACCCTCTCTTCCAATCATATCCTTCTTCTAATCCCACCAGTTTAACATCCAACACTGCACCCTAATCCCAACACTTTCACACCTAATACTGCACTCTAATCCCAACAGTTTCACATCCAGCACTGCACTCTAATAATCCAGCACAGCACTCTAATCCAACAGTAAAACATCCAGCACCGCATTCTAATCCACCAGTTTCATATCCAGCACCGCACTCTAATCTAACAGTTTCACATCCAGCACCGCATTCTAATTCATGACTTTCACATCCAGCACCGCACTCGAATCCACCAGTATCACATCCACTCTAATCCAACAGTTTCACACCCAGTACCGCACTCTAATCCACCAGTTTCACATTCAGCATTGCACTCTAATCCACCAGTTTCACATCCAGCACTGCACTCGAATCCAACAGTTTCACATCCAGCACTGCACTCTAGTGCACCAGTTTCACATCCAGCGCTGCACTCTAATCCACCAGTTTCACATCCAGCGCTGCACTCTAATCCACCAGTTTCATATCCAGCACTGCACTCTAATCCACCAGTTTCACATCGAGCCCCGCACTCTAATCCACCAGTTTCACATTTAGCACTGCACTCTAATCCACCAGTTTCACATCCAGAACTGCACTCTAATCCACCACTTTCACATCCAGCACTGCATTCTAATCCACCACTTTCACATCCATCACTGCACTCTTATCCTCCAGTTTCACATTTAGCACTGCACTCTAATCCACCAGTTTCACATCCAGCACAGCACTCTAATCTACCAGTTTCATATTTAGCACTGCACACTTATCCACCAGTTTCACATCCAGCACTGCACTTTAACCCACCACTTTCACATCCAGCACTGCACTCAAACTCTCCGAACGCCATCCAGCACTGCACTCTAACTCTCTGAGCACCATCCAGCATTGCACTCTAATCCACCAGTTTCACATCCAGCACTGCACTCTAATCCACCACGTTAACATCCATCACTGCACTCTAATTCATCAGTTTCACATTTAGCACTGCACTCTAATCCACCAGTTTCACATCCACACAGCACTCTAATCCACCAGTTTCTCATTTAGCACTGCACTCTAATCCACCAGCACTGCACTCTCTAGTGCCATCCAGCACTGCGCTCTAACGCTCCGAGCGCCATCCAGCACTGCACTCTAACGCTCCGAGCGCCATCCAGCACTGCACTCTAACTCTCCGAGCGTCATCGAGCACTGCACTCTAACTCTCCGAGCGCCATCCATACCCAGTTTGTCGGGATGCGTCTCTCCCTCTATGATTATGGGGAAGCTGTAGCACATATTTCAGCTGGTTTGATGGAAATGCAGCGGGATCTCAGTGATATAACTTCAAGTTCAAAATATTGTTATTGTTATTAAAGTATTCAAATAAATAAAATAAAAAAACAGATATATGTTGGCCATATAAATACCTCCGTGAGGAGTTAGAGCCCTCTTACAGTTTGAGTAACTCTGCAGGTATTAGGTGGCCGTGGCTATGTGTTTAGGTAGCCATGGCTCTGTGTTTACGTAGCCTTGCCTCTGTGTTTAGGTAGCCGTGGCCCCATGTTTAGGTAGCCGTGGCTCTGTGTTTAGGTGGCCATATCTCTGTGTTTACGAAGCCTTGGCTCTGTGTTTAGGTATTAATGGTTAAAGGGTTATTTACTGAACAGAGAATTAAAAGTGAATTTCAAATTTAAGGCCACAGTAAGCAGACTGAAAGCATAGACTAGAATTTCTCTAGTTCCATAATCTTGGCCTTAAATTTGACATTCACTTTGACATTAAATTTGACAATTCTTGCTGGAGAAATATATAACCACAACATGATGCTACCACCACGTATCAACATCAGGATAACGTCAGTTTGGGTGATGAGCTTTGCCTCACACATTGCATTTTGCTTTCAGGCAAAAAAGTAAAAATTTGGTCTCCAGAAACCAGAGAACCTTCTCCATGTTTTCTGTGATTATTGTGCCAGTAATGTTTTTCTTCTTACCAGACTTATGAGGCCTATCTCGTGGAGTGTCCAGTTTGTAGAAGTTAAGTTGGGTTTTCTATTATCTTAAGTGGGGGGCTCTCTAGCTACTTCAGTTTGACCATTAGCCTCTTGGGTGCATCTCAGTGTAATGTCTTCTTCTTGACCAGTTCACTGAGCTTTGGTGGTCAGCCTTTTATAGGTAGAACTGCGATTGCACCATATTGTTTCTCTTTTCTAATAATGGATTTAATAGATGTTTGGAATATTATTTACAACTTTTCTACTTAATATATTGACTGCTCCTCTGTACCATGGATCATTTTCTAGTGAACACAGATGAACACGAGTTTCTTGTTATGGTCCTGCCCTATTACCTCCATTGAGTCTATATACAGTGAGTCTTGATAGATTTGCAGAGCCAGTTATTCATTAATTTGTTCTAATTTTTCAGGATTACTTTCCAACCACAAATATCTGGTCCATTATAATTTACTGAGTAATGTTCTACGTTGCATGTGGTCTCTTTCAATATTTTAATAATTTTG
Source organism: Pelobates cultripes (assembly GCA_933207985.1). Classification (NCBI taxonomy): domain Eukaryota; kingdom Metazoa; phylum Chordata; class Amphibia; order Anura; family Pelobatidae; genus Pelobates; species Pelobates cultripes. The sequence continues at coordinate 8,809,937 of OW240920.1, read as the reverse complement.
TGATTCACCTGCTGTATTCATGTGTTCAGACACTTGGAAAACAATGATAAACTTTCAACTGCAAAAATAAAACACGTGTTAATCTACCTTTCCCCTACTTGTCCGTCACCCTCTCCGTTTCATTCCCATCCATTTAAACTTCATTCCCACTGACCCAGACCTTAATGACCATCAAACCACAGATCCACTTCTTTCATCTTCCTCCTATATTTTTACGTTGCTCCTTGATTGCTGGGCAAATCTATTTAAATCAACGATTATTCCACAAATGACCTTCCCCCCATTCAGTTCATACCACCACTGTTGCTTCCTTCATTCAAATCCTACCACCTACAGATTGCTGCAGTCTATATACACCCTTTCCTGGCAATGGTTTTCACCTCATGGGAAGATAACGCACCTGGCACTCTGCAAAAATTGTTCAGGAATGATTTCAGGAACATGGCAAAGAGTTCAAGGTGTTGCGTTGGCCTCTAAATTCCCCAGATCTCAATCCGATTGAGCATCTGACTGTGGGATGTGTTGGAGCAACAAATCCAATCCATTGAGACCCCACCTCACAACTTGCATGATTTAAAGGATCTGCTGCTAATGTCTTGGTGCTGGATACCGCAGGACATGTTCTTAGGTCTTGTGGAGTCCATGCTTCGACATATCAGCTGTTTTGACAGCACGAGGGGAACCCATCCAATATGAGGCAGTTGGTTTTAATGCTTTGGTTGATCAGTGTATACAGCTGTTTTTATCTGATATCTGCGTATACACCTGTAACGAACTGCCTGGCACCCCGAACGAGTACCTCCATCTATGTTGCTTCCTAGCACTTGTGAGTACCATAAACACTGCACTTGAACACCATAACCACAGTAAACCCCACTAAGCGCCGCAGTTTAGCTGGGTTCTCGCCGTCCTCCACCCACCCTGGACCGAAGACAAGGATCCAGCTTCCAGTGGGTGAACCTCTCCTACTCCAGAGAGCATTGCAGGAACAGCTATTAAAAGAGCTAGTGATTATAATCCCAGGGGAGTATAGTGATATAGCAATCCCCAGGCTAGATACAGCCTTTTCCCCCATACATGAGATGAGACTCTATGTTGAGGGTAAAACAGGAACTCAGCTTTAATGGGGCACACTGGCCTTTTATGCAAGTTTCACAACAAAGGGGATGCCCAGGTGGACCTTGTTGGGCACAGGGACACAAAGTGTACAATCCAATAAAAAAGAATGTGACTATGAATGACTCTCCCATATATAGTTCACAAACCCTCCCCTCTGCCTGTGATATAATTAAGGCAGATAATGTATTAACGTATGTAACGGACCGTTTTGCACAAAAGGGAAAAAAACCGCTTAGACGATAATCCCCTTTCAGAGACAGGCACAGCTACTGTAGAATCACCAAAACTCACGAACCGCCAATAAGTGAATGCTCCAAACTCCCGAACGGCATACAAGGGAATAAGGTAGCACTTCAAATAAACGAACAGGAACCATACGAATAGCTGCTAGCAGGCGAACAGGAAAAGCTGACAATCCGCTTACACTCCTGGCAATCAGTCCTTAGCAGCATACAGTAAATCCCCCCAAAGACGAGACAAGGCTCCGTGTTGAGGGTCAAGCAGTGGTCTGTTTAATGAGGGCTACCTGCCCAGTATTTATGCAGGTCTCCCACCTGGTGGACACTCCCCTAGGGGACCAAATGGGAGACTGTGACAAAAGACAGACAAGTAGACAAATAGGACACACAGTCACAATATATTCCCACAATGCATCCTGGCTTCCTCCCCTCTGCCCTGGGAGATAATTAGGAAGTAACTCAATTATCTCCCAAGACAAAGGCAAAACTCCATTACACATGTGGGGACACAAAACCAGCATTATACTTTAAAATACACAAAGTAACATTTATTCCACAAAACACAGACATGTAACATATCCCCAGATAGCTCAGGTCTGAGTGCACATTATTAAGTGAATGGCACTCAGACCACACGAATACAGTTTAATCGCCATGGAGCCAAAGTCTTTACACAGTCAGTTTCATACGAATGGGCTCCATGGGATTCCTATCTGGGGTATAAGACATTTGAACAAAAATACCGAACACCGGGCCGTTCGTGCACTTTCACCGAACAAGAAGGGAGGTCGGCGGCTTCAGCGGTGTTCGTGCAAAACTGTGTCCGATTTTAGTTCCATGAAAATAGAGGCGAACACCGCTGTGCATTCGTATGGTTTAAAATGGCCGCGACCTCGTGTTCGGGATACGAATGGCGGCCACCCAGCATTCATCAATTAAGCTGCGGTTAACCGCAGCTTCAGGGAGGTCAATTGCCGGCACACTCCAGCTCCCAGGTGGTTCAGTCATTCGTACGGTTGTTCGGTAGATTGAAACTACCGAACAACCGGCAGAAAAGCACGAATACAGCTTTTCTGCATGCAAAAATAAAGTCTTTTAAAAGGGGGCCATAGTCCAAAGGCAGCAGGCGAGCAACCAGGCTTCTCCAATGCAATGTGGCGAGATTGGTCTCGTCACAACGTAATTATCCCCAAGCATAAACAACACATATTTTACAAAGTCTCATAAGTACCCCAAAATACAACATATCCCCATAATAGTCACGGCCGGTCTATTTCACACTGTCGAAGTACCGTTCGAATTACCGAACGGAATGGTGAATGCACATAGTCAATGTGTGTCCCTTGTTCGTGGGCTTCGACTCACCGAACGCCGTTGACTCCCGTTCGAATTGTCGAAGTTCCCTGGAAGGTAACTTTTCAGCGGTGTTCGTGCCATCGTGTATCCGATTTGAGTTCCATGAACTCGATGACAAGACACTGCTGAACATGTTCGACCAAATAAGATGGCCGCCGCCACGTATTCGAATCTTGAATGGCGGCCACTTCGACTGTAGTCGAAATGCCACTTCGAAAGTTCGAATCTGTTCCAGTTAGAAGTCCAAGAGGCAGAAACAGTAACTTAACCTCCAGTTCACCACAGTGCAGGAGGCTGGCAAACAGGCCCCTCCAAAAAGCAGTGGCGAGACCTTCATCTGTTATCCAGACTCAGTTCTTTCCTCGTCCTTGGCTTTATATGAGATCTTGATATAAATGACCAGACAGATTCCTTGATAGACTCCTTGAAGCACTTTCTTTCATAAAGTACCCTTGGCTTAGGTTTTGCAATACATGTTCTTTGTTGGTGAAGACCACCTTGTTTGTCTTGTGATCTCTGCCCTGAAGATTTAACACTGTCCCCATGACACTCGTCTCTAATACAACTCCGAAAATCCTATTTAATATTTTCCTTGTGTTTACTTAACAATTTTCTAATCTAATCTCTTATTCCCGCCAACAATCCCTGCAGACTGTGATCTCATTGGACCAGGGCCCTTGCCAACATTAGTTCCTGTTCACTGGACGTGTTTTATCACAGTTACAGCATTCCTTACCTGTTGTACATCTATACAGAACATGTTGATGCTATAAAACTAATAATAACCAAAGTAACTTTTTTACTTCAAGTATAAATAACTCTACTCGTGGCTGCACTTGACATGGAAGATTTTCAAAAGAGAACAATAGCCATCGCCAGCATAAATTCTTCAATCGCACCTGAGCCTGAAGCTGTTGAAATCCATTCTCACCGGTCAGCAATCATCGTTTTATAGCATCTGGTTTCTGGCTAGAACTCACGGTGATGTGTCAATCAGGAAAATTACAGTTAAAATAATATTCTGCCAAGCAAAAAATAATCGCCTCCTTTTTTCAGATAATATCTTAGCATACGAGATTTTCCTAACTCCAGTAGGTTAACACATGCCATCTCTTTACAAATAATAAAAACACCCAGTTTTCTGATGCTCAATCCTTCATTGGGATTAATGTAAACATGGTTTAAATTCACACTATAACTTTAGGAACATAAACCTAAATTCCTAAAAGCTTTTACTCACCTTTTCTCCAGAGTCGAGACTCCTTGGCGCCCCTGGCCCCTCCATCTGTGATGAAGTGCCCTTCGCCACTTGGTCCTGGAGAGGCTTGCTTGCCAGCCTCTGTAGAATATTGCATATTCTATGTTTCTATTGATTATATATGGATGTGTGGATTGACATAAGTAACAGATGGTATCAATAAGTCACAAGGCTTTCTTTGTCCGAGAGCTCTGGAATGTGGATTCGAGGGTCTTGTCCTTATATGGCTAGAGTTAAATGCTGACGTTAGTATTAGCACATCTTTATAGTAAGAGAGGGACACGAGGTCGCTCTGTCTTGGCTTGGCTCTTGGCTCTGTACAACGATGTAACTCTCCCATCAGAAGTCCAGCAATTACCATCTGCTGTTGAATGTCCATAATCCTGTAACATCCTTTATTATGTTTTATTATGTATCCGTAACAAAGAATAAACCTGAAGAAACCGTAAGTCAGATTGCGTATTACTACTTTTCAATAATATAGACATATATTATTGTGGCGAGCATTTGGCCCAAGAATATATATACAAAAGACGTATATATATCAATCAACTGAAGATAAGAAGAAATTAAGAAGAATTAACATTAACACCAATATCCAAGCTACATTTTACAGCCTCCTCCCCTGCGACTATGGCCCCTGGGAGATTGTACCTTTTTAAACCAGCATTTGGGCTTATGGACTTTTATTGGACTGTGTATGGCCCTTTAAGAACTGTCTGTGGGCACATTGTGACTTTGGTGAACCATGCCCCTGTGGCAAACCTAGCCACTTGGACAATAACCAGAGACTGTGCCTTTAAGGGTTGCCACTAGGTCGGGCGAGATATGCGCTGTACACATATGTAGATGTTAAGGTATTTTCCGTGTTGCCTGTAATACTGTTTCCGCCGAATGCAATTGGCGGTTTTGTATGGGGATTTTCTTTCGTTTCACGAACGGCACTTTAGAAAGCCGTTCGTGAACCGAACGCGATACCCCCTAATAGCCCACACACTTAGAGGCGTGTGGCGCTAGTTAACCGATTGCAACATTGTTGCAATCGGTTATTAGAGGCTCTCCTGGGTGGCCGTCGTTCGACTACCGACCATGCGGCGGTCGGCCATCTTGGATCCCTTGTTCGTCAGCGGGTTCGTGTCGTCGAACGCATACTACTACCAATAGTTATTCGACGGCACGAACACCGCTGAGCCTCCCAGACGTTCGGGAGTTTCAGGACCAAGTTCACCCAAAGCAATCGGTTCCTTTTGTGGGTTTTGTAAGAAATGTGTTTTCTGTGCGGCGTTCGGTTAATTTGGCTGGGATCTGAGCAGCAATCTCACGAATGATGCGCCCAGACCCCAGCTATCTACCGAACGTCCATTCGTGTAAATCCACCGTGTATTTTAAAAGTTATGTATTTTTATATGAATTGCCGGTTCTGCTGCACGAGGGGATAATCCCCTTAACGGTGCATTCTGGGAGGATGATCCCTCTCGTGCAGCAGTGCCTGATGGGAGAAATATGTTATACTGTAAGTCCCCCATGTAGTCCCCTCTGGGAATGCCCCTGGGAAGGGACTCAGGAGACCCCTTGCATGGGGACTTGTATAAATTGTCGTGCTGAATAAAGGATTGTCAGTTGACTCCCAAAACTGTGTCTCGTCCGGTTATTGGGAGGTTGGGGATATTGCCTTGGTGTTTTCAGCGCTTGACTGTGGATTCGTTCTGGACCAGCGGAATTCGTGGATTTTATATTGGCGTTCCGCTACAATTGGTGGCAAGCGACGGGATCCAACTCTACAGCCGAATACAGCGCATTCGAATGAAAGGAATTACCGAACGGAAAGGCAATTCGTATGAAACAAGCAGACGAAAGCGATCAGTGAATGGGGACTGATTACACGGCGTTAAAGAGACAGACGCTAAAGGAGCTGCTGGAGGCTAGAGGGAAAAGCGCTAGCAATAAATCGAAAGCAGTCCTGATTGCAGAGCTAATGGAGGGCGACCAAGCACACAGCAGTCCACCCCCACCTGCCAGAGAGGAAACACCGTACCAGAGGGAACTGAGAACCCGGCTGGAATTTGTACCACAGCCAGTAACCCTGGACATCTTAACTATACTGATGGCGGACGTCCAGGATTATATTATGGCACAGCAACACCAGAGGTCACCATCCAGGGCAGAATCCATCGCCAATTCATTCTGCGCTCCAGTGAAGCAGAAAATACCTTACCAGGCATTTAAAGCATTCTGCGAGGAGAAAGACGAGATTGACGGATACCTGCAGGATTTTGAACGGTTGTGCGACCTACATGATCTAGAACAGGCTATGTGGGTACCCCTACTGGCAGGCAAGTTGGCAGGACGAGCAGCCGAGGCGTATCGCGCTGTGCCCAGAGAAGATAGCAAGGACTATTTTAAAGTTAAGAGGGCAATTCTGGAGAGGTATGCCATAACCCCGGAGGCATACCGGCGTAAATTTCGAGGATTGAGGAAGCCCGAGAAAGATTCCCACGCTGAGTGGGCACATAAGCTCGACCAAGCGTCGCAAGGATGGATTCAGGCGAGCCAAGCTACCACAATGGAGGAACTGCGCCAGCTCATCTTGCTGGAACAATTTTTTAACGGACTGTCACCTGAGGCACAAGAATGGGTAAGGGACAGGAAACCCCTCACCCTAACCGAAGCCGCCCGGTTGGCGGATCAGCATTTTGACGCCCGAAGGCATCATGGGCTTCCCAACAGGGCTCCCCTGAGACCAGCTGTACCACACCACCCAACCATCTCCACACCCGCCAACGCTACTCCATTCCGGCCACCATCAGGAAACCCCCCACCGCCATCACGCTACAATGGCAGGGCCAACATACAATGCCATACCTGCCGGCAGTGGGGGCATATGTCCCGGGAGTGCACCCAGAATCGGAGCAGGCAGGCGTGGAACCAAGTACGGCAAAACTCCGCGCCAAGGGCAGTGGCCCATTTCTACCACACCGAACCGGACCACTCGGAGCTGACAAGTCTATCAACCGAAGAACCATTGGGGGTTCTGTACGAGGTGATGTCGGTGCAAGCCACGGACAACCGGCAGCATCATCGCCAAGTTGTATTTGTGGGAGGGAAAGAAGTGCAGGGGCTGCGGGACTCGGGAGCCACCTTGACCTTAGTGGCCCCTCATTTAATTCCAGATACGGCCCACACTGGCGGATCAGTGGCAGTCCGGGTAGCAGGGGGAGCTATGTACCGGTTACCCACGGCCAAAGTGCATTTGAACTGGGGTGCTGGGGAGGGGGTTGTAGAGGTGGCCATAATGAAGAAACTACCGGCCGATGTTGTTTTGGGGAATGACTTGGGCCCGATGACCTCTGCGTTTCTTCCCCAGGCCCCTTCCCAAGAGGCGCATCCGGTAACCACCCGGCAACAGGCTCGCACCACGGCATCCCCCGCACACTCTGAGGCTCAGGTAAGACACCATGACCCCCCCTTGACCGACATGACTTGGGACACCCCGACCACATTTGAAGCTGAGGTTCAGACAGACCCCACACTGCAGGTGTACCGAGATAGGGTAGACACGGACCAGGTGGGGCGGGAGGGAGAACGGTACGTATGGGAAAAGAAGTTACTGTACCGGGTGGCGGAACGGGCCATAGGCAGCTCTGTGACGCTCCAAACCAAGCAGCTAGTAGTACCCCAGAAATATAGGCAGGAGTTACTAAGAATCGCCCATGACATCCCTCTGTCCGGCCATCTAGGGATGACCCGGACCCGATATCGCTTAACGCACGCATTCTTTTGGCCCGGGATTTCCAAAGACGTAAGGCAATATTGTACCTCCTGTGATGTGTGCCAGAGGGTAGGCAAAAGGGGGGATCGCCATAAGGCAAAACTATGTCCCCTCCCCATAATTGAGGAACCGTTCAGCCGGGTAGCAGTAGATATAGTAGGACCACTACCAAAGCCCAGCCCCTCTGGGAAACGGTATATCCTGACCGTGGTGGACTACGCCACCCGGTACCCCGAGGCGATTGCCCTAACTAATATCCACGCGGAGACCGTAGCCGAAGCCTTGATGAAAATCTTCTCCCGAGTAGGGTTCCCACAGGAAATGGTCTCAGATAGGGGGACCCAATTCACGGCTGAGGTTACTCAGCAGTTATGGAGGATATGTGGCATAAAGCCGATCATTAACTCCGCGTACCACCCGCAATCCAATGGATTATGTGAGAGATTCAACGGTACCCTAAAACAGATGCTTCGAACATTCGGAGAGACCCATAAGGACTGGGAACGATTCCTTCCCCATCTGTTGTTCGCATACAGAGAGGTGCCCCAAGAGTCTACGGGTTTTTCCCCCTTTGAACTATTGTTTGGGAGAAGGGTCCGGGGGCCGTTGGATCTCATTAGGGAGCATTGGGAGGGAGAGAGTAGTGCAGATGGGACCCCTATTGTACCCTACGTGCTGGCGTTCCGGGATCGCCTGGAGGAATTGACCCAGGCGGTGCGCACCAACCTCCAGGCCGCCCAACAACGACAGCGTCGTTGGTATGACAGAAGGGCCAGAGACCGTAGTTTTCAAGTGGGGCAGAAGGTGCTAATCCTTAAACCAGTCCGCACCGATAAACTACAGGCCGTCTGGCAGGGCCCATACCAGGTGGTAGAGCAGAGATGCGATACCACCTATGTGATCGGCCCATGCTCCGGAGTAGGGAAGAGACGCATGCTCCATGTGAACATGCTCAAACCCTACCACGAGCGGACGGAGGACGTGGCAGCTATTTGCACGCCCGCCTCCGAAGATCAGGAGAACCTGCCCCTTCCAGATCTGTTAGAGCAGGAGGAGCAGAAGGAACCCTCCCAGGGGGTTCAACTGGGGGAGCGGCTAAGTCCTCAAGAGCGTATCCAGGTACAAGAACTGATAGCAGCAAAGAGGCGCTACCTTTTCTAACCTACCTGGGTACACTCCACTAGCCACCCACCGAGTAGAAACCCCGGGACAGCTTCCCATGCGACAGACTCCATATCGGATTCCTGAATCCGTGCGGGAACATATGAGGAAGGAAATTGAAGAGATGTTGCAGTTGGGGGTTATTGAACACTCAGATAGCCCCTGGGCATCGCCGGTAGTCCTGGTTCCCAAGAAAGATGGTACCACCCGGTTCTGTGTGGACTACCGGAGGTTGAACGACAAAACTGTGTCGGACGCCTACCCGATGCCTCGGATAGACGAACTGCTTGATAGGATGGCCAGGGGTCAGTATCTCACTACCATAGATTTGTGTAAGGGATACTGGCAAATTCCACTAGCCGAGGACGCCATTCCTAAGTCGGCGTTTGTCACCCCGTTTGGCTTGTACCAATTTCGAGTCATGCCATTCGGGATGAAGAACGCCCCCGCGACATTCCAGCGGATGGTGGATCGGCTACTGGACGGGTTCCAGGACTATGCGTGTGCATATCTGGACGATATTGCCATCTACAGTCAGACCTGGGCAGAACACCTACAACACATAGGGGCAGTAATAGACCGGATTCGAGAGGCAGGGCTTACCTTGAAACCCAGCAAATGCCACATAGGGATGGCAGAGGTCCAGTACTTAGGACACCGGGTTGGTAGCGGGCAGCAGAAGCCTGAGCCCGCAAAGATTGAAGCTGTAGCCCAGTGGCCTACCCCTAGGACCAAAACCCAAGTCCTGGCTTTCCTAGGTACCGCAGGGTATTACAGAAAATTTGTACCCAACTACAGTGCCCTGGCCAAACCCCTGACTGATTTGACGAAGAAAAACCTGCCCCGGCAGGTCGTCTGGGCCCCAGAGTGTGAACAGGCATTCAACCAGCTGAAGACGGCTCTGACCAATGCCCCTGTACTGGCTGCTCCTGATCCAACTAAACGTTTTCTTGTCCACACAGACGCCTCAATGTTTGGATTGGGGGCAGTACTGAGCCAGGTCGGAGCCGATGGCGGAGAACACCCCGTAGCCTACTTGAGTCGGAAGCTGCTACCCCGAGAAGTGAGCTACGCCGCCATAGAGAAGGAATGCCTGGCCGTGGTGTGGGCCCTGAAAAAGTTACAGCCGTATCTCTATGGGCAACCCTTTTCTTTGCTCACAGATCACAACCCGTTGGTGTGGCTAAACCGTGTGGCGGGAGACAATGCCAGGCTGCTGCGCTGGAGTTTGGCGCTGCAGCCCTTTGACTTTACAATACACTACCGCCCAGGGAAACAAAACGGTAATGCCGACGGGTTGTCCAGACAAACAGACCTTGAGAAATGATCTGTGAGCACTCCCCCGGACATCCCCAAGCCGATCCGTTGGGATCAGGCTGTGTATGCCGGCTTGGTTCTGGGGGAGCATTGTGGCAAACCTAGCCACTTGGACAATAACCAGAGACTGTGCCTTTAAGGGTTGCCACTAGGTCGGGCGAGATATGCGCTGTACACATATGTAGATGTTAAGGTATTTTCCGTGTTGCCTGTAATACTGTTTCCGCCGAATGCAATTGGCGGTTTTGTATGGGGATTTTCTTTCGTTTCACGAACGGCACTTTAGAAAGCCGTTCGTGAACCGAACGCGATACCCCCTAATAGCCCACACACTTAGAGGCGTGTGGCGCTAGTTAACCGATTGCAACATTGTTGCAATCGGTTATTAGAGGCTCTCCTGGGTGGCCGTCGTTCGACTACCGACCATGCGGCGGTCGGCCATCTTGGATCCCTTGTTCGTCAGCGGGTTCGTGTCGTCGAACGCATACTACTACCAATAGTTATTCGACGGCACGAACACCGCTGAGCCTCCCAGACGTTCGGGAGTTTCAGGACCAAGTTCACCCAAAGCAATCGGTTCCTTTTGTGGGTTTTGTAAGAAATGTGTTTTCTGTGCGGCGTTCGGTTAATTTGGCTGGGATCTGAGCAGCAATCTCACGAATGATGCGCCCAGACCCCAGCTATCTACCGAACGTCCATTCGTGTAAATCCACCGTGTATTTTAAAAGTTATGTATTTTTATATGAATTGCCGGTTCTGCTGCACGAGGGGATAATCCCCTTAACGGTGCATTCTGGGAGGATGATCCCTCTCGTGCAGCAGTGCCTGATGGGAGAAATAGGTTATACTGTAAGTCCCCCGTGTAGTCCCCTCTGGGAATGCCCCTGGGAAGGGACTCAGGAGACCCCTTGCATGGGGACTTGTATAAATTGGCGTGCTGAATAAAGGATTGTCAGTTGACTCCCAAAACTGTGTCTCGTCCGGTTATTGGGAGGTTGGGGATATTGCCTTGGTGTTTTCAGCGCTTGACTGTGGATTCGTTCTGGACCAGCGGAATTCGTGGATTTTATATTGGCGTTCCGCTACAGCCCCTTTAAGACTATGGCCCCTGGAAGATATTGCCTGTTAAAGACTATTTTAGCAGATTGGATTTTAAAAGACTCTTACTGCCCCTTTAAATTGTTTTGGAGCAGTTCGGCAGATTTAAATTGGCACTTCGGATGCAGCCGAAGTGCCGAAGTAGTCGAAGTGGCCGCCATTTGACAAACGAACCTTACCTTCTCCTACACTCAGTTTTCAGCTACAGAGACTAAGTCCCGTTCGGCTGTTTGAACTCACTGTTATACTGAGCCAAATGCACGAACAGCCCCGTTTGGGCATTCGAATGGGACTTAGTCATTTTTCTGTGTAAAATAGACCGACCACACAGCCCAAATCTATGGAACTGTTTTGGGCAGGAAAATGTGCTTGCGTCGGTCATAAAGGACTTCCAGCTAACTTTTTAACCCCTGGATTGAATTGGCTGAATTTTAGATATGTTTGTAATTAAAGTGTGCTGAGTTCGAATATGTAATTTTTATGAAGATTGAATGTATATTTTTAAAGTTACAGTGTATGTGTAAAAATTATATTTTTCCTGCCTGTGATAATTACTTTAACCCATTGTGTTCAGTAATTATATCACAGGCAGAGGGGAGTGTTTGTGTGTAATTTCTGGGAGTGTTTTATTGTAATGTAAGTATTTTATTGGTTGTTTTACAAAACCCTGTGGGCGGTACTATGTTTGTAAAATGGCCATAAAAGCAGAGTGTTTCATTAAAAGTTCAGATCTTTTTGACCCTCAATAGCCTTGTCTCGTTATTGGAGGGAACTGCTATAATCACACTGGGGATTGCTATGCTCTGCATACTCTCTTGAGCTTTTAATCACTTAGCTCTTTTAAGAGCTTGTTCCTGATACGCTCTCCTGGAGGAGAGGTCTTTCCCACACTGTCCTGGAGGACAGAAGCTGATCCAGGGTGAAAGGAAGACGGCTAGACTCCAGTTAAGTTATTGCGGTTGTGGAGTCTGTGGTGGTTGTGGTGTCCAGTGCGGTGCTTCTGGTCCTCGGCGCAAGCTAGGAAGCGTCCACCAATGGAAGGTACTCGGTCGGAGTATGGGGAGTTCCGTTACACCATCCTACAGTGATTTCATTGAGGAGACATTAGACCTGCAGTGATGGTCCAATCCAATGCTCTTCACAGAGGAAAACTGGGGACCTGTTGCACATGCACAGCAAGTGATGGCGAGCGCCTCCAATGCATCTTATAGGAAAGCAACAAATTCAATGCAACATTAGATAGCCAGCAACAAGGCAAATGCTACCCTTATTGCCGAATTAATGGAGGGAGATCGAGCCAGCAGCGCTGTACCTCCACCAAATATGGAGGAAACCGAGTTTGGAAAGGAACTAAGGACAAGGCTGGCATTTTACCAGGAACCACCATCAGAGGAAACGTTAACCAGACTGATGGCAGATGTCCAGGATTATATATTAGCCCGACGACCAGTAGCAGACCAGCGATCTAGAGAGGGGTCACCAACATCAATGCAGAGGAGGACATTGATGGGTACCTCCAAGATTTCGAGAGACTGTGCCACTTACATGACGTCAGCCAAGCAGATTGGGTACCGCTGCTAGCAGGCAAACTATCTGGCCATGCAGCAGAGGTGTATCGAGCAGTACCGGATGAGGACAGCAGGGATTACCACAGAGTAAAGCAAGCCATCCTAGCGCGATATGCTATCACCCCAGAGGCATATCGGCGCTGAATTTGGGAGCTCGAGAAACAAGAAAAGGATTCACACGCTGAATGGGTTCACCGACTACAGAGGGCTGCCATGGGGTGGGTACAAGCTAACCAAGCCACCACCATGGAGGAATTGCTGCAGTTGGTCCTCCAAGCACATTTCTTTTCGTGGGCTAGCCCCAGAGGTTCACCTGAATTGTGGCGTGGGGGTCAGGAGACATGGAAGTGGGGTTGATGCAGAATTTACCTGCCGATGTAATACTTGGGAATGACTTGGGCAAGCTCACATCCGCGTTTGTACCACAACCTGCCATCCAAGAAGCTTACCCTTTGGTCACTTGACAAAAGGCCCACACCACGGATCAACAAGTGCACCCTCAGGCTCAGGTAAGCAACCAGTCCCCACCCATAGAGGCTGTACCCTGGGATGCCCCACTAGAGTTTGGGAACTAGGTAGAGTTAGATGCCACGTTACAAGTGTATAGAGATAGGGTCGTTGCTAGTCAGGCAGGATTAGAGGGAGAGAGGTATGCTTGGGAGAAGGGATTACTATATAGACACTCTGATAGAATAGTGGCAGGATCTCTACCGGTCCCCATGAAACAACTGGTAGTCCCAAAGAAGTACAGGCAGGAGTTACTCCGCATAGCCCATGATATTCCGTTATCAGGCCATTTAGGAATCAGCTGGACTAAATATAGGTTAACACAGAATTTTTTCTGTCCAGGGATTTCAAAGGATATTAGCTATAAAGCAAAACTTCATCCCCTCCCCATTATTGAGGAGCCTTTCAGTAGAGTAGCTGTGGACTTGATAGGGCAACTAACTAGATCAAGTCCTGCCAGCAAGAAGTACATCTTGACCGTAGTAGATTACGCCACTAGATGCCCACAGGCGGTAAAGCTGACCATTATCCACTCTGAGATGATAGCGGATGCCTTGATGCGAATTTTCTCTCATATGGGATTTCCCCGAGAGATTATTTCAGATCGAGGCACTCAATTTACCGCGGAGGTCACCCACCAACTCTGGAAGATATGTGGGATTAAACCCATCCTGAACTCAGCCTATCACCCGCACTCCAACGGCCTCTGCGAACGGGTTAACGGAACACTAAAGCAAATGATCCGTACATTCGTAGACACCAATAAAGACTGTGAAAGATTTCTACCCCACCTGCTTTTTGCATATAGAGAAGTTCCCCAAGAATCCACCGGTTTCTCCCCCTTTAAACTACTGTTCGGGAGAAGAGTGAGAGGTCCTTTAGACTTAATAAGAGAGCATTGGGAGGGAGAAGTCAATACAAATTATACCCCTATCGTCCCATATGTGTTGGAGTTCCGGTAGCACCTGGAGGAATTAACCCAGATGGTGCAATCCAACCTCCAGGCGGCCCAACAACGCCAGAGCATGTGGTACGATAGGGGAGCCAGGGACCGGAGCTTTCAAATAGGACAAAGGGTGTTCATTCTGAAACCCGTCCACAATGATAAGCTGCAGGCGTCCTGGCACGGCTCATAAAAGGTGGTAGAGCAAATTTGTGATACCACCTATGTGATCGGTCCATGCTCAGCGGCAAGGGGGAGACACATGCTTCATGTGAATATGCTTAAGCCTTACCATGAGCGTACGGAGGATGTGGCGGCTATCTGCACCCCAGCCTCCGAAGACTTCGAAAGCCTGCCTAGAGAAAGGAGACCAGGCAGGTGGCCTTGGAGGGGTACAGTTAGGAGAACGGCTGAGTCCACAGGAGTGTACCCAGGCACAAGAGTTGATTCTGGCTAAGTGGGCCATCTTCTCCAATTTGCCCGGGTACACACTTCTGGGTACTCACCGAGTAGAAACCCCAGGACAAGTACCCCTACGACAACCACCCTGAGTTTGTGAAGGAGAATATGCGGAAAGAGATTGAGGAGATGCTGGAGTTAGGGGTTACTGAGCATTCAGACAGTCCCTGGGCATTCCCCGTAGTGCTAGTACGACCTACTTCTGTGTAGATTACCGGAGGCTAAATGACAAAACGGTGTCTGATGTCTACCCTATGCCCAGGATAGATGAGCTACTAGATAAAATGGCAAGGGGCCAATAACTCACTACAATCGATCTTTGTAAGGGGTACTGGCAAATTCCACTAGCCGAGGAAGCCATCCCCAAGTCGGCATTTGTCACCCCGTTTGGCTTGTACCAGTTTCGGGTCATACCATTCAGAACGAAAAACACCCCAGCTACATTTCAGCGGATGGTAGATCGGCTATGGGACGGATTCCAGGAATACGCTTGCGCATACCTACACGACATAGCTATTAATAGCAACTCCTGGACGGAACATTTGAACCACGTAGGGGCGGTATTAGATTGTATCAGGGAAGCGGGGTTGACCCTTAAACCCAGCAAGTGTCATATAGGGATGGCTGAGGTACAGTACCTCGGCCACAGAGTAGGGAGTGGCCAACAAAAACCTGAACCAGCCAAAATAGAGGCAATAGTGAAGTGGCCAACGCCACGTTCTAAGACCCAAGTCTCAGTGTTTACTGGGAACAGCAGGGTATTACAGACAATTTGTACCCAATTACAGTACCCTGGCCAAACCCCTCACTGATCTGACCCGTAAGAATTTCCCTAAGCAGGTAGTCTGGGCTCCAGAGTGTGAGCAGGCATTCCAACAACTATAAAAATAGCTCTAATTAACGGACCTGTATTTGCGGCTCCTGATCCAACTAAACGATTTCTTGTTCACACAGACGCTTCTATGTTTGGATTGGGAGCAGTATTGAGCCAAGTCAGAGCAGATGACGGCGAACATCAGGTGGCTTACTTGAGCAGGAAATTACTACCACGAGAAGTAAGCTACGCTGCCATTGAAAAAGAATGCCTGACCGTGGTGTGGGCCCTCAAAAAGCTACAGCCATATTTGTAGGACAACCCTTTTCTTTAGTCACAGATCACAACCTGTTAGTGTGGCTTACCAGGCTAGCGGGAGACAATGCCAGGCTGCTTCGCTGGAGTTTAGTGCTGCAGCCCTTCGACTTTACCATATACTACCGCCCCGGAAAATGGCAACGCTGAAGGGTTATCCAGACAAACTGAACTTGAAAAGTGATCTGTGAGTACTTCCCCGGACACCCCCAAGCCAATCCATTGGGATCAGACTGTATGCCAGGTTGTGGTTAAGGGGGAGCATTGTGGCGAAACTAGCCACTTATTGTATGAAAGACTTACTTAAACTATTTGAGGTTCCCCGAACAGAATACAGATATATTGTTCATCAGTCTAACCAACCATCGAACGGGGAGACCACCCAAGGGAGTCGTGTGCCTCCAATTGATTATCTTCACACCAGAAAACCCCAAGGTTCTAAATGGTCGGATGGGTGGCCACCGTTCATATGACCGAACACGTGGCAGCGGCCATCTTTGCTCACGAACATACCGCAGTGTTTGGAACTATAATCGGACACTCGACTGTGCAAACACCACTGAACTTCCATCTTGTTCGTACGTTTATTTTCTTTCGTCTATAAAGAGCGGCATTTGACTGAATGGAACGAATGAACACCAGGCACACGACAACCCAATTCATGAACATTTGCATTTGTTAGTTTAATAGTGAAAACTCCCGAAAGAAGACACGTCAAAACATACAACCACATGGAACTGTTTTGGGGCTTCGTCTCGTGGTTGACCAGTCTAAACTACACTCTTATGGCGTTCCTGTTCTACCAAACGGATCTGAGCAGTATTTCGACAGACTGGGCGCTCAAATCTCTGCTAATCCTCTTTCGTGGAGTTCTAACTAATATTATAGGAGTTATGATGGTTTAAAATATTGTTACCTTTTCTGTACTTGGGAGATAATCTAATTAAATACTTGTCCTTACGCAATTATCTTCCAACTACAGAAAAGGAGTCTGTGAAATGTGTCTTTGTTCCCTGTCCCCACCAAGGTCCACCAGGGCAAAACCCCTGGAATGTAATTAAGGAAACCTCTTGCATGGGGAATTGCCAGCTGTGGTTCAATAAAAACTTGGATATTATTTAAATCTACCAGCGGAGATATTGCTGTAAATACTGCAACTCCACTACACCTCCCCTGATCTCCCCTCGTCCCTCTTGACTAGTTTCTCTGACTGCCTCTCTGCTATTTCTAACTGGACGGCTGCACACTTCCTTAAGCTCACCTTGTCCAGGTTCATGCCTGTTGTCTCTCGCCTTGACTACTGCAATCCACTTCTTACGTTCTCTTACGTTCTCTCAACTTGCCCATAGCAGTCTATAATGAATGCGGCAGCGAAGCTCCTCTTCCTGTCCACCTGCACCTCCCATGCCTCACCCCTCTGTCAGTCCCTGCATTGACTTCTCATAAGATATAGGGCTCAATATAAAATTCTGGTTCTTGCTTTCAAATCTCTACATAATCCTACTCCCACCTATCTTTCCTCCTTAATACACAATTATGTCCTGTCTAGGCCCCTACACTCAGACGAAGACCTGCATCTGGCCTCTGTTCGTACTCACACCTCTGATGCTCGTATCAAAAACTTCTCTAAAGCTGCACCGTTCCTGTGGAACTCCCTTCCCTTTTTCGTTAGAAGCTCACCCAGTCTCCAAAAAAATCTTCAAAATCTCACTTTTTCACAAAAGGATTTCAATTAAACTGTTAATGGCTCCCAAAAAAATCCCCAACACTAAGTCTTCATTAAATACTATTCTAATAATCTACTTTTCCTACTATTTCCCATCCTTTTGTGTCACTTTACCCCACTCCCTCTAGCATGTAAGCTCATTGAGCAGGGCCCTCAACCCCTCTGTTCCTGTGTGTCCAACTTGTCTGGTTACAACTACATGTCTGTTCGTCCACCCATTGTAAAGCGCTGCGGAATTTGTTGGCATGATATAAATGTAATAATAATAATCCAAATATATAAAAATCCATCCTAGTCTTCTGCACCTTCTCTGTATAGTCATTCCATCCTCATATTCCAAACATCATAATCCATCCTAGTCCTCTTTACCATATCTGTATAGTCCTTTCATCCCGATATTACAAACATATCATAATCTATCCTATCATATCATAATTCATCTCAGTCCTCTCCACCATGCCGATTTGCGCTACAATGTAATTACAGGACCCACCATTGTGACATGCTAAAAGAACTAAACTGCATGTCTCTGGAATCTAGACGCACCCTTCATCTTTTCAGCCTTGGGAAGCTCCCGCCCAACCTGAGCAGAATGCTCTCCCCGGCTGTTCCCACCTCCTATAACCTTCGATCGACTACCAGCACTTTATTTAGTCTGCCTCAATACAAAAAGAAAACGGCCCGATCCTCCTCTTCCTACAAAGCACTGCAATTATGGAACGACCTCCCGCACACTTTGAAATCTTCCCCAAGCCTAAAGTCCTTTAAGAGATCCCTCTCTACATACCTAACAACAGAATGCACGTGTTATGGTTGATGATATATTTCATGCCTGTTCTATGTTAAATTTTGTATATATTGTGTATTAATATTGTTTTTGTATTTTATGTACCCTAATATATCAATGCAATGTTGCTGAACTTTACCTTCTCCAGACTTCACCGCTTCGACTGGAGTCGAACGCTGTTCGAAATTCGAACGGCACTTAAACATCTAACGTCTATTTGAACTTTAACATGGGAAATAGACCGGCCGCACAGCCTAATTCTCTGGAACTGTTTTGGGCATGAAAATGTGTGTGCGTTCGGTCAAATGTGACTTCCAACTATCTCCCGATCCCCTGAACCGATTTGCATGATTTTTTAATATGTTGTTCCCATAATTATGCGCCCGTTCAGAGAATATAAGTGTGGCAAACTCCCCCTTTTAGCTGAATTTGCCACATGTTTTTGGAGCTTGCCAGCTTTTTGCCCTGTGACTTGGTCCCTGGGATGTATAGCCCTTTAAAAGCACTAAGTGGGCATTTTGGATTTTAAAACACTTTTTCTGCCCCTTTAAATGCATGGGAAAATGTGCCTCTTCCTCTCCCCCTTTTCCTGTCCTATTGTTCTCCAGAAGGTCGTTGTCCCAGGGACCAGTTTAAACTGGCTGCTTTGTCCCTCCTCAATCTCTCATCAGCCCTTGCTATTGTTTAACCCCATGGCGATCCAACTGTATTCGTGAGATCTGAGCGCTTTTCGGACACATTGAGCGCTCAGATCCAAGTTATCTGGGGATATGATGGACATATAGGTTAAACATTGTATTATATGTTATGTATTTTTATGTGGTTTTTGTAACAGTTTTTGACATAGAGATATTTCCTGTACCTGGAGATAATTAAGTTACCACAGCCACTTAAGCCAATTATCTCCAGGATAGAAGAGAAGATAGACCAGCCGCACAGCCTAAATCTGTGGAACTGTTTTGGGCATGAAAGCTATGCTTGGTCAAAAGAGACTTCCAGAAAACTTTTGAATCCCTTCTCTTATCTGGGTGATTTTTGCATATGTTGTTCACCCAGATCAGGGCTATCCAGGGATTTATGGGGATATGTCTGTGTTTTGGGGTGTTTCTGAACTTTGGGTAAAAATTTATATTTTCTGCCTGTGGATAATTAAGTTAGTCCATTGTGTTTGTTAATTGTATCACAGGCAGAGGGGAGGGTTTGTGTGCAGTAACTGGGAGTGTTCAAATGTAAAACTCTGTTTTGTATTGGTTTGTGAGTTTCATGTCCTGTGCCCCACAAGGTCGATGTGGGCGGTAACCTTGTGGGGAAATACTGTATAAAAGAAACAGCTGTATCATTAAACCTTCAGTTCTTACTTTACCCTCAATCTAGAGTCTTGTCTCTTATTGGGGGAAACTGCTATACAGCTATAACACTAGCTCTTTTAAGAGCTTCTCAAGTTGGATGACTGCTGAATGCTGAGAATTAGACATGTGCAATTCGTTTCGGTCCGAATGTGAATTCGGATGAATTTCGGGCAATTCGGACATTCGGATACTTCCGAATGTCGGAATAGATGAATTGCCGAATTGTCGAAGTCCCGAAGTTCCAAAATTACCGAAGTGACGAAGTTCCGAAGCACAGTATTGCCTAAGAACTAATATACTTACCCAGTTGAAGAATGAAGAATGTTACACTGTATACAATTTTAAATAAAAAGTATACAAACTTAGCCAGGATTCAGCTGTAAGCATTTGCAACACTTACAACAATCAAGTAACATACATTCATATAAAATGTAAGTTACTTAGCCAGTCATGTAATGACAGGAATGAATAAGTAGATAACTTCATAATTCCCACGGTATTAGAGAGCTATCTACTAAAAGGCTGAAAGACCTAAATTGGTCTTTCAGCCAAATTTACTAATACTAAGTAAAGATTAATTAGTATTGGTAAATTATGCCCCTACTCGCTATACCACAAGTAGGGGCGCTCTCTTAAAAAACCCCAAAAAACCAACCCCCCCTCCCGAGCCCCCACCCGTGCCGCATGAGTGGGGGACTACCTATCCCGGCCCCCACCCCTGAATGGCGGGTGGAGGCACTACAGTAAAATAAGGGGGGGGACCTATTGTCCTCCCCGCAGCCCCCACCCCTGAGCAGTGGGTGGGGGCCCTAAATTAGAATAAGGGGGTGACCTAATGTACTAAGTACCTGTAAAAAAACCTAAACTTACCATTTGATGTTTTCTTTCTTCTAAAATCTTCTTTTTTCAGCCCTAAAAAGGCCAAATAAAAAATCCATAATAGGCTCAGAGCACTCTGATTGGTGGGTTTAAGCCATCCAATCAGAGTGCTCTGACAGGTAAATGAAGAGACTGACAGGTACCTGTCACAGCACTCTGATTGGTTAGCTTGAAATCCACCAATCAGAGTGCTCTGTGTCATTTTACACAGCGTGGGAAAGTTCTTTGGAATTTTCCCAAGCTGTGTAATTTGACTCATAACACTCTGATTGGTGGATTAAGTAACCAATCAGAGAGTTATGAGTCAAAATACACAGCGTGGGAAAATTCCATAGAATCAGAGTGCTCTGAGCCTAATTGCAGGGCGGGCAAGGCTTTATAAGCCTTCCCCCACCCCGCAGAGCTCAGTCTGCGTGAAGCCCTCCATGGGTGAAGAAGGATTTTTTTTTTTTGCGCTCGGTTTTTAAACATTTTTTTTTAAGTACGTCGGTTATTCTGGATTTTTATTTGGCCTTTTTTGGGGCTGAAAAAAATAAGATTTTAGAAGAAAGAAAACATCAAATGGTAAGTTTTATTTTTTTTACAGGTACTTAGTTAATGGTCCCCTCCTCATTATTTTTAGGGTGAGGGGGGGGTAAGTAGGGGTTATTTTTTGGGGGGAGGGGGGTGACTAGGGGTTTGGGGACCCCTAGTAACCTGGGGGAGGGGGGTTAATTTTTTATTTAGGACCCCCATCCGACGCTCAGAGGTGGGGGCCAGGGGGGAGGACAATAGTTCCACCCCCTTATTGGTATTTAGGGCCCCCACCCACCGCTCAGGGGTGGATGCCAGGGGGGAGGACATTAGGTCCTGCCCCCTTATTAGTGTTTAGGGCCCCCACCCACCGCTCAGGGGTGGGGGCCAGGGAAGAGGACATTAGGTCCCCCCTATTCTAATTTAGGGCCCCCAGGGGTGGGGGGCAGGGGGGAGGACGCTCAGGGGTGGGGGGCAGGAGGGAGGACATTAGGTCCCACCCTTATTCTAATTTAGGGCCCCACCCACCGCTCAGGAGTGGGAGCCAGGGGTGAGGACATTAGGCCCCCACCCACTGCTCAGGGGTGGGGGACAGGGGGGAGGACATTAGGTCCCCCCTTATTATAATTTAGGGCTACCATTCGCCGCTCAGGGGTGGGGGCCATGGAGGGGGGGCAATAGGTCCCTTTTTTTTAAAACAGTGAGCAGCTCACTGTTTACTAAACATTCCCCTATAGCGAGTAGGAGCAAAATTTACTAATACTAAGTGATCTTTACTTAGTATTAGTAAATTTGGCTGAAAGACCAATTTAGGTCTTTTAGCCTTTTGGTAGATAACTCCCTAATACCGTGGGAATTAGGGAGTTATCTACTAAGCAGCTGCAAAAGAAGTCCTGAAATTCCGAAGTGTCGAAGTTGCCGAAGTTCCGAAGTGTCGAACTGCTGAACCGAACCGAATTGCTGAAGTCCCGAATTGCGGAAGTCCCGAATTTTGGAATGCCGAACCGAAAATTTTCCCCATGCACATGATGTGATCTATTTTGATTTTCACAGTGAGAGCACGCCAGCGTCCATAGAAAAGCATTGAAAATGCTTTCCTATGTGACCGGCTGAATGCGCGCGCAGCTCTTGCCGCACGTGCGCATTCAGCCGACGGGGCGGATCGGAGGAGGAGGCAGAGAGCTCTCCGTCCAGCGCTGGAAAAAGGTAAGTTTAACCCCTTTCCCCCTTCCAGAGCCGGGCGGGAGGGGGTCCCTGAGGGTGGGGGCACCCTCAGGGCACTATAGTGCCAGGAAAACGAGTATGTTTTCCTGGCACTATAGTGGTCCTTTAAGCGAATTAGGGATAACAACACACAAAAAAGACTTGGGAATTGTTATAGACAACAAACTATGCAACAATGTGCAATGTCAATCCGCAGTGGCCAAGGCCAGTAAGGGTTGTCATGCATGAAAAAGGGCATTCATTCTCGGGACGAGAATATCATTTTGCCTCTTCGTAAATCACTGGTAAGACCCCATATTGAATATGCTGTGCAATTTTGGGCACCTGTTCTAAAGAAGGATATTATGGCACTAGAAAAAGTGCAGAGGCGGGCTACAAAATTAATAAAGGAATGGAACATATCGGCTATGAAGAAAGGTTAACAAATTTAAACCTATTTAGTTTAGAAAAAGTTGCCTGAGAGGGGATATGATAACATTATACAAATATATTCGGGGCCAATACAAACCATTGTGTGGAAATCTATTCACAAACCGGACTTTACATAGGACACGAGGCCATGCGTTTAGACTGGAAGAAAGAAGATGTGGAATTCTCTGCCTGAAGAAGTGGTTTCATCAGAGTCCATACAGATGTTCAAACAGCTACTAGATGCATACTTGCAAAAACAGAATATTCAAGGATATAATCTTTCAATGTAGGGTAATAACTGCTTGCTCCAATGATTAATCTGACTGCCATTCTGGGGTCAAGAAGGGATTTTTTCCTAGCTTGTTGCAAATTGTGCTTCAAACTGGTTTTTTTTGCCTTCTTTTGGATCAACAGCAAAAAACAAACGTGAGGTAGGCTGAACTTGATGGATGCAAGTCTCTTTTCAGCTATGTAACTATGTAACGTGCCTATTGCGAATACTCCTCACCATCGGGAGAAGGGCATCCTCTAGCGGTGGAAACACCTCTACTCATCGGGGTAACCGCTACATTTGGTGGCAGCGGCGGGATGGTCCTGTCTTCCCAGAGGAGGTACTGCACTAATGGAGAGTCAGTATGAGAAGCTGAAATGGCTGACGCTGAAAGACTTGTAGGAGAGCCGCGGACGATTGGCTACCAACCGACCACGATGGGAGCTGATAGCCGAACTGGTCAAATTGGACCAGTGGTGTCGCTAGGGGGGGCCAGAGGGGGCCATGGCCCCCCCCCTACATCATGTTGTGCCCCCCCTTGGGCCACCCAAATGCCAGCAACTTGCTGGCCATGTTCTTACATTCTATTCCTTCGGGCTGTAACACTGACAGGCTCCCCGGCACAGGCCCGCCCCCAAACGAAGCCCCTCCTCCCGCACATTAGCACCACCCCTGCCGTTAAGCAGCAGACCATGCTGCTGCTGGAAAGGCCAGAAGATGGCTGTCTGACCTCCAGCAACAGGTAGGCTTGATATGCTTGTGTGCGTGTGTGTCTGTCTGTCTGCTAGTGATGAAGCTTGTGTGTCTGTGTGTATGGACTCAGCAGTCTGTATGTGTGTATGGACTCAGCGGTCTGTGTGTATGTGTGTATGGACTCAGCAGTCTGTATGTGTGTATGAACTCAGCACTGTGTGTGTGTATGGACTCAGCACAGTGTGTGTGTATGGACTCAGCACAGTGTGTGTGTATGGACTCAGCACAGTGTCTGTGTATGGACTCAGCACCGTGTGTGTATGGATTCAGCAGTCTGTATGTGTGTATGGACTCAGCAGTGTGTCTGTGTGTATGGACTCAGCACAGTGTGTGTGTATGGACTCAGCAGTCTGTATGTGTGTATGAACTCAGCACAGTGTGTGTGTATGGACTCAGCAGTCTGTATGTGTGTATGGACTCAGCACTGTGTGTGTGTATGGACTCAGCACCGTGTGTGTATGGATTCAGCAGTCTGTATGTGTGTATGGACTCAGCAGTGTGTGTATGGACTCAGCACAGTGTGTGTATGGACTCAGCAGTCTGTATGTGTGTATGAACTCAGCACAGTGTGTGTGTATGGACTCAGCAGTCTGTATGTGTGTATGAACTCAGCAGTGTGTGTATGGACTCAGCAGTCTGTCTGTATGGACTCAGCAGTCTGCATGTGTGTATGGACTCAGCACTGTGTGTGTATGGACTCAGCACTGTGTGTGTATGGACTCTGCAGTCTGTATGTGTGTATGGACTCAGCAGTGTGTGTGTATGGACTCAGCAGTGTGTGTGTATGAACGCAGCAGTGTGTGTATGGACTCAGCACTGTGTGTATGGACTCAGCAGTCTGTATGTGTGTATGAACTCAGCAGTGTGTGTATGGACTAAGCAGTCTGTATGTGTGTATGAACTCAGCAGTGTGTGTATGGACTAAGCAGTCTGTATGAGTGTATGGACTCAGCAGTGTGTGTGTATGAATTCAGCAGTGTGTGTGTATGGACTCAGCAGTCTATCTGTGTGTATGGACTGAGCAGTCTGTCTGTGTGTATGGACTCAGCAGTCTGTATGTGTGTGTGAACTCTGCAGTCTGTGTGTGTGTGGACTCAGCAGTGTGTGTGTATGGACTCAGCAGTCTCTGTGTGTGTTTGTGTGTGTTGACTCAACAGTCTGTGTGTGTGTGTGTTTGGACTCAGCAGTCTCTGTGTGTGTATGGACTCAGCAGTCTGTATGTGTGTGTGTGTATGGACTCAGCAGTCTGTGTGTGTATGGACTCAGCAGTCTGTATGTGAGTATGGCCTCAGCAGTCTGTCTGTGTGTATGGACTCAGCAGTCTGTCTGTGTGTATGGACTCAGCAGTCTGTATGTGTGTTTGTGCTCAGCAGTGTGTGTTTGTGTGTGTGTATGTGTGTATGCACTCAGCAGTCTGTGTGTTTGTGTGTGTGTGTGTGTGGACTCAGCAATCTGTGTGTGTGTGTATGGCCTCAGCAGTGTGTGTGTATGGACTCAGCAGTGTGTGTGTGTTTGTGTGTGTGTGTTTGGACTCAGCAGTCTATGTGTGTGTATGGACTCAGCAGTCTGTATGTGTTTGTTTGAACTCAGCAGTGTGTGTATGGACTCAGCAGTCTGTATGTCTGTATGAACTCGGCAGTGTGTGTATGGACTAAAAAGTCTGTATGTGTGTATGAACTCAGCAGTGTGTGTATGGACTAAGCAGTCTGTATGTGTGTATGAAGTCAGCAGTGTGTGTATGGACAAAGCAGTCTGTATGTGTGTATGGACTCAGCAGTCTGTATGTGTGTATGAACTCAGCAGTGTGTGTATGGACTCAGCAGTCTGTGTGTGTGTGTATGGACTCAGCAGTCTGTATGTGTGTATGGACTCAGCAGTCTGTGTGTTTGTGTGTGTGTAGACTCAGCAGTCTGTGTGTTTGTGTATGGACTCAGCAGTGTGTGTGTATTGACTCAGCAGTCTGTATGTGTGTATGGACTCAGGAGTCTGTGTGTGTGTAAGGACTCAGCAGTCTGTCTGTGTGTATGGACTCAGCAGTCTGTATGTGTGTATGGACTCAGCAGTCTGTATGTGTGTATGAACTCAGTAGTGTGTGTTTGTGTATGTGTGTATGCACTCAGCAGTCTGTGTGTTTGTGTGTGGACTCAGCAGTCTGTGTGTGTGTGTGTGTGTGTGTATGGACTCAGCAGTGTGTTGACTCAACAGTCTGTGTGTGTGTGTGTTTGGACTCAGCAGTCTCTATGTGTGTATGGACTCAGCAGTATGTGTGTGTGTATGGACTCAGCAGTGTGTGTGTGTGTTTGTGTGTGTTGACTCAACAGTCTGTGTGTGTGTGTATGGACTCAGCAGTCTGTGTGTATGGACTCAGCAGTCTGTGTGTGTGTATGGATTCAGCAGTCTGTGTGTGTGTATGGATTCAGCCGTCTGTATGTGTGTATGGACTCAGCAATCTGTGTGTATGGACTCAGCAGTCTGTGTGTGTGTGTGTATGGATTCAGCAGTCTGTGTGTGTGTATGGCTTCAGCCGTCTGTGTGTGTATGGACTTAGCAGTCTGTGTGTGTGTGGCTTCATCAGTCTGAGTGTCTGTGTGTGTGTGTGTGTGTGTGTGTGTGTGTGTTTGGACTCAGCAGTCTGTATGTGTGTATGGACTCAGCAGTCTGTGTGTGTGTAAGGACTCAGCAGTGTGTGTGTGTATGGACTCAGCAGTCTCTGTGTGTGTATGAACTCAGCAGTCTTTCTGCGTGTATGGACTCAGCAATCTGTGTGTGTATGGACTCAACAGTCTGTATGTGTGTATGGACTCAGCAGCCTGTATGTGTGTATGGACTCAGCAGTCTGTATGTGTGTATGGACTCAGCAGTCTGTGTTTGTGTGTGTGTATAGACTCAGCAGTCTGTGTGTGTATGGACTTAGCAGTGTGTGTGTGTGTATGGACTCAGCAGTCTCTGTGTGTCTGTGTGTATGGACTAAGCAGTCTGTGTGTGTATGGACTCAGCAGTCTATGTATCTGTGTGTGTATGGACTCAGCAGTCTCTCTGTGTGTATGGACTCAGCAGTCTCTGTGTGTGTGTATGGACTCAGCAGTCTGTATGTGTGTGTATGGACTCAACAGTCTGTATGTGTGTGTATGGACTCAGCAGTCTGTGCTTGTGTGTGTATGTACTCAGCAGTGTGTGTAGGGACTCAGCAGTCTATGTGTCTGTGTTTGTATGGACTCAGCAGTCTGTGTGTGTGTGTGTGTATGGACTCAGCAGTCTGTCTGTGTATGGACTCAGCAGCCTGTATGTGTGTATGGACTCAGCAGCCTGTATGTGTGTATGGACTCAGCAGTCTGTATGTGTGTATGGACTCAGCAGTCTGTATGTGTGTATGGACTGTGTTTGTGTGTGTATGTGAGTATGGGCTCAGCAGTCTGTGTGTGTATGGACTCAGCAGTCTGTGTGTGTATGTACTCAGCAGTCTGTGTATGTGTGTAGGGACTCAGCAGTCTATGCATCTGTGTTTGTATGGACTCAGCAGTCTCTCTGTGTGTGTATTGACTCAGCAGTCTGTATGTGTGTGTATGGACTCAGCAGCCTGTGTTTGTGTGTGTGTGTATGGACTCAGCAGTCTGTGTGTGTATGTACTCAGCAGTCTGTGTGTGTGTATGGACTCAGCAATCTGTGTGTGTATGGACTCAGCAATCTGTATGTGTGTATGGACTTAGCAGCCTGTATGTGTGTATGGACTCAGCAGTCTGTATGTGTGTTTGGACTCAGCAGTCTGTGTTTGTGTGTGTGTGTGTGTGTGTACTCAGAAGTCTGTGTGTGTGTGTGTGTGTGTGTATGTACTCAGCAGTCTGTGTCTGTGTGTGTGTAGGGACTCAGCAGTCTGTATGTGTGTATGGACTCAGCTGTCTGTATGTGTGTATGGACTGTGTTTGTGTGTGTGTATGTGTGCATGGACTCAGCAGTCTGTGTGTGTATGTACTCAGCAGTATGTGTGGGTGTGTAGGGACTCAGCAGTCTATGTGTCTGTATGGACTCAGCAGTCTCTTTGTGTGTGTATGGACTCAGCAGTCTGTATGTGTGTGTATGGACTCAGCAGCCTGTGTTTGTGTGTGTATATGGACTCAGCAATCTGTGTGTGTATGTACTCAGCAGTCTGTGTGTGTGTATGTACTCAGCAGTCTGTGTGTGTGTGTGTATGGACTCAGCAATCTGTGTGTGTATGGACTCAGCAGTCTGTATGTGTGTATGGACTCAGCAGCCTGTATGTGTGTGTGTGTTTGGACTCACACACAAGCAGTCTGTGTGTGTGTATGGATTCAGCAGTCTGTATGTGTGTATGGACTCAGCTATCTGTGTGTATGGACTCAGCAGTCTGTGTGTGTGTGCATAGGCGTGCGCACGGGGTGTGCCGGGTGTGCCTGGGCACACCCTAATCCCGCGCACGCCTATGTGTATTGAGACCGGCAGGGGAGATCTCAGGATCTCCCCTGTCGGCTCATGCAGAGCCGGCGCTATCCGAGCGCCGGCTCTGCTCTCAGCCTCCCTCCCCACTGACCCACATGCAGAGAGGGAGGCAGGAGAGGACCGGCGGAGGTATTGCCGGCAGCTCCGCCGGGTTCCTCTTGCGAGATATGAGCGTTGCCACGGCAACGCTCAAATCTCGCGACAGTGAACTCTAGCCCCACAGGGGTTAGAGTTCACTCTCCACTGGACCACCAGGCATCACAGCAGCAACAAGGATCCCCTCCTCCACTGGACCACCAGGGATCACAGCAGCAACAAGGATCCCCTCCTCCACTGGACCACCAGGACCACAATCCCCCCTCCCTACATAAGGTAAGAAGGGAGGGGGGATAGCAATTAATGTACCCCCACCTCCACCCCCCACAATCACCCACCCACACACATACCACACACATTCAGCACCCACAGACATACAGCACCCACAGACACACAGCACCCACAGACACACAGCACCTACAGACATACACAGCACCCACACACATACAGCACCCACAGACATACAGCACCCACAGACATACACAGTACCCACAGACACACAGCACCCACAGACACACAGCACCTACAGACATACAGCACCCACAGACATACAGCACCCACAGACATACACAGTACCCACACACATACAGCACCCACACACATACAGCACCCACACACATACAGCACCCACAGACACACAGCACCCACTGACATACACAGCACCCACAGACATACACAGCACCCACAGACATACACGGTACCCACAGACATACAGCACACACACATACAGCACCCACACACATTCAGCACCCACAGACACACATTCAGCCCCAACAGACACACATTCAGCACCCACACACATTCAGCACCCACACACATACAGCACCCACAGACATACAGCACCCACAGACATTTAGCACCCACAGACATACACAGCACCCACAGACATACACAGCACCCACAGACATACAGCATCCACAGACATACAGTACCCACACACATACAGCAACTCCACAGACATACAGCACCCACACAGCACCCACACACACATACAGCACCAACAGACATACACAGCACCCACACACATTCAGCACCCACAGACATACAGCACCCACAGACATACACAGCACCCACAGACATTCAGCACCCACATACATTCAGCACCCACAAACATACACAGCATGCACCCATACACAGCACCCACACACATACAGCACCCACAGAACCCACAGACATACACAGAACCCACAGACATCCAGCACCCACAGACATCCAGCACCCACAGACATCCAGCACCCACAGACATACACAGCACCCACAGACATACACAGCACGCACCCATACACAGCACCCACAGACATACACAGCACCCACACACACATACAGCACAAACACACACAGCACACAAACAGCACACTAACAGTACCCTCACAAACACAAACAGGACCCTAACAAACACACACACAGCACAGTACCAGTACCCTCACACACAAACAGCACCCTCACACACAGTACATTAACAGCACCCTCACAAGCGCACACACAAACAGCACCCTCACACACAGTACATTAACAGCATCCTCACAAGCACGCACACACAAACACCCTCACCCACATAGCACACTATCAGCATCGTCACACACACATCACACTAACAGCACCCTCACACAGCACACACACACACACACAGCAGTGTGTGTATATATGTGTATGTGTATATATATATATATATATATATATATATATACACACACACACACACATACATATATATATGCGGCTTGTGCTTTAGGGTGCACACCCTAATGCAATAGGCTGCGCACGCCTATGAGAATAGGTGAAGCATCTCATGCAGAAAATATTTATGTCATAAGAGTAATTCTCCAAATAGAAAAGAAAAAGAATACATAGTGTAACTGAGATGTTAAAATGTGTAAAAACGTAAAGGGGCACTATAGTGTCAGGAACACAAACGTGTATTCCTGTCACTACAGTTCTAAAACCACTGTTTAGGTGGTCGGCCCCCTTTACCTCCGGTGAGAAAAGTGATTTACTTACCATTTTCCAGCCCTTTCTCCAGGTGGCTCAGAGACTGTCTGGCCCTGCCCCTGTGCCGCATCCTTGTCTGACATCATCAAAATTGATGATCTCAGCCAATCCAATGCTTTCCTATGGGATAGCTATGTGATTGTCTGAGATCATCAATTCTCGGTTGATGATCTCAATGTCATCTGATGATCTCAGTCAAGGAGGCGGGTCAGTGGAGGAGCCAAATGCCACCCTGGCCAATCAGCATCTCCTCATAGGGAGGCATTGAATTAATGCCTCTCTATGAGGAATTTTCAACTTCTCCATCTGAGGAGTGGTCACTAGGCTTTAATGTAAACACTGTCTTTTCTCTGAAAAGGCAGTTTTTACATTAAAATGCCTGCATGGACAGACTATACTCACCAGAACAAATACATTGTTGTTCTGGTGACTATAGTGTCCCTTTAAAACAAATCCAAAAGGCGCACTGTTAGTCATGTCTATGGGTCTATAATGTCAGCACCAGCTTTTGATGTATGGGCAGAAATTTGTCTGCAATAAACGCATTTACTTTGTAATTGTTAAAATCTCGTGCGCACACAAATCCAGGGTATGCGCAAATTCACTGGGATTCAAGTCCCAGCATCAAGGGGTTATATATGTGCTAACAACTAACATATTTGTATTTCCATAGGTTACAGTTTATGTGGGGAAGTATTCTCGGGAGCATCCAACTATCAAAATGTTTTGGAAGGTTTTCCATGCACTATCTGAGAAAGACAAGAGAGCCTTTTTGTGTATGTACATAATTAATTTTTTTCCAATTACGTACTCTTATCCAATGACTACTTATGCATTCATGTAGTCATAGATATTTACTGTGCTTAAAGCACATGCAAACCTCCTATTACTAACTAAACCACTGGTTTCTATCCGAGTCCTCAAGGCACACAAATGGTCCAAATTCTGTCAGTATCTTTTGTAACAAAATTGGGAAACACCTACATTATGGATGGTTGGTTTGCCTTGAAAACCACAGGACTAAACTTTTTTCTTTCATAATGAGATGCCCAGTCCACTTACCCTAACTTTTTACCATTCTCTACCACATATAGAAGGAATGAAGAGGGAAGAATGTATAAAAGGATTTCTTTGGTTATTAGTGCATCATTCGGCCCCCAGCAAACTTTATATTCCCAGGTCTATTTTGTCCAGGCCATCTAGTGAAGGTCATAGGTCCCAAATATTATTGGTTTTGAAAACAGAACTACACGCTTCTGTACTGCCATCTCTCTAGGAAAAGCATAATTGCTAACATTACTTCAGTAGCTGCATGCATGCACTAGCAACAACAACGGGTACTTAGATCTTTTGAGAGTTATGCCTGCAGTGCTGCACTATTTTTTACTAATATGTGTGTGATTGTCTATAATGATGGCATATTCATTTACTGTATCAAGCAATATATCAGTCATCAATTCTTGACAGCTGAGGTCAGAGGAATGTCTTGCCAGTAATATTTCTGTCCTATTTTATTCAACAGCTTACACTTGAGGGGGAAAAAAACCAACAGATCCTGTATTTAATGATATTCAAATACAAATAGTATGATTTAAAGGGATTTTTCAGATTCCAAAGAATTTTAGCTTGCTGTAGTGCTCTTTGTCTGTCCTCATATTCATTTTACAAAAAGTGCAGATTTTAATAGATATCGTCACTTTTATAAATAAATAAATGTTGTTACACATCCCCGGTTGTCAGTCAGACAACAGGTCCTGTTACTTCCTTGTTGTTTATCTTAGCTAAACTCAACAGTCAGCAATTGCCCAGAGCACCTGCCTTGCAAAGACTTCTCATTGATTTGAGCTGCATTGGGAAGTCTGTGATTGGACAGCAACAGAAAGCCTGGGCGTTGTTATTAAAGGACCACTATAGTGCCAGGAAAACATACTAGTTTTCCTGGCACTATAGTGCCCTGAGGGTACCCCAACCCTCAGGGTCCCCCTCCCACCGGGCTCTGGGGAGAGGAAAGGGGTTAAAACTTACCTTTCTCCAGCGCCGGGT
The DNA here is from genome assembly GCA_933207985.1 of Pelobates cultripes. Taxonomy (NCBI): domain Eukaryota; kingdom Metazoa; phylum Chordata; class Amphibia; order Anura; family Pelobatidae; genus Pelobates; species Pelobates cultripes. The sequence continues at coordinate 8,777,518 of OW240920.1, read as the reverse complement.
GGGCAGCTCTCTGCCTCCGATCCTCCTCCTCTCCTCCCTTTCGGCTGGCTGTGCGCGCATTCAGCCGGTCTCATAGGAAAGCATTTACAATGCTTTCCTATGGACGCTTGCGTGTTCTCACTGTGATTTTCACAGTGAGAATCACGCAAGAGCCTCTAGCGGCTGTCAGTGAGACAGCCATTAGAGGATTTGAGGGCTGGATTAACCCATTTACAAACATAGCAGTTTCTCTGAAACTGCTATGTTTAGAAAAAAAATGGGTTAACCCTAGCTGGACCTGGCACCCAGACCACTTCATTAAGCTGAAGTGGTCTGGGTGCCTAGAGTGGTCCTTTAAAGGAAGGTGTGAAAAGGCAGAGGACAACAGATATGCAGCTATTGTAAAGATTTTTCAATATACCCTTAATGATTAAAATGCATAATTAAATGCATGCATTCTATAATTGGGGGTATTGCTACTAAATATAGGGACAGTGAAATGTTCTATTAAAAGATTACTCCTACCCACCTAAAAAGTTAATCTCATTTACTGTTACTATTTCTCTCAATGGACACAGAATGATAGGCAGGGCTTTAACTGATCATAATCTGCCCAGCTAAACCAAAGGGAGGGGGGGGAGGGGGGGGGCCTAGGGCCAGTGGCTTCCACAGTGTTATATGGTTGGAAACAATCTATGCTTAGATTATTTAATGGGCATTTATACGTAAAGATACTAATTAAATCACTTCAAATGCTGTAGTCCACATTAGTCTCAGATTCATTACAGATGTGTTCTAGAAAGTAAACTGTCCAGAATAATTGAACATCTGCTATCAAGGACTGTAATTACTGCGACAAAGGCATATCTGTGTTTAACAATATCTTTCAAATATTTATATGCAGATCCATTTAATAGAAATAAAGTACTGCCTTTTGTAGTATATGACAATGTTAAAAGTTGTTACACATAAATACCTTTAGGTTCTGGAAGGTATTTATAGACATGAAATTGGTTATAGTTCCTCGAGTCCCCTGGCTCTTTCCCTTCATTAAAGGGACTCTATAGGCACCCAGACAGACCACTTCAGCTCATTGAAGTGGTCTGGGTGCAGTGTCCCTGTCCAACTTAGTCCTGCAATTTAAATCATTGCAGTTTTTAAGAAACTGCAGTAATTACATTGCAGGACTAAAATTTCCTCTAGTGGCCGTCAGTCAGACAGCCACCAGAGGCACTTCCTGCTCGCTAGGCGACTTTTGGTTGCCTGACGCTGGACGTCCTCACACTCTGCATGAGGACATCCAGCTGCAGCTAAATCCCCATAGGAAAACATTGCAGCAATGTTTTTCTATGGGGAGGGCCTAACACTCTCTTACTCTCGTCTGGTTATGTCAATGGAGTCGGAGTGCCAACCCAGTGTTGAGGGAGATCGGTGCTGGAATCAGGTGAGTACAGTAAGGGTTTATTAACCCTTACAGTGCCGAGGTGCATGCACAAGGATAGTATAGTGCTAGAAGTACAGATTTGTATTTCTAGCACCAGTGTCGGCCCCAAGCGATTGTGCTGCCTGGGTCCAAGGATGAAATGCTACTGACTATGGGCCATATACAAAGACCCTGTCCGGGAGTTAAATCTCCCCAACCGCCATTAGTGTCCCTGGTTTAGCACTTTCCGGAGCTAGAAAAATAACCAACTTGACCAGATATCCCTAAGCCAACCTGTTGGGGTCTAGGCGGGTATGCCGTCCCATGGAACTAGGGGGGAGCTATGTGACAAAACCCCTATTTTGCCTTCCCAGGAACCATTCTCTTCCTCAGTTCAGGAATCCGTTTAAACATCGTTACCAAAGTTAACGGACTGCTAGCCCTGATTTCATGGAACTGTTTTGGGCATAGGACCATGCAGGGGCCTACCTAGAGTGTTTGGCACCCGGGGCGGGTCCTATTTTTGGCACCCCCCTCAACTTTAAATGTAAAAAACAAACAAAAAATTTTTTAATGTATTTAGCACTGGGCAGTGTTTGTGTGTGAATGTATGCATGTTTTTGTATGGAGTATGTGTGAGTGAATGTAGGGGTGTGTTTGTATGTAGTATTGGTGTTTGAATGCAAGCATGCATTTTTGTGTTGTGTGGTATTTGAATGCAGTGATGTGGTTATATATAATGGTGGGGTTTGTATGTAGTGTTGACGTTGAAATGCATGAGTGTATTTGTGTGTAGTGTTGGCGAGATTTTGAGATGTCTGCACATACACGGACATACACACATGCAGATACATATACACCCATGCTGAAACACTGTGCTCTGCATGCTGACATCTGACAACACATTTGCATATAATTCACATTAGCCACCCAGATTTCTTGTTGTGGGCTAGCTGACACCTCTTAACTTCGATCTTTGTTTAGCAGATAACTTCCCTATTTGCTATCCTTATGTGAGCTTGCCATCTTTAAGGACAACAAATAATCTGCTAAACAGCACC